>CM043708.1:293203-893203 GCA_023969325.1 Oryzias curvinotus
ATAAATTGCATGAAGCACCAGAGCAAGTTCAAGAGGTGACTGCATCATTCCTTCAAGAAAAAGCAGCTTTGGACAGACTGTTTTCTCCTTTCGAGCCTCTTAAACCTGGAACACAATCCAAGAAAGCATTAGAGAGCTCTCCACACTTCCTTCTTTCTCAAAACAATTAAGATCATGGCTGCTGGAAAACCAAACTTGCACTCATAGCTAACTTTAGGGACAATGCCAGAAAACTGTTTGCTAACAAATGTAAAAATAAATCATTGGGGTATTAAATTTATTTAAAGATATTAAATATGGATCTCACAGTAGCACTACTTAATTCACTGATGTTATGCAACATATTTTTGTTTTTGAAGTAAATTATTTGTTACATTTTCACATTACTCTCTGTAGGCGACAAAACTTTTATCTTGCCAAAATGTGACCTTTCTGTGTTTATTAAATGTTCAATCTTTCTTTAGTGACGCAATTTTATTTTAGTATATTGAACATAATTTGGGAGGGTTTTAGCTTTCATATGAGACATTTCTAAAACCAATCATTAAAAGTGAGGTAATACGCTTTTGTTTCTACAAAATGGATAAGCGATAAGACTTTTGTCAGGGACTGTAGTTCATTAGAAATTTGCCTCTGAGTTGTGGGCGGGACTGGACGTTGGATGGGACAGCCCATCCAACCTTCCCGTCATCCATCTGTTTACATTCCCAACCCCAACCTTAAGGCTGATTTCCACTGGTCTGCCTGCGCTGCGTCCCCGTTACATTGGCACAAAATAAGAACATTCATTGATCAATCAGAATGTTTACATCAGGTCTGTGGTCCACATCCGGCACTGCAAGCTTTACGCAGGAATTCTTTTTCCAGTCCGTTTATGTGGCAATTTTGCAGGAAAACCAGGGAACCGGAAACAGGTCAAGGTTTCAATATGTCAACCATGGAAGATAAAAGTTTAATTGTGGAGGTTCAAAAACATTACGTAATGTATGACACAAAATATGTACTTTACAAGGACTCAGTTAGAGGGAGAGAGCATGGAGGTTTGAACGTGTTGGATGAACGGACAGAGCAGGACGAACTACTTGACATGGGAGTGACAGAACAAACCACTCCTCCGGGATCCAGGGAGGAAGGGGGATGGACCGGAGACGCAACAATGTAAATTAACTGACGATCGTAAGACGGACTCCTCACGGAACGTAACGGAGATGCATCGCAGGCAGACCAGTGTAATTTCAGGGTAACATTACTGATGCAACAAAAATGGTGATCAATATCTGAGCTATCCAGCTGTACAGTTTTGATCCAGCTTCCAGCTCAGAAGAGGAAAATGAAGACGTACATGGATCTATTTGTCTGCAGGTGGGTGGATCAGAACGGAGCAGAGCAGGGAGCTTGTTGTCCGTCGACTGTTGCTTCTACAGCTACAAGCTTTTGTAAATACAACTTTTTCATCTGCTCCTGATTCACAACAATATGACTAAAGAAACCTCAGAAATTCAATTTTAGGCTTTATTTTCTTTAAATATGTCGTCAATCATCAGAAAAATGCCACAAAAACATGTTAAAAACACCCAAAATGCCATTTTTCATTAGAGCAGGTCTTTCAATGTCCAATTTAGAAATATTACAAGTTTCTAAACCACATATTTAAGCAATCTCCAAAGCTGTTGTGAAATGTGGGTTCTTTTATTCGTCTGTTTCAGTAATTCAACCCAATAATTATCCATAAAAGCTGAAGATTCAGAGCTGTGTAAGTGCTTACAAACTATTTCAGGTTTTTAGGTGAACGGCTGATTTAAAAGAATTGGAAGCGCCCGTCTGTGTGATAAAGACAAAAAGAGATTTCCTTTTTAGAGAAGAGAAAGACTTCTGAAATCAGACTTTAGTATAAAAATCAAAATTGATTATCTTAAAATCACTAATGTTACCTCTACACAATCACTCCCCTTGTGTTAATATTCTAGTGCTTCTAATCATGTTAACTTAGATGGGATTGGTTTTGATGCTCAGCCATATTGCATGAAATATTCAAACGGAGGTGCCCTACATTACTCTGTGAATCTTAATCTTTTATTTTATTTCAGCACACTGGAGGGGAGCGTGATAACAGCCTCTCACTGCTAACCGTGTTCAGATGCTGATCTGCTCATCCCAACATGTAATCACGCTGCAGACAGGAAACTTCAACATCTCATGACACTGTGTTTACAATCCATCGATGCGTTTTCTTTACCAAGGGAGCGGCAAAGATCACCAATTACTGTGTACTGTCAAACTAACAACATGAATGAGAGCTCACGGTTCCAGGGCTAAAGACATTCTGTTCACTCACAGTGTTTGTCTCTCCTAAAGCTACATACACACCGATCATTGAAGCGCCTTCCAGAACGCCCATGGTGTTCACACTGGAAAAGCAGGGAGGGGGCTACTTTTCCAGTTTCTATTGTTTACTGACGTACGTTATATTTTCCTCACTATAGGGCACACTGGATCTTAAGGTGCATCATCAATGAATGGTCTAATTTCAAACTTATACGAGTGTATAAGGCACACCAAACTCTAAGGTACATCAAGTCGGACAAAAAGTGTCAAAGATAAATCCGTCAGTCAGTCAAACTTTATTAACTGTGTTCACAGTAACTAGAACTTTTTGTGGTGTGCTAAACGTTGGCTACATTAGAGGCGTTGGCTGCATTAGTGTATTCACAATACCTGTGACCCCCAACCCAAGACTGCGACATCTAAAACAAACGTTGCTGTGACTACGCTAACTTCCAACCATGTTAGTAACACGTAAAAATAATGGAGTTCAACTCCACTACATGTTAGCCGAAACAAATAAGACAAAGAGAATTTTTTTCCAATCAGTTCATCACTAAAAATCATAATTTTGTTTCCTGATAGGGTTGTAATAATATGTTTGTCCTAGTTCTTGTTTTGTTTTGATTGTTTGAAATAAGCCAATTCCAATAAGACTAATAGTAATAAGGTAAAAATTTAATTTCTCATTTTTATTAAAGTAAAGTTGGTCATTTTAGAATGACCTGGCATAACCTTTCTGGTCTTCTCATTGTTTTGAAGTTGCTGCTTAAACTGTGTGAAGTCCTAACGTCAAAACTTTAAAAAACCATAGCCAAAAAATAAATGATCTGGAAAAAGAATTGATTGACTAATTAAAATTTAGGAGAGGGGTTCTTTCTCATGGACTTTCCAGTAACACACATCAAATAGACCTGCAGGTAGTTAGGAAAAAAATCCAAAAGGATTAGTCCTCTGAGAGCAATTATGTAGACGCAGCTTCACAACAACCTGTCCTCTGGCTGTTTGTTAGTGATGTTTCAGTCAGGATGCTGGAAGAGCCCACCCCTGGCTGCTATTAGACCTGAGAACACATTTCAAATGTGTGGAGTTTTTTTTTTCGTTTTTTAATCAGAAGTCATGACCCCTTTTCACTTAAGAATTTATTGAAAATAGAAAAACAGTCTTAAACTGTATTTGTGAATCTGTTTTGCGGCCCAGAGGCTCTGGACTCCAGCACATCAATAACAGACCATGCTAACCCAACATGAGCCTGCAGGTCATTGACTGTGCTGCTGCTGGTGTCCGTTCTGCAGATGGATGAGAGAGAACATTCAGGCATGAGTCTTTTTTCCTTTTTTTGCTCAAAAATTGTTTTGCTGATAAATCAAACATCACAATGTTTGTGTTTTAAGAGTCAATTATAATTGATACTACGCTTTGTCTTAAATGTGCATATTCTGTAGGTTATACAAGTAATAAATAAGGTTTTAATACCTTCAGCAAAGTAAAGTCATACATAACAACATTGACTTATTGACTTGTGCACACATTTAGTTAATTTTGTTTCAAGTAATTCTATTCTTTTGAGTTCTCTCTGAGGCCGGATGCCGGGGCAGAGGCAGGAGCCGGACAACTTCCTGATGATGTGGCAGTGGGAGGAGCTGAAGAAGTTCCTGATGAGGTGGTGTAGGTACCATAACCATTCGGCCTGCAATAACCGTTTGGGGTTATTGCAGAACTTGCGGAACAAGTTCCCTGATAATGATGACACACGCTGACATACACTGTCAACCCCCCTAATACTTTTGAGTGGTTTGTTTAGTTGTATTTTCTGTTTTGGTGATTTGTTTCTTACCTTTTTTTTCAGTTTCACTTCCTGTGTCAAAGGAGCCGAACTCTGGGTCAGGTAGGCTTTTGTAGGGCCTAACCCAAAGTCCATCATTAGACTGAAATGGAACCACCTTGGCCAGGGGAGGGGCAATGCTTTATAAAAAAAAAAGGTGTGAATTTGGGTTCATGTGAGAGAGAGGAGCGCGTGCAATTTTTTTTTCATTCAGAAAAACTTCTGGGGTGGTTTTTATTGTTTTTTGTCTTGGACCTGTCGGTCTCTCTCCGGACTGGAGCGTGACATTTATGACGTGTGATTTTGACTGTAAAGAATGTGGGAAAATCTGTTTCTTAATCCCAAAAGATACGGGCACCATGTGGCAGTGGATGCAGTTTAACTTTCACAAACAGAAAACATAGCATGAACATTTTTCTTTTCCATGTTACTTGACAGAGGACAGCATTGTGAACAAAACTCATTGTAAAGCTGATTCTCATATTAGGATGTTTTTTTACAGCAGAATAAAAACACATCTGTGTTTGAAAGAAACACCAAGTGCCTTTTTTTCCCAAACGGTTCTGTTTGGAAAAGAAAAGGTCAAATCTATTTACTTACCTTCTAGAGATGAACTTACTTTTGCCTGAAGCGGCTCAGCTTACGAATCCCACTGCCATACTTAACTGAGAAGTCAGTAGCTACTTCCTCAACAGAAGGGCGATAAAAAAATAATTCAGCAGTGTGGCTGAGTTTACTGTAGTTGCATCAACCAATCAGAATAGATCAGCATCTCCTGAATGGTGGTGTTGAAAAGACGAAGAGGACAAAGTAGAATTACTTTACCATCTTATAAGTTGAGGAGCTGGATGGCTCCGTTGGTTAACCCTTGTGCTATCTTATGCACTTTACCGTTGGGAGTTGGGTCATCTAGATTCACTAGACAGAGTTCTGAACCTTTTTTTTCATTTTTTTGTGATCTTCACTGGTTCAATGGATTACATGAAATTTTTCCACCTTTATCCACCTTTGTCATGGTAGGGAGAGCATGTCAAAGTAAGGGTGGGGTCATCCAAGATAGCACAAGGGTCAAGGAGTCAGTTAATGTCCTAGAAATTTCCCCGAAGTCTCTGCAAAATACCAATGTGCATACTTACTAGGCAATATATCCCAATGCATTGTGTTTTAACAATTTGTCATTTGAAAAAATGTATTTACCTTTTTTAAATGAATAACACATGTTTTTATCATCAGAACTCAGATGATCTATAATAAATCTTTTTAAAATGTTCATATTCACTTGAATTTTTTTTTACTTCGGCAGATACAAAATGGAATTTGGACAAAACCACTGTCTAAAACTAGGATGTAAAATGTATGTTTTTTCTACCTTGCGTAATCCTCAGCGACGTTGCTGCCCTCTAGTGGCTTGGAGGTTTTAACAATGCCTCTTTGGTAGTCTACTTGTCGTTTTCACAGCATTCTCTAATAACCTGCCAAACCTTCACTCTAGGATCAAGCAATACCGTAATTAAGTTATTTCAAAAGTGCTTTTTCCTTTTCCATGTGCTTTTTACAGTATTTGACCCTTTTTGCATTAGGTGTTTTTTTTGTGTAATGTATTTATTTTAAGACCTTTTAAAACCTCAATTGACATTGTGGGCTTCTATCTGGGAGCACCAAAGGTACTCTTTATGGTATCTTTTTGACATCTGAGATTACCATTCGACATAATCATCACTGAGAACATTGCAGACAAACCGGTACCTTTGATCTGCTGCAGAACTCTGCGAATAGCTCCTTGATTTAGTCTCAGACAGACTCCAGTCTGTGTTTCAGGAAAATAACTCTCTCACGGGGTACCTAGTGGTCCAACATGGGTCCTCTGTGGCTCACAGTACTGACTAATGACTTACGATACACCAGCTGAGGGTCTGGTCAGGAGTGACAATGACCAGGCGTACAGAGAGGAGATGGAGGAGTTGTCACTGTGGTGTGGATGGAAAAAAACAAAACAAAGAAGAAACAGTCCACTCATTCACTGCTGCTCATTAAAAGCATGCCTGCGGATGTGGTCAAGAGCGCAAAATTCCTGGTGGACCATATCACAAACAGTCGAAGACTGAGCCAGAAACCAAAAGCGAACACGCACTCTTTACCTCTGTGTTTTTTCTCTCTTGAAGGGTGAGGAAAGTACACTTCCCTCCCATCCTCACCTCTTTTCATAAACATACAGGAGTGTGTTAACCAACTCTTTTTCTGGCAGATGTGCAGCACAGCAGACTGGAAGACCCTGCAGAGAGGGGTAGGGACCGCAGAGTAGTTTACCGGGACTTCTCCTCCTTCCATTCTGGAGATGAATTCATGCATTCAGCAGTACTGTTGGAACACCCCCCCCACCCCCACCCCGCCCCGCCCGCCAAGCACTTAGCATTCGAACAGTCAGGCTGGAAAACAGCAGAATCTCTGATGCCAGCAGCTTATTAGCTTATTTTGGAAAATAATGAACCCTTTTTTTTCTGTGTGCAGACTTAATAAAAAAAAAATGATGATTACAATCTGGAGCACCTTAAATATGGATTCATTCTGATTATGCTAACTGATGTTGGCAATTTTGAGAGGTTCACAGCGCCTATGTCAAAATGCCAGTCTGTTATGTCTTCTGTTTTTACGAGTTGCAAAAAATGTTGGGGGTTCTTGTAAATATGTAAGCGTTAATGGCCGACGAAGTGTGCATAATCACTTTTTAACGCACACCCTGGAAGACTGAACCGTCACACGCAAAGTGCATTAAAAAGTGATAATGCATACTTCGAAGGCCATTAACCCGCTTATACCATGGTCACTTACAAAGCAATACATATTAACCAGTATTTAGTCCTTAATTCCTGTGTTTTTTTTCCGATTTGGATTGCTTTTCTCACAAAAAGCAGACTATTTGTGACGCGCCGCATCACGTGACAAATAGTCCGCATCGCTCCGCACCACCGCTGCAGTCAAGATTCGGCGAAATATATGCTGATCTTTCCGATGGGTTGAAGAAAGCATCAGGTCAGAAAGAAATTTCACCTCTTACCGCTTGTTTTTGCCCAAATGATGAAGCAAAAGGTTGTTTTAAAGAAGCCGGCGCAGTGATACAAAACAATTAAGCTAGGTGACCGGAACTTCTTTTTTTCACCGTGCGGTTATCAGGTTTTAACGCACACCCAGCAGCCAATCAGAATCGAGTATCCACCCGGACCATGGTATAAGCTAATTTGGCTATCGGTAGTGGTGTGTTTTTTCATGTGGTTTGTGCTATTGGCACAGCTGGGAGTTAGCTTAGTAACAGTATCATTTGTCTTAGCGCTAGTGATGGGTCCGGACACACCGACGCATCAGCTCACGTGTGCTTCTCGTCGTGTCGTATCGCTCCAGGAGAAGTCACATGACCAATACAGCCACTATGTCGGTGTGTCACCGAGGAGCCAAACAAGGAGGCGCATCTACCAGATGTGTTGCCAGTTTCTGCGGTTTTTCGAACAGTTGGATGATTTTGATATTGCAGAGAAAAATGTCTTTAGGTGAGCTTTGCATCAATTTGGCGGGTTTTAGTTAGTTTTATAATAAGTCTAAGCAGGCTTTAATTTTGAAACAGTTTTTCAATTAAAAAATTAACGGATATTCTCGGTTCCTTTTCTGTTAGTTTGGGTGCTAAATTTGTCCAGAAGCGAGTTTAACAGGGTAGAAAAAAAAACCTTTTTATGCTCGGATGCGCGTCCAGCTGTTGAACGATTCTCGCACGCCCCCGTTTTCCCGCCCACCTGTGTTTGAAGTTTTGTTTTACCAAGTGTTGAGAGGTGTTGAATGTGGTGTCTTAATGCGGTTTTGTGGACTGATTTAATAGTTTTAATAGTGTTTTTGGCTTTTGTCCCCCGTTCTTCTCAGTTTCCGCCTGATGTGGCAGAATATAAATCCATTTCAAATAGACCATTATTTGAAATGAATCATATTATTTGAAATTGTTGACAAGGGTTAAAAAGTAGACTAAATGTAAGGAATTAGCCCTCCGGCCACCAGAGGGACCCATCTCCATAGTCTTCACCTTTCCCTACGTTGTCTCCTCACTACATCTCCCATCAGTCACCGCTCAATAGTCAGTGACCTTCCACCAGCTGTTCTGCGTTTAGTAATCATCACCAGAGTATTTAATCAGAAGTCTTGTTTTGCTATGTCATTCAGTCTGAGCTTTATCCTTTCTTACTTCCTGTGTTTGATGACTTCTGCCTGTTCTGACTCAGTATAATGTCTTGTATAATGTTTTTGTCTGCCATTAAACCTATTGCACTTTGATACCATGAAGTAGTGATGGGTAAATAAAGCCTTGTGAAGTGTTTCGGCACATTGCTTAGATTGTTGTGATACTATGTCACTCAATACTGACCCCTGCTGGACCAAAAACATCATTGCAGGCAACCAAGTTAAGAAACTCCACTGATATACTGATTAAATAAATGAGTGTAAACACAATATTTGTCATTGTAGCTGTGATTTCTTTACACCCATTACAGATATTGTAAATGCGCTAAGGTGGCTAACATGTACAGTCTCTGACAAAAGTCTTGTTGCTTATCCATTTTGTAGAAACAAAAGCGTATAACCTCACTTTTAATGAATCCATTGGTTTTAGAAATGTCTCATATGAAAGCTAAAACCCTCCCAAATTATGTTCAATGTAGTAAAATAAAATTGCTTCACTGAAGAAAGATTGATCATTTAATGAACACAGAAAGGTCACATTTTGGCAAGATAAAAGTTTTGTCGCCTACAGAGAGTAATGTGAAAATGTAACAAATAATTTACTTCAAAAACAAAAAAAAATTGCATAACATCAGTGAATTAAGTAGTGCTACTGTGAGATCCATATTTAATATCTTGTATGACTTCCATGAGCTTGAAGGTCAGCATCCATGCAGTTTGACAATGATTCATACAATTTATGGATGAAGTCATCAGGAATAGCAAAGAAAGCAGTCTTCCATGCCTCCCAGAGTTCATCAAGATTCTTTGGTTTGGTCTTCCATGCTTCCTCTTTCATTCTACCCCAGACATGCTCAATGATGTTCATGTCTGGTGACTGGGCTGGCCAGTCCTGGAGCATCTTGATTTTCTTCGCCTTGAGGAACTTTGATGTAGAGATGGAAGTATGCGATGGAGCACCATCCTGCTGCAGAATTTGACTCCTTTTATGGTTGGGAATGTAAGAGGTATCTAATACTTCTTGATATTTTAGGCTATTGATATTGCCTTCCACCCTGCAAATGTTTGGCACACCCCCATACTGGATGTAACCCCAGACCATGATGTTTCCGCCACCAAACTGAACTGTTTTCTGGGTGAATCTTGGGTCCATGCGGGCTCCAGTTGGTCTCCTGCAATATTTGCGGCGGCTGTGATGTAATTCAACTGAAGACTCATCTGAGAAATCCACCTTCTGCCACTTTTCAAGCGTCCATCCTTTTAGCAGGCTGTGGGCCTTGGCAAATGCCACACGTTTTTTCAATTGCCTTTTGTTTAGTGCTGGTTTCTGGGCACTGATTCGACCATGGAGGCCATTTTGAGACAGAATTCTACAAACTGTTCTGGTTGACACAGGGACTTGAGGTGACCAGGCCTGGTGGAGCTCTGCTGCAGTGGAAAAGGAGCTGGCCTTGGATTTTCCAACCAACAAACGGTCCTCCCGAGCAGTTGTCTTGCGGGGTCTGCCGGACCTGGGCTTGTCAAAAACATCTCCAGTCTCTTCAAATCTTTTTCTTATTCTTTGTACTTGACGCTGAGACACATTGAAGGTGTCAGCCACCTCAGCAGTGGATCTGGCCTTCAGCCTCTAGATAATCAACGCTTTGGTCTCAGGGTGAATCTTAAGGCCCGTACACACCGGGACAAATATTCGCCAGGCGTTATTTGCCAGCCAACATGCAATTTCATTCCCTGACATTAGATGGCGCTTAATGTAAAACAGAAATACTCCTGTACACAAGGTGGTCGCTTTTCACTCAAAATGAAGAGAGCCAGTATTTACGCGCTTGTCAGAATCATACAAAGAAAACATGAATATTTCAAGCACCAGTAGCTCCAGTTCCAATGATGAAGAAATTATTGCTCTGTTGAATGATCAAAGACGCCGGCAAAGACCCCGATTTTGGGTACATCCCATAGTTACGAGAAGAGAAGAACATGGTGAGTTTTATCGACTGGTACAAGAGCTGAAAATGTTTATTGAGCGTTTTCGGGGATATTTTAGAATGTCCGTCATTATTTCTTTGCGGCAGTGTAGCCGCTACTTGGCGTCTATCTTCTTTGCTGGTATGTGTGCTCAGAAAGGCAGTTTTGTGTTTGAGTGCCCCCAAGTTGTGTTTTACTGTAACTTCAGAAGCTCCAGACACGTGTGCAAAAGCACCATTCTCATTGGTCGTATAGTTTTTGACGCAGCGCATCAAACCAAAAAAACGAATCCGAGGGGTTTTTTAAAAAGTGACGCTTTGACGCGTGGCGTTTATTCGCGTCGGTGAGCACACTCACATTGGTGCCCTTTGTTTAGTCAGGAGGCGTTAAACGTCGGCGAATATCGCGCGCGAAATTCGTCCCGGTGTGTACGGGCCTTTAGGCATGTTGTCAGAGGTCAAGTTGCAGTTGATGTGAAGGCCTGGTGTGCTGGGGTTCTTTTTATACACACCCACTAATTGATTGATCAGTAATTGATCAGAGGTGAGGCTGTAATCTAGGATTGGGTGCATCATATGACAAGGCGACTAAACTTTTGTCTTGCCAAAATGTGACCTTTCTGTGTTCATTAAATTGTAACACTACAGTTCATTTAGAGTCTTACGATAATCGTCGCGGGTTGACTATAGAACACAAATGAACAAATGAACAGCCACTTAAATCAAGATATGTTCTTTAACCATAACAATTCATAGATCCCAGTCACACTCCATGAATCGCTCTCCCGATATTTACATAAAGGTCCGTGCTTGCGTTTACAATGACACCCTATTGTCCGTCTAGCGTCCTCCACCTGTACGCTCGGAAGCGCTCAAATATAATAATCCCTCCCACAGTCAAACGAAAAAGAAAAACTGAAATGATCTCACCCCGTCCTTCGGGTTAACGTCAGGGAGTCTCATTTTGCCCTTGGTCACTTTCCAGCCACGTCCATCCCCAAAAGAAATTAATAATAATCCCCGCGGCAGAATTTGGAAAGGTCCACGTCAGATCCTCCTCTGTAACTCCCGATGGTCGTTTTCCGGGGTATTCCGTGCGTGCTTGTTCCTTGGAAGGGCCCTCATAGTCACCCTTTCCCTCTTGTCAGAGTTTGTCACTCTTCTTAGGCCTCCAGCCCACCTTGTCTGTCCCTTTTTAACCCGGAAGCCATGCCGTGAGTTAACGCACCCCCAGCTGATCGCATCAGCTGTGAGGGGTGACGTCAGCGGCATCCCCGGTACACTAATACACAAAATACACACATACCCTAAAATAAAAGGAAAACATAGGACCTCTTCACCTCACAGGGTGTAAAATACAGAAAATATGATACATTTATGTGACTTTGTCACAAAATGATCAATCTTTCTTCAGTGAAGCAATTTTATTTTACTACATTGAACATAATTTGGGAGGGTTTTAGCTTTCATATGAGACATTTCTAAAACCAATGGATTCATTAAAAGTGAGGTTATACGCTTTTGTTTCTACAAAATGGATAAGCGACAAGGCTTTTGTCAGGGACTGTAGAACAATATTGCCATGAGGCGACACAACTCTCTGGCGGAGCATCTACAAAGCCATTTATTTTAATTCATTTAACCCACTGATTTTTAAATTATGTCATCTATTAATCTTTAATCTATTCAATCTATTTAATCCATTAGCCTTTATTGTTTAATCTATTGATTTTAAACCATTGGCCTGCATTGTTTCTAAGGTGTGTGTTTTATGATTGTCAACAGATGCCCATTTTTTAATTTTTTTAGGGACTATTAAAGACTCCGTCTGTCTATCCGTCCGTCTGTCTCAGAGTGTTTTTTATTCTTTTTCATGTTATTGACAAAGTCTGGAGGTAGCATAATCCCAGTAACATTTTTTTAGCATTCTCTTGCTGTTTTTTTACAAGTTGCAAAAAAGGTTGGGTGTTATTGCAAATACACTAACGTGGCTATCGTGTAACATTGTTGGAAGTTTTTTTACGTGTTACTAACAAGGTTGGAAATTTTAGAACTCCTTAGAACTTGGTAACAAATAAGACATACGGACTTATCAATGATTTTTTTTTGGTATTGCTCAATGCAGCTTTTATATGACATAAGTTAAAAAATAGACCACTTATTGATGGTGCGCCTTATAATCCGGTGCATGTGGAAAATACAGTGCATTATTAGTGCAATACCTTTGTTAAACTTACATATTATTTATATTATTGAGATGATTTCCATAATTGTAATAAAGCACAGATGAAGGCAGAATCTGTCCGATGTATTAACCTTTCCCGATAGAATTGTTTGGTTTTAATGATGCCTCCAGTGCTGCAGCACCTCTTCCACACAGCTCGATAAGCTATTACAGCTTGTCATACACATTGTAAGGATGCGTCCATTCCACTAAGTGGTTTGGTAAGCTGAGAGTGAGCCAACAGGCACAATATTGGGGTGCTTGTTAGTGTTATCTTTTCACCCTGCGCTGTTTTCACCACGCAAGGGAAAAATGTCTGCTGCAAACTGACAAGTGTTTGCAGACAGAACGGTCCCAGGCATTCACTGGGACACTATCATAAATAACCATCTTTCTGCTGCATCTGTTAAAATTGCTGCTATTGCAAAGCAGAGACGACACATTCACTTCTAATAGCAGGCAAAGCAGAAGCGAAAGAGATAATTTCATCATGTCGCAAAGAACCACGAGAGAGAGAGAGAGAGAAAACTATTAGTGTAACTGGCTCACTTAAATGGGAAGCTGTCATTTTTGATGTAGTCAGTTCCACCTGCTCATTTCCTGCCAGAGCGTTTGTTGCAGAGAGCTTTATTTGACCAGGTCGACTGGGAGCGCTCATGTTGTGAAGTAGATAAATCTGGCAGGGACTTTTTAGCGGTGAGGCAGTGAAGCTCACACAGTGAACATTAAAAGAAATATGTCACACTCTGCAATGAAGTTCATGTTCAGGTGTTAGTGATGATCGAAAGAACTAATTTGGAACTAATAGATATCACAACATGGAATGTTGAGGCAGGCGTCGAAGAATCCCACAATTTCTATTTTTAAGCATTTTTGTACACATTTAGGTTAGATGACGGGTTATATGGGGTTGCTTTATAAACATTACTGGACTACAAAAGTGGGTGAGCTACATGTCTGCGAAGGAAAGTGGGCCATCCAAGAGCCAGAAGTGGCAAACGCCTGGAGCCAGAGCCCAAAATGGACGAGTGGCAGGGAGGAACGATGCAGCTGCAGATGGATGATGGTTCAGGACTGAGATGTGTAACAGGCAAACTTTGGGATTTAGATTTGCTGTGATATATTAAAAACAGACTGATGATGAGACTGGTGATGATTTTGTCAAATCTGATCAGCTGTTAGTGGAGTTTTATCAGCTTCTGTTTATAGAGACCGAGATTATCCTAAATACCAGTATCTCTTGTGACACGCGACCTATTTCGTTTGGTTGCACAACATCCTCTGGGGTTTCCACTTGTTCTTGTTATCGTTTACATTCTAACCAGGTTCATGTGACAATTTCATCAAGGGTGAGCCTCATATGATTGCAAATGGTGTTGCATAATCTGAAAGCTAAATACAGGGTCTCCATCTTTATATTTTTACTTTGAGGAAACCAAAAAGGGGCTGAATATTGTTCTCAGTTTGTTCTATATTCTCCCCAGCGGCGACCTTTTATTCACCTTTGTTCTGCGCATTTTTAAATGTTCTACCATTTTCTTAGAAGTGGGCCACACGCACACACATTTGCAACAACTCCTCTAAAAGATTCCGACTTCTGGATTGTCCCTGAAAGCCTCAACATGAGGGAAAAATTAGAAACACAGCTCTCACTGATAAGTGATAACCAGGACTAGAATCCCCTCCTCCTGGTCAAAAAAAAAAAAAAAAAAAAGCTCTCCATCTCAGCCGTTTTACCAGCTCAGCTTGAGCTCCTGGTTTTAGCTTCAGGAGCCATCCCAGCATGCAGGGGTGAGTGAGCAAGCATGCAGGTATGTTTTATTGATCAATCACAAGACGGGAGAAAGTCTTGGAACATGAGAGTGAATAATGCACAAGGCTGGGGAGAGGAAACCGAGATCTGTCGAAGTGGAGAGGTGAACCAGAGAAAAAGGGAAAAAAAGTAGTGGGATGAGGAGGGTTTGTTGTGATGTGAGAGGGCATTCACAGCTGCTGCTGACAATGAGACATTTTCTGAAACTGGCGCGCTCATTTCTGAGAGGCTGCCAGCAATTTGCAGGTCGTTGAGTTAAGTTGAAATATTCTGTGTCTTTTTTATTCACTTTCACCAATGACAAAAGAGCGCTGAGACGCAACAAGAGGCTTCAATTGGAAGACATTTTGCAGCACAATGAAGACTGTCTGCTTTGTAGTTGGTTCACATCTTTGTTTGATTCTTTCTTTCAGTCTCTCCATAGCCTAAAATCAGCACTATAAGGAGCACCATTAATGAATTATTATTAACTGATACCTTATATATACATATTATATACCACGCTGTAAAGGCAAATTAAGCGAGACAAACGTGTCAGAACAGAACTTGTTTGTAATAAGCTACATGTTAGCCACGTTAGTGTATTCATAACCTTTAACTCTCCCAACCTTGTTAGCAACACGTAAAAACAACACTGTCCACACTGCTACACGTTAGCGTATTAACAGTCCCTTTAACTCCCAACCTTGTTTGAGACATGTAAAAAAAACAACAACAACAAAGCAGACTGATATTGCTAAAGCAAATGACATGATGGAGTTTTAGGGCCATGGTGAGAAAAATATTCTGTAGGAAAAATTTTTTCGCTTTGCTTACAGGAAGAAAAATTCAAAATGGCGAGATTAACCCTTGTGCTATCCTAGGCACTTTAACATTGGGAGTGGGGTCATCTAGATCCACTAGACAGTGCACTGAACCTTTTTTCTTCAATGATTTGAGGACTTCACTGGTGTCCACGGATTACATGAAATCTTTCCACCTTTATCCACCTGTGGTATCTTGACTTTGAGAAGATTGTTTATTGTATTGTAATTGAGTGGCCAGCAGAGGGCAGACCTGCAAGTTTAGTTGAGTTGTGGCATTGTATGTTGAACAAGAAGAAGTTGGAACAAGACATGAGGTCTGGCTGTGCAGAGAGGTTCTGTTATGCAAATTAAAACTGTTACACCCATTTTTATGTTTGAGACCTTTTTTGGATCAAGATGCAACATCTTTTTGGCGACGAGGATTTTTAAGGAGGAGAAAGGCCCATAGACCTCCAGAAAAAAAAGAGAAAAGAAGAAAGAAGCAGCAGAAAGGTACGTGGCTAGCAAGTGGTTAGCCTCTCACAGAGAAGTGAAGCATGGCAACAATTGGCACGCTAGCAGCATTTGATCCAAAGACTCAAACCTGGGATGAGTATACAGAAATACTTGAACAGTTTTTTGCGGCCAATGAAATAGACAATGAAGACAGACAAAAGGCAATATTGATAAGTGTAGTGGGAGCACCGACCTACAGTTTAATGCGCAACCTCCTCAGCCCAGACAAGCCAAAAGACAAGTCCTTCAATGACCTTGTATTATTGATGAAGAACCATTATGACCCAAAACCAAGCGAAATTGTACAGAGATATAAGTTTGATTCTCGTAACCGGAAGCCTAATGAAACAGTTATGGATTATGTAGCTGAGCTGCGTCGTTTGGCCCAGGACTGCAACTATGGAAACACTCTGCAACAAAGGCTAAGGGACCGGCTTGTATGTGGGATTAATGATGACAGGATTCAGAGGCGTCTCCTGGCCGAAACAGATCTCACTTTTGAAAGGGCTCTGGGAATTGCAGTATCACACGAGACGGCAATTAAAAATGCACAGGATCTGCAGACTGGCACATCTTCTAAATGCTACAGCATCCGTAGAGGACAACAGGAAGCCCGGGCATTCCAAGGAGTCAGAAAAGAATGCTACAGGTGTAAAGGAACTGGACACATGGCTGCAGATTGTAAGTACAAGCAAGAAAAATGTCACGCTTGTGGCAAAGTGGGTCATATAGCAAGAGCTTGTAGAACCAAAGTTAAAGGCAACCCGGACAAACATGAGCATAAACATCACAAGAGAGAAAATAAAAGAGGATCACATTATCATTCTCATAAAGTGTACGACACAGAAGATGAAAAGAAAAGTGAGGATGAAGACCAAGACTCTTTCGCATTGAACTGCATCAATAGTAGACCAAATCTAAAAGGCAAAGTGTACAAGGTAGGACGTCAGGCTGGAGGGGACCTCAGAAAAGTGGCGCCCTACACTGTAAACTTGAAACTGAATGGACAGGATGTCAACTTTGAACTTGACACCGGATGTTGCTTAACTGTCATGAGTGAAACCACATTTAAAGAGACATGGAAAAACACAAAACTACCCAGTCTGAACCAGGCCAAAATCAAAATGGAAACCTATACAGGGGACCCTGTCGAGGTGATTGGTACCACAAAAGTAAATGTACAGTACCGACAGCAGACATTGAAACTGCCCCTGATTGTTGTCAAGGGGGAAGGGCCCAGTTTGTTAGGTCGAGCCTGGCTGGAGGAGATAAGTCTGGATTGGAGAGAAATAAAAAACAGATGCAAGGCTGAAAGAGTGCACAAGGTTAAAGCAAATGAAAACACACTACAGCAAGTGTTAAACAAGCATGAAAATGTGTTCAAAGAGGAGTTGGGCACCCTGAGAGGCACAAAAGCCACCATTAGGGTAAAATTAGATGCCTCTCCACGTTTCTTCCGCCCGCGTTCTGTTCCTTTTGCTATGCGAGCAAAAGTTGATGAAGAAATAGATCGCCTGTTAAAAGAAAATATTATCTCTCCAGTCAAATATGCTGAATGGGCAGCGCCGGTGGTACCCATTCTTAAACCTACAGGGACTGTAAGACTTTGTGGAGATTATAAGCTGACTGTAAATACAGTGGCTTCCTTGGAGCAGTATCCTATTCCAAAAGTGGAGGATCTCTTCACTGCGCTTTCAGGAGGAAAACAGTTTTCTAAACTAGACATGAGCCATGCTTATCAACAAATACTGCTGGATGAAGAATCAAAGAAATATGTGACAGTGAACACCCACAGAGGACTTTTCACGTACAACAGACTGCCATTTGGAGTAGCATCAGCACCAGCCATATTCCAGAGGACGATGGAAAACCTTTTGAAAGGTATACCATTGGTGGTGGTCTACTTAGATGACATCTTAGTGAGTGGCAAGGATGAGGCAGACCACCTAAAAAACTTGACTGCGGTGCTGGGCAGGCTGGAAGATGCAGGGCTGCGGCTGAAAAGAAGTAAGTGCGAGTTTATGCAAAAAGAGGTGGAATATTTGGGGCACAAAGTTGATGCACAAGGGCTGCACCCAGTGCAAAAGAAAGTGGAAGCCATCTTAAATGCTCCGGCTCCCACCAATGTAACTGAACTTAAATCATACTTGGGTTTGTTAAACTATTATAACAAGTTTCTCCCGAACTTGGCAACCCTGTTGGCCCCCCTTCATGAACTCTTGAGGCAAAATGTAAAGTGGTCATGGCAACAGAGGCATGTTGAAGCATTTGAAAAGTCAAAAAGGTTGCTGAACTCCGCTGATGTGTTAATCCACTATTCGGCTGATAAAGAGTTAGTTTTGTCATGTGATGCATCACCTTATGGTGTTGGAGCTGTGTTGTCACACAGAATGGAGGATGGCAGTGAGAAACCACTAGGCTTCATGTCACGCACTCTCTCACCCGCTGAAAAGAGATATTCACAGTTGGACAAAGAAGCCTTAGCAGTGATATTTGGTTTGAAGAAGTTCCATAAATATCTGTATGGTAGAGTTTTCATGATCTACACAGATCATAAGCCACTGATTTATCTTTTTAACATGAAGAAGCCCATACCACAAATGGGCTCACCGAGAGTGCAAAGATGGGCTGTCATGTTAAGTGCATATGAGTATGACATCGTCTACAAACCAGGCAAAAGCCATGCTAACGCAGATGCACTCAGTAGATTGCCGCTGCCAGAAACAACACCAGAAAAAGAGTCTTTTGAACAAGTTTTGATGATGGATGTCTTGGATGACACACTGCTGGACACCAGACAGATTAAGCGATGGACATCTACAGATGTTCTCCTGTCCCAAGTCCATGAGTACATACTAAAAGGATGGCCAGCTAAGCTGGATGCTTGCCTAAAGCCATATCAACAAAGGAAAATGGAGCTCAGTGTGAGGGATGGATGTGTGCTCTGGGGAGCTAGAGTGGTTATTCCCACCAAAGGCAGAGACAAAATCCTGAAGCTCCTGCATCAGACTCACACAGGCATGTCAAAGATGAAAGGCCTAGCAAGGTCATATCTTTGGTGGCCAGGTATGGATGAAAGCATCGAAAGGGAGGTGCAGTTATGTGAAGAATGCCAAAAACACCACAAATCACCACCTGCAGCACCATTACACCCCTGGGAATGGCCAGAAACACCCTGGTCCAGAATCCATGTGGACTATGCAGGACCGTTCCTAGGTGAGATGTTTTTGTTGGTGGTAGATGCTCATTCAAAGTGGATGGACATTTATCCGGTGAAATCAGCTACTTCACAAATCACCATTGAAAAACTAAGACAGAGTTTCAGTGTGTTTGGTCTTCCAAAGATGTTGGTATCAGACAATGGGACATGTTTCACAAGTGCAGAATTTGAGACATTCATGAAACAAAATGGAATTGACCATGTAAGATCTGCACCTTTCCACCCATCCTCAAACGGTCTAGCTGAAAGAGCAGTGCAGACTTTTAAGGAGGGGATGAAGAAGATACAAGGCGACACCCTACAAACAAAACTGTCAAGATTTCTGTTCAGTTATCGCATTACACCGCATGCAACAACTGGTTTGTCACCAGCAGAACTGATGATGTCACGGAGACTTCGATCCGCTTTTGACCTGCTCATGCCGGATGTAAAAACAAGAGTTCAGAAAAAACAACTGAAACAGAAAGACCAACATGACACAAAGAAAACATTGAGAAGTTTTGCATCAGGAGACAAGGTGTTCATTCGAAACTATTCCTATGGTCCAAAATGGATACCAGCAGTGGTGTTGGACTCATCAGGTCCAGTGTCGTACAACGTCAGCATCGGGAACGGTCGAACTATAAAGAGGCATGTGGATCAAGTCCGAGCTAGACTGCAAGACACTGTTCCAGGGGAACCGGAGGCAGACCGAGAGCTGTGCGAAGATGGAGAAACTGTTGCAGTTGATGACGCACATTTATGTGTGGATTCTACAACCCAACTGTCATCAGATAAGTCGCATGACCCAACACCAGCGACTCTCCCTAGGGTTCCTCCTGAGTCACCAGTTGCACCCGTGTTGCGACGCTCGCAAAGAGAGAGACATTTACCAGGATATCTCAAAGATTTCGTTAGATAGAGTGAGATCTTTCCAGGAATAGAGCAACAATGAGCTCTGGATCTCACGGGAAGGATGTACCTTCTCAGTTAGTAAAAAAAAAAAAAATAAATAAAAAAAAAAAAAAAAATGTAATGTTAATTGTGTAATGTTATTCTGCTAAAGTCAAATTGCATGTTTTATTGAAGCAGCCTCTATGTTGGAAAGTTAATTAACATCTTAAAGGGGAGGGGATGTGGTATCTTGACTTTGAGAAGATTGTTTATTGTATTGTAATTGAGTGGCCAGCAGAGGGCAGACCTGCAAGTTTAGTTGAGTTGTGGCATTGTATGTTGAACAAGAAGAAGTTGGAACAAGACATGAGGTCTGGCTGTGCAGAGAGGTTCTGTTATGCAAATTAAAACTGTTACACCCATTTTTATGTTTGAGACCTTTTTTGGATCAAGATGCAACACCACCTTTGTCATGGTAGGGAGAACACGTCAATGTAAGGGTGGGGTCATCTAAGATAGCACAAGGGTTAAAGTCGAAATAAAGTAAAGAAAAAAATCGAAATGTTGCTCAAGAGATGTAAAGCAGAGTCTTTGTTTACGATTTATTAATGTTTTATTTATTGATGGGTGGTTTGCCGGATCTCTGCAGACCGTTGATGACAAATGGACTTCTGGGTTTGTGAATGAAAAGGAAAGTAAAGTAGCAGTTTTTTACACCCAAACGTGTCTCTGAGCTCCTTATTTTACACACTGTATGAAACTCCGCTTTACTAGCCGCTTACATTAGCCATTCTGTTTTGTGAAGACTGAATTATTCTTAAAGACTTGGCTTTACTTCTCTTGAGCAACATTTCGACTTTTCCCTCAAAACATTATTTCAACTTTAATCTCGCCATTTCAACTTTTTTTCCTGTGAGGAGGGGAAAAAATTATCCCCCAGAATTTTTTTTCTCACTGTGCCCCTAAAACTCAGTTGTAAAAGAATACTATGACTATGCTAACTCCTAACCTCAATAGGAACACACACAAACAAAACACAGTCCAACACACATTAGCAGCATTAGTATATTAGCAATACCTTTAACTTCCAACCTTTTATGCAATATGTACAAATAAACGGACTGATGTTGCTAAAGTAAATGTTACTGTGACAGCGCTAACTCCCAACTTTGTTAGTTACGCATACAAAAACACAGTCCAACAGACATTATTACCAAAAACATGTTTGGAACTTGTAAACATGACACACTGACATTATAACTTCCCAAAAGCACAACCAGAATTAATCGACATATGAAGTGAAGGGTTACTGTTGAAAAAAATGAGCTTTTGCCGCTGAAAATACAATACTCCGTACAGTACAGATCCTGCAGAACAAACCATCCAACTTTACAATGAACATTTGATTGCAACAAAATGATGCCAGAATTTTAACAGGTCAACTGTTTTTTAATTGCATTAAACAACAATTTTTTCTGTGTCGTTTGCATTTCACGGCAGCAATTCGACCCTTTTTTGGTTAATTTGCCTGTCTTGAAAATAGCGAACCCTATCTGTGGTGATATTACATCCCTTTGTAATCATTATTCCTTTCACATTTCTGTATTTTTTCCAGCCCTTTTTGCATTATTTTTTTATGTTTTCATAGTCATTTGTACATTGTTATATTCATATTGTGTCTTCTGTGTGGTGTTCCACAGGCACAAAAAACCTTGAAAAACGCCTCGTCCATTAGAGTTGTTTTGTAATTCATTCATTCCCATGTTTTATTGTCTTGATGGTGAAGCTTAGGCCATGATGTACCAGATCCATTCAGCCTCTTATATTTTGTGAGTCCTTTCTTGGTGTTTCAAAAGATTCTTTTTTTTTTTTACCTTCAGAATAGTTTATTTCTTCATCTCAGAAAGATCATAGGAACTTCTTTTTCTTCATCTTATGCCGCTCCCTTTTGGGTTTCTCACAGCAAATCATCTGCCTCCATCTATCTAAGGCTACGTTCACACCGCCCTTGGCAACACACCTTCAAGCGGTTGCGTTCAATAAGAAGTCTATGGAAACACGCATTAGCATGCATTTTGGGCGTCCGCATTCAAAACTCTCGCGCTAACGTGTAGCTACCCAATTTTTTAAGACCATTTTTGGGCTCTACGTACTTAATGTGTGGCCATTGAATATGCATTGCAAATTAACTCTTGTGCTATCCTAGGCACTTTAACATTGGGAGTTGGGTCATCTAGACCAGTGGTCCCCAACCTTTTTCATGCCACGGACCGGTATGACATCACAAAAACTTTCACGGAACGGTCTTTCAAATATAGGGGGATGATTATTGTAGCATTACTAGGATGATGGAGGATCAAATACATGACAAGACAAACCCTGTGCTTTTATTTTGACATGCTTAACAGTTGACATGGCACAGGTGTCATCATCCTCCCCCCCTTCCCACACTCATGGTGCAAAAAAGAAGTACTGTCTATTAATGTAGCTTTCTTTATTTTGGAAGTGGGCATTTATGGATTAAGGGAAGGCGTATGATAGGATTGATAGAGAGGTGTTGTAGGTTGTGTTGAGTATGTATGGTATTGATGGTAGATTGTTGGAAGGTGTAAAGAGTTTTTATAGAAACAGTAGAGCATGTGTGAGAGTGGGAAATAGCATGAGTGAGTGGTTTCCTGTGAGGGTTGGTTTGTGTCAGGGATGTGTGATGTCTCTGTGGTTGTTTAACGGTTGGGCTGTGCAGCTGACCCTGGTGCAGTGTGGTGTGGCTTAGACCAGGCCTTAGACCAGTCACACACACACACACACACACACACACACACACACTGAAGGAGGAGGGTTTGGGGAAGAGAAGGAGGGGGGGGTAAGAATGTGTGCCCTGTCTATGCTACCCCACTTTGGTGGGACACAGCCTGGGGGAGATTGACCAGAGTTGCACCACTTTGTCATTTAGCACCAAACTTCTTCCAACTGTAGGTGGCAGACATCCAATAGTAAACAAGAAGAAGAAGAAGTCCCTTCCTGCTTGTCCAGTGTGAACACCATAGTCTAAGCAAGCCATCATGAACTTGTGTTTAGCGCGTTCTTGAATACGAGTTACAGTACATGCCTGGTGTGAAGGTACCTTAACTCACTTTACTGCATCCTCGTTCACATCAACTGCTTTCATGGCGTCCTACGCTACATCCATGAAGCTCCTCTTTGGTCCTCGTCTAGACCTCTTTTTCCTGGTAGCTCCAACTTTAGCATCCTCTTACCAACATCATTCTCTCAAAGTGTCCAAACCATCTCAGTGTGCTTCCCTGCCTTTATTTCCAAAACATCTAACATGAGCTGTTCCTGTGATAGATTTATTACTGATCCTATACATCCTCGTCACTCCCAAAGGAATCCTCAATATCTTCATCTCTTCTACCTCCAGCTCTTCCTCCTGTCTTTTTCTCAGCTCTTCAACATTGCCGTTCTCACCACAGTCTTCTATACCTTTCTTTTCAGTCTAGATTACACTATTTTTCACACATCACACCTAAAACCTTCCTCAGCTGCCCCAACCTTCTTGCACACTCTTCTTCACCCTTTATATTATTCTGGAATATTGACTTGAAATATTTAAAGTCCTTCGCCGTCTTCACTTCTGTCTCCTGTAACCTCACCGTTTCAAGTGAGCCCCTCTCATTTACATACATACAGTCTGTTATCTAGAGCAGTGGTCCCCAACACTCGGGCCGCGGACCGGTAGCGGTCCGTGGGTCATTTGGTACCGGGCCGCACAGAAGGAATAAATAACTTGCATTACTTCCGTTTTATTTATATTGGAATCTGAAAGATGTTTTATTTAAAAAAATTGCCCAATTCTCTGTTCCATCAGCCTCAGGGATGCTCATTACATCGATCGCGATCGACCAGTAGATCTTCAAGACATGAGGGTAGATCACAGGCAGCATAGATACATGAAAAAAAAAAATTAACTTCTAAACAATCCACCAGCCAATCAAAAACCTTACCGAGAAGTACAGGACTTGATTGACATGCAGAACGGCCAATAGGACGTCTTCTAATACATACGTCACTGCACATGCGTGTTTAAATACCCTGATCGCAAATTCTGTCTGTCATCAGAAAGTGGCTTTCTGACCTCAGCGCGTCAAGTCCCTCGGAGAAAACCACTCTAGACAACCAGAGTGTTCATTGAAGCTGCCCACGTGTGTGTCCTCCTCCTACCAGCTTTGCGGTTACGAGCTCATTAAGAAAGGTTTTTTTTTTTTCCTGTGGCACTGTTCGTATGGAGCCAGCAGCGCTTTGGAAATGCCATGTTCCCACCATTGCACAGTTTATAACAGAGCCTGACATACGATAGTCGCTAGTTTCTGTCTTTGTAATAATATGCCTCATCTGTTAATACTAAAGTATTTTTGTGTACTCTTACTGTGTAGCTTTTAATCATCAGTATATAAACAACAATGTCCAAATAAACATGTAACTAATAAACGAACATTTAACAACAAACATTTACTAATAGTATTATTTTTGACGCATTCCAAGGCGCTCTTCTCGGTCACGTGATAAGTTACTGCTAAAATAAAACCCAGGAGCTGGCAAAATGAATAAAAAACAAAACGTCTTTGGAAAGTTTCTCTGCCCAGGGGAAAAGGCCCAGCCAGGAGCCAGAAGAGGAGCCTTCCACTTCCAAAATAAAGAAAGCTACATTTATTAGACAGTACTTCTTTTTTGCACCATGAGTGTGGGAAGGGGGGAGGATGATGACACCTGTGCCATGTCAACTGTTAAGCATGTCAAAATAAAAGCACAGGGTTCGTCTTGTCACATATTTGATCCTCCATCATCCTAATATTGCTACAATAATCATCCACCTATATTTGAAAGACCGGTCCGTGAAAGTTTGTGTGACGTCATACCGGTCCGTGGCATGAAAAAGGTTGGGGATTACTGATCTAGAGTACATCTCCACCTCTTTAGAAGATTTGCTGCTCTCACTACAGATCACAATGTCATGTCTTATGCCGGATTTCCTTCCTGACACAACCCTGTATTTGATTCGGGCTGGGGACAGGCACCGGGAGCCTCAAACTCAGGCCTCCTTGTTGCTACATGGTTAGGCAGTGGCGCAAAGGGTCTTGCCCAAGGATCCACACTGAATGAAGCTTGTCGCAGGGAGTCGAACTCCTGATTTCCCATGCGCCAGCCAACTGAACCATCCAGCCGCTCCATTTGCAAACACAAATAACTGTCTAACCACATCTGTCAGTCTGTCCATCCCCACAGAAACAAATAGGAGGTCAAAGTTTATCCTTTGTGCAGTCCCACCTCCACCCTAACCTCCTCTGTTATACTACAGCCCACTCCACCACTCACACAGCTCCTGTACATGTCCTGCACAACTCCAGCATACTTTTCTGCCTCTCCAGAATTCTTCATACAATCCTCAGCTCCTCTCCCTGTTTCCAGTCAGGCTTTCCTTAGATCTACAAAGACACAATGTAGCTCCTACTGACCTTCTCTGCTGTTCTCCAGAAGCTTCTTCAAAGCAAATATTCCTGGCATGAAACCAAACTGTTGCTCACCAATGCTTACTTCTGACCTCAGCCTAGCTTCCTTTCCTTTTTCCCCATAATGTCATCATGTGAATCTTCAGCTTTAATCCTCTGTAGTTTCTACTACTCTTCAAATCTCCTTTCATTAAAAAGCATGCATCAGAATACTTATAACCTATAATCCTACAAGATCTTGTTTAATAGTCCTGTCAGAAAAGTTATAGCTACCTTTATTGGTAGGTTGTCAGGCCCATCTTTCCAATCATCCTTAATAACTTCCTCACTTCATCCTTTATGATCTTTGTTCTATACAAACCTTTTCAATTCTGTGCTCTCCAAACCACACCAGGCACGTGATGGGTTCTTAAAAGTGCATATAGCCCATGGTGTTCACAATGAACAAGTAGGGAGGGACTTCTTCTTTTTCTTTGGCTACTGTTTACGGGTGCTAGTCTGCCACCTACAGTTGGAAGAGGCTTGGTGTGAATCATATAATTCCAGCGGGGTAAAAACCGTGTCTATTCATTTCTTCTCCGTGATCAATTTTCAAATGGTTGGTACTTCTGTGAATAAAAAGGAACGCCATCCCTACGTCACTATCAAATCGGAGTTTAATGCACGTTCAATGGCCTCACGTTTTGTACATAGATCTCAAAAACTAGTGTAGACACTTGCATGGCTACACATTAATGCCAGCGTTTTGAACATGGAAGCCCAAACTGCACATTTACATATACTTTTCAATTCAATTTCAATTCAATTTTATTTGTATAGCCCAAAATCACAACAACAGTCGTCTCGATGGGCTTTGAAGTAAAACATGAACTCAAAAGGATCATGAATACAAAGAGTCAATAGGAAAATACTAAAATAAACTAACAAACTGACTAAGCTATACTGGCATCCCTGCCCTTAGACCCCCCTTCGCGGTAAGGAAAAACTCCTAAAAAACCGGATTCCGGAAAAAAATGAAGAAACCTCAGGGGTGCCCACATGAAGGAGGGATCCTCCCCCAGGACGGACAGGCGATTAACCAGAACTCATAGAGAAGAATTAACTTATCTAACTCTACATCTACATATTTAAAGTCCAGCAGACGAGCTTCATCCAGCCGGGGTTGGGGACAATCCGGGGCGCGAGTCGAGCCGGAGACAGGAACCACAGCCAGGTGTAGGAGCAGGAGCAGAGACGAGGTACACAGTCAGGAACAGGAGCACGGATGGGCCAACTGGAATCTGGAAGCACTCCCACTCCCCAGGAGGGGAGAGGGATAGAGGGACAATACATGAATCGTACTGCACCAAACAGAGGCATGGATAACTAAATGATAAATGATGATCACAGATAGAGAAGAGAGGAAGTGTAGAGGTAGATGAGAAAAGAAAAGAGGACAGAAAAGAGGACAGAGCCCCAGTGCACCATAGTTACCCCAGCTTCAACTTCTAGCAGCCTTTTAAAATAATAGTTATTGTTATTTAGTTTAATTTAAACAATTAACATTAAGTTAAATAATCTCTGAATACTAACTAGTCTGACAATAAGCCTGTCCAAAGAGGAATGTTTTCAGTCTAACTTTGAATGTAGAAACTGAATCTGCCTCTCTTACATGAGCTGGGAGTTTATTCCATAAGACAGGGGCTTGGTGGCTAAACGCTCTACCTCCGACTGTACTTTTACTAACTCTAGGAACCACAAGCAGTCCTGCATTTTGCGAGCGAAGTGTTCTGATTGGATGGTAAGGGACTATGAGGTCATTAATATAGGACGGGGCCATTCCATGTAAGGCCTTATAGGTTAACAGGAGGATCTTGAACTTAATTCTAGAATCAACTGGGAGCCAATGGAGTGAAACTAACACAGGAGTGATGTGATCTCTTCTGCTAGTTCCTGCTAACAATCTAGCTGCTGCATTCTGAACAAGCTGGAGACTTCTTAAGGAACTCTTAGGACACGCTGCTAACAAGGAGTTACAGTAATCCAGCCTCGACGTAACAAATGCGTGGATGAGTTTTTCAGCATCACTCTTAGAAAGTATATTTCTGATCTTAGCAATATTCCGCAGGTGAAAAAATGCAGTTCTACACGCCTGAGAAATGTGAGCCTTAAATGATAAATCCTGGTCAAATAAAACCCCAAGGTTTCTAACTGTGGAATTGGGGGCTATACTTACACCATCCAGGGAGACTATCTGAGCAGACAGAGCATCTCTCAGATTTTTAGGACCTAGTATAATAACCTCAGTTTTTTCTGGGTTCAGGAGGAGGTAATTAATTGTCATCCAGGTCTTGATGTCACTAATGCAGGCGTTCAGTTTCTCTATCTGGTCATTCTGGTCAGGTTTCATGGATAAATACAACTGAGTATCGTCGGCATAACAATGAAAATTAATGCTGTGTTTCCTGATTATGTTTCCTAGGGGTAGCATATAAAGCGTAAACAGGATGGGTCCTAAGACTGAGCCCTGTGGGACTCCGTAGTTAACTCGAGTGTACTGAGAGGAATGTCCATTTACATTAACAAACTGATACCTATCTGACAGATAGGATTTAAACCACTGGAGAGCAGATCCTCTGATCCCTAAGTCATGCTCTAATCTATGGAGTAAAATACTGTGGTCGATTGTGTCAAAAGCTGCGCTGAGGTCTAACAGGACAAGAATAGAAAGTAGTCCCTTTTCTGAAGCCAATAACAAGTCATTAGAGACTCTAACTAGTGCAGTTTCCGTACTGTGGTGGGGTCTAAACCCCGACTGAAAGTCTTCAAAGTGGCTGTTGTCCTGTAGGTGGCAGTAAAGCTGCTTAACTACAACTCTTTCTAGGATTTTAGAAATAAAGGGCAGGTTTGATATCGGTCTATAGTTGGCCAAGATGTTAGGATCCAAACTGGGCTTTTTCAAAAGAGGTTTAACAACTGCGTATTTAAAAGACTGTGGCACGTAACCCGTTTCCAGAGAGGTATTTATCATTGTTAATATGGAATCATTAATTAGGGGAAAAGTTTCTTTAAAAAGTCTAGTGGGAATTGGGTCTAACAGACAAGTTGAGGATTTGGAGGACGTAATAATTGATGCCAATTCTAATTGATCCACAATAGTGAAGCAGTCTAATGTTACAGAGGTTTCTATGGATGCCTCCACTTCTACAGCTTCAGCCTGCTCTGGGCTGATAGAAGGAATAACTTGATTTAACTTGTGTCTAATATTTGAGATTTTACTATCAAAAAATGTAAGAAAATCATCAGAGCTGAGAGAAACAGGAACATGTGGTTCTACTGAGCTCTGACTGCGAGTTAATTTAGCAACAGTGCTAAAAAGAAATCTAGGATTGTTTCCATTCTCTGATATTAAGGTTGAATAGTACTGGCTTCTAGCTCTACGCAGAGCTTTTTTATAATTTAATAGGCTATGTTTCCAGATGTTCAGAGACTGCTCTGAACCGGAGCGGCGCCATTCTCTTTCTAACTTACGGGTTTCTTGTTTAAGAGAGCGTGTTTCAGCGTTAAACCACGGTGCTACTCGGTTTTGTCTAACGAACTTAGGTTTCAGGGGGGCAACAACATCAAGTGTACTCCTGAGTGCTTGTAAGGCATCATTAACAAAGTGGTCATTTATACTAGGACTGATGCTATGGGAGCTGGACTCAGAATATTTGCTCAGAATGTCACTAAGTACTGGCTGAACTGTGAGTTTAAACTCAGACACAGAACAGTCAGTTAAGGTTCTTCTAAGTTGTTTCTTATTCACTGGGGCAGTAGCAGGTTCTAAAGTAAGCTGGAAGGTAATCATAAAGTGATCAGAAATGATGGGGTTCAGAGGAAGGACACTCAGCTGGCTGATCTCTATCCCATGGGTTAGAACAAGGTCCAGGGTGTGCTTATGACAGTGAGTGGGTTCATTCACATTTTGGGTGAAACCAACATCATCTAATAAAGCTGCAAAAGCCTTTCCTAGACAGTCACTGGGGTCATCAACGTGAATATTAAAATCCCCTATTATTATAGTTTGATCAGAATCTAAGACAATAGTCGATAGGAAGTCGGAAAACTCAGTTAAAAATTCTGAATATGGGCCAGGGGGGCGATAAATAATTATGAATAAAACAGGTTTTCGAGTTTTCCTGTTTGGGTGATTTATAGACAATATGATACTTTCAAATGAATTATAAGTATTTTTAACTTTAGGGCTGAGAAGTAAGCTAGACTGTGATATTACTGCCAAACCACCTCCTTTCCCAGAAATTCTGGATTTCTGATAGTTAGCATAAGTGGGGGGGGTTGCTTCATTCAATCTAACATAGTCATCCTGTTGGAGCCAAGTTTCTGTTAAGGCTAGTAAACTAAGGTTGTTATCAGTGATTAACTCATTGACTAAGAGGGACTTAGAGGAAATGGATCGAATGTTTAATAAACCGCATTTAATGACATCATTATTGCGCTTGTGAGAACTGCTGTCTGTCACTTTAAGGTTTCTATGACGCGCTCCTTTCATTTGTCTTTCAGCACATAAGCTAAAGCTAGGACCTGCTTGACTTTCCCTGCATGGGTTTTGCACCAGCACTAAGGGAGGCTCAGAGGAGCGTTTTACACTGCTGCTCTGCGCCCGGGTCTCGTCTCTGGATTGTCAGGTTAACAGACTAAGGCTAGCAGAAATGTTTCTAGAAAGAAGAGCGGCACCGTCCCGAGTGGGATGGACACCATCTCTCCGCATGAGACCGGGCTTCCCCCAGAACGCGCTCCAATTATCCACAAAACCAACGCCGTTTTCTGGGCACCATCTAGAAAGCCAGCGGTTGAATGATGAAAAGCGGCTGTACATTTCATCACTGACTAAGTTCGGCAGGGGACCAGAGAAAATTACAGTGTCGGACATCGTCTTAGCCAGTTTACACACCGAAGCTACGTTTAACTTAACCACCTCTGATTGTCTCCGTCGGGCATCATTACCGCCTGCGTGAATCACGACTCGACGGAACCTGGACTTACTCTGAGCTAACATCCTAAGGTTCCCCTCGATGTCACCAACTCTGGCCCCCGGATAACACCTGACTGTAGCCGCTGGGAGCTCCACGTTTCTAACTTCAGAAGAGCCTATAACCAGAGTTGAGGGTTCAGCGGGTGTTTCGCTGAGGGGGGAGAACCTATTACTAACGTGGAGTCTCGGGTGCTCTAAGTTTTTGCGTTTAGCACTATGTTTCCTCCCAACCGGTGCAAACCCCTGACTGTCTCCCGGCTGCTGGGAGAACGCTGGGGTGCTAGCTAAATTAGCCCTGGTAGCGCGGCCCGCGCTACGAGTAACGACCTGGCTAGCCGGTTTAGCTTCCACTGTGGAGTGTGGATGTGGATGTGTTCCACATCCTACTTTTCATTGGAGGTGGCTATTTGAATGCTGTGGAGTAACTTTTTGCTCATTTTTATAACTGAAGTAACTTTGTAAAGTATCCAGGTTGCAGAAACCAAGCTCAGGGGGAAAAGGCACAAACATAAAAAATGTATTTGTGTTTTATGTTTTCATGTGATGTTATTTGTACTGCTGGTCTTTCCTGTTTCATTTCTTTTTAGAAAACTCCATACTTAAATTCTTACTCTCAAAAGAATCCTTATTCTTGTTCTCTGCCTATTCTTGTTTACTTTTTGTGTATTTTGAAGTTGGATGATTTATTTGTGCTACTCAATATAATGTGGAAGCAGAAAAGAAATCATTTTAGGATTTTAGTGAAGCAGCAATTTTCACGTTTCATGTTATTTTGTTGATTATTATTCTTTATACTTATTAAATATTTTGCATGTGCTAAAGTCATCTTCGTCTGCCTTCTTTGTTATGGACAAGAGCCAACCATAACAAATTGGGGGCTCGTCCGGGAATTTAACCCAGGACTTCTCGCACCTGAAGCAGGAATTACACACCTGCACAAGCAGAAGTCTTACCAAAACTTGTTTTTCTTTTTCCTTTTTTTGAGTGTCTTTGATAAAGTTGTTAACATTTCCAAAGCTCAAAGGGTTTACTGTGGCAGCTTCACCATTGTGACAAACACAATTTATTCAGCGTTAAACAAGGAAGGTTAAACACAGTATAAAGAAGGGATGTGACCATATAAAAGACAAAGCAAATTTAAATGTTGTTTTTTTCCAAGAAAAATTGTGGTCAAACAAGAAAATCCATTTTAATTTGTTCCACTCCCTTCAACAACAATCACACACCTTTTTGTTATGATTAGTGCAATATATTACATAGCCTTGTTAGGATTTTGACACTTTTGAGCCTGATATTTTTTATGAAAACATATATAAAGGGCTTAAATCTTGCCCAGCAGGGTTTGGTTATCAATTCCAGCTCCTCCTCTCCCTTTTTGTCTTATTCTGTTTGTAACCGAGTTCATTCCTCTCACCTCTTCCCCTGCTTATTCAGCTGCTCCACTACCTGACTCTGTTAGGAATTTGTTGGATTTTCTGCCTGTGGTCTCCACATCCCTCTGACTCTTGTGGATTTTGAACTATATTTCTTACCAGACCACATTTTGGATTACCCCTGTCTTTACCCCTGCATCTACTGTCGAACTGTAGACTTTCAGGGTTTAGACCTTGGACCACCCTATGGATTTCTCCTAATAAGCAACATATACAGCGGGCATTTGATGTGCATTTAAGAATCAAAGTGGTGCAAATCTCATGAATTTTTCTCTTTCACAGCGCCATCCATATGTCACTATCAAATCTGAGTCCCCTATTGGTCAAGGTTTGACCTGGTTTAACTGGCAACGTGCACTTAATGGCCATGCTCAAAAATGCCATGCCCAAAAATGGTCATAAAATCTTGCATAGCTACACATGATTGTAAGAGTTTTAAATGCAGAAGCCCGACATGTGCATTTATGCGCGCCAACATAGACTTTTCATTGGAAGTGGCCGCTTGAATGCATGTTTCCGAGGACAATGTGAACATAGCATTAGATATTCCTTCGTTTTCACATCTTTCCTGGAATTGGATTCCCATATGAGACAATCCTTACTTGCTCCTATTACCATACCCGATCTTCTGCTGAGCTTAATCAACCTGTCTTAAAGCCTTTCAGTTTCCTCCTCCAGCCCACCCCATTGGTTTCTTGAACACCAAAGCTTTAGCTCCAGTTTTTACATTCTTTCCACTACTGTAACTTTTCAGCCGCTTAGGCAATAAAAGTCATTCAAGTGGATTCAGAGGAGGAGAAAGCATCCTTATGCTGATATACAACACTCTGCATAGTAGTGAAGCACTATTACGATGGTATAGTGTTGCTTAATGGAACAAAGATGCTTTTCTCCACATCAGAATTAGCTAATTCACATTGCTCGCATTACCAGTAGGTCATAGAACGTGTTATTTAGATGTTGTCAGTGACCTCATCATTGTTAAAGGGTTAAGTTCCCATTCATCTGTCTATCTGAGAAGCAAGTATAATATTACTATAGCGTGGTACTCGTCCTGCGGTTGTCCTCCTTCAGGGTCACTCTAAGTTCCTGCTCAGCTCCAGCCAAGGCGCCATCTCAGCCTCTGAAAAGAAATCCGTCCTTATTCTGAACCTTTTCTCCCTGGGGTCCAGTTTTTGTTGCATCCTGGTTCCTGACTAAGATGACAGTTGTTGATTCATCAGTGACCTGGCCCGCCAGGTTCTGCCAGGGAGGAAGTTTACCAACATTTATAGATGGGAGAAGAGAAGAGTGTCACACTGCCTACGTTTTGTGCATTTTCTATGAATGAAATTTTGGTCTTTTGTGATACGTGCATGAGATACGGAATTCATATGTGTTTTTTGCGTTTGTCATTCGTTGATGTGCGGAGACACCCGTCAAGGGTTTTTGTCGACACGTTTTACATGAATTCGGTTTTTAGCTGTTCATAGTTTGTGGTGGGTTTAGAACTACATGATTTATGTGCAATATGCCCAAAATGTACGTAGTGGCTGTGGGACACAGCCTTCAGAAGGGATACTGATACATTATGTTTGAAAACTGTGGATAGTTTTAATTGCAGGGGGGAAAAAAGAGTCTGTAAGTTAGAAGTTAATTATTGGATGCAGGAATGAGAAAAGCTCTGAAGCCGAAGCAGCAGGAGTTACAGCAATTATTTATTTATCCAATTATTTACCGACATTCTTGTGAAAAAGCAGCCAGCACGAAGCCCAAAGACAGCTTTTATGAAAGACTAATCTTCATGGTCTTTGGACCCAAAAGCACAGCTGCAAAAGAGATGCAAGAAAAACGGTATTTGTGGCTGACAAGCAGCTTATTAGCAGATGAAAACACCATGTTGCAATGTTGTAACCAGAAGCTCGCTCATACTTTCTCTGTCTGCCAAAGACACAGAGAATTGATCTCATTTCTGTTTCATTGCCACTTTTCCACATCCAATTAGCAAGGCCGGATCTAGGCGTGGGCAATGCCTCCTCAAATGCCTCGACTGCCCCCCCAAACCGGTAGGACACAAAAATCCAGAATTAGCCATAACAAAAATATAAATTACAAAAAATACCCGACAGTACAGGGGTTGACATAGCCCAGAAATTTGCACTGGCCCACAGGGCCAGTAGTTTTTGAAAGTTACTGGCCCGACACTGTGCACAGCGGGACCCGCCGCTCCGCAGGTGCTTGCCACTTTAGGGGGGTCCGGGGGCATGCCGGAAAATTTTAATATGGTGCAATTTGGCGCATTCTGGTGACATCTAGCACTTATTTCTACACTTTTCAATGACTGAAAATAGACCATATCAAACTTAAATCTGCTGTAGTCTGTTTCAGATGTTTTGAAGAGAGCCCTGCAGTGTAGTAGGTAACACTAGTTCAGAAGTTTTCATGCTGCTTCTAATCACTGCTATTTCACATTTGTTCATAGTCAATAGTTAAGAAGTTTTATTTACTTTTCTGCTCTGACTGCCTTGAGGTTCTGCTTTTTGTTATTGTTGCAAAGTTACATTTACTTTTCATTTACTTTGGTTACATAATTAAATTAAATAATTGAAAAATTAAATAAAAATAAATTACTGCGATTAGGCCTGCACAATATCCCGCAAATTTATTGTTATCGCAAAATCCAGCGCTGCAATATGCATATCGCAAAAGACGGCAAATATCTAAAAAAAATCATAAACCTTAAATGTGTTAAAACAATCTAATGGCAGCTTGAACCATTTAATGAATCAAATAAATCCCTTTATGCATTTGACCAATCGGATGGACGCCTTCACATTGTTGACCAATCAGATGAGCCCTATTATGTTAGATGTTTGTCACCTATGTCGACGAGGGTCATTTGGAGTATAATTTTTAAACTGTTGCAATGAAATGGGAATGGTTATTTGGTTATTTTGCTGTTTGTTAATATACTGCAAATTATATCGTTATCGCAATTTTAATCTCTAATATCACATATCCCAAGTTTTCCTCATATCATGCAGGTCTAACTGAGATCATTCAGCTAACTAGAAATACTTACTGCTTACAGTGTTGTAAAGAAAAACAAAATGAAGTAGTTTGACATTATACTGCATTTGAGTCTGAGATTCAGGTATTTGGAGTTGCCTTTGATTCTTTGTTTTTCAGCTTAAAGCTTAGTGCAGACAGTTTCATCTTCAATGCATTCATTAACTATTTTGCTGTCCATACTACTAATTCCACCCATTACTCCATGTAACATATTCCTATCTATTCCTGCCATGTCTTCCACATCTCTGACATGCTTCAGTCTCTCTTCAGTGATGGTGTTGGATTTGTGATCATCGCAGGGAAAAACTACTGGGGGGCGCTGATGTGTGTGTCAGTTTCAATTTATCTGCGTAAAATGTAATAATAACCCACTGGCTTGTTCCTTCTTGTTGCTGTTTAACGTTGTTTTGTATTGAATTGTTACATTCAATAAAGTTTGGGGGAAAAAAAAGTAGAGTGAGCGCGTGCCGCGTGGTGCTCGGCAGTGAAAGCCGCGCGCAGGCGGGAGAGAAGGAGAAGTGATAAAAGGTTTCCCATAGAAACCCTTGAAGTCTGAACACAGGACTAGCAGAAAAAGTAAATTATGAAGATGAGGTAAATCTACACGTTTTCGCAAAATATACTTTATTGAAAAAGGTGAAAAATATATTAACCGTTAGATATTTTAGTGGCCCGAGCGGACAAGTGAAAAATAAAGTCTTGTGGCCCGCACTGCTCGAAAAACAGGAGCGGGCCAGCGGACAAATGGCTATGTCGAGCCCTGCAGTAAAAAAAAAAAAAAATCTTGGTGTGAGGATGGCTGGGCACTCTCCCTCCTTCTTTTTACATTCCATCGTCCATTTTAGAGGAACATAAACACTCACTGGAGCACAGGTGTTAGCTCACCTTGGCACAAACAGTTTGCGTGTTTGAATGAAATATTTCACTCTAGTTGGTTTAAAGGCATAAGTATGCGTGTGAACATTATTTGCACTGTGTACATGTTGACACATTTGTTGAACATTTTTGGAGCCAACAGGGATGTTTGTAACATTTGGGTGTGTGTGTGGACAGGCCCCGCCCTTATAGACTTGTATTAAATCTAAACCTCACTGTAATGATTCTAACCATCCAGAAACTTTTTGCTTTATGCTGCTCTGGTTGGTTTTACACCCCCCCCCCTCTCTCTCTTCTTCCCTCCTTTCCTCTTCCGTCTGGTCCAACACAAAAGATTTTCAAGTATGTTTAAAATGAATAAAGTTTGGCCTCGATTACAAAAGTTGTTTATTCAGACATACCTCTAGTTTGTCAGAAGATTCATAACCCCTGTTGTTAAAATAAAATATGTCCAACACAAGAGGCCTTGAGCTGTCATCTCTTTGCTCAGCTGTTGGACAAAACAAGTTAATAATAAATAAATAAATAAATACATACATACATATGTACATGCATACATCCGTACATCCATACATCCATACATACATACATACATACATACATACATACATACATACATACATACATACATACATACATACATACATACATTTGGATGAACACAAGGACAGATGGACAAATGGACAAATACAGACCCCCCAAAAACAAAAAAAGATAAATACTGCCTCAACAGGGCACAAACCAGTGTCTTGCTTGTACTTGTTGTCCCTATCCCAGTAAATGTAGAGGGTATTGATGGATAGATGAACTGATATGATTTGATTTTCTAAGCATTTTGAAGGGAGCAGCCGAGAAAACAAGAAATGTCTTGATTCACAGAAAAATAGTTTTCTAACAGGTGATGTCGTGACTTAAAGAGGTCTACATGACGAAGTTTCAGAATCAGACGCTTTTGACACAGCTTGATTACATCATTCGGGACAAGGGCCCACTTTCAGACACAAGGCTTCATCAAATGACAAAAGTCAATGACATGACATGACAATGGCAAAGTGGACCAAATCAAAGAAAAACAGGAAAGTGCATCACATTTTTATTAATTTATTTTACCACCAAACAAAGGTCCCTAGACGAGGGAAGGTCAAAAATCACTGAGAGAACTATTTTTCAGTTTAAACACCCACTCGGATCATCTGTGCCCCCAGCTGTCTTTAGATTATCTTCTTCTTTTGGCTTTTTCCCATCAGGGGTCGCCACAGCGAACGAGTCGCATGGTAACCATGGCAATGTTTTACGCCGGATGCCCTTCCTGACGCAACCCTCTCAAGGCAAACAAGCTTGGGACCAGCACAAAAGTAGAGAAGGGAACAGGGAGCAGCCTGGATTTAAACCCTGGTTTCACTGAAGGAAGGCGCCACAAACCAGCACGAGCTAAACCGGCTCCCGGTCTTTTGATTATGATTACCGGTATGCCATTAACCAAAGTAAAAAAAAAAAAACCTGTTTCGTTTTCTAGGACATAGTTTTTAGCATAGCGGCAGCAGTACAACCACGCCCCCCTTTCCCTTCCGTGGCTAAGAGCTCAGAGCAGGGTTTTTACTAATTTCTACAATCTTTTTCCTACGGATTTTCTTAGTCTGCTCCTGATTCAAAATGGTTTGAATAAAGAAATACTCAGAAATCCAAATTTATGCTTCATTTTCTCAACAAATGTTCATCATCAGAAAAATGCCATAAGAACATGTTATAAACACCAAAATCACAATTTTTCTTCAAAGTGGGTTGAAAAAAAAATATTAGTTAAAAAATAAAAAAAACCGATCATTCATAGTTTTAAAAATCAAAATTTTTCAAACCTGCACCAGCATTATTAGACTCAAATCAAGCAGTTTCTTAACAGACTGGATAAGCAGAAAGCCTTAAAATAGTTATTCAGTTATGAAGCAGCATCATTATAAGGTTGGCAGCATCATTATAAAGAATACCATTAAAAAAGGCAAATTATGTGAAAAAAAATTAAACCAGCTAAATGTCTCTATAGTGCCCTTAATATTTACTGTACAAACCTTGGACTTTAAAGAGGCGTACTCTAACATCTTTTTTATCAAAAAAAGTTTGAGATACATTAAAGAAAAAAGCACATTTTCCTAATGTGTACATCAATTTTAACTTGCAAATGTATATCTTTCTAAAATGCAGCCTGTTTTCTATTCCATCCATAAAATGATAAAGTCATTTTTCTTCAGTGACATTTGAAATATTTGTTTTGCAGCTGCAGTATGTGTTTACTTCCTTCCATTTCCTTTCCTGACTCTTTTCACGGCTGCTGTAATTCAAGCTTGTTGATGGTAACAAGCTCTTTATGCTTGGAGTTGCCATTTCCCGTCTCACAGGTACACTGTTACATTCAATTTTCAACAGAGGAGCACCGTACAGGAATATTTGTCACTTTGTATAAATATTAATAACATAAAAGCTTATGGTGCTGTATAGTTAAAGGAAAACCTTTAGTGTTGAAATGTGTGGTCATCATTCAGCTGATCTCCATTTGTGCAGAAGTAGCAACACAAAGTAATGTCTCAGTGCACTTATGGGTGGATTTGGGCTGTTGTGGTCAAACCAGAACCCAAAGGTGTTTACACTGAAAAAGCAGGGAGGGGCTTCTTTTTCTTTTTCTTCTTTTTTTTCCTGTTTACTAGCGCTGACCTGAAGTTGGAAGGGGCTTGGTGCGAAATGTCAAAGCGGTGCAAATTTTGCCATTTTGGGGCACAAAATGGAAATGGTTCGGTTCATTCATTGCTAGCATCATCGCAATCCTTTGGGTCACCATCATGTCAGGAGAGTGGCCCTAATGTCACTACCTAGTCCCTGATTGGTCAAAGCTTGACCTGGTTTCTATGGCAACACGTTTTGTTCGTTCGCCACGCATTTTGTTCGTATAGCCTGAAAAATGTTGTAGAAATGTGTGCATCTATGGAAGAGTTTTTAGCACAAACGGCTTCTCCCTATCCCTACATGTATCCCTCTAAGCAGAGAGATATAGAAAAAAAGTAGTGTCTTCAAATCCGGGCGTTACTACCACTTGATGTCATCAATAGTCACCGGTCACCTACAGCTGCCATCGCTCGAAGAATACACAATAAAATCAGTTTTATAACTTGAAAAACTAATAGAAAAACCAAAACTTGCTCAAGTGTCACAGAGATTAATCAAATCCTTACATTTAAATGTAAACTTCTACGCTTCAGAGTCCACCCATGTGAAGAATTTGTCCTCTGACCAACAAGCACAACGAGGATCACCCTAACGGCAGATGGATGGCCTAAGTCCGTACGCTTTCTCCTAAAAAAAACCCCAAACAAACAAAAAAAACTTGGAGCCATAGGAAGGAGCCAGAATGGTAAGGAAGCAATTCCAATTCATCCAACTCATCGTCCAGTAATCCATGTAGAATAAAAAACATTGTTTTTATGTTTGAAACTCTAAAAAATGCACAAATGAATCCAGAAGTTTCCCTAACTGGGCATTTATCACTCCGCCTGACTTCAAAGGTCATCCCTAAAATGCTTCTATGCGTTTAACTGCTCAGGGACTTTTACTGTTTGAGCTGTGCACTGTTTAAGGACATTGAAAGTGGTGGAAACACAAAGAAACTGTGAACAAAATGCAGACGCGGCTCAAGCTACTTGACTGGACTCTCAATTGCGGGTGAAAACATTCAAGCATTTTCTTTCCTGTGGGGCTGTTTAATCACAGCCTGTCTCTGGTGTGCTCTTTTCCTGGATTATGCTTGACAGTGCAATATAAGGGGAAAAAAACACTAAAGAGGAGAGTTCAAAGACTACAGATGAATCTTTGTCATTGGACCTTGGAGGGAAATTGCCCCGGGCCAGTCTCAAGGCTCCTGCCACAGTGCGGAACATTAACATTCTTTTGACACTTTAGTCTTAAAAGAAGAAAAAAAATCCAATGCAAATGCAGCCAATCAATAAGACGCGCACCTGGGCAGTTCTTTGCCTCAGGTGTATCTGATTAATGCCTGATTTACTACTGGTTACTACAAATATTTCAACAAGTTTATGATTTTAAATTCAGGTTTTTAAGTTTTAAACGGGTTGCGCACAAACTCGACAGAATAAAAATTTCAAACACCCTCTTTGATGAAAATTGTGCTTTTGGTGTTTTTTTAACATGTTCATGAGGCGTTTTTGACATGATGGAGGATAAATAAATAAGATTCAGCTTAAAATTGCATGTCTAAGTATTTGTGAATCAGTAGCAGATGGGAAAAAAAAACAGTTTGAAAAAGATTGTAGCTGTGATGCAAAATCCACAAGCTCCCTTCTGTGCTCCATTCTGATGATTCCACTTGTCTACAGGACTACACTCACCAGCAGCTTTTTGAGGTACATCTTGCTAGTACTGTTTTCGAGCCCTTTAGCCTTCAGAACTGCCCCAATCCTTGTTTCCAGTACCTTTTACCTTCTATGGCACCATCCTCAGAGAGTTTGGTCCATATTGACATGATAGCATCAGGCAGTTGCTACAGATTTGTCGGCTGCACATCCATGATTCCAATCTCCCATTCCACCACATCCCAAAGGTGTTCTATTGGGTTGAAATCTGGTTACTGTGGAGGCCATTTGACTCCAGTGAACTCATTGTCATGTTCAAGAAACCAGTCTGAAGGCCCGTACACACCGGGACGAATTTCGCCGGCGATTTTCGTCGGCGAAATTCGCCTCGGGACTAGACAAAGGGCACCAATGAGAGTGTGCACACCGACGCGAAAAAACGCCACGCGTCAAAGCGTCAAAAAAAACAAACGCCTCGGGTTCGTTTTTTTTTTTTGACGCCTCGCGTCGAAATCTATTCAACCAATGAGAATGGCGCTTTTGCTCACGTGTCTGGAGCTTCTGAAGTTACAGTAAAACACAACTTGGGGGCGCTCAAACACAACACTGCCTTTCTGAGCACACATACCAGCAAAGAAGATAGACGCCAAGTAGCGTCTACACTGCCGCAAAGAAATAATGACGGACATTCTAAAATATCCCCGAAAACGCTCATGATACATTTTCAGCTCTTGTACCAGTCGATAAAACTCACCATGTTCTTCTGACAAGCGCGTAAATACTGGCTCTCTTCTTCTGAGTGACAAGCGACTACCTTGTGTACAGCGCCATCTAATGACAGGGAATGAAATTGCATGTTCAGTCGGCTCATCGTCAGCGAAAATCGCCTGGGTGTGAACACAAAAGACGTGGCGAAAAACGCTGGCGAATAACGCCTGGCGAATATTCGTCCCGGTGTGTACGGGCCTTGAGGCGTGTTGATTTTAATGAATCTATAGCATTGCATTTATCAGAGGAAACACTGGAAAGTTTTGTCCTGGTTGATGCTGTGGGACTTGGTCAAGTTTTCTCCCAGTTAAAGCCAACCACCTGCCTTTTAGACCCAATCCCCACATCGTTGTTGAAAACATTTTATGACTTCTTTGAGTTTGAGCTTTTAAATATAGTAAATTACTCTCTTCAGACAGGTGTCTTCCCTGCTGCCTTTAAAACGGCAGTGGTGAGGCCTCTTCTGAAGAAGAGTAATTTAGATCCAAACAATTATAACAATTATCGTCCAGTATCCAACTTGCCATTTTTAAGTAAAATGATTGAAAAAACTGTTTTATTCCAATTTAATGAGTTTTTAAATAGAAATAACATATTTGAAAAATATCAATCTGGTTTTAGGATGAACCACAGCACAGAGACGGCCCTCGTTAAAATAGTAAATGATATTAGATGTAATCTGGATTGTTAGAAACTCTCAGTTCTGGTACTACTGGACCTCAGTGCTGCTTTCGACACTGTAGATCACAGTATTTTACTCAACAGGCTGAGAGGTTTAGGCATCTCTGGTACCGTACCAAAATGGTTTTATTCCTATCTCACAGATCGAAGTTTTTACGTAAGTATGGATACTTGCTCCTCAAAGGTCTTTGATATTAACTGTGGGGTCCCCCAAGGTTCAATTCTAGGCCCACTACTTTTTAATCTATATATGCTGCCACTGGGGGACGTCATCAGGAGGCATGGCGTTTGTTTTCATAGCTATGCTGATGACACTCAACTCGCTGTGTCTCCTGATGATGAAGAGCCGATCAACACACTCTTAAAATGCATTTTAGACATTAAGTCATGGATGGCAGAGAACTTCCTACAGCTAAACCAGGACAAAACAGAGGTTTTAGTGATCGTTTCTGAAGACAAGAGAGAGATAGTTTTATCTAAACTAAAAAATTACAAAACTTCTCAGTGTGTTAGAAACCTGGGTGTCATTTTTGACTCTGAGATGAATTTTATCCCACAAATTAAAAATATCACAAAAACAGGATTTTATCATCTAAAAAATATAGCCAGAGTCCGCCCATTTTTCTCTCTTGCCAGTACAGAGGTGCTAATGCATGCTTTTATTACCAGCAGACTAGATTATTGTAATGCCCTGCTCTCTGGTCTTCCCAGAACAAGAATAGCAAATCTTCAACTGCTGCAAAATTCAGCGGCACGCGTTCTGACGAGGACCAGGGGGCGGGAACACATTACACCGATTTTAAGATCTCTGCATTGGCTCCCTATGCAATTCAGAATTGATTTTAAAGTTCTTTTACTGGTTTACAAATGTTTTTATGGTCTCGGGCCTTCATATTTATCTGACATGATTTTAAAGTATGAGCCCTCGCGGACCCTGAGGTCCTCTGATACCGGCCTTTTGGTTATTCCAAAAGTTAGAAGTAAAACATACAGCGAGGCCTCATTCAGTTTTTACGGACCTCGCCTGTGGAACAGCCTCCCAGAGAGCCTCAGGGCCGCAGAGACTGTTCATGTTTTTAAAGGAAGGCTTAAGACCTACCTTTTTAATTTAGCTTTTAGTTGAATTTTAGGAATTTATTTGATATTTTAATTTATTTATTCTTTTTACTAGTTTTATTTGTGTATGTAAATACATTTATTTGTTTATTCATTCTATTTATTTTCAAGTCGCTCTTACCATTTCATATGTCTATTAAGGTTTGTGTAGTTATTTGTTTCTTGTTCATGTTTTATATATATTTTAATTTTATTCCTTTTACATTTTATTAAATTCCAGTGTTTTCCTCTGAGGAATCCTCCACATCGGTGACTGACCCTTCTCGGTGAACGGGGTTGCTGGAATGGGATCTCCCGGGTCTGACTATTTTGATCGTATCTGGGGGGTCCTGTGGTGGTGTTCTCCGTGAACTTGGGTTGGGGGGTCGCTGATGTGGACATGTCCCCAAAATATCGTTTCCCCACTTCAGGACAATGCCGGTCTCTACATTCTGTCATTTTATCCCTTTATTTATTTATTTATTTATTTTAATCGTTGTGTGTGTGGGTTTTATTTTTTTTTATTTTTTTATTTTTTTTGCGGGGGTGGGGTGGGGGGGTTCGCACTGTCTGTGTTGTCATCTTGTTTTTAAGTTTGATCGTATTTTATGCACAGCACTTTGAGTGACATATGTTGTTGAAAAAGTGCTATATAAATAAAGTTTGATTTGATTTGATTTGATTTGATTCCAGCATAATGACGTGGCACCTTATCCTGCTGATAGTAGAAATCAGAAGATGATACATTGTCAGCAACAATACTCAGGTAGGCTGTACTGTTGGAACCATGCTGCACTACTAAGGGGTAAAAGTGTGCCAAGACAATGTCCCCCACACCATGACACGACAACATTTTATAACTGTTCATATGAGCCAGGATGGATCCATGCTTACATGTTGTTGACACCAAATTCTGACTACCATCCAAATGTGGCAGCAGAAATGGAGACTCATCAGACCAGAGAACGTTTTATCAATCTTCTATTGTCCAGTTTTGGTGAGTCTGTGTGAATTGTAGCCTCAGTTTCCTGTCCTTAGCTGACAGGAGTGACACCGGGTGTGGTCTTCTGCTGCTGTTGCCCATCTGCCTTAAAGTTGCACGTGTTCTGCGTTCAGATATGCTCTCCTGCATCTCTGAATGGTTATTGTTGTGGTTTGGGTTCTGTTTGTGTTGTATTCAACTTCCTGTCTTATTTTGAAGGTTTCTTCCTGCCTGTCTTAGTTTGACTTTGACTTCCCTTATCTAATATATATGTCTTGTATCTGCCTTGCTCCGTGTGCTAGTCCATACTTGAAAACAAAAGGACAAGACAAACAAAAACTTTGTTTTAACCCGCACAATGCCCCCCCCCCCCACACACACACACACCATGATAAAAAGAATGATAAAATGATGCAATGTAGAGACCTGGCTTTGTACTGAAGTGGGGAAACGACATAACCTAAATAGTATAAACATAAATATTTTGAGTTCTTGTTTTCTGCCTATCAGCTGGGACCAGTCTGGCCATTCTCCTCTGACCTCTTACATCAACAAGGCATTTCCACCCACAGAACTGCAGCTCACTGGATATTTTCTCCTCTTCTCTGTAAACCCTTATGGTTGTGGGTGAAAATCCCAGTAGATCAGGAGTTTCAGAAATTCTCAGACCGGCCCATCTGGCACCAACGACCATGTCACGTTCAAAGTCACATCAATCGTCTTTCTTCTCCATTCTGATGCTCGGTTTGAACGGCAGCAAGCTAATTATGAATGAACCCCAGCTGCTCTGCAGAAACTGTGTCCTAGAAAACCAAACAGATTTTTGGGGGATTTTAAATCAAAATGGCATAATCATATTCGAATGACACCTGGGAACGCTTTTTCGCTGTAGGATACCTCAATAGTTTTCATTGGAGGAAATTATGACGAAACGATGTTGTGGTTTGTCAGGCCAAAACATTTAATACACATCATTGCGGGAGACATGCACTTCCAGACCGTCACACAGTGCACTTTTCCTCACCGGAGCTCCCACATTGAAAACACTTATAAACTTTAAAATAATTTAAAAGAAAATTCTTATTAAAAGCAGGTTACACAGTTGTTGTTTTTTTATAGATGTTTATAATACTGTTTTGGAAAATGTATCACAGAAAAAAGCTATTAACACAGAGCAAAACTGAGAAATAACACTGACGTTTCGCTTGGCTGATGGTTAGCAGAAAAACTGAGGCGACTTCTGAGATCAAATGTTGCAGGGAGGACAAGCCTTGGAAAGAAGAGTCTGTCAATGCAGAACGGTGGCGAGGAGGAGGAGGAGGAAGAGGGGAGGAATCTATACATGTCCATCTCTAATGAGAAAACAATCCAAGTGCGCTGAAGGGCAGGAGGGTCGGTGGCTAGGCGTAGAATGTTTCCACTTTCACTGCCTGGCAGAACATGGTCATAGAGAAGACGAGACCCAGGATCTGCACCAACACAAAAGACATTGCAGGAGTTAATGGGATCACGTGTCCCCTGTGGACATTTGAGAAGAAATTCAAAGCTCTTCTGTGCATTCCTTTAATTATTATTATGTATTTGATCAAAAGTGCAAAAAAAAAAAAATTAAATGGAGTGGAAACTTTTTTCTTAGAGACACTTATCTCATTTAGTTCAGATGCCTGTCATATCAAAACTGTTTGTGTTTATCATTTATACAGAGTCTTGATGTCATTGTTAGGATCTGAGTTCTTAGTTCCGCTTTTTGGTTTATTTTAATCTTGTTTAACAGATTTTTGAATGTCATTTTGTTCTGAAAAGATGCTCTTTGGTTCTTTTTTCCTGAGGCATGTGAATCTTCACAACAATACCATGAACGTCTCACACTAATTAAAGTAAGTAAAGTACAACACTACAAGTAGATTTGGCAATTCTACAGAGGCAACATGTCAGAAAAAATGCATTATCATAAGATTCCTAATAATGAAGTTATAAGACATTAACAAACATTATTAATGTTTACAAGCATTTATTAGAAATTTCTGCTTGTAGATGTCTTACTAATGTCTTATAAGTGTTAATATGCTTATAAAGATATATATTAGCATTTTAAATCCTTTATGATACGTTTTTAAGACATTTTATTAATATTTGTAAATCCTTTCTTGGACATTTCTTAACACGTGTAGATATATTACTAATGTCTGATAGGTGTTAAGAAGACATGTTTTAGCTTTTGTAGATATGGTACAAATGTCTTGTGTGTTAATCAGCTTTTTAGACACTCAATAACCCTTGCGCTATCTTGGATGACCCCAACCTTACTTTGACATGTTCTCCCTACCATAACAAAGGTGGATAAAGGTGGAAAAATTTCATGTAATCCATTGAACCAGTGAAGATCACAAACAATTGAAAAAAAAAGGTTCAGAGCTCTGTCTAGTGGGTCTAGATGACCCAACTCCCAACGGTAAAGTGCCTAGGATAGCACAAGGGTTACACTGTTAACAAAGACACAGTTGAAATGTTTGTCAATCCCTAACATGGGATTTATAAAATAGCCTTGTACAGACGAATGTATTGGTCACGCTCTAGACTGAGGCGTTGCAAAACAAGAAGTGAAATCTGAAGAGAGAGAGATTTATATAAAATAATCAGTTATAAGCAATTCATCAACGTCTATGAGACATTTGTGAGACATCTACAAACGCTAATAAATGTTTTGTAAGCATGTATGACATTTCTAAAAATCTTTAATTGTGCTAATAAATGTTTTTATACAGTGATGATTAACACCTAAAAGACATTCATATGACATCTACAAATGTTAATAAGTGTTTTATAAATCTCTCTTAAACGCCGTACAACTGGTTCTTAATGTTGTTTATACCATGGTCCGGGTGAATACTCGATTCTGATTGGCAGCTGGGTGTACATTAAAAAGTGATATACCACGGGATAACCGCACGGTGAAAAAAGAAGTTCCGGTCACCTAGCTTAATTGTTTTGTATCTCTGCGCCGGCTTCTTTAAAACAACCTTTTGCTTCATCATTTGGACAAAAACAAGCAGTAAGAGGTGAACTTTCTCTCTAAACTGATGCTTTATACAATCAGTCAGAAAAATCAGCATACTGTATATATATCGCTGAATCTTGACTGCAGCGGTGGTGCTGTGCGACGCGGACTGTTTGTTGCGTGGATGCGCCGCACCATGTAACAAATAGTCCGCTTTTTGTGAGAAAAGCGATCCAAATCGGGGAAAAAACAAGAATTAAGGACTAAAAACTGGCTAATATTTATTGCTTTTGTAAGTGACCATGGTATAAGCAGGTTAATGGCCTTCAAAGTGTGCATTATTACTTTTTAATAATTTTTTTCAGGCTTCCACGGCGTACGTTAAAAGGTAATAATGCACACTTCGTCAGCCATTAACCCTTACTTATACAATATATTGACACTTAAAATGCATTAGTCAGACATTTATAAAGGGTAAAAAAAAGTCCTTTAAATGCCCTATAAATAATGAGTATATATACATTACTAATGGTTTTTAATGTCCTATTTGGGAATCTTATTACAAAATATTGGAAAAAATATATCCTTTGAAACATGAAGCAAGGGTTTGCAGAAAATCTATCCAGTATAGAAGGAATAACCTGTTTGTTTGTTATTCCAACTAAAGTCTTCATGAGTATTTTGATGTTACATTGGATCTATTATCTGTCATTGACTAAGGTACAAGCTATGTATATTTCAGACTAACTTGTTTAGGCTTTTTAATTGAAATCTCCAAAGTTACAGAAATGCTGTGTTAGGTGAATTGAGTATAGAATGTGTTTCCATAAAGGTTGAGACGAAAGATAAAAGACGTCCGATAAAACGAACTCCGCTGTGAATTTGATTGCAATCTGTGTGGACAGACGTCTGAGGTGTCCTGCAGAGTCTGGCTGTGGGGATGCCGACTTTTGATCCAAGGCGTACTGGGCGAACAGAGGTGGAGCTTTCCCAGATTTTACTCTCAGCTCGTTTTGCAAATTCTTGATCGGACTGGGATCTGGGGAGCAAACAGGCCGGGTCAATACGATAAGCTTTCTGCCTTTTTCTTCAAGCTCCTTCTGGGCAGTTTTAGTTGTGTGGTGGGTTTTGTCCTCCTGGAGGAAGCTAATGCTGCCAGCGTGTGCAGTTTCTGTTTAACAGCATGGCGTCTTTTCTGCAGCAGTCATTTAAGGAGGGGTTACATATATATATATATATATATATATATATATATATATATATATATATATATATATAAGCAAAAATTGTGGTTTTATTTTACTCCTTCCTATTCCTACTTGGTTTAGCTTATTCTGTTTTAGTGGACAGAGTGAAAACAACCCCCTTTTGGAGGAAGGACTTTTATTTTATTTTATGTTTTATTGAAAAAAGAAATTGCACTTTTTTAAATATATATTTCACTTGGAAAGGTCCTGTCTGGTCCTGCAGACTTTAATGCAACGTACAGTCCACACCGGGCATGTGTGATGCATTGAAGAACGCTGGACGCGGGTTCATGGCGCAGGTGTTCACTGTGGACTGGCGCAACATGATACTAGTGCATGTATTTACAGTTGGATGAAACGCCTGAAACACGCATTCACATGCTTTTACACAGACTTTTCACTGACAGTCGCTGCTTGAATGCACATTGCTGAAGCCGGTGGGAACGTAAGTTGGTTTTTTCCCCCCTGAACCTAAAATCTGCTCTTGTTCACTTACGACTGTTATCCATGCCCTCACATTATGAAACGGTAAACGCATCTTTCCAACAATCTTTGCTTTAGAGACTCTACTGAGAATGGTAAAATGTCTTTATTTGAAGCCCTGTGAATGAGCGTAGGTTGGAAAAAGACCAGCAAAGATAAGAAACTGAGATAAATCTGCAGTGATTACAGGTTTTTGGCTGCTTGTTTTGCTTTATGCCCTCAGGGTGTGCCGACTAAAGATAAGCAGCATCACAGCAGTCTCACACACTCCAAGCTTTAGGCATTTCTTCTCTAAGATTGCAACAGCATGTCATATATAACTCATTTTGAGGGGCGGCAAAGCATCTTTTAGATTAGTCAAGGCCCCCCAAACCCCATTTAGCCTTTAACTTTCTAATTTCTATTTTCTCCTTATTATTAGCGATGATTTTTGATGACTGAGAGAGTTTACCTGAGTCAGTGCTGTGCATAGAGCGAAGATCCAAAGTGCCACCAGGTTCTCACTGAGCCAGTCCTTAACCCGCTCATAGCATGGCTGTGGAGGCAAAAAAAAAAAAAAAAGAACACAAATCAGAGGCAAACATTTGCACATACATGTGGGTTTACATACTGTATCTAAGGCTCTATATGCTGCACTCCAGACGGGGATTGTTGAACAAAAGACTTGAAAGTTATGCTGACTGTCATTTGCACTGAGTTTTTGGAAAAATCATAGAAAAATAGCATTTGCATAACAATTTGGAGCGCACTCTCTAACCCTCCACGGGCCTGGAGTGACCAAAAACCTGCAGCACTTGTGCGGATCAGTCCCCTGTACGTATGGCTGCATGTGACTGAAGCTCATTAGGTCCCTGGCAGCCAAACCCCTTTCGTCCAGCACTATCTTCACTTTCAGGGAACCCGTCTTAATCAAGTTCCTGCAGTTTTCAGGTTTACTCAGCTTTACTGTGAACTTAGGAGCAGATAAGTTATCATGTGCCATCAAAGACATAAGCCTGGCCTCAGTCTTTTATGTCTGACATACCAAAAAGCATTATTAACTTAAAAAAAGGCGACTTCACATCTTCCCAGAGCAAACATCAAAGCTTCTTTTGAAACAGTAACATCTTTGGGAGTTCTTAAGGAAAAGAAAAGAAAGGTAAGTAGTACCAACAGAAGAAATATATTGATGTCTGCTTAGTTCGTTACGTAACAACATGATGAAAAGGACATGAATTATCAAAGCCAAAGAACTTCCTTCAAGTCGCTGAGGGCTGATATAAAAAATGATGTGACATTTGATATGTCAGGCATATGGCTCCATCGTTAACAGACACTCTTTTCTAGATTTTGATGCATTAAGAGGAAAAGAAAAAAAAAAACGACAAAATGATGTACTGCAGGAAAAAAGGAAAGTGCTATCATAACAAGCTATTGCTCTGCTCTAATTAATTATTCATTTCTGCAGACATGCTTTTATGATTGTGCTGTTTTTAAATCTCCTTATGTCAAGCAGCTGAGTCAGAGCCAAGGAATCCAAACACAGGCGTTCCTCCCTCTTACTGCTGCTTAATATATCAGGGAAGCAGAAAATGTGTTTTTCCTTTTCCACACTATTTCTGGGTTGGATCAATGTGGAGAGTCATGCACTAAATAAAAATTCAAGGCAGATTTAGGGCTATTTATCAAATTGCTGCCCAGCTGCAAACCTCCAGGACCATCTGAAATCACATTAATTCAGATTTTTATTGTTTGACCTCTGCTGCAGCCTCATATAAAACCTAGGGGCAAAAAAAAAAAAGAACAATAAAAGATAAGCAAGCTTGACGTTCCAGTCCTAAGGCAAAAACACCTACGGAGACAAAGAGATGAGCAAATTACAAAAATATCTGTTAAAAAAAATCCAAAACAGCTGTAATTAATACAAAACCTCAAACAAATGTGTGCGTTTTGTCTTATAATCATGACGGTCCCGTCCTCAGGTGGACATCAAGCTCAGTTCTGTGCGATCCTTCTTTGTAAACCATGCAGTGTTGATGACAGTGAGATCTAATCACTCATAACATTCCCACAACTTTTGATTTAGTCTGCCCAGCCACTCACCATGATTCCAAATAAACCACTCAGACTGTTTTTTCAACCCTGAGTTTCAGAAAGACAAATTGAATTATTTTGTTCCGTTTTCTTTTAGTCCGCAAAGATCAGCAACACACCTGTGATGACCTTTTAGTGAATCCTGTGGAAATAATGTCTGGAATATAAACACATATAAACACATAAGATTCATTGTCACGTAAAAACTGCTCTTTCGAAAAAAAAACCACACAAAAAAAAACACAACATGCTACCAAATTCTGCAAAAAAACATTCAGAATGAAGAGTACAATCATCTTTATTTTAAAAAGCCTGAACGGTTTTTGCTCCGGCTCGGTGGACAGAGTTGTAATCTTTCTCCAAAATGCTGCTTTATTTTCTAAGGTAAAAGACAAAGACATCCTTTAGAAATGACATAAAGCAAAGCTGCTTCAATTATTTATCCATTTATATGCTAATTCTTAGGTATTGTTGTCACGGCAACCGTCTGTCTGCAAAAGTGAAGGCAGAATAACAGCTTAAGGACATTTGAACATTTTCCACGCATGAAATTTGCGTGATATACGTAATTGCTAGTGTTTCTTGTCTTTGCCATCCATCGATGTGCGCAGATGTCTTAACATGAATTTTGTTTTAAGTTTCAGTCGGTTGAGAATTACGCAGTTTATTTTACGTAGTTTATACGCAATAATTATATTAATTTTACGGAATTGTTTTTTTTTTTTGTAAGTCATTTTTGTGCGATGCAAACACAAATTTGTGGCTTTCCACGACGGTTCCACATATGTCTAACAGACTTTACATGCGTGTACCATCTATGTATAACTCTTATATCGCATAAACAGCACTCATATAATGGTTAAATTACATAACTATATCCAAATATATATACATATATACAAATCTCTAATAAATTGCATATAAACAGTACAATAATCACGCACTGTTCATGTTCCACGTTGATTTAGGTGTTCTTTGCGTAGTTTATTTGTACTTCTGGTTTTAAAGTGGTTCATTCTTGATCCATCTGTGGAAATGTCATGTACAGAGCACAACTTTTCTCACTTTTTCCACATGCAGTCACCAATTTTTATCTGTACAATATGCCCAAAATGTACATTGTTGACACAATGTGTGACACAACCCTTACACATGAACACACATGTGGGGACTGTTAAGTATAGAGAAAAAGAGCAGAAAAACTGAAACATCAACCCCCATTTCCATTTGTCAGGCTAAAGCTCTTTCCTGACAGACAGAAGACTCAATATTATCTGGGATTTGTAAACACATAACTGGCATTTAGTTTTTCATCAGGTGATTTGGCAGTAATCCCAAAACTTTATTGACTTCAGCACCAGTCGGCAGTGATGGGAATATGACACCTGGATGCACATGCCGGTGTTCGCTGAGTGCTCAGCTGCAACGGCGAGTCAAACCCCAAAACATATTGAAAACTCCACGTCTAGCAGCTGGTAAAGCTCATTAACGGAGACAAAGACAACTACAGCTGTCAGATTTGACCGTCTAAAGGATGGGCCGTGCCGTTCCTCAAAGAGAGAAATCTGAAGTATTAAAGCCAGGGTCAGTCCCTATATTAGTGTTTGTAGCTTTCAATTAAAAGTGAAAATCCCACCAATGCAAATAAAAATTAAAGATCACAACGACGATTAGAAAATCAAAACAAATAATAACTTACCCTGTTTTAGTGGAATTGAAATTTGTATTAACAAGGCAACCATGCTTATTTTACTCGGTTCTTTTGCATAAATAACTCATTAGTTCAAACACTGCTGTCACTAAAAGGCGAACTTTGCAACTTACAACAGAAGGATTTAAGATGATGTAGTCAGAGCCTTCTTCGGCCTTGATAATGAAGTATATGTGAGGGGACTGAGGGGAGTTTGGCCCCAGTGTGTGAGCACTCTCACAGCTTGAGGAAACAAGCTTGTGGATTGTGCATGAGGAGATCCTGCTGTTCCCATAATTCCTCCTGAACAGTGCCAGGGTCAGGGGGCTGTGGCTCACACGATGCTGAGAGCTAAAACAAACAGGTGAAGCAAAGTGAGGTGGTTGGTGTGTCCTTTAGGAGCAGAAACAACCTTGCTAGTCCTGTAGATTTTCAGAATTGTGTTACCTAAACTATTTGCTGTGTCCTGGATAAAAAAACGTTAACTACGGTAGGAGAACCACAAATGTGAATCTTCGTATTATGAAAAAGAAAGATTTTTGGTTTTGTGATTTCATTTTAAAATTTTATTTGGATGATATATTATCTCTTTCCCTTAGCTGTTGTGTTCACGACTCATTTGAGGGAGATGGTCTAACATTAGGAAGCTGCGGCACACAGAGGAGTTCATGGTTGACTCAGAGGTGCAGAGTGGAGCTCTAAAACCGAATCGATGTCTGAAGAAAACTGCATCAAATTGACTTATTCTAAATTTTGATTCTATTTTTGCAGAAATATTTCTCCAATTTAGCTCTGCTTTGACCACACAGCCACGATGCTGAAGAACACGTCATCATGCCCGCATTAGACTTTAAATACCCACTATGATCATCATGTGAGCCGTTTTAAAAGCGTTCAATGAGGAATATTTAGCCAAAATGAATAAAAGAGACTGTGGTTGTTTTTTTTAAGACATAGTATCTGCAGAGTGGCGGGACTTCATTAGAAATTTACCTCGGAGTTGTCAGTGGGAATTTTGACATTGAGTGAGCCCACCACCAATTCCCATCATCTATCCATATACATTCTCTCTCGCTAAAAAGCAGGGGGCTTGATGCCGGCCCATCATATCTTCTACATCACAATCTTTTTCAAAATGCTTTTTTTTCCATCTGCTCCGGATTAACGATTTTAAGAAATCCTCAGACACTTCATTTCTTTGATGTGTCCTTCTTCATCTGAATTATTTTTGAACAAGTTGAAACAACTCATCAGTTTACCTGTCCCTTTGCACTATGAAGGTACAAATGCCGTCAGCACTTCCATGCACATTTAAAACAAAAACCTCTAGCTAAATTATACAGAACAAAAGTTGATCATTGTTGGAAATAACCCCAGCTTTTAACAATGGTTCCCCAACATGAAAACCTGAAATTCAGTGGATTAACAGACATTAAAAAGATGGAAACAAAAAACTGTTTACACTAGTCAATGGCTAGAACTTAAGTAAAGTTCAAATCAATTACGTTTTCATTGAATTTCATGGAACAGACTTATTGCTTTGCATGATGTTGATTTGGTCTTTAGGTCAGTCCTGACGTAGAAGTTTGTTGCTTGTTTTTGTGGTTCAATGGTCATTAATTTAAATCAAAATGTAAATATTAGTTAGTATTCAACGTATATTTGAAAATCAGACTAAGAATCTAGGCTGAGAAGAAGCAACAGTTTTCTTCCTGCCTTTTTTTTGCATTTTTCTTATGTAAATACACAATCAGAGACACAAGACTGGAAAACCACTGAATTGTATTTGTTTTCACCAATCGCATGTCACGCTTTATGATTTAAAGCTTATTTTTTTTAAATAGCAGAACGCAGTTGTTATCTGAACTGAAAAAAAAAATACACTCAATTGTCCCTTTCCCTCATTCTTTTATTGACTTTGTTTTTGGTGATTTCATCATATCCGTGTAACATGACGTTTCTAATTTACTTATGAAAGACGCATGAAAGAAACCACACGATTTATCGATATTTGTTGTACTGTAAAGAACTCTGGATGAAACAGTTTTGGAAGTTCAGCATCCTGATGGTGTCAGAGGGAGCTTGTTAAGAGGATTGATGTCATGTGCCCAGAGTCAGACAGGCGGTCGGCGATGATTTAGCCGTCTGCTGTCAACAAACTCATCATCGTTACCTTCACCTCATTTCCCCTTAACCTGGCAGCTTCCCACCTATCTACCCTGTCTTCCAAGAAATAAAGAGTTGTGCTTTCTAAACTTTTAATATAGAACATTAAAAATATTAAACAGAAGATTGAAATCAAATCACAGATTTTACATTTCTAGTTCAGCATGTAACTATGTTGCTGCAGTGCCCATTCTCTTTGGGCCGGCGGAGGTCCTGCTCTGTGGTCTAATAGCCGTAGAGTGGGCCCCGCTCTGCCCTGTACTGGCGATTACCCCTGTGGTTGGGCTGGGCCTTGGAATAAATGGATCTCCATAAATACTGTTTCTGGATGGCAGTACCGAGCCAGACTGGTTCCTTAGAGCTGCGGTTCTTAGGTCTTTGTTCAGTTCTGCTACAAGGGTTATATTGGGGGAACTAAGTGGGTGGAGGGAGGGGTACTAATTTTGTCTAAATGTCCTGTTTTCTTTGTATGTATTTGTTGTGTGTATTTGTTATTGTCTTTAATTTGCTTTTATGTAAAGCACTTTGTGTTTCAGTTGAATTAAAGGTGCTATACAAATAAATATAGTTTGACGTTTGAACTCAAAAGCTTTTCTCTTCTTTGAAAATAAAGAAAAAACATTAGTTACCCCAAAGCTCATTAGGAATAGTTTTCTTTCTACGTTTGTGCCATAAAAGTAAATTGAATCCTTTTTTATTTTTTTCAAATTTTTTCAATGTGTTCAAACAATAAGAAAAAATCAATTTCAAATGTTATTTTTAAAATAAACAAAAAAATATTTTGTTGATTCTAGCTTTTAGCAAATGTGTTAAAAACATTAAATACGTTTCTATGTGTTATATTTGTCTGCCGATAACTTCCTTTTTTAGATTTGAAAAATACCATAAAAACTGTACATGGTAACAGATTGGAGACAAATAACTTGAAATTTGGAAGACTAAAAAACAAATTAGTTTAAAAATAGAAATTTCTTATTGTCAGGATCTTCATAGAAACATAAAAAGGACTTGTGGCTATGAAGACATGAAGTCAAGTTTACTGTACTGACTTTCTTCCTGTGATTTTTAATAATCTAACCAGTGTCAAATCACACACTAGGTAGGTTATTTATGTAAATATTGTCTCCTTCAGTCTCTTTTTCCAAATATTTACAAGTTAAATTAGGAATCTAGGTGTACTATATTTTGTGCAACACAGGTCACACCAAATTATAAGGCGCATTAGGCTAGACAAAAGAGTCAGAGTTAAGTCTGTCAGTCAGATTTTGTTTAACTGCGTTCACAATAACTCTAAAACTTGTTTGTAACATGCTACATGTTAGCCACATTGAAAGCATTAGCTGTGTTAGCGTAGTCACAATACCTGCAACTTCCAACCTTATAACACAAAAAAACAGACGGGTACCGCTTAAACAAACGTTGAGCTTCACTAAGCTAACAGCAACCTTGTAAATACTATATTTAAAAAAAAAAACAGTTTTTACACCGCATGTAAGCTGCGTTAGCATAATTATAATATTCGTAACTCCTAACTTGGTTTGCAACACATAAAAATACAGGCCGCTATCGCTAAAATAAACGTTACTGTGACTACGCTAACTCCCAACCTTGTTAGGAAAGAAAGCACAGTCAGACACGCTACACGTTAGCCACATTAGCATATCCACAATATCACCCAACCAAAAATTTTGACAGAGGGCCGTGTACCTCTCAAAAATCCCTTCAACATCAGTAAGGTAAGTATAACCAGAATTATTCCATCTGGGCGCTTCTGATTTTAAGGCGCACCATCTTTTTTAGAAAAAAGTTTAGGCTTTTACTCCGAACATACGATAATTGTGACTGTGGCCTAAATTTCAACACGCTAAATCTGTAATATCACCAGCAGTTTGACATCTTTCAAAAATTACTAGAATCAAATGTTTTCTGTCTAAACCGGAACCAGAGATGTTCATTCGCATGATATCTCACATGTTGAATTCCCATAACAGCTTGCTCACTGGACATGCTGCAAGGCAGCTACAATTCATCCAGAACGCTGCTGTTTGGGCCTTGACTAAAAGCAGGAAATACTGTCGCACTGGCTTTTTGTTGTTCACAGATGAGACTTTCTATTATCTCTGCTTGTGTTTAAGTCCCTTCATGGATTAGCTCTAAAGTTCATATCTGACACATTGGTTCCGTATGAACCATATCAGAATGAAAAGCTCAGTCTGGTGCCCAGTGTCAGGAATAAACTTAGTGAGGCAGCATTCAGTTTTATGCTGCTAGAATCTGAAATGCTCTTCCTGATGGTGTTAGACAGGCCTCCACTCTGAGAAAGATTCAAAGCTTTCCTTTTTTGCTTAGTGCGTGACAGCTGAAGGTCTCTTTCCTGTGCAGCACTTTTTCAATAGTGTTCTAGAGATTGTAATTATAATTGAAAACGCCTTTGTCACATTACCTTAAATTACATTTAATGTAATTTTACAGAATCAATCTCAATTTGTGTCTATGTGATTTTACCTGTATTTATTCTGTAAAGCACCCTGTGTAGAAATTGTTCTTTACTAACAGACCTGCTTGTTTTGCCTTATGGTCAAAAGGCACTTTCATGTTGGGTGTTGGGTCATTTAGACCCCACAAGACAATGTGCTAAACCTATTTTTGTCAATGGCAAGGAAAGGCAAGGCAAGGTTTTTTGTATAGCACAATTCATACACAAAGTAATTCAAGGTGCTTCACAAAACAGAAAAATGCATTCAAATCACAATACATCATAGAAATAATCAACGTAAAATTTACTTTAAAAGAAAAGATAAAATTAGAAAATTGGTTTAAAAACAAAGGAAGGAAAGGAAACAAAAGTGCAGATAGGACCTTTCAGTCATATACACGGCTAAACAGAAAGGTTTTAAGTCTAGATTTGAACATAAACACAGAAGAGGCCTGTCTTACGACTTCAGGGAGGCTGTTCCAGATTTTAGCTGCAGAATATTGAAACGCTGATTCCCCTTGTTTAGTTCTGACTCTGGGAATCAACAGGAGGCCGGTCCCTGAGGTCCTCAGAGTACGAGATGGTTCATATGGCACTAACATGTCAGAGATGTACTTTGGTGCGTGGCCATGGAGAGACTTGTACACAAGCAGAGCTGCTTTGAAGTCTATTCTTTGAGGTACAGGGAGCCAGTGCAAAGACCTGAGCACAGGACTAATGTGATCATACTTCCTGGTTTTGGTCAGGACTCGAGCAGCAGCATTCTGGATGTACTGAAGCTGTTTTACAGCTCGTTTGGAGAGGCCGGTAAGCAGGCCGTTAAAGTTTAGGTCAGAGTCCATGATTACCCCTAGATTTCTGACTTGATTTGAGGATTTAAGAGACAGAGAATGAAGGTAGCTGCTGACACTTTCTCTTTGTTTCTGTGGGCCAAAAATAATAACTTTGGTCTTGTCTGAGTTTAGCTGGAGAAGATTGTTCTGCATCCACACACTGATCTGTTGGAGGCAGTGGCTGAATGAATCCACCGGCCCATATTCACCTGTTGTCAGTGACACATAGATCTGAGTATCATCTGCATAGTTGTGATAAGAAATGTTATTACTGCGTATTAACTGCCCTAGTGGTAGCAAGTAGAGGTTGAACAGAAGGGGTCCCAGGATCGATCCCTGGGGCACACCACAAGTCAAGCCCATGTAGTCTGAGACACAACTCCCAATTTCAACAAAGTATTTCCTGTCTTCTAGATAAGACTTGAGCCAACTTATGGCAGATCCAGAGATGCCAACCCAGTCTTGGAGTCTGTGCAAAAGGATCCCATGATCAACAGTATCAAAGGCAGCGCTCAGGTGTAGCATGATTAAGACAGAGACTTTGCCATCATCAGTGTTCCGGCGGATGTCATTGGTTACCTTGATAAGAGCAGTTTCTGTGCTATGATGGGGTCTAAAACCTGACTGGCAAACATCAAATGAATTGTTTAATAAGAGAAAGTCAGTGAGCTGTTGGTAGACAACTTTTTCAAGAACTTTTCCTAAAAATGGCAGATTAGAGATAGGTCTGTAATTATTCGGTACAGTGGGATCAAGACCGCTCTTCTTCAGGAGGGGTTTAATGACTGCAGTTTTTAAGGCTTCTGGAAATATTCCAGATTGAAGAGACATGTTAACTATTTGAGTAATTGGTGGCAACATACTGTTCAAGACAGACTTTAGAAATCTAGTGGGTAACACATCAAGGCAGCATGTAGACGAGCTCAGACGGGTGATGGTCTCTTGCACAGTTTGGTCAGTGACAGGTACAAAGTGAGTCAGCTTAGAGTGAGTAGGTGGCCGTTGGATAGTTATATGTGTTGTACAGTTGATGGCTTTTTTAATGCCCTGAACCTTGTCATTAAAAAATACAGCAAACTCATGATATTTGATCTTCACTGGTGTCCATGGATTACATGAAATCCTCTTCATCTTTATCCACCTTTGTTATAGTAGGGAGAACACGTCAATGTAAGGGTGGGGTCATCTGGACCCCTCAAGATAGCACAAGGGTTAAATGTGGTGTAGAAGGGAACTTTTAGATTTGCCAAGCACGGAGAAAGCTTCGAGAGCATTAACGCTCTCTTAGTCCTTACAGGTGGATGTAGGCGAAAAATGGACAAGCCTGTACTGGGCAGGCAGTATAGGTCATAGATCACTCAATAAGCACGTAGAGCAAAAATATCCATGCACATTTACTTCAACCGGTATGCTGTGGCTGACAGGTTTAAGCAAATACTTAACACATATGAAGGGTGAAGATTTAATTTCTTCTCCATGATGATTTTCAAACGGTTGGAACTTCTGTGAATTAAAGGGCCCATGTCATGCTAAACTTAACTAACTTTCACAGTGTACTATATTCATATGATAAATGATTACCTTTCGCAAACTAAAGAGTGATTTTTTAATGAAATGTCAGTCATTTCTGCTGTTCATTTTTTCTGCCCTGGAGTTAGATGACTCGATCTCTGAGACTCCGCCTTTCTCTCCGTGTGGGTGCCGCCCATTTCATGACGTCAACATAGAGCCGGTCTTGGCAGTGTGTCTGCGTTTTGCTCACGAAAACAAACAACATCTGAACTTTTGCAAAGATGGATGTACATATTGTGCTTAAAAAATAAAAGCGTTTTGCTTGTCATCACTAGCTCGGAGAAAGTGGGTGTTAGCCTGGGGGCGGAGCTGGCAGTGCAGACTCTTCCTGGTAGGGGCCTTTTCTCACTGGTCTACGTCACAATATGACGTGGATAGGCTGGTGTTCAGAACATAGGATGTTAGAAGAATACTCTGACATGTTTGAATGTATCAAAATACCACTTTAGAGTTGTTTTTTGTGAGAAATTACACTTAAAAGGTCATAAAGTTGATTTGCATGACATAGGCATTGATGGGAGAGTCCCTGATGTTTTGTATAGAGCCCAAAAATGGTTGTGAAAACAAACACGTGAACGCAAGAGTTTTGAAAGCCTGAATCGTGCATTTATATCGAATTTTCGATGGAAGTGGCCATTGAGCGCACGGTGTGAACATAGCTTCATCCTTAACTAACAGCATTGTTATTTCCTAAAGGCAGCATTTATTGACACAGGAGCAATTTCCAATGAAGAGGTTATTAAGTCTTCATCTTATTTGAAGTTGTTTCATTTATTTTCAGTTTGTGTGTCAAAATTAAGTTCTTGGAGTCTTTAGTTTTCCCTGATCCCTTTTTCATCTGGACAAATCCCCAACAGATGTGGTCACACATATTTCATTAGTCGGTCAGTAAAAGGAAGGAAAAAAAAGATCATTTTTTAAAAAAGCTGATGAACATTTTTGCAATATATTCTCTGAGTTCTGCAACAATCAGCTTGATTCAGAGCTAAACCAAAAGATGAAGCTTGTGTAGGTTTGTGTGAAGAGAAAACTATTAGCCTCAGGGGGCTTCAACTACATTAACGTAGTAGCCTTGAATGGGATCAGTGACTTCTTCTGAAACATGAAACCTAATAGAGAGATCCCAAAAAAATATCAGTATGATTTGATTTCAAACTGGGAGGCTGGATAAGCTGTCACTGGCACAGCATGGGCATCGCGGCAAAATGAATTTCTAGGAAACAGGATATGCGATGCATGAGATGGGCGGATGTGAGGACAGCAAAAAGAGAAAGGTTGTGTGCTTCAGCGGGAAGTGCGGCGTCTGACTTCTTAATCGGCAGGCGAGCAATCAAAATACAAAACAAGCCATGTTCGTTTTCTGTCAAAATGTCATTCACACCACCGCAATTCAGAGGTCTGCATGACAGCCAATGAGATGCGACCTGCAGGAAGTAAACACACGTCATCTGGAAAGCCTTCCAGAGGTGTGGGCCGTTTGTGTTTAGGAGAAGTGAACGACAGGCATTTTTTAAAAGGTTACGCATCTCGTTTCTGAAATTGAGGACAGATCCACTTTGAACAGAGTGAGGCCTTTCTGTTGCTGAATGACAAATGGAAACGATTTCCAAAGCTCTTGAATGAAAACTCATAAATTGAATCCATGATCTGCTTTTTATGAATTAAAAAAAAACACAAGAACATTCAATCAGACTTTTTACCTAAAAAAATGTATAGAAATAACATCATTCTATGTGGAATTAAGTGCTTCGAATCACTTTTTGCAAACTAATCTAAAAGGTCAAAGTAGGGTGACATTTCTTTTCGGAGAGACGTGAGACATTTTATCTGCTGCAGTGGGTCGTGTCTACAGCCGCACTTCACTTTTCCAAAGTGGTTCATTTCAAATATCATCAGATGCTGCACAGAAATGACTGTCATTATTGTTCATGGTGATGTTGCTTGAAAGCGTTTGCATTGCTGGGGTCCAAATGTCTCACCAGTGTCTCATGTTTTTATCCATAATGGTGATCATCAACGTCAGAGAAGGAGTTTTGTTGTGTTGCTCCTGCTGTCAAATCAAATGAATCTATAATGATAATCATAACCTTTGTCTAATTTAACCAGAATTCATGTTTATATTTGCTTAACAAGGATGACATCTTCATATATGTGATTTTAAATCAAAGATGATTTTTTTTTCCTTTTCTGTTGTCTGTTCACAATTCACTTTTTTTGTTTTTAAAAAAAGGTTTTCCTTTTTGATTAGATCAGGAATTTTTTTTGTCTCTTTATATCTTGCTTCTGTCCTTAATGCAGGAAGTAAAAAAAACTTTAGAGAAAGATGTTTCCTACTTGAGAAGATGAAAGTATTTGGTAAGTTTTTGCAGCCTCAGTAAACTGGCTGAATGAGAAGGACATCATCAAATCTTTGAGGGCACATTCACCACCATGGGAGAAATTAGAAGAAAAAAAAATTGGGCTGGCATGAATCTCTAGAAATGTGGAAAAAACACAATTTGAGAATCTATAAAATTCTAATTTTGTGAATAAACACAAACCAACTCACGCTATACCTCATTCCAAAACATGGCGACGGATGTGAACAGTAATTTGATTTACAGAAGATTCATTTGAAATTTCTGCCACGACACTAGCGCTCATCATCTATCAAAGCAGACATCGGCGTCTTATTCAGGCCATGGGGCGGCGAGCTCCAGACAGAGAGCGGCTACGGATGAAGGGATTTTGGGAAATGGTGGTTGGTGTTTTTACAGATGAGCTGTGGATCCAACAACTCTGTATAACTCTGTATAACTGTGAAACTCTCTATTTGTTCATTGGGCTCACTTGGTGATCAGTGTCAGAAGTCAGAGCTCTTTCGCCCCCCTCTGGTCATCAGCGGGAACAATCTCCAGAGTTTTATACACACTACATCTCCCAGCAACTCCAGCACACAGTTTCTGGATGCCACACACCTGACTTTTATTTGCAATCAATCACAGTCTGCTTAAGCTCTGCACTGAGCCTCATTCAGTGCGAAGTGTTGTTTGTGCCACTCCGCCGTTGTGATGCAGCGGTATAGCCAGACCTGCTCGTCTGTCTCCTGACCCTGTTTTGTCTCTGACTCTTCGCTTGCCGCCCGGCCTGAATCTGGCCAGGGTCCTTCCCACCCCTGTCTCTTCTCTGATGCCCCCAGCTCGTTATCGGCCCCTGCCTGCCTGACCCTGATTTGGCTTTGTGGACTTTTAGCTGAGCTAATCAACCTGCTGCAGTTGGAACCAGACATCTGCCTGTTTTGTGACAGAGATTTGTTTCGTGACTTCTTTTTTTTCCTCTAAGTTGCCGTGACTGGTGAATTTGTGAAATGAATAAAAGGTCAATTAGATTTACAGATTAAAGTATTTGAAGATTGGATTAAAGAATTGTCCTTACATGATTTGTTGACTGAGACATATCATTTACATACACATTTGTCAAGAGCTGAGTATGTTCAGCTTCCCTCTTTAAAAAAAAACACAAAAAATTATATTTTGTGTTAAGTGATATTTTTTTGACATTTTGTTCTTACAAAAATTTCATATTACTAAATTTGTGGAAAACAAGACTAATTTTCTTTGCCAACTACCAAATCTACAGACAATTAAGAACAGGATAGATTACATTATCATTAAAAGGGAATTTTATAACAAATGTTTGGGTGTAATCAATGATGTGCAGTCAGGGGAGGAAATATAGCTTAAAAATATATAGGGATTGGGTTATCCGCAATAGTTTTTTTTTAAAAGGGGAAAATCTCGAGACGGAGGGGTCTGCATCCCTCCGCCACAAGGGCAATCGGCATTGTGCTGTGCCGTGGTTGGAGAACCACATTTCTTCACGTAAGTGGGCTTTAAAGCACAGAAGTTTACATCTAAATGCAAGTATTGACTTTTTGTTTTAGCATGCCTTGTTTCAAGTTTTAAAACTGATTAAGTTTTGAGTTTTTAATTTTTATGTTTTAGAGTTAAGTTTTTAATTTTCTGAGCTCTGGCAGCTACGCGCTAACGCGGATGACCAGCAACTATTGATAATGTCGTAGAGTGGTAGTATCGACCGGATTAGAAGATGCTATTTTTTACTAGTTTTTTTCTCTAATAGTAGGGATAGGGAGAAGCCGTAGGGGTACTGCAAGAAGTCGCATTCGACTTTGGAGCCAAAAAATAGAATAAAGATAAAGTCGTAAAATGCATGAAAAAAGTTGTATAATTTTGAGATAAGAATGGTTACGTTACTAGAATAATCTTTTGAAATTTTAAGAAAATGGTCATAGTTTTAGAAAGAAAAAGCCCTGCTTTTTAAAAAATGAAATTTGTTGTGTAAGACTCCATTGACACTACGTACAAACTAAATTAATCAATATAGCAACTTATGGTGACGCCATAAGGCTTTAGTGTTACGGAAATCATGCATGTATCAGGAAAGACCAATATTTCATACATGGAAAATGCTAAAAATGTTTGTAATGGCAGTGTGACATAGTTCGAGAATCTTCTTCTGAATGGGAATTGGGGTCATCTGGACCCCACAAGACAGTGCGTTGAACCTTTTTTCTTCCTCTTCACCTTTATGATGGTAGGGATAACACGCCAATGTAAGGGTGGGGTCATCTGGACCCCATAAGATAGCACAAGGGTTAAACTTTCAATAAATTAACCTTGATGCATTAAAGACTGTCTAAATTTGCACTGTTTCATCTGCAGTGCGTCTCCATTGCGTTGACATAAAAAACAGAACATTAATGACTAATCGGTATGTTTACACAGCCTCTGTCATGTCTGTGTCTGACGGCCGTCCCTCCGTAGCACAACGTGATGCAATGCAAGCTTTTTGCAGGAGCTTTAATTCCACTTCATCGGCGCGTCGATTTTGCAGCAAAAAGCCAGAGAAACTCAAAAAAGGTCTGGTTTTCAAAATAAAAAATGTCATTGTAATAACATTTTTATAAAACTTCATTTTATTTTTAAAGGGACTTGCCAACGCAATAACGCATGTTAACAAATGGCGGATAATATCGTCATTCATTCGCCATTGACGACAAACTTTTAATTTTGGAAGTTCAAAAATCATTATATCATTTATGATACAGGACAGGAATTTTACAAGAACTCATTGAAGAAGGAGAGGACATTGGACCTGATGTAGAAAAGACAAAATTTTACACAAAGCAGCTTTGAGCAAAGATGGCCACCAGCAAAGAGAGTGGGACGAACTATTAGACACAGGGGTGGCAGGACAAACCACTCCTTTGGAACAGGGACGGACCAAAGACGCAACAGAGACAATGTAAAGTAACTGATGGTCGTGAGACAAACTCTACTGTCAGTAAACACCCCTTTGCCTCATAAATTCATGACTATAATCTTGTAAACTCTCAAATTATGAGATTATAACTTCATTATCGTCAAAATATTGACATTTTTATTCATAATAATTGAGCTTATTATTACCTATATTCATGTACATTTCTTTCCATTTATTTTTATGGTGGTCCTACGTATCTATATGACAAAATTTAAATATATATATATATATATATATATCAGAACTGGTATTAACTGGAAGATGGATGAGACAAAAAGGAATCAGTGTGTTTAACTTACCAGTAACCTGACCTAGTTCAGTAAAATAGAAAAGAAGATGCAGAGAAGATCAGGAAGAGAGAACAAGCTGCTCAGACTGTCTTTTGGTCCCCACTGAGAAGAAGTTTAGCCAACACAACATCAATCAGACGTTCTCTCTCCTCTCTTGGCTCCTGTCTGAGAGTGGAGGAGCCCCGAGCTGCTTCTTCAGCTCCAGTCAGAGCTGTAGCTGCAGAGTGAAGGAGACTTATTCCTGTTCATCTAACCTGGCAGCAGACAGGACTCTCAGCAACAGCGGAATGCTGTCATTCATTCTGTTAATCACATGTGATTGTCAGTGGCTGTCATTTCCAATGTTTGTCTTTAGTGTCTCTGAGTCAGTCACAGGTTGCTCTGCAGGTTTTTCTGTCCATCCGCCCGATCCTTCATAAATATCCACTCACCGTATGTGAACCCCATCACAGATTGTGTTTATTTGCAAACACAATCCATCTCTCTATGGAAGCAGTTCCAGATACGGTGCATCATATCGTCCACGTACACAGATTCCCATATTTTCTGTACTATAGGATTATATGAAATGCAAATGGTCTATTTTCAAACGTTAGCCATATAATATAAGGCGCATTTAACTATAAAGCACATTCAGCAAGACCGAAGAGATAATTCTGTCAGTCAGTCAGACTTTAATAACTGCATTCATAGTCATTCTAGAACTTGTTTGTAACACGCTGCAGGTTAGCCATGTTAGAGTAGGCATGACAGAAGAATTAGCCACGTTAGCGTATTCACAATAGCCCTGTCTGTAACATGTAAAAAAACAAACTGATAATACTAAAGCAGACTTATGGTAACCACGCTAACTTCCAAACATGTTAGCAACAACACATAAAAAAAAAAAAAAACAGGCTAGAACCGTTAAACAAACTATGCTTACTACTAAATTTGTTAGTAATATGTAAAAACAAAATCAAAACACATTTTAAATCCCCTACATTTTAGCTGAGTACACATTAGCGGTTTCATGATACCTAAAAATCTTAACCTTGTTAGTAACACGAATTAAAAAAAACAAACTGTCTGACGTCATAGATTTCATTAATATGAGCGTTTTACGACGATGATATATGAGTCCACCGTCTTCTGAAGAAAGAAACGTTTATGGTTTATCAAAAAATGTCATTTAAATATTTTTTTTTGGTAAAAAATGTGCAGACGCAATGCATTGTGGTCTATATTCGCCGATCTAGTGAGCATCGATAAACACTGGTTTTTCGCAGAGACTCCTGGGAAAATTCCAGGCCACTCGATTTTGGAATTGTAGATTCAGACACCACTACAAAATGGCGATGTATGAATGTAGGGGTTAGGGTGGAAATTCGGACATACCCACAGTCCAGACTGCTACATGTTAGCTACGTTAGCATACTCACTAATAACACCCAACCTTGTCTGCAACTTGTAAAAAAAAAAAAGACTGACATTTTAAGTGCTGTGTACGACTCAAAATCGATAAACATCAGTTAAAATAACCAGACTTGATTCATATATATGACATCCTGGATCATTAGGCTCACTGCATTTTTTCTTTTTTTAAATTGAGACTATTAAATGAACTTTATAAAGTAGATAATATGGTAACACTATTAACTCTCTTAGCTCTTTAAAATCTATTATTCTATTGTTTAAAATGTATTTCATCCAATGCTATAATGTAATGTTTTTAAGGTAAAATCAAATATACAAGCCCTCATTTTACATTACTTCTCTTTTTTTTCCCCCATGCCATCTGTTGGTTAAATAAATCCGAAATGCAGTTTTTAAACTTGCCAGCTTTCCCCCTCACCAAGTCTGTATGAGAAACAATTCTTTTAAAGGTTCCCAAAATGATTGGAAGCCCCGGCTTTGCGGTGTCAAAGGTTGACATAAAAGCTCGGCTAAAGCTCAGTTTGATGTATCAGCTGCCAAGGGGAGATCATTGTACAGGACTGATTCTGCTCAATGGATTAGACGTCAGACATCAAAATGCCTTAAAAGCTGCTTTCTCAGACGTTTTGGAGAAAAAGGCACATTGAAGGTGACTCTGTAGTTCTTAAAGATGAAAACATGTTCTCCTCTGGTACAAAAGTGAAACAAAAATATGAAAGTAAAAGTGCACAGTGGGAACAGATGGCTGCTCTCATGTGGGAAAACACATTTTTTATTTAAAACAGGGGGGCAAAAACAGATTTTTTCCCACTTGGCAGTGCTCTTTGCTGGTGTGACGGACAGGTCACAGGTAGGTGGAATAATTTTAGTTTTGAGTTAATGTGCAATTAATACCAGTTTTCCCACACACCGTCTCTATGTGCTCAATTGCCTCACTAATAAAAAAACGTCCATTCTTACTAAATCATGCACAAATTAGTCCATTAGCATAATGTCCTGCCAATTTCAATAAAACTACCCAGTGTTACATATTCAATATGGCAAATCTGCAAAAATGACAGGGTATAATGGTCTCTGTGGACTGATGAATACACACTCTGTTCAGCCAATAGTCAGTGCCAATAGATGAGCTCATTCATTGACATGCAACCTGCTTAAACAGATCTACCACTTTCTCTGCATCACTCCTGAAAAACTGAGAGGTTTTGTTGAAATCAGGTCTTCTTGCAGCAAAGCATCTCTGTTTTATTAGTTCAACCTGCTCAGTATTCAACAGCTCTGCAGCTCCCTAAGACTCCCGTGAAGACTTACAGAAATGCACCACCGGCCAAAGACCTCTAAATCTCTGTAGCCCACATTGTGTGTGTGTGTATGTGTGCTTACTTTCCTGCTATCATAGTGCAATTTTAAAGCAGAAGTCTATCTTTGTGTGCTGAAAAATTAAAATAGTTTTCTCTAATTGTAGTTTTGAAGACATTCGTGGAGCAGCATGTGTGTCCTTCTGGAAAACCAAATATGAACCCAATACTGCTAATTTAATGAGTATCAGCATTGGAAATTCAGATAATTTCTCCCTAGGTTAAAAGATTATCTTAAATCAAATTAAGGGTGTATTCAGACTGGGAAAACTGTTTGGTCCGGACCCAATCTGCTTAAATTGGTCCGGATCGAATCCTGAACTTTGTGTTTGGTCTGTATTCAGACTGCCGTCAAGTGGACTTTCCTGTTCTGGACCAAAGCTTGTGACCATAACAACGTGACTAAAGATCTCTTCACTCATTGGTCAGGATCTACGACGGTGAGGCAAAGCAGCTAGAAGCAGAAATTATGGCAGTCCTGCTCTAGTTAGTTCAACTATTTTAAGCTGACAGGCCTAAACTACCGTATTTTCAGCACTATTAGGCACACTTAAAAGCCTTAATAAAAAAACAAAAATGACTGCACTTTACAACCGGGAGCGCCTTGTAGCAATCAAGTTTGGGTGTTACTGTTAAGATCCTAACACAGCTAACGTGTAGCTGAGTCAGACTTTTCATGTTACTAACAAGGTTGGGAGTTAGCGTTTTCACAGTAACATTTGTTTTAGCACTAACAGTTGGGAATTACAGGTAGGCTACTATGAATACGCAAATGTGGCTAACGTGTAGTGTGTTACAGCCAAGTTCTAGAGTTACTGTGGACGCAGTTAATAAATCTCGACTGACTGACAGACTCACTTAATGCGTCCTATAGTTTGAAAGGGCCTTATATATGACGTAAGTAAAAAAAAAAATAGTATTTAATATTTACTTGCTGGTGCAGCTTATAGTGGGGAAAAACAATAGCTAAAAATGGTGTAGAAAAGTGTTCTCCGCTGCTTATTTGTTTGCTACCACAGAAAACAACAACTCTCTACTGTCCTATTCCAGATCTGTGAGGTTGGAAGGCTTTTCATCAGCTCAGTCTCAAATTCCCACACATATGAATGGGATGTGGATTGGGACCCCGCCTCGATCACTTTGGAATGCTGACACTGTAGTCTGTTTTTCACTTATTGACTACTTTCGTCTGGTGGATTATAGGATTGTTTTAGGCTCCCTTGCTTCCAAGAACATCTTTCTACATTTTCTACTTTTCAACAGTCATCATGCAGTTCTTTGTCTCCATTATTCCATTTACACAAACTGCTCTGCATTATCGTAAAAACAGAACAAAGAAGTGCTGGGGCCACCAAACTACTGCATTGTTTGTTTTGACTTCAACAAACCCCTGTCTTTTCATCCTCTCCATTTCATTAAATCACACGATCAAAGCTTGTAGGAGAGCTCTTATGAGGCTGTGCGAATAAGGTGAGCCCCTTTGGTCGTCATCCTTGGAAATAAAAAATGCCTGAAGATAATAAGATTCATCAAAGAGGGACAACGTTAAGCTTTCAAAACAATTTTTTTTACACATTTGACTAAAATACTGAGATCAAAAGGTTTTGATTTGAAAACACTTCTAAACTCTAAAGAAGACGACAGAAACAGCATTCTCTAGGGGTGGTATTCAAAAAACACATCCTTTATACGATTGTTCACACTAGGCATGTACCACCACGCCACTTTGTTGAGGCAGAATCACTGAAATTTACGCAAAAACAACGCAAAGTCTGAGGAAAAGGAAAACTTAAAGACCATATGGAACCTGCTTAACGTTCAAAATAAAATGTAACTCGTAACCTTGGAGTTTTACAGAATGAACTGCGCTTTGAGCTGATGACCTTCCTTAACATTTCTGGTGTGAATTGCAAATGAAGCAAAACTAATCTGTTAAAAAAATACATTTTATTGATCACCAAAGAAAAGAATTAGGAAAAGTTTGTATGCAATGTACTACAACCACTGACATTATCTCTGTATTGGGAACAAAACTTGTTTAACCCTTTCATGACATCTGATTCATACACCCTCTTTGACTCAACCCTTGTGGTATCCAAGCCACTTTGGGAGTGAGAGTGAGATCATTGGGAGTGAGATCATCTGGGCCCCACAAGAAAGTGCGCTGAACCTTTTTTCTTCAATGATTTTTGTCATGGTAGGGATAAAACATTAATGAAAGGGTGGGATCATCTGGACCCCACAAAATGGCAGAAGGGTTAAGTTAAAATACAACTGCCACCAGCAGAATTAGTCAGTTATATATGTATCAGAATTGATTATATCAGAATTAATCAGTCAGGCGGGGATTATGATCAGTACAAAATCCGGCGACTGCTGGTCGGATCGCCAGCCGGCAGTAGCTATGATTGGACGATGTGCGGACGGTGGCCATCCATATCAAGTGCCACCAGTTGCCCGGTAGCCTGAGGTCCTGTGGGCTTGCGCCATCGCGGACTGCTTGCACATTCGTTGCGCACAAGAAAATAAAATGACGTACTACTTACACACAAAAGTATGCTATTAACATCAAAAACAAAGTTTCAAATTCATTAGAGATGTGACGTTCACAATCGGACTGAACGGATCATTGGATAGGAATGGACTCGCGGTTGACTGGGAATCGTTCTTTATTTCCTTTTTTTTTTTTCATCTTCCTTTCCATGAGTTTCACACTTTCACATAAATGCTCAAACAAAATTACGCATCTTGTCAATTTTAACATTTGTAACCTTGGCTAACCTGTAACTGTTTGACCGTTTACAAGATCAATGTGAATCCTCTGATTGGCTTTTCAGATCGGATATACACATTGCTAACGTAAAGTGTTGCATTATGCTTTTCACTGTGACGGATTCCGCTGATTTAAATCAACTGCATAATTACTTCACTGAAGTGTCTCATATTAGCACAAGGCTGCTTTTCTCCACTTCAGAATCCCATGGAAGTTGTGGTAACATTTAAAGTTTAAAGTTCTGGTAACCAATCCCCTGGAGTCTCTGCTATCTGGTTAATCCAGGCTCTTTTCTTATCACAATCAGATCAAACTGTCTAAATAAGAAAAATCTGCATAAAATACAAAAAGCAACAGTTTCTGTAAACATGTCTATTGATATTCCTGGCATTTTGGGGACCTTTCTTTTCAAATGCAGAAACTTACCGCAGTCCACCACGTCCCCGGATTGTCCAATCCACAGTTGTCGCTGTACTCCAGACAGCAGGAGTCCGGCACACGTGAGGCATTGTAGACCTCGAACCAGTCTGTGTGGTTGGTCACTCCACAGCAACGAAACTACACAAAACAAAGTTTGAAGATGGATTTTTAGACAGAAAAAAAAACAAATCACTTATCTGGACATTGAGATTGTTTCGGAAGACGTTTTGTGAAAACAAATTTGCATCCTTGAATCACACCACTTTAAATTTTTTACTGCTAGAAAATAGGTTTAAAAAAATCCATATACATTCCAGCCAAAAATATCTCATCTACTTGTATGGATTTGTTGATGCCTCTGCATGTTTGGTTTCAGAAGTCCTCCAGTGATATGTTTACAGCCCATCTGACTTTTGTTACGTTCTATCGTCTTGATCTGTGACTGTTATTGATTTTTGATCAGGGATCATGACTTTGCCCGAAATTCCTTCCATCAGTGCACATAAAAAGACTCAGTGCCTTGGTTGTTTTGTTCATCTCTTTGACATTATTTCCACACAGGACTGATGCAGCCTAGCCGTTCACATGCACAGCATGCACAGTGTAGGGAACTGGCTTCCATATAACTGACTGAATTTAAAGCTCACCCTCTGATGCTACACTTTGATTTATCACCAAGTACAGCTTAATCTAAACTCCTGAAAAAGGCACTTAACTGAGGAGCTCAAAATCATGTTCATATAAATTATGCAAATATAAGCATCTTGAAGAGATGTCAGTTTCGTGTGGTGTGCGGGAGATTTTACTGCTGCATTCATGCAGTGTCTTCAGGATTGCTTCTTATTAAGTGTTTGAATCCTCTTTCACTCTCTGTACATTTGTTCTGAGTTTCATAAGTTGCCACAAATTTTATTCAAGGTGAACTTTGCTCCGGGGACATCTACCACATAATCAATTTGGCGATTCAGCAGATATGAGAGAGGCTCGGAAGGAAGGGGACCGCATTTAATGGGCTTGGTCTCCGAAAAGCTGCTCAAACGCAGGCAGGAGCAGTAAAGAGCAAACAAGGAGAGAAATATACATTCTATGACATCACGGGCCGTTGTCCGCCATTTTGGGAGTCAAACTAACACTGGATGGATTCGAATTCCTCCACTACTTACTACATAGAGCACTGTATTGTGCATTTGCCATTTTTTTTAGAGGTTTCCAAATCTGCAACTCCAAAATCCAGTGCCTTAGAAATCACCCAGAAGTGTCCATTGATGGTCACTAGATTGGCGAATACAGACCTCATTGCAATTGAACAATATTTGTGAAAAAATTTATTTCAATGTATCCATGTTTTCTCCATCAGAATACAGTGGATTCTTAAATATGGAGAGCAAATATTCTAACTGCATTTGTGTGTGCGTAGTTCTTGATTTGTAACTCATGCATTATATTTTGTGTGAAACTGTGTGTACTTGCAAGTGTTTATTCACATGTACACTCGAGCATCAAAAACGTACAGAATACTGAAAAATAGACAAAGTATAGAAAATAGACAAAGTATAGGCACGTATAGCTTGAAATTACAGCAACTTAAAACTAACTATTATTATACCATGGTCCGGGTGAATACTCGATTCTGATTGGCTGCTGGGTGTACATTCAAAAGTGATATACCGCACAGTGAAAAAAGAAGTTCCGGTCACCTAGCTTAAATGTTTTGTATCCCTGTGCCGGCTTCTTTAAAGCAACCTTTTGCTTCATCATTTGGACAAAAACAAGCGGTAAGAGGTGAACTTTCTCTCTGAACGGATGCTTTATACAATCCATCAGAAAGATCAGAATAGATATATCGCTGAATCTTGACTGCAAAGGTGGTGCTGCGCAACGCGGACTATTTGTTACATGGTGCGGCGTGTAACAAATAGTCAGCTTTTTGTGAGAAAAGCGATCAAGATCGGGAAAAAAACAAGAATTAAGGACTAAAAACTGGCATTGCTTTTGTAAGTGACCATGGTATAAGCAGGTCCGCTTTGCTTTGGACTGTGCAGGCTTCCATGGCGTGCGTTAAAAAGTAATAATGCACACTTCGTCACCCATTAACCCTTACATAATTTGGTAGTAACTCATCCATTTTTATTTATTCTAATAAATGACTATTTACTGCATTGAAAATTTCAAAATTTGTTAATAATGAATTCTTTATAATTAATTATTTACAATACAGTTACACCATGTTAAAAATGTGCGGATCAAATTTAAGGCAGTTAGTTAATAAGGTACTTCTTTTCCTGCGCAATATTTTCAATGTTTTTACATCTTAATATAATATTGTTGTGAACAAAAACTTAACAAATCATCCAAAGTAACATAACTGATACCATTTGTTTCTCATGAAAAAATAAATCACATTTTTTTGGTAAATTTTAGGGTTTTAAAAAACATTTTGTTTAAAAAAACAATAATTTTCTGTCAATTCTTTGATGTAGTGGGCTTTACAGAGATAAAAGTGACATATTTAATAATAGGTACTGTTTGGGTGCCAGTTTGATAACTTTAAAAGGGTGACGGTACTCAAACTGTCCTGGAACCGGTACTGTTTTTGTTTTTAACAGTGATTGAACATGGATAACTTTTCCAAAAAACATGTAAATGTGAGAGAGCAGTGGCAGGTTCCTGAACGCTCCACAGCTCTTGATTATTTGAAAATAATTAATTATCATTGCAATATTAGTGCTATTGATCATTGCATATGAATACTTTTTGTATTTTGTCAATTTATAAGAATACGTCTTAATAACATGTCATCCAGTCTTTCGATGAGCACCTCACTCAGGCACACAGACTGCTTTCACAAACATTTGGGAAAGAATGGGCCGCTCTCAGGAGCGTGGAACTGTCACAGGATGCCACCAGTGCAACAAATCCAGCGGTGAAATTTCCTCGCTCCTAAACATTTTACAGTCCGCTGTCAGCTTTATCATACCAAAATGCAAGAGTTTGGGAACAACAGCAACTCAGCCATGGTGAACTGATGGAGAGGGGTCAGCAGATGCTGAAGTGCATAGTGCATATAGTGCAAAGAGGTTTCTGACTTTCTGCACAGTCAATTGCTACAGTGGTGACCGTGGTGACCTTCAGATTAGCCCAAGTACAGCATGCAGAGAGCTTCATGGAATGGGTTTCCATGGCCGAGCAGCTGCATCCAAGCCACACATCACCAAGTGCAAAGCATCTGATGCAATGGTGTAAAGCACACCACCACGGGTTTCTAGAGTAGTGGAGACTCCTTCTCTGGAGTGATGAATCACACTTTTCCATCTGGCAATCTGTTGGATGAGTCTGGGTTTAGAGGCTGCCAGGAAAACTGTACATTTTGGACTCCATTGTACCGAGTTTGAAATTTGGTGGAGGAGGAATTATGGTGTGGGCTTGTTTTTCTGGACTTGGACTTTGCCCCTTCGTTCCAGTGAAAGGAACTCTGAATGCTTCAGGATACCAAAACATTTTACACAACAGATTGGAGCGCGTCCCTTCCTCTTCCAGCATGACTGTGCACCAAAGCACACAGCAAGGTCCATAAAGACATGGATGACAGAGTCTGGTGTGGATGAAGTTGACTGGCCTGCACAGAGTCGTAACCTGAACTTGATAGAACACCTTTGGGATGAATTAGAGCAGAGACTGAGAGCCAGGCCTTCTTGACCAACATCAGTGTGTGACCTCACCAATGCGCTTTTGGAAGAATGGTCCAAAATTCCAAGAAAAACACTCTCAACCTTTCGACACCCTTCCTAGAAGAGTTGAAGCTGTAATGCTGCATTCACACAGGTCGTATCAAATTCGCATCTGCCGACCCTCATCGAATATACTGCTTGACGCTCCAGCCGCGGAGCAACCGCCATCGTTTTTCTGGACTTTATTCGTTGCCACATCATGGAAAAGATGGATGATCTTGAGCGAGTAGCTTTGGTTTATATGTTTTTAGAGAGATCTACAGAGGCGCTTGGTGCACTCGATGACGGCTGTTTTAAATGTTCCTTCCATCTGTCTGTGGACCAGTTTGATTATTAACAAGCTGGGGGAAAACTAAAACTCCATCTCAGGGTCCAACTTGCTTCATCCTCTTCATATGCTCGCTACGCTGAGTTGCCAGAGACTTACTATTGGGCGAAGGCGGGGTACACCCTGGACAGGTTGCCAGTCTGTCAAAGAGTCTATGGAGCTGGAGCTAGCAAACGCATAGCGGGCTCGATCGCTGGCGACCTGTCCAGGGTGTATCCTGCCTTCACCCAACAGTAATCCGAACAGCCTCTGGCAACCCCATGGGCCCAGCGGGTTAAGAAAATGGAGGAAAGTTCAGGACAAAAAACTAACATCAAGCAGCCATATCGACCCTTTGATCTAGGCACTGAATACGTGCCCAAATCACGCCGCAGGATGCAGACGGAACAAAGGATCACGTCTGAGCATTAACTTAATATTGACACTAAATACCTCTCGACACGGGAATCACGTTTGGTGTGAATGCTCCTTGATAGCTGCAAAAGGTGGACCAATATCATGTCGGAATGGGACGGCACTTCAGTTCATATATGCGAGTCAAGGCAGGTGAGAAAATACCTGTGGTAATGTAATGTACTTTCCTATTGAGGACATTTTTAAGGTGGTTGCAGAAATGCTACCGAGTTAATGCATGTGCATGCATTCACTCGCAAGGCAATAGATATTATTGTCATCAATATGTACTTTTTGTCACAGCTGACACAAACTCTCACATGTATCACACAGCACAGCACGCCTTCTAGCCATGAGATGCATGCAGGCAGGCTGGAGCAAAGCTTTAATAAATGGAACTAAACTACAAGCCATAACAGTGGATTCAAAAAGCCCTGAAGTCTCCCATCTATCTTTTGATGTCTCCCGGAGGGATTTTCCAGCAGCAGCAGCAGCAGCAGCCCCCTTTGCGATTTTAATTCCCAATGTCTGCTTTTCAAACTGTTTTTCTTTCTCTTTTACATGTGAAAGAAAATGACACATTTGCAGTTAGTTCAAATTGTTCAAAGTTCAAATCGAATTCAAATCATTAAACTCCAACTGAGTTCACTGGCAAAAGCAGATAAAGTAATAACAACTCTGTAATTGAATTTAAAATCCTGAAAATACACTGAAAACTTTTTTTTTTTTTTACCAACTCAAGTGTTTTAACCTTTATTTAGAGTAACCTTTTTCTGTTATGATCTGCTGCAAACATAACACTTGTTCATCAGCTTGTGGTTCATCTTTTCAAAAACCTCATCTATTTCTTGTGATCTGTGGCCTCCATTTCACTAAAACTCTTTGCTTCATGTTCTCGATAACCTTCATTATTTCTCTGATCACAAATAAAAAGGAGATCCACGTTAAGCAGTGAATCTAAGCAAGAAACAGACTGAGACTGCAAGAAAAGAAAATCTCAGCAGCTCCTGTGTTGCTCCCCTGCAGTGTGAGCTGTAATCTAGATAAACAAAGATTTATTATGGAGCCTATTATAAAGAATTAGTTCCTACATATCAGCATCTTATATTGTTCTTAGAAAAATTGAAAGTACCTTTCTAAAACCTTTGATATGTCTGGTTTATACTTTATACTTCCTAGTGATTGGTATGGGACTGAGGGGTGTTCCAGTTTCTGCCAATATCCAGCAACTTCACACAGCCGTTGAAGAAGAGTGGACTAACATTCCACAGGCCACAATAGACAACCTGATCAACTCTATGCGAAGGAGATGTGTCGCACTTCATGAGGCAAATGGTGGTCACACCAGATACTGACTGGTTGTCTAAGTCAGTGTTTTTCAACCTTTTTTGAGCCACGGCACACTTTAACCTTGATAAAAATCCCGCGGCACACCAGCATCCAAAAAAGAAAAAAAGAAAAGTAAAAACTCAGTCTGTATTGATCTACAGCCCCTCTGCAATCTCACGTGCATTTTTGTGATAATTGTGGCAGAAAAAGCTGGACGCTCCAGTTGTTTTTTTCTAAAAGATGTATTAAAAGTTAAGTTAAAAGATTCAAAAACTGTTTGATGTGTGTTCGTTGTTTAAAGATGTTAAGAGGAGAGGCTCATTGTGCGCTAAGACAGACGCTTTCACCCAATGCATCATGGGAGATGTAGTGCCGAAAATCCGCGACCGCAGAAAGACCAGCGTCTCTGAGCTTCATGGTTTTGTTCTACTTGTTCCACGGTCTGACACCGGATTCTGTGGAAAGCTACACCACTAAAGACGAGCTTTAGCTGGTATTTTTGTTAGAACTGAGCGACGTTTTGAGTTAAACCTAAACAAGGAAGTAAATACTTTAACCACTTCTGATTGGTCAGACTGATGACATGTGATCAAGCCTTCAAGAATGATTGGTGGAGACAGTTAAAGGTGCAGGATTTTTCCGCTAACAGTTATAGCTGCAGCTAAATCGGGTACCGTCATTCTTATCAAAATGTCTTTAATAGAATCAAGTAAACACAAAGAAAAAATAATTGTATGTTTTATCAAACATAAAGCTATTGAGCTATTGTGTTTTATCAGGGCCTGTTTGGATGAACAAAGAGCTGATTTCCTGGAGATGGAAAATGTTTTTACATCAGTTAATTAATGAGGGCAATTTCCCACGGCACACTTGACCATCTCCCACGGCACACTAGTGTGCCGCGGCACACTGGTTGAAAAACACTGGTCTAAGTCCCCTGACCCCCTCAATAAAACAAAACTGAAGATTTCAGAGTGCCCTTTTCTTGTGGCCAGTCTAAGGCACACCTGTGCAATAATCATGCTGTCTAATCAGCATCTTGATATGGCACACCTGTGAGGTGGGATGGATTGTCTTGGCAAAGGAGAAGTGCTCACTATCACAGATTTAGACAGATTTGTGAACAATATTTCAGAGAACTGGTTATTTTGTGTATGTGGAAAATGTTTCACATCTTTGAGTTCATACCATAAAAAATGGGAGCAATAACAAAAGTGTTGCATTTATATTTTTGTTCAGTGCTTTTTATTTAATCTCTGTGAGACGCAAGTGCTTGATTAAGATATCTTATTGGAAAACAGTCCTTTTTTTATATCTATCTATCTATCTATCTATCTATCTATCTATCTATCTATCTATCTATCTATCTATCTATCTATCTATCTATATAAATAAAATGAGCACATTTTTATGCCACTGAGGGTCAACAAAGAAGAACTCATTACTTCTGAAGCCTAATTCAATATGTTGTTTTTTTATGACATTAAAAGTAATTTTAATGTTATAGTTCTTTAATGAGGCTCATTTTTCCTCAAAAAGTACACGAGCCGTCCCTTTTAAACCATGGTCGTGTTGAATATTTATGGGTTTCCTTTTTTCTTGATGAGAATTCATTCATCAAGATTCAACATATTAATGAGAATTATGTATTTGTGGAAAATGAATAAAACTATTAAGAGTTGAAGTCGGTATTAAAATGCAAGGACAATCTTTTTTATCCTATGCTTTTACTTATATGAATGTAACTACAGTTTTCTGCAGTAAACTGCACATCATCTATAATAGGAAAAACGGAACTTTCTATGTGTGTTCAAAGTTTATGTTTGTTTTTCTCATAACATATAGAATCTATATTTGAACTTGTTATTTTAACATAAGTAGGAGACATTAAAGCTTGGGTCTGCAACCTGAGGGTCTGAGCCACTTTTATTTCTCCTTTGTTACTCTTTGGAGATAAAATGCTAACTGCCTGAATATATGAAAGTTTTTAAGTGTTGATTCATTTGTTTTAAGTTAACAAGTTTTGTCATTTATTTTGTGAGTTAACTGAGTAAAATGATGGCAAAATTTTAATTTACTTTCAGTGTGGTTTATTATGTTTTTATTTATGCATTTTTTTGCATTTTGTTTTAATGCTTTAAAAAATTTTGTTCCACACCGATGTTGTGGTGTTTATAATTGATAGTAAAGAGGTATTTCTAATTCAAGTAAATTTTGCTGCAGCAGGAGGATCTTTATATAATACTGTATTTTATTTTAAAGAGAAATTTTTGGTGCTGCTGTTAACAGTAAAAGAAGTTGTTATACACAGAAACATATAAATTTGTTTTAGTTAAATTATTCTGACAATTTAAAAAGCTACATTTAAGCTACATTGTATGGCTTAATAGACACAAAAACATCAATAAATTGTATTTTTTTTTAAATGGCAAAGTGGAATTTGGTGGTTCTGTCTGGTTTTTGCTCCGTAAGAAACAAGTCCAAAAGCAGTATATTTTGTGTAGTATATTTTTTTTTGTTTTCCTTAAATGGCAAACATATGAAACTGGCTTTGATCTACAACCAATATGAGCGTTGTTTGAGCCCAAATATGTCTGCCAGGTGATATAAATTGGGAAAATTACACTAAATAAAGAAAATCTCTAAAGTAAAAAGTCTCATTTCACTATGGTAACAGCTCACAACATGCTCCAGGCAGCAGCTAAGCCTTTTATAATAAATAATATAGTCTCATGTCATGTATCTCTGCTTGTGACGGGATTATGTTTGACGGGTCTTGATAAATGGCCTTGTACCTCAATGAGCCATATGTATTTTCTCTGTTTTTTCAAGCACCATATGACATTTTTAACACCCATGTTTTATTGCCTTACATCAGTTTGCACTATCATCCAGGCGTTGGTCAGACCCACGTTGCCTTCGGTGCCAAAAAGCTGCAGGCCCTTCTTCAGATCCCTCTGTGCATGCTGATCAATCTGAGAAAACAAAAAAAAAACAAAACAAAAAATTCAATAATTCAACAAACATCACTTTGACATATGAGTGAGTTTTCATTAAAAATGATGGGAGACGTCTCTGCATCAGATAAGCAGCTTGGTTCCATTTTCTTTGGGTGGGAGTAAATCATTTTAGATTCAAGTGGTGACAAACAACCACATACATTCTTAAGGAAAATAGCAGCACCATCTGACAGACGTGAACTATTTCTGCTAGATCACTTCTTTGGCATTTCTGTTTTCTGCACCTTTTTCGTTTTGTTGATGAAAAAAGGTGCAGAAAGCTATGAATAATTGTGTTCCCAGCAGACAAACAAAAAACACTTTTTAGCAGCTGATTGCAGGTGGACTCACTTAAAAAAAAAAAAAAAAAATAATAAGGAAATAAGGAAATCGAGGCAAAAAATAAATTTTTATTTGACCGAGACGGTGAAGGCAAAAATAAAACAATAGTTTAAAAGCAAAATCCTCTGACATCACACAATTTAACAACTGAGTTACTATCAATTCACCACAAGTACCGTCCTTGGTGGATACGTCTTTGCCTCATGCAATCCAGAACACACACAGATCTGCAGGTCAAAGGGGCTTAGAGCCATCCTCCCTCATGCACGGTGCCAACCACCCACAAATAAACAATGGGTTCCCCTCTGTGACCCTAACACTGCAGTTACCATAGCAACAAAACATTAACAAAAGCAGAAGGGAAGCAAAATCGACCTTTATGCAGGTGATCTATAATAGTTTAATGTTGGCTTTTGTTTCTTTCTTTTGGAAAATTAGTTATGTCCCAAAAAGTCGTTTTTTTGGGCCCAACTCAAGTGGCAGCAGCCTGATTCCCCGGTGTCATATCTATGTAGTCAAACTGGTCGGAGTCTGTGTGAGTAAATCTGTAAGTGAAAGGCCCCACCCCCATTTCTCAAGTGTTGGTGTTAGTGGTGAGGGTTAAAATGTCCCTGCGGGGGTTACTCAACACTTTTTAGTGTTAAAGTTGTACAGATAGTGTTACTTTAGCGCTGTGTACTAGATAAGGACCATATGTTATCTGGCTCCGAGTTAAAATCAACTCTTTAAGTGTTGCTTTAACTCTTCTGTTTTTACTGTGGCAGGTATTTCATTTAGGTTTATTTATTTTCCTGGGAGACTTCCTGATTGCTAGGCTGATTTAGAGAAATGGTCACAGCAAAACGGACCTAACCTGTGTCTTCAATGCCACTGTGTGCAGGGCTGACTTTTCAGGATGCTTCTGATTTGCGGTGGCGTTTCTGCTAAGGTCACAGTCATTGATCAGAACGAGCCCTGTTCACACGCCACGCCCAGGATGCCCGAGCGCTCTGTGGATTTAGACGTGACAGTTTCAAATGCGGAACGATTATCTGCAGCTCTCTCTCGCTCAGAATGGTGAGAAAAAGGCATGTAGTCCTGATTTCCTTTACATTTCGGGCCTCTGATTTCCTTCAACAGGCCCCTCTCTCTCTCTTTCTTTTTTTATTTCATTCTCTCTTTCTTTCTGTATTTTTAATGTTAAAAAAATCAATGCTCAAAGGTCTTTATCAGACAAAGATAACACAAATGCAGATTTTAAGAGGTGTTTATTTTTAAGGGGAACAAATCTTTTCTGAGAGAATCAAATTGTCAGGTAACGTTCAAAATGTGACTAAGATGTCGTTGTATACATTAAATAAATTAAAAAAGGTAATTTATGTTTAAATGAACTGTTTTTGTTCATTTGTCTTCAAATAGCAACGAGTTTGCAGTGTGGGTGTGTGAAAAAATCCTCCACTGTGCTGTGAAGGACTCATTACCAGGCAAATACCTGCATCGCAGTATTGGTGCTAAAAGCCGGATCACACAGCCACTACGTACATTTTATTGCACATATTGCACAGTATGAAAAGTGGTCATACATGGTCATACATGGAAAAGGGAGTAAAGTTGTGGTCTTTGTATAACATTTTTACAGATGTGCATCAATTACACAATTTAAACGTGATATATGCGCCGTATACATAATATAAAAATTATAGATCGGTGATACCTGCATAAAAAAGCCTGTTAGACATACATAGACGTGCATCTTGCAAGATTCACGCACAATCGTTAAAGATTTACATGGTAATTGAGTATGAACCACGTAAAACCCGTCGGCTGAAACCCTCGACGGACATCTGAGTACATCGACGAATGACGAACACAAGAACACGTATGAATTATGTATATCACGCATGTTTCACGAAAAACTGTAATTTTATACGTGGAAAATGAACAAAATGTGCATCGTGGCTGTGTGACACGGTCTTAAGGTCTTAGAAGAAATCTCTTTTTTTACACAGGACCATGTTGGTTTGGACTTTTTCCAAAACAAAAAAACTTTAAAATAAAGACTATACTTTATGTTATTTATGTGTAATATCTCAATGTATTTGACATTTGGACATATTTATCAACATGCAAATAGAAAGTACTGGGGGCAAACATTTTTACTAAGAAAACTTATCCTGGAAAGAGGATTGGCTATCTAGTACTCAGTCCATCCATAATTCATCACCAGGTCAAATGTTTTCATGCGGTAACAAAAGTAAGTAAATGTATGAGTGGCATTGTATGGCCTGCACTCGCCCTTGTCCTTCCTCTAACGTGTTCTCTTATTGGCTGAGCGGATACTACATGCCCCTTACTTTCCCCTTCTACCTCTGCCACCCTGGACAGAGCCACAATCACACACCCATGCCCACAGACTAGCCTATGAAGCATGTTTGTGGAGGGTGGGAGGAAGCCAGAGTCCTTGGAGAAAACCCACGCATGCACGGGAGGAGAACATGCTAACTCCTCACAGAAAGGTCTTCCATTGATGTTCTGTTTCAGGTCCAGCTGGGGCCTTCTTAAGAGCGCTAACCCCTGCACCTTTTTTTTTGTTATACACAATTAATAAGTAACTGTTAGGCATCTCATGCAATAATAGGGTTAGGCGCTATTTGACATACTCAGAATAAGTCGTCTCAGGGAACCCAAAGTGAACTTATATACACATTGGCCCTTTCACAATAAGGGCGGGGGCCAGATGTTCACACTTAGTCCGATTGCAAGGGGTTACACTTTCCACGATCATTGCACAGGTGTTTAACAGACGTGTATAACTTTATATCGTTTATACGGTGCACATATCATGTTCAAAGTATGTAATCGATGCTGCACAATTATAGCGCACGGTTCATGTTCTATGTTGATTTACGTGTACTTTGCGTGGTGTATTCGTACCTCTTCCGTGGTTTTAACCTGATTCATTTGAGATACATCTGGGGAAATTTCACATAAAGACCACAACGTTTCTCAATTTTACCATTGCATATTCAAGGATGACCAATTTTCGTCTGTGCAATATTCTCAAAATGTACGTCATGGCTTTGTGGCACGGCCTTAACGTGGGAGCTTCGTCTCTCTCAGTTGTGCCTAGGGAACCTCCTATAGAAGGCTTGTTGCTGCAGGCCACAGTAAAGCTTTTATCTCTAGTAAGTAGTCTGAACCTGATATGGAGATTGGGAAAAAAATCCATATTTCAGCAAGAGTGCTATCACAGGTAAGGATGATTAAATTCACCCAAAAGTCTGACAATCCCCCTAAAATTGAAGAATTTCAACAAAACAGAAAAAAAAAATTAAGGTTTAGCTGTTATATAAACGGACAAAAGCTCCCAAATCCATCACAAGCTGCTGTTTACAGACAGTTACTCTCAATTATAAGCGTCAATAGCATTGATCTGCAGAATCTCTACCTAAAAGCTTTTTAGGTGGGTGAGAAACTGAAGGACACAATGCATCCTTAAATACTTGTTTGGAATGAGAATAGCCTTCATTTAGCAAAAAAACAACATTTTAACATGATATTTTTGAGTTTTTACTCAAATCCTCTCCTCTCGTTTTATACTTTCTTCTAGTTTACTAATACATTTGAGGCATTGAACAACATCCACCTGCTCTTTTGTAGCCACCATGTTACCTTGTAGAGCTGGAAATAATTAAAGGTTTGTATCGGACAAATACAAGATTAGACTGAATGGCAAACAAAAATCTACAAAAATAAAGAATAACTCAAAAACATTTGGAAATGTCATTCTGTTTGCTAAAGGCTGCATTATAATCTATTAAAGGTCATTGCTGCTCTGGCGGGGTTGAGTAGCGGCTGGTGGAAAACTGAGCTTCCAGCTCTGGGGAAAGAAGAGCGGTGTGTTTGGCTTACAGTCCATTAATTGTTAATGACATCAGTGTTTTCTAGCATCAAAGCACAGCCGTCCCCACAGCAGCCTGCTTTGTACTGTAAAAGAAACTGTACTCAAATAATGCAAGCACGCTGTAATCCAACAAAAGACCAATGCCGGGAAATTTTGCTGAACAAAGCTGGATGACACTGCTGGCGGCTGGATGCCAAGTCCTGGAGAACAAATAAGACACTTTATGAACCAATTTACAGCTTTTCATATGGATACGGGAGGAAATCGGCACAAACTTGACAAGCTGGCTGTGAACGCTTCACAGTTCTAGTCAGTTCAATGTCCTTCTGAAAATAGTCGTTTACTTAGAGCAGGGGTGTCAAACTCATTTTCACTGAGGGCCACATCAGCATAGCAGCTGTCCTTAAAGGGCCAGATAGAATTTATACATGCAACTAAATGTAATGAAAAATAAACGCAACCACTCCTTAATGTTAAATAACTCATTATTTACTTATTCTAACTTTTTAAAGTGACAATTGCAGTTGCATAGAAAATATGTGGTTGCTTGTTTTTCTAGCATAAATCCTTTGACATTTGATTTTGTCAGGTTAGGTTATATGGACAGTGTTAAAGTCCTAATCTATAGTTGCCTAATCTGATAGTTTAAGTCAATTTCCCCCTAAATATGAATAAATACACCAATTTTTATTTTTTATTTTGAGAAATGAAAAACTTTTATTCTCTCGAGGGCCACATAAAATGACATGGAGGGCCACATTTGGCCCCCAGGCCTTGAGTTTGACACATGTGACTTAGAGTTTTCATTAAGTTTTACTTGAACTCGTGATGTGGGAGGCGGTGGGAATGTAGCTTTAGAGTTGAACACTTTGAAGTTACACATTTTACATTAATACATGCAGTGGTTGTCTTGTTAATATGGTAAAATCTGGTTCTCTTTGCATATTGTACATATTGACATTTTTTATATTTTACTTTTATTATATTATATTTTATATTAAATTATTTATTTGTCCTACAGGACAGTGACAATAAAGGCACTTATTATCTTTTCTTGTTAAACAATAAATCTAAGTGTGAAGAAGAAGAGGAAATATATTTGACATTGCTTTCGTTTGGGGTTTGGTCCAGTGTTCGGGTTTTAGTTTTTTGAAGGAAGTTCTGATTTGTACCCCTGTTCCAACAGATTTTAGGACTTTGTTTAACTTAACAAATTAGGACAAACAATAACTGGGCAACAGCAGACGCAGGTAACAAAGTCAAATTGACCAGATGCTGCTCATTTGGCATCATATCCGATCAGTGGCGCAAAAAGCCTGATACGGTAAACAGATGTGTTGTGTTCTTTTTATTTGTTCATGAGAGCATTTCTTTTTTTAGGAAATTTGCCGGCCCCGCCCCCAGGCTAACAGACACACCCACTTTCTCAGTGGAGCTAGCAGTGATCGGCAAAAATGCTTTTATTTAACATGAACATCCATCTTTGCAAAAGTTTGAATGTTGTTTGTTTTTGTGACACGTAGAAAGGCTGCTGAGACCGGCTCTAGGATGACGCCAGAGAACGAGTTGTCTTACTTCCTGGTTGGAAAAGAGCTCCGGAAAATAAGAAATGTTTAATACAATTAAATAAGAAATAATACAATTAAATACAAAAAACAATTAAATAAGAAATGAGAAATAATAATAATAATAATAATAATAATAATGGATTGGATTTTCCTGCGCTTTTCCAGACGCTCAAAGCGCTTACATTTGTGTCCATTATTCATTCACTCTTCATTCATACTTGGTGATGGTAACTACTGTTGTAGCCACAGCTGCCCTGGGGCAGACTGACAGAGGCGTGGCTACCATTTCGCAACTACGGCCCTCTGACCATCACCGGGATCATCCATGCACATTCACACACCAGTGGAGCCACACTGGAGGCAAGGAGGGTGAAGTGTCTTGCCCAAGGACACAACAACATTTGGCTGGTGGGAGCGGGAATCGAACCGCCGACCCTTCGATCATTGGACGACCCGCTCAACCACCTGAGCCACTAAATAATTGTATTGAGTAAGAAATATTTAATACAATTGTTCTTTTGTTTGCCAACGGTAAAATATTGTCTCATATATGGATACTGTTTATTATAAAAAGCCATATCCCTTGTGCTATCTGATGGGGTCCAGATGACCCCACCCTTACATTGATGTGTTCTCCCTCTCATGACAAAGGTGGATAAAGGTGGAGAGGATTTCATGTAATCCACAGACACCAGTGAAGATCACAAATCATTGAAGAAAAAAAGTTCAGTGCACTGTCTAGTGGGTCTAGATGACCCAAGTCCCAATGTTAACGTGCCTACAAGACAGCAGAAGGGTTAAGAATAGCATGGTAAAGGCCCTTTGAGGCGCAAAATGTAACTTTAAAGACCCACTCTGATGAAAATGGTGTACACTAGATTTCACCAACATGATGAACATTATTTTGTCAAATTTGTGAAACAAACTGTATAAAAACTAAATAAGACGTGTGTTGATCGGATTTATCTATGGATCCATGGAAAGTTCTTCCATCTTGTTTTCTGGGAAACGTTCATAGAATCCAATAGTTATCAAGCACACAGCTGCTGTGTTTTCCACAGCTCTGCCTCATTCTGGGCCATCTCAGACAGTCTCACATGTACGCTCATATTGAATCGGTTTTCACTGACAAGGCCTTTATTTCAAAAATCGAAAGTTGTTCCATAATGTGCAGTATTCAGTGATCAATCCAAAGAAAACTATTTCAGTTTTCAAAAACAACACCACCAAATGTACAACTTTATTTGTTTAATGCTTGTAAATGCAATTAAAATTCAAGCACACACTTAATTAAAAAAAGGAACACTAAGACCTTAAAAATGAAAGAAATAAAGGAGAGTGAAATGGGGAATAGCTGCATAGATGGATCAAATTCTCTACAGATTTTATCTACAGACTGTTAGTTAATTAATTGTAAATGATTTGTTAAATGACAGCTTGGTAAAGATTTAAACGTTTTTCTTATGGCTAGCCAATAAATAAATATATCAATAATGCAATGGCCTGATTTTGTATGTTTTGCTTTTCACAAAAAGTGTCCAAACACCATGGGTTTGTATATTGTTGTATAATGCTGTTCTGCCATGTGATGGCTAAGGATGTATGTTTATACATTAAAGGGTCCATATCATGCAATTCCTAAGCCTTTTATAGTCAGCAATATCCATATGATAAGATATTATCTTTGCACACAAATAATGAATTTTAAAAATAAAATATTCAAGATTTTATTTTTACTATATTATCATTTTCCTACCCAGAAGTAAGGCGACTTGATCTCTGAGGCGCCGACTTTCTCTCCGTGTGGGCGCCGCTCTTTATATGACGTCAACCTAAAGCCGACCTCAGCAGCGTGTCCACAAAAACAAACAGCATCGAACTTTTGCAAAGATGGATGTGCATATTGTGCAGATAAAAGGACATAACCGCTAATTCCACAGAGAAAGTTGGTGTGTCTGTTAACCTGGGGGCGGGGCAGGGCTGGGCAGACTCTTCCTGGAAGGGGCGGTTCTTCACTTATCTACGTCACAATGTGAAAACCGGCTTGTTGCTAAAAATGACCCCGCCCTTACATTGATGTGTTCTCCCTCTCATGACAAAGGTGGATAAAGGTGAAGAGGATTTCATGTAATCCATGGACACCAGTGAAGATCACAAACCATTGAAGAAAAAAAATTCAGAGCACTGTCTAGTGGGTCTAGATGACCCAACTCCCAATGTTAAAGTGCCTAGGATAGTACAAGGGTTACAAGCAAAAATAAATAAATAGTAATTATAAAAAAATAAACGATTTTGCATGGTAAACGCCCTTTTAAGACAAAGTTTCATCTTAGAACCCAGAAAAGCCTATGGGTGTAACTGGGTTGAATTTGGATAATTTTAATATCACATCAAATTCTTGAACTTGTTCCACTCATTTGCTTTCTCTGGTTTTAGGAGATGGGTAGCAAACAATTAACAACTAATCTATATAGTGTCAGTTAACGTATTAGTTAAGTATTGGATTATGTATGTTATTATATTTAATGTAAAGCTGAAAATGTTCCTCATTTTGTTTACTAGTGAGAAATAGTTGTAACTTTAAAATAATGTCTCAGTAACCTTTATAAACCATAACTGATAATTAATAAGTCCTTGGTAAGTAATTTACTAAAAGCGTGTTGATGACAATAGAAAACAGTTATAAATCCTTAACATATAGTTAAAAGTAAATAATAAAGCAATAATAATATTAATAACTTGCTTACTAACAGCTTGTTATGTATCTATTAGTTATTTTATAGGGACCAATATATTCTTAACCAACTATTTAACTATTAACAAGTCATTGAAAACTAATTAAGTAATGCTTCAGTAATGATTTGTTACCTGTGTATTTTCCCTAATGAGAGCATTCATTTAGTAGTATTCTGTTTAAAAAAAACCTATAGTGCATAATTCTGTCCCCTACAGATCTATCTACACTGTTGGATAAATTGTTGTAAAAATATTTATCCAGCACTTTAACAGATTCAAGTACTTTTTTAAAAATCGGACTGAGCACAGAAACAGTACAGTCGCACCAAATGTCTCTGGGAAAGATTGCATAAAAGCTGCAGTTGTTTGCCTTTTTTAATCAGAGGAACTCACCCAGCTATAATTTTCATAGCAATATCATTTCCTACAGTGAAATTATTGACAAGCCATGCCTCAATTTTACATGCAGCTTTTATCCTCCAGCTCTTGGTATCAATTTAACTTTTTTATTGTAACTTTTATTATGTAATTTTACAGGTATATGAAACCTCTCATTAAACAAGAGTCTTAACTTGAATCAATTACAATTTAGAGTCTGAAGTAGATGAAGATGAAAGATTCATAAATGAAATGAAAATGTTTTTTCATGTTGACTGTGCGCACAAACTACAGTTTGGAGTCAAACCTCAAACAGCAGGAAACATAAGCGATCTGTAGTGTGATGCGTATAAGTAGAAGCAATAAAGCCATGAGTTTTTTAAAGTAGAAAAGAAAAAAGAAAAAGACTTCTCCTTTTTAAATTTAAGTAGGCCAGTTAGAAAAATGAATCTTGCAAAAGAACAGCAAGAAGACTGCACTCCAGCAACGGCTGCACTCTTACACTGATATTATCCTCAGGACTTCAGTTGGCCTTTAACTACACGAGGCGAGTCAGAGATGGACATCAATTATTTATATGTCAGCGATAGAAGAGAGATCAGAGATGTATAGAGGGAGAAGTACAGAGGAGATCCAAGAAAGGCCAAAAGAAGTGCTTAAAAGGAGAAGTGAACAGGAAAACTGTACATGATGAGCCAAAACACAAAAAAAGGGGTAAAATACGTAAAAGCAAACTCCCCAAGGGGTGGAATACAGTAAAACCACCAATAGATTTGACATGCTGAAGACAGTATGATGGACAGAAAATGGTTGTTTTGATCTAAAATTGTCCCCCAAAAAAAGGTTATGAGTGACTGAAGGAAAAATAAGAGATAGACAAATAGATAAGAAAGATGTCTGAGGAAATGGGAAGATAAAAGCCTCAATTTATTCTATTCTAAACAACGACTTCCCATTAACGGTGCATCAACTAGAGCACATGTGTCAAACTCAAGGCCCGGGGGCCAAATGTGGCCCTCCATGTCATTTTATGTGGCCCTCGAGAGAATAAAAGTTTTTCATTTCTCAAAATAAAAAATAAAAATTGGTGTATTTATTCATATTTAGGGGGAAATTGACTTAAACTATCAGATTAGGCAACTATAGATTAGGACTTTAACACTGTCCATATAACCTAACCTGACAAAATCAAATGTCAAAGGATTTATGCTAGAAAAACAAGCAACCACATATTTTCTATGCAACTGCAATTGTCACTTTAAAAAGTTAGAATAAGTAAATAATGAGTTATTTAACATTAAGGAGTGGTTGCGTTTATTTTTCATTACATTTAGTTGCATGTATAAATTCTATCTGGCCCTTTAAGGACAGCTGCTATGCTGATGTGGCCCTCAGTGAAAATGAGTTTGACACCCCTGAACTAGAGAGACACAAACTAAGAGGGAGATAAAGGAACAGAAAAAGCAAAGTATATATATGACTATAACCCTCCATTTCAATTTCACATACTATTTCAGTTCACAAAAAAATGCAGACAGTTTTCAAAATGATAAAAAACATCATAGACTCAATTAATACCCTGTTGATGATGATGATGATGATGATGACTTTATTAATCCCACAATGGGGAAATTTCGTATATCTGTTATATATATATATATCTGTTATTCTATATCTGTTACCCGGATTATAAGGCACACCGTCAAAGTTTGAATTATTTTCAAACTATTTTCATATATAAGGCACACAAAACTATAAGGCACATTAAGCGAGAATAGTCCATCAGTCGGTCTTTATTAAGTTTGTTCACAGAAATTCTTGAGCTTGTCTGTAACACGCTACAGATTAGCTGAGTCAGCGTGCCTTTAACCAGAACCCTAGTTTGCAACATGTAAAAATAACAGACTGATACAACTCGAAAAATTTTACTCTGACTCGGCTAACTCCCAACCTTGGGTTTTTACTTTCACAGAAAGTCAGGTTTTTTCCTCCCAGGGCGTGCAATGAGTTAAAACTCTCCGCCTTCTGCTGTCTATCTAAGTCTCCCTGTCCCTGGAAAATACGGGGTTGTATCAGGAAGGGCACTTAGCGGATTTGGTGTGGCGAAAAGTGACAAACAACTGTGACTGCGCTGACTCCCAACTACCCTCGGCAACGCAGATTCTACAAAAAGCGGATTTTCCAATTAAAGTCTATGTAAATGGGTGTTTCCCCGTTCATAACAGCCATGCAAGTTCGTACGACCATTTGTGGGCTTTATGTGTCTTATGGATGGAATTCACAAAAGTTCCAACCCTTTCAAAATTAAATAATAATAATAATAATGGATTAGATTTATTTGCGCTTTTCCAGATGCTGAAAGCGCTTACAATGTGTCCATTATTCATCCACTCCTCATTTATACTTGTTGATGACAAAGGCGTGGCTGCCAGTTGGCGCCTACGGCCCCTCTGACCATCACAGGAACCTTCATGCATTCACACGCCAGTGGAGCCACGCAGGACGGAGTGTCTTGCCCAAGGACACAACAAAGGTCAACTGGGAGGAGCGAGGATTAAACCACTGACCCTTCGACGACCTGCTCGACCGCCTGAGCCACTGCCGCCCCAAAATTGATCATTGAGGAGAAATTCATAGTTACAGTTTGTGTCCAGCCAGAATTCCATGACACCAAGTCATTGGTATATCAGAATAGAGCTGGGAAAGAAAAAGCCTGGAGTAACATTAACAAGATTGACACCGTTTTGATATTTCACACCAAACCTCTTCCAACTGTGGGTGGCGAGCATGTGCTAGTAAACAGTAGAAAAAGAAGAAGAGGAAGAATTCCCTCCCTTCTTGTCCAGTGTGAACACCACATTCAAAAATTCATTCTTGAACATGCGTCACATGCCCAGTGTGTATGTAGCTTCAGGAACATGTAAAAAAAAGCATATGACGCAGCATACTAACACATTAGTCGAGTTGGCGAAATTCCGGGATTATGAAATCACTAAGCACAACCAGAATCTATATATAACTCCCGGATTATAAGATCATTTTTTGGGGGAAAATAAATCTAGGCTTTCAAATGTGCCTCATGGTGCAGAGACAACATATTTTGAATTTCCTTCCACTGTGACGCTAGCAGCCTCAAACCATAAAATATCATCAAAAACATGTTGTTTTACTAAAGGAAAAGAATCATGTTCCATTAGTTTCAAATGTGAAATGTCTTCCCCTCTCTTCTCTTAATGTACCTCAACCCCCCCTCCTTCCTTTGCTAATGGGCGCCTACGCTCATAGCCAAGAGCTGATTTCTCGCAATTACTTCCATTTCATCCTTCTGCAGAGGGACTCAGGATTACATTCCTGAAAATCGACCAAACTGAAACCAAAGTCAGTCTTTTTCAAGGACATCCTATTCAACTATTGACAGAGTTTATCCTGACTAGCCTTCCCGTTGCTGGAAACAGAGCCCTCACCCTCTGGAAGTGTTGCCTTGCAGTCTAAATAGGGCGTGTAGGGAGTTGCTACCCTTCTGAGGAATTATTCCTAAACTTCAAAACGTATCGGCTAATATCTGCATGTTTCTGTAAACTTTTCCTAAAACAAGGAAATTTGGGGAGATAATGAATGAGGCAACTAAGTCTGAGGGCTTTAAGGGCTCTGTCTCTGACTTTTAATCCTGTCCCGGGGAACAGTAATAACATACTTTAATTATTAAAGCACTCAGCATTCCCCTTTAAAAGACTAATCTCGGTCCTTAGCCAGGGCAAATCAATTACAATCCTTGCTCTTTTCCAATCCTCAGCTTCTAATCAGTTCCTGATTAACACTTGGTGAACTTGGCAAATGTGAGTAGACAATCAATGCGGCTAAGCTGTGCAGAATCACAGCTTTTAAGGGCTGTTGCCTGAAAAGCTTTAATCAAGGCGCTGCAAGTTTAGATAGCATGTTGGATAATAACCACATGTTGAACCTCTACAGGTCCCTGAAGGAGACATTTTTTGATAAATGATATTCCGTTTGAATATACCTAAGCTTCACATTTATTTGTTTTTTTGAGGGGGGATGTTGATTCATCCAGTTAAATGCAATAAATTAATTACAGACAAATTATCGAGGTACATTTTTTAGTATCGTATTTTATTTAGAACTATTATCTATTATTTAAGGCATAATGATCAACGAGATTTCCATGATCGGAAATCAAACGACGACGCAAAGGCCTTGATCTGGTTGGACGGTTATTTCCGCAAAGTCCATTCAGTTCTGATAGCATTATTCTGCTTATACCGCGGCCACCTATGATAGAAAAATTTTGAACAATTACTAGTACTTTAATCTTGTTATCTTTTGATACGCAGTGCGACGCATCGTCTTGGCCAAAGAGTTTGTACCGACCTCGTCATGCTGCAGTGAAGGAGAGTGGTATATATTCTAAACATCATAAGTTAAACAAAGTATCATGACAGAGGGAAAGTTCACCTCTTCCCGCTTGTTTTGGTGTAGTCACAACTAAGAAAGTCAAAGACCAAAGTCGAAATAGTTCAGTTCCTCCACAGTCACCTCCTCTGGTCGCATCTCCTTCTGATTCTCTTCTCTTGCTCTCTAGAAATGTATCTAATTTACCGAACAGGTTAAAGAAACCTCTAAAAGCATTTATATCTTTCCTACTGCTGCTGTGAATAACTGTGTAATAGTGAATATCAATATATGTATGATGGCATTAATAAGAAGTCAGTGGTCATTACCTTTTGGATTGCTCAGAAAAGTATGTGTTAAGTGTTAAATTAGAACACTCTAGACCTGATGGTTTTTTTTTTTTTCTAACTGTTTGTTCGTGATAGACGAAAATATCCCTGGATAGTGTAAAAGTAAAGGTGTTAAGTATGTAAAACCAAAAAAAAAAAAACTTCATAAATTCACTCTTCTAGTTGTATTTTTATCTTCCACTGCACCACAATGTCACAAATTAAAGTGAACTCATCTAAAAGTGAGGCTTTTTACAGCAAGTATTAGGTCACATTAAGCTCAAGATTAGATTCATTCATTACAAGTCGTAATGAATTAATCGAACCCAAAAATGTATTGCATGACGGCATGACTATATTTTCGGGTGGATGCTTCGTAACCTTTTGGGTTGATTTTGTTTTGAGTTGAATATCTCTGAAAGTCTTTCGCCTGCAGCTATCGACATCAACAGGTGCTTCTCTCCAAAGCTGTCACGGCTTGCCTTTCGTCTGTCAACTGTTTTATATCAAAGAGATTCTGTTTTGATGATTTGACGTTATATCCCCCTTAAGCTGCTGCATTTTCAGTCGTCACTCTTAACTTTACTCACAATCAGGCTTCAGGTTTTTTATTTTTTATTTTTTACCATGGCTCATTCTTTGAATCCTGCTGAAACTAAATTATTTCCTTCGCCTGGGAGAAATACGTGGAGCCCTTTGGTGAATGTTGGGAGGGGCAGGGGCAGCTTTATTTTGAAGTTCTGTATTGAACAGCAGCTGCATGGAGGGTCTTTCAGATCCCCGGCAGCCAATGACTGAGTCCCACACAATGCATTTGATCCTTTGTAGTGAGAGGTTTTGGTGCAATCTGAGTGCTGCAGGTGACTGCGCTGATGTGCCGAGCTTACAGTTGTGTCGCCTTTAATTCCTTTCTGTACTTTTTTTTTAGGTAAATAGGATTAAATTATGCAGAGGCGCAGATTAAGGTGTGAGGAAAGGATGAAAAAGGAAGGAGTTCTGGAAGGGGCTCTTTAACAGCACAATAAATAAGGAAGTGCTTTGACATTGACACTTCATTTAGCTGGATGAGTGGCTCCGTTTGGGTTACATAATACATATCTTTAAGATATCTTAATCTCCCTAATAACGTTCATGATAATGTTTTTATATAATTAAGAAAACACTAGGGACATGTCAATAAATAAATAAAAAATGTATTCTTTAAATTATTATTTGGATATGTATTATTCTATTATCTCAGTATATATTTAAAAACCAAAAAATGCCCCGCTCACCCTTTCACGGGTGGTTTCTCACCCAAGCTCGGGTCCTCTACCAGAGGCCTGGGAGCTTGAGGGTCCTGCGCAGCATCCCTTGTACTATCTTGTGTGGTCCAGTTAACGTTGGGAGTGGGGTCATCTGGACCTCACAAGATAGCACGAGGGGTATCTTAGCTGTTCCTAGCACTGCGCTTTTCTGGACTGAGAGGTCTGAGATCTTTCCAGGTATCTGTTGTAGCCACTCCTCTAGCTTGGGGGTTACTGCCCCGAGTGCCTCAATTACCTGGGCCACCACTCTTTCCAGGCTTTCTCCAGTTCTTCTCTGAGTCCCTGGTATTTCTCCAGTTTCTCATGTTCCTTCTTCCTGATGTTTCCGTCACTTGGCACTGCCACATCCACCACAATGGATTTCCTCTGTTCTTTATCCACCACTTCAATGTCTGGTTGGTTCGCCATTATCATCCTATCAGTCTGGATCTGGAAGTCTTACAGGTTCATTCACACCTTGGTATAGTCCACATTTGATGGACACTTGTGCAATTTGCGTGCCATTGGCTTCAAGGGTGCTTTTCTACAGCTTCATCGAGTTTCCTATGAAGGCTCTTAGAGTCCTGTTGATGTTGTACAGCTCCAAGCATTCAGTGATCCGCGTGTGTAGCATTGAGCCATAGGCTTTCTTGTAATCAATTCAGGCTGTGCACAGGTTGGTGTGTCGTGACCTGCAGTCTTGAGCGACCATTCTGTAAACCAGGAGTTGGTATTTGGCTCCTCTGGAATCTCTACCAATGCCCTCCTGTGCATTGCTCATGCACTGATAATATGAGAGAACATATACGTATATAATGTTATACACAGATTTTGATTGTGTTTAGTAGTAAAATGCTTTTTTTTAAACTGTCTAAATCCCTTCAACTTTGGGTGACAAATGCTGTAAGAAAATGGCCTTGGCTTTGCCAAATTACTCTCTGACAAACAGGTTGGGAGTTGAAGAGCAATTTTCTGCTCAGGAGCTTCAATTCAAGCCCACTCCTTTCTTAATTTCGGGAGATTCTGTATTTTATTTTTGACAGGCTGTGCTTTTATTTATTTATTTGTAAACTCATTTTTTCAAGCAAGGGGTAACAAGACAAAATGAACTTCAACTTTAGCAGTTTTTTAACAAAAAAAACTCGAAGAACAAGAAGTGAAGATGTAATTTAGAGACTCATCAACAGCAAATTTCCTGCCATTACCTAGAGTTTTAGTTTTTTTTTTTGCCATTTCTATCCTGCAGCTCCCGAGCTGCAGCCTGAAAGTCAGAATAAAAAGATATTGGAGGCTTTGTTGTCCAAGGTAAAGCTGATAGTCTTATAGAAAAGCTGAGCTCAGGTGTCGGTCCACATCCTACCAAAAAAAAAAAAAACGTATTTCCTTCGTCTTACTCCTGAGAAAAAGAACAACAGTTTACACTCTCGCTCACAAACTAGTAAAAAAATAGGTGAGCATGCTTTTGGTTTTTAGCCTTACACAACCTAAAGGATGTCCTACTTTCCTTGTGAATGTACGTTAAAACATATGCAGACTTGATGAACATTTGTGTACATTATTTATGCATGTACGACCCAAAATATCCTCCTCTTCGTATAATTCTTTTTTCTGCATTAAAGGGATAATAGATTACAATGCCAATCAAAGATTAGGCATCAAAATAGTTTTCTTCTTGTACATAATTTGTAAAAAAACATTGGCTGTATACGAGAACTGGATTGAGTGAGTGTGGTGTCACCCATAGAAAAAGGCTAACTTCCAGTTCCATCAAAAGGAAGTCAACTCGGTCACCATTTTTTGTGATACATGTGACACAGACATCGCCATGTTGGAACCAGTAATCCTCAGTGAGAACTGAGGAATATTCTGGTTCCAAGATGATCTGTTGCAGTTCAAATGGAGCATCAAAGTGAGAAGAATGGGGATTTAGGAGATTTTGAACGTGGCATGGTTGTTGGTGCCAGATGGGTCGGTCTGAAATTTTCAGGAACTGCTGATCTACTGGGATTTTCACCCACAACCATCTCTAGGGTTTACAGAGAATGGTCCAAAAAACAAAAAAAAATCAGTGATCTGCAGTTCTGTGTGCTGAATTGCCTTGTTGACGCCAGAGGTCAGAGGAAAATGGCCAGACTGGTTCCAACAGTAACTCTAATAACCGCTTATTACAACCGAGGTATGCAGAAGAGCATCTATGCACGCACAACACATCCAGCAGCAGAAGACCACACCGGGTATCACTTCTGTCAGCTAAGAACAGGAAACGGAGGCTACAATTCACACAGACTACCCAAAACTGGACGTCCCAGCCTACCTGAGTATTGTTGCCGACCATGTCCATCCCTTTATGATCACAGTGTACCATCTGTTGATGGGTACTTCCAGCAGGATAAGGTGCCATGCCATCCAGCTGGAATCATCTCAGACTGGTTTCTTGAACATGACAATGAGTTCACTGGACTTAAATGGCCTCCACTGTCACCAGATCTCAACCCAATAGAGCACCTTTAGGATGTGGTGGAACGGGAGATTGGAATCATGGATGTGTAGCCGACAAATCTGTAGCAACTGTTGTCAATATGGACCAAACTCTCTGTTTCCAGTACCTTGTAGAGTCAATGCCACATGAGGATTAAGGCAGTTCTGAAGGCTAGAGGGGGTCCAACCTGGTATTAACAAGGTGTACCTTATAATGTGGCTGGTGAGTGTAGTGAAAGAATGAGAGCTGATTACCTCTCAAATAAATCTTTGGGATTTTGGCCCCTTGGAGCAGGTAGGTCCTATTTTGAACGCAAAAGGGTGGGAGTCCCTTAGTCAAGTTTTCTTCTGTAGTCAATGGCAAAAAGGCAAAATGTGTTTATTTTAAGTCAACTTTTAATGAACAGATTTAATAAGCCCTTTCACATCAAGTAGTAAATACTATGACAAATTTATGTTAGGACAAAAACTTTAAATCATTTCATCAATCTGCATTTACTTGGAGTATTCACATAAATGTCCAAAATGTATTTGTATGACTGTTCAGGATTTTCACCTTGCTCAATCCTGCAGCATCGTACCCCAGTGTCTTCTGTCAGTATCATCATCACAGTTTGCTTGCAGTTTCATTGAATTATAATTACCATCTTTGCAATCTCACAACATTATTAGCTGCAGAGAAATAGCACCGTCCCTTGTCACATTAATTCCAAAACTCCACAAACAAATGTTTGCTGATCATCTCAGATTGTCATCAGTATTAATGCTACCCTGATGCTGGTATATTTTAGTCATGTGATTAGCCAGGGATGTTAATCTAATTGCATTTCAGCTGTCTGCTTAGAATGGAAGTGTCTCGTGGTGAAAATGCATTCTGACATTCTGGGATATGCACGATAAAATCTTGACAAGCCAGAACATTTTGATGACTGAGGGTGGAGCCGAAGTATGGCAGAGGGGAGCAGCCAAATCTGAGTATTTCAGTGGGAGTGGGTCAGATGTTGTTTTTGGCTGTTGTAGAGGAGGGGGAAATATAACTGTGCCTCAATTAGACCTTTAACACGTAGCTGGGAATTTTTATCCAAGACCAATTAAAAAAAACTTCAGAGTAGAGGAAAGGGTGTCAGCAGAATTCACAAGAAATGTTATTTAGTTTTAAGATGATACATTTAAAATCAGAATTTTTTGCTCTATAATGCGCATTTAAAAGTCTTAATTTAATTTTAAAAACGACAGAGTGTCAACAGAGATTTATTACTATATGAATTAATTCTGGTTGTGGTTACTGATTTTGAAGCAATTTTGAGAGGTACAAGTTGCTCTATCAAAATGTCAATATATTTTTGTCTTTCTACAAGTTACGAACAAAGTCAGCTAACGAAACAACATGTAGCAGTGTCAAAGTGTTGATTTTTACATGTTGCTGACAAAGTCACGTTAGCGTGGTCACAGTAGTAACAAACAAGCTTGGAAGTTAGCCTATAGGTATTGTGAAAATGCTAACGCTTCTAATGTGTAGAGCTGTCGGACTGTGTTTTTTAATATGTCACTAACATGTATTATTGTTGTATCAGTTTGTTTATTTATAAGTTGTAAAGGTTGGGAGTTAGCATAGTCGCAATATGGTTTGTTTTAGCATTATCAGTCTGTTTTTATAAGTTGTAAAGAAGGTTAGGAGTTACAAGTATTATGAGTACAAAGCTTCTAACGTTGCGAACGTGTGGTACCGTCTTACTGTTTTTTTTATGTGTTACTAACAATGTTAGGAGTTAATGGTATTGTAAATAGGCTAGCATGCCTAACGCTTCTACTGTGTCTAACGTGTAGCGTGTTGCGGACAGGTTTTTGTCACGGTTTGGGTTTCCTTGCCTTTGTTTCAATTCTTGTTCTGTCATGTTTTGAGTTTCTATTTCCTGTTTTATTTTGAAGGGTTCCTGTATTTGTGCTAATTCTAGTATGGTGTCAAATTCATGCCTAAACTATTTGGCATCAAAACTGTAAAACCAGGAATCAAAACTCGAATTCTGCAAACCAAAACCCAAAATCTGCGAACCAAAACCCATAATTTGCAACCAAAAGCTATAACCTAAAGCGCAATCATATTTCTCAGGTGCTGATTTGTTTTCTCGCTGTTCTGAAATCGTCTTTTTGAGTTGCGCTTTTATTTTGAAATCGTCTTTTTGAGTTGCGCTTTTATTTTTTGAGTTGAGCTTTTTTTTGCGGTTGCGATTCTAAAACCTGTCACACACGTAAAAACAGCGCCACGTCAGTCAACGGGAGGGGAGGCGGGACATCCCCACATCCAGAAGCTCATTGGCTACCGAATAACACCGAGTCTTACGTCAACAGACCAGTTTAGAATGTGCCGGTAAGTTTTTCATGTTTTTCAAACCTTTTACTATATTAAACGATCAAACTTGTACTTTATTTAACCAGAGGACGCAAGCACAGTCAGATGAGGAGCTCCACCAGTAGCTGCTAGTGAAAAAAGATGTTAGAAAGTTAGACGTTGCATGACAAACTGTCACCATTGTTCTCCCGTGTTAGCATGCTAGCTAGCTCAATGCTAGCGGGGTTTACAGCTCTTTTCATGACTTTTATGAATTAAACAAAGTCGATTTTTTTTTACCACAGTGTCAAAATCAGTCATGTAAACCTGGGAATAACTGCCCGTGAATTGTCACTAGGATTAATTAAATGTCATAACCTATAAGGTTTCTCAATATTTTTCAGGGTTTACAGACAGACGGAATTAACAGAGCAACAATATTGCTGTGCCATATTTACAAAATGTATGCGTCTGCACCACCATGCAGACTGGCAGAAGTCTGGTATGAGTGAATCAGAGCAGAGAAAATTGTAGCAGACCAGCAAAAACGTACTTTATTCCCCTTAAAATTATTCCAGTATTAGACATCAATAGAATTATTAGTTTCTTTTTAATTAGGTGGTGATTTTAAAATCATGGACTATTCCTGTATGTCTGTTGTTTTCTATAAGGACCGTTGTTATGCATGCCATAACAAAAAAGGCAGGAATTCTGAGGCAGCTGCGACGTGGATGTCTACAACTTCTTGAAGGTACAGAAAACAATTTTAATCTTAATTTTTCTCTTCTTTTTTGGGTTAATTAACTTTGCTGTTTTTGTTTCTTTCCAGATGCAGGCCCCAAAGACGTCCCTGGTGTGATGCAAAGGCTGTCCGGCAGGCTCACAGACATCTTCTGTTAACTGAAAGAGAAGCATTTAAAATAGTTGTCCATTTAGACCATGATTGCAGTGACAACATGCCCAGGCACACCGTCTGCTTCCCATTTCTCAGTGCCTGCACAAAAACAGTGACTTTTCCACCTCAAGTCTTTTGAGGAGTTTTAAAAACAGTTATTTTAATTTATCTGAATTGTGGTTCAGAATTTCACAGAATCTAATACACTTGACTCTGTGTTTCAAAGATATTTGCAAAACCATCAATCAGTCTTTTGTAAAAAAAAACATTTAATGGTCAAACATTAAAAAATGAAGCATTACAAAATACCAGTGGTGATTATTAGCCATTTATTTTCTTAAGGGGGGCAGTATTTTGTAAGGCAGATGAGATCTGTTCACATTGTTGGTTTCTGTTACGTCCTGCTGAGATGACATGCATAGATCAGTACATAAATGTTAATGTCTTGGCCATGGTTTTCTGATGTCCCCCAAGGGTTGAACAGGTCTGAGAGGAGAGAGGACACGCCACAGAGGGAACAACAACTCCAACAGTTTCCTGCGCTGCCTGGTTTAAGTTAGACTGTCATCCAATGTCCACAGCTTCCTGCACACAAAGAAAAATGTATTTAAGAAAGTTAAAATGAGAAAAAAAAAAAAAAAATATATATATATATATATATATATATATATATATATATATATATATATATATATATATATATATATATAGATAGATAGATAGATATATATACACACACACACACAGCTGCATATTGTGAGAGTTAGCTTCCCGTGTGAACCTGCAACCTTTAAGGTTGAGAATAAAATGGTTTTGGAATACAGTTTCAAAATCAGAAAAACTTTATTGATCCCACACCTGGGAAATTTGTTCTGGTACCTCAAATAAATAATGTGTTTCTGAATCTTAATTTTACTTTTATTATTTTAAATAGGGATGAACTTGATCCCAAACTAGGAAAGGTGTCACTTTCTTACAGCAATATGTTGCTTTGTTCAATCAATCTGTAATCCCTAAAGATATATTGAGAAACCTTTTAAATTATACATGAATGTACTTCTTGAAAAAAATCTTTGATTAATCCTAGTGACAATTCACGGGCAGTTATTCCCAGGTTTACATGACTGATACTGACACTGTGGTAAAAAAAATCGACTTTGTTTAATCCATAAAAGTCATGAAAAGAGCTGTAAACCCCGCTAGCATTGAGCTAGCTAGCATGCTAACACGGGAGAACAATGGTGATAGTTTGTCATGAAACGTCTAAGTTTCTAACATCTTTTTTCACTAGCAGCTACTGGTGGAGCTCCTCATCTGACTGTGCTTGCGTCCTCTGGTTAAATAAAGTACAAGTTTGATTGTTTAAGATAGTAAAAGGTTTGAAAAACAAGAAAAACTTACCGGCACATTCTAAACTGGTCTGTTGACGTAAGACTCGGTGTTATTCGGTAGCCAATGAGCTTCTGGATGTGGGGATGTCCCGCCTCCCCTCCCGTTGACTGACGTGGCGCTGTTTTTACGTGTGTGACAGGTTTTAGAATCGCAACCGCAAAAAAAAAGCTCAACTCAAAAAATAAAAGCGCAACTCAAAAAGACGATTTCAAAATAAAAGCGCAACTCAAAAAGACGATTTCAGAACAGCGAGAAAACAAATCAGCACCTGAGAAATATGATTGCACTTTAGGTTATAGCTTTTGGTTGCAAATTATGGGTTTTGGTTCTCAATTTATGAATTTTGATTTGCAGATTTGAGTTTTGGTTGCAAATTATGGGTTTTTGGTTTGCAGATTTTGGGTTTTGGTTTGCAGAATTCGGGTTTTGATTCCTGGTTTTACAGTTTTGATGCCAAATAGTTTAGGCATGAATTTGTCACCATATTCTAGTTTTACTTCCTGGCCCCTATCTGTCCTGATTGTTCTCACCTGGGTCTAGTCTGTTCTGTGTGTATTTAAGTCCTGTCTTTGGGCTTCCTCCTGTGCTGGCTGTGCTCTGATTCCCCGAATGTTTCTTGAGTTCTGGAAGTTTGACTTTCCTGCTCAGCAGTGGTTTTTTGGTTTTTCGAGAATTAAAGACTACTTGTCTTGGTACCTCCTGCCTCCTCATCTCTGTGTTTGGGCACCCCCCCCCCCCCCCCCCCCCCCACACACACACACACACACACACTCTCACAGGACAGTTTTAGAGTAACTGTGAACACAGTTAATAAATTCTCACTGACTGGTAAACGTATCTCTGTGACTCTTTTTTTATTTTTTATTTATTTATTTTTTTCACGTGTACCATTTTTTGCGGAAAATATGCGCGGTAATATGAAAAATGTCTTGCACATTTAGTTCATGACTTTTCAACTAATTATGTAAATGCCTAAAACATTTACGATAAGTACAATATAAAAGTACCTGAAAAAGTAAAAAAAAAAAAAAAAAAATCTGTTGATGTATAGACAAAAACAAGTCAAAAGAACAAACACTAAAAAGTAAACAAAGCCCACACACAGTGGTAGAGAAATTTGAAATACTGTTGGGTTTTTCTTCTGGTGTGCATTCAGTTGTGCTTTTCCAGTACTAAAGTAAATGGAGAGGTATTTAACCCCCAAACACTTATTCTATTACAAAGGCCTCACATCTTGAGACATTATTGGTTAAATGGTTAAACCAGTCTTGCATTTCGCACTTTGCTGTGGCACATCCACTAACTAAAATGCACATTACACCTCACTAAGAGCACCTCTCAATTCTTCAACATTACTTGTGCACAGGGAGTGCAGGGAAAATGAATAAACACATTCATAAACATTCAAGTGTCCTTCTGTTAGCATGGTACAGTCGATAAAAACGATATACTGTCGTGAACAAATACAAGCAACATAGATGTGTTTTTGTAAGGCAGGTTCTTTGGAAAAGTGGATGTTGCATTACAGGCAGAGAAGGAGCACAGTAAGATTTTTTTTTTTTTTTTTTATAATTTGTTTAGTTACACTCATGAAAAATGCCAAACATAACACAGTCTGACAGGCATAAATGGTAATTTTGCTTCAACAACAGCAGTCTCTAAAAGCTGTTCGGCAACAACACAGCACATCTCAGCGTGATGTGCGGCATGCTCTTGCAGAAGCTGGACAAGAGGAGGAGGTGTGCGCCTAAACTACAGCATATGTTAAAACTAAAACTGACTCACATCTTAAAGTGTTTTTTTTCCTAAACTTTCTACTCAAATCCAGTTCTAAGTTCCTTAAAAAAATAAAATCTCCAGAAATGGTAAAAGACCCAGTCTGTTGAAAATTATGTTTTTGGTGTTTTTAACATATTCCTGTGGCATTTTTCTCATAATAGAAGACATGTATAAAGAAATCTAAGCTTAAAATTACTCTTCTGAGTCTTACTCAGATTGTTGTGAAACTGCAGCAGATAAAAAAACTGCTGGTAGAAATGTAGATGTGACTAGTCGACTAGATCCCTTTGTTTTCTTCATCTGAGCTGACATCTGGCTCAAAACCGTCCGGCCGGATAGGTCCAATATAATACACATGTTTGTTGCACCGCTAATGTTAGGTTAGGGTTGTGAGGTAAAGTAGTGGGAGGGAATGTAAACAAAGGGATGATGGGAAGTGGGGGCAGGCTTACTACACACTAACAGTCCCGCCCACAGCTCAGAAGCAAATTTCTTAACTCTTTTATTTTTAGATTTTCTCATATCAAAGTACAACAATCACAATTCCCACCCAAAAATAAAAAAAAAACCCTCCCAAAAACTAACAAAACAAGGGGAAAAATAAAATATCACTGAGTTTTCTGTAAAAATATGCGATTGTCCAGAAAAAAAAAAAAAAAAAAAAAAGAGTGCTCGTCAGCTACAAAGTTGCCTTCCTTATTCAGATTTTTTTTACATGGTCCAAGAAAGGTTTCCAGGATTTGAAAAAGTTCTGTGTTGAACCCTTTATAGCATATCGGAGGTGTTCCAATTTAAGACAGGAGTGCATGTCCTCCACCCATTGCTTGTGTGAAGGGGGTCTTGAGTTTTTCCAGGATATAAGGATGCGACGTCGAGCCAAAAGCGTAGAGAATGCCAGAGCTGAAGCTTGTATTGCAGTGACCTTGCAGTTTTGAGGAGTGACTCCAAATAGTGCTGTAAGTGGGTTTGGGAGGATCTTTATATTCCATGCTTTTGCTAGGGAGTCGAAAATCACCCCCCAGAAGGCCTGGAGGCTCTTGCACCCCCAGAACATGTGTGTGAGGGTTCCCGTTTCACACCTGCATCTTGGACATGTGTCGTCTGTCCCTGGGAAGATCCGTGCCAGTTTACTGTTTGATATGTGAAGCCTATGTACAACTTTAAATTGTATCAAACCATGTCTTATACAGATTGAGGATTTGTGGATAAACTTAGTTATCTGCTGCCACTGTGTTCCAGTTATCTCCAATCCCAATTCCTTTTGCCATTGTTTTTTCGTAATCTCTAAAGATGGCGCTGCAGCCGTGTTAAACATATGATATAAGTAAGAAATTACCCCCTTTTTTGAGGGATCTAGAGTCAGACATTCATCTATCCAGCTACCTGGAGGAGTCTGAAGAGATGGGGAAAAGTGTTTTTTAACAAAACTACGCACCTGTAGGTATCTAAAGAAGTCAGACGAGGGCAACTTAAATTTTTCCCGAAGTTGTTCAAAGGACAAAAAATGTCCCTCGTTAAAAAGTTTTTTCAGAGTGTCAATCCCTTTATTTGCCCAGACCTGAAATGTGGAATCAATGAAGGAGGGAGGGAAAAGTACATTTGTAACTATCGGAGCTGAAAGTAAACCTTGTTTGTGTTTAAAGTGAATTCTGAATTGTTGCCATATCTCAAGTGATCCTAAAATAACAGGATTATTGGGGATTAGTTTTTTGTCCAGGGGTAGTGGTGAGGAAACAACAGAGGCCAGAGAGCCTGATATGTATGAGTCCTGTTCCATAACTGCCCAGAGTGGGATGTTCTCATTCTTCTTTGACATACCCCAGAAGATAAGTTTGTAAAGATTAGCTGCCCAATAAAAATACATGTAGTTAGGCATAGCTAGACCGCCCTCCTCCCTCCGTCTCTCTAAAAACTCCTTTCTGATACGTGGTATTTTTTTATTCCAGATGAATATTGATGTTAATCTATCCAATTCTTTAAAGAAGGATTTAGGGATGAATATTGGTATGGTTTGGAAAAGGAACAAAAATTTTGGCAATATAATCATTTTCACCGAATTTATTCTTCCTGGTAGAGATAGAGGGAGGGATGACCATCTCTCCATATCTCGTTTAGCCTGATTGAGAGTAGCTTTCAGATTGTGTTTGAAAAGATCTTTATATTCTCTGGTCACTGTCACACCCAGATATATGATCTTCTCTGTGGCAACTGTGAGCGGAAAAGAGTTGTGTGGCATAAGCGCCGCTTTTTCATTAATGGGAAAGATCAGGCTCTTTGACATATTTATCAGATACCCCGATACTTTCCCGAATTCTCTGATATAATTCAATGCTTTGGGGATGGACTTGTGAGGGTCCGAAAGGAACAGGAGAAGGTCATCGGCATATAGTGATAGGGTGTGGGTTTGGCCCGCTCTCTTAATGCCCAACACATCTGGCGCACTCCTGAGGGCTCTTGCCAAGGGTTCTATTGCAATATTAAAGAGTAAAGGGGACAGAGGGCACCCCTGTCTCGTTCCTCTGGAGAGGACGAAGTACTCTGATAAGATCTTATTTGTCCAGATGGCTGCCTCAGGTTGTTTATAAAGGGTATCAACCCATGAGCAGAAAACATGTCCAAATCCAAAACTTCGGAGAGTCTTGAGCAGGAATTTATGCTCTACTCTGTCGAATGCTTTCTGTGCATCTAATGTAATAATTACCTCTGGGTCAACATTTGCGTTTGACTGATAGATTATATTAAAAACCCGGCGGAGATTGCTATACAGTTGCCTTCCTTTCATAAAACCGGTTTGGTCTGGGTGGATGATTTTGTCTAGAACCCCTTCTAACCTGTCTGCGAGTATTCTGGTAAGAATTTTATAGTCACAGCATAATAAGCTCACTGGTCGATAGGATTCACAGAGTAGCGGGTCTTTATCCTTTTTCAGCAATACAGAGATGGTTGCCTGCCTCATTGTGGGTGGTAATACTTCCGCATCCAGAGCGTATTTATAGAGACTGCATAGGTAGGGGAGGAGTTTAGGGGAGAAAGCTCTGTAAAATTCGACTGGGAAGCCATCCGGGCCTGGTGATTTTCCCGATTTCATTTTTCGCATTGCGTTTTCAACCTCTATTATTTGTATGTCCTTTTCTAAACAGGTCTTATCGGCTTCTGTCAAAACTGGCAATTTTATTTTTTCAAGGTAGTTTTCTATCGTTACAGTGTCGCATTGGTCGGAGGAATATAGTTTTTTATAGAAGTTCAAAAACTGCTTATTGATGTTTTTCTGATCAGTGATTATATCTCCTTTATCATTCTTAAGCGATGTAATATGGTTGGCAGCTGCCTTTTGTTTCAGCTGATGACTAAGCATTTTACTCGCTTTTTCGCCATGTTCATAATGCTGTAGCTGTGATCGAAAGTGCATTTCTATGGCTTTGTCATTCATGATTAGATCGTATTCGGTTTGAAGCAGTGTTCTTTCTTTCCAAAGTTCCTGGAATGGTGAGGTTGTTTGACATTGATCGATGATTTTAAGACGATTGCTGATTTCAGAAGCACGTTTAAGCTTTTGTTTCTTATCATGCGCACTATAAGAAATAATTTGTCCCCTAATATATGCCTTGAATGTTTCCCAAAGCGTGCCATGACTGATGTCAGGGGTGCTATTTATTTCAAAAAACATATCAATGTGTTTATTAATAAATTCCATAAATTTTTGGTCTGTTAATAGCCTTGTATTGAACCTCCAATTTCTCTGTGGTGGAGAATAACCAGAAACATTAATTCCCATTATTACAGGACTGTGATCAGATATAACCATTACTTCATAGTCTATGGCTCTTACCAGTGACAGGAGTCTACTGTCAACCAGGAAAAAATCAATCCTTGAATAGGATTTGTGGGATGGTGAGAAGAATGAGAAGCATTTAGCCGTTGGGTTTTTAGTTCTCCAAAGGTCAACCATGCCATAGTTTTGCATAAATGTATTGATACACTGAGATGATTTGTTTGCATTCGTGTTAGTATTATGACGAGGAGAAGCACGGTCATGCACTGGGTGGTGAACACAATTAAAGTCTCCCCCCAATATTACATTGTGTCTAGATTAGGAAGGAGGGTGAAAAAATTCCTAAAGAACTGCTCATCGTCCCAGTTTGGGGCATATATATTTGCCATTGTGACCGGGAGGTTGAACAGGTTTCCCTGAATGATAATATAGCGTCCGTTTTTGTCTCTGATTGTCGAGACCTCTTCAAAATGTACATCTCTGTGTAGCAATATGGCGACCCCCCTTGCTCTGATATTAAGGTTAGAATGGTAAACCTGTGTATATCCTGATCTTCTTAGTCTATTGTGATCCTTATTTAATAGGTGTGTTTCTTGTAAGTATACTATTTGACTCTTTAGTTTGCTGAGATGAAAACACCTTGTTACATTTATTAGACGGTTGAGGCCTCTCACATTCCAGCTAACCCATTTTAAAACAGCACTCATGTCGTCATGTTAAACACTGTCTTCTTATAGCACACTCCTTTATCGTGAATCCCATAAAACATCAGTGATAGTGTTCTTGAACATAAACAAAAGAGAAAAATAAGACCCCGAATACAAAACACAAGCATTAGCTGTGTGAAAATAGCCCAAAGAACAGTTAAATAACAGAACCCCACTACATAATGAACAAAGACTGACATCTTTGTGTTTACATTTGCAACAAAAAAAAAAAAGTAGAATAGGAATAATCCAACGATCCGGTGATTAACCCCCTATAACCCAAGAACAAAGGCTTACCACCAACACCTGGTCCAGACCGGGACCCTCCTTCTTTCAAAGTTCACCCAATGCTCAGTATGATGGCGAGCGGGGAGGGAAAAAAAAAAAAAAAAAAAAAGGACAAAAAAAAGTGGGTTATCAGCATCTTTAAATGGGACAGTTGCATGTCATTTCTGCTGCTTTAACTTGGTGGCTACAAATTTTTTAGCCTCTAAAGGGCATTTGAAGTGGAATTCCTCTCCTTCGGGGGTGGTGATCCTGAGTGTGGCTGGGAAAAGAAGTCTGTAGCGGACCCGGTGGAGCCCCCGCAAAAGTGATCTCACCTCCCCAAAAGCTGCTCGTTGTTTGCTGACAGTCTGGGTGTAATCTGGAAGAATCGTGATTCTGTCGCCGTTTTTCGTGGTGATGCTTTTCAGCTCCGCCGCTTTCTTCAGAATGCTCTCCTTTTCTTGGAAGTAATGGCATTTAATCACAAAGGCGCGCGGTGGTGCGTTCCCGTCACTCGGCTTGCTGCGGAGGCTGCGATGGGCGCGATCCAGGAGCGGGACTGAGGTTAGCTTCAGTGACTCGGCCAAAAGCTCCGCTACAAACTGTGTCGTGCGATTGCCATCTTCCCGTCCCTCTTTCACTCCCATGATGCGCAGATTGCATCGGCGTGATCTGGTCTCCAGGTCCTCGCAGCGGTCTCTCAGGAATGCTAGCTCTTTCTTCATTGCTCCCATGTCAGCCTGCATCGCGTGGATGGAGTCGGAGTGGGCAGCTGCCGCAGTTTCCAGGTCTGTAACCCGACCAGTCGTGTCTTGAATTTTGCATTCAATTTTCTCCAATGAGCCCTGAAGCTCCACAAGCTGGTCCGAGTGTGTCTTTGCTGTGTTCGCCATTGTGGTCATTAATTCTTCTCTCAAGGCGCTAATGGCGTCCAGCACTTCCCGCTGGTTGCTAGCATTAGCTTCCTGGGAATCAGCTTGGCGACTTTGATTTTTAGGCATTTTTCTTACCGAATGTAGCTGTCCTTAGATTTACTGTTGTGAAAGCAAGTATTTTTTTATGCGAAATAAAGTGCTGGGATGTTTGCTTTCATGCAAAATAGGAGGGTGCCGTCGGAGCTCAGCTTAGACACGTCCGTTCATGGCTCTGCACATACCGGAAGTCCTCTCAGAAGCAAATTTCTAAGGAACTCCTGCTGCTCTGCAGAACCTATGTCCTAAAAAAACCAAAACAGTTTTTATTTTATTTTTTTGGCTAAAAACAGCATAATTATACTTAAAAGGTGGTTTTAAAATAGATCATAAGATGATTGGTGTGGGACATTCAAGTACGCAAACTGGACTGCACATGCATGAAGAAACAGACCTTCCTCAGAGACAGATTACAAAAGCTTTCAAAAATCTGCTGAAGAGCAGTTCAGAGCTGCATGAAAGCAAGATATGAGAAATGAAGGCTGATGCAATAAATAGGCAGAGTTTGACTAAAATGTTTTCTTTTAAATGCGTTTGTAGTACTCATTTAAAAAATGAGTATTTATTCACTGGTAACTGATTTTTGGATTATCTCTGGTAATAAATGATGACATTGGGTTTATAGCATATTCTTTATATCATCTGACACAACAGTGGTTCCTAATTAATTTTAATGGCGCTGTGACCTTTAGGTTCATGGATAAGGTTTATTGGATGTTGGACCTGAGCCCTTCATCCTTTTGACAACTGCATTACCTCACCTTGACTCATCCCAAAGCACACAAGCGGATAGCATCTCACCTCTATAGAAGCCAAAGCCACGGACCACTGAGTAACAGGTGAAATGCTTCTCGCTGCACTGGATCAATAGCTAACAGCATGAAGAGAGAAGAATATAAATAGTAGGAACACTCTAAAGGCTTCTGGAAGAGAGCCAATTTTTAAATGACCAACTTTTTTTGTTCTTTGTAGGCCTTTGACTTTTGTGTGACAGACGTGATGAGAGGAGGCAGCATGTCCTTCATGGTAAAGGGATAAAATGCACATCACTTTGTTTGAAACAAAAGCACATGCAGATAATAGTAAAAAATGTATAATATCATTGCAACATTATGTAATCCATAAAATAGATGTTCTAAATTTTTATATTTTAATTTCATTTCAAACTCATGATCAAGATTTTTTGTGTGCTTTTAACCAATCAAAATGACAGAAATGTACAAAGTTGAGTAAAATTTTGTTCAGACCAAATGTGCTAAATTTGACAAGTTCTCGGTATGACTGTAGGACTTGTGCTTTTATCTTTTTTTTTTTTCTGAAATTTCCATCAGATTACTGTTCTGAGTTTAGGTCAGATCTGAAGCTGCGTTCCCACCACCCTCAGAAACGTGCGTTCAAATGAACACTTTTAATGGAAGCTCCATTTAAACACCCATAAAGACGCATTTTAGGCCTTCCGTGTTCATAACTCTTGCGTTCACATGTAGCTAAAACACACAGCCATTGAACGCACGTTAAAAGTTCAACCAGGTCACCAGATTTAGTAATGACGTATGTATGATGTCCCCTTTTAATTAACACAAGTATCAACCATCAGAGTATTGATCATAAAGGAAAAATGAATAACAATGGTGTGAGCCCGGCTGGAATTCTATGACACCAAGTCTTTCATTTTTTTTTAGAATAAAACTGCGAAAGAAAAAGCTTGGAGCAAGATTCACGAAATTTTACACCGCTTTGACATTTCACACCAAGCCTCTTCCAACTGCAGGTGGCGGACATGCGCTAGTAGACAATGACAAAAGAAGAAGCCCCCCCCTCTGCTTGTTCAGTGTGAACACCATGGGCCAAATACATGTCTGAGAACCCACATTCTTGCCTGGTGTGCTTGGAGCTTTGGGTTTAAAAATACTATACTCCTAAAATCAATATTCCCATGTTCTAAAAGCCTTATCGTTAGTTTGAAATATTTTGCCTCATGAACTAAGCAGGTTCAAAAACCCACGTTTAGCCCGTAGCTAAAGGCAAAACAGATGTGAAGGCTGTCACTATAGCAGTGCCACATGGAGAAAAAAAAAAAGTCAATTTTGATGTTTTTTTGTCTGGGTAAACATACATAAATATTTCTAAACCTTAAATAGTGTGACATGAAATTGGATTTTCATCTGGAAGTAGTGAGATCAAACCTGTGTGAATAGTTGTTTTTGTGACTATGTAACTAGTCTTCCCTAAAGAATACAGGCATTAACAGCAGAGTCAGTTTTCTTTTTGTTGATTTTTGCTGCATCTGTGCAGGAAGACAAAGGTCTTTCTGCTACTTTCTATTCTGGTATTGTGCACAATTAAAGCCTTTGCTGCTGTGTACACCTCTTATCTGGTGGTACATTAACATCAAGTTGAGTGGGAATAATGCGCAGCATATAATTAAAGCAGTTGCTTTAACAACCAGAGATATTTAAGTTCTGAATCATAAGTGCATTTGGCTTCTTTAAAGGACATTTATTTCCTACCGTGATCAAACTAAACTACACCAATGCTTAGGAGAACTTAAATACCGGCATGACTTCCTGCATTGTTCAATAAATGATACCAGAGATTAGAAGCAGATGAAAAACTAGTCACAAAGAGAAGAAATTGCAGCAAATGTCTACATATTATCTTGATGAGAGCTCATTTTTTGCAAATACCAAAAAGGATGAACTATAAAAGAATTATTCAGATTTCCAGCTTGATTGTTAGCACTAAACAGACACAAATGTAGCTCCAATTAAAAATCTGTTGTGTTAATTTTAATAAAATGGGAAGAAATCAAAGTTTTATGTCAACCTTCCCTGATGAGTAAACATTGGAAAAATTGAATTTGCACTGTTGCTCCCTGTTCACCGCCTTTAATAAAAGTGTCGTGTTCTGAGAAAACACAACGACTGTAGTGTTGCAGTTATAAAAGTAGATGTTTTTAATTATGTGTACATGTCTTTAGACTGATCACCTATTTTAGGTTTGCAAAGAACAAAGGTTGTCAAGATGCCAAAAAGGAAAGATGAACATTTAAACAGAAACGTGTATCCAGACTGGACATATTCAGTTTGCTTTAAATGAAACCAGAGTTTGTTTCCCCCAATAAACTGGACCAAATTTTTAGTTTCAATACGCCAAAGCAGACCCTGGTCCAGGACCAGGAACCGCTCTCAGAGCCCTCTTTGGGGATGGTCTTGGTTTGTTTTCATTTGGACTGAGCTCAAGGCCGCTCTGAGATTTCTCAGTCTGAATAGATGCTCGGAGCAGAACAACCGGACCAAAGTGGCCACCGAAGCAGGGCATTATGACCATGTGAACAGAGTAGAAATGAAGCAACCATGATGATGAGACACAGCAACTCATTGAAATGCAGGCTCATTAAAACAACTTCAACGTGATCCACATAGCTTCACACCATTTGCTCGAAAATTTATATTTCATAAATCAGCGTACCTCTGTCTCCTCCTCAGTAACCGCCTTGCAGCATGTCTCTGCTGTACCAAAGTAAAAAGTGTCATGCCTGCCATTGATATACAGACGTTCAAAATTGGTCAGTGCAATATAAAGTTTCCATAATTTCTGTCTCCAGTTGCTTTGCCCCACCCTCGTTATTCCTGACCAATGAATAAGGAGATCTTCAGTCACATGGTTTTATTTACAAGCTCTGGTTCGGAACATAAAAGTCAGCTAAAAAACCGCCTTAAATACAAACCAAACGTATGGTTCAGGACATGATCCAGATCAAATAAAGGGGACTCGGTCTGGACCAACTGACTTTTCCAGTCTGAATACACTCTTATTTTATCTTCATCCAGATATTTAGACCCCACTCCCAGAATTGGTAAGAAGATTCTTCATTTGTTTTTGTTTTTTTATTGCTTGTGATTTCATTGTTAAGAATTTGTATGTTTTGCACTTGCTAACACACACATGTTTTTAACTTTTGTCAGTAATAAGGTATTCTTTGTCCATGTTCTGTTAATTATACCTTCACATGGAGCAGCAGCATCTGAAGTTCAAAAACAGACAAGTGACCTTGGCACAACAATCTGCAAAAAACTGTCCAACACGTGAGCGACCTTGAGGTATACAGACATTGTTTGTCAAGGACCTGTTTGAGTGACATTCCCAGATAACTCTGGACCATGAATTTGAGCTCTAAATTAAAACACCTGCTCACATAAGAGACTAGAAATAATAAAACAACTAATGCTAAATTGATTGTAAAACATGCTAGTGAAGTTGGAGTTTTAGCATAGCAGTCAACAGGAAATTGCTTCCAGGGTCCCGGCAGGGTCTTAAAAAGTCTTAAAAGCATTGAATTAATAAATTTGGAAATAATACTTAAAAAAGCATTTAAAAAGTGTAAAATGTTGATGTCTGAGCCTTAAAAATTGTGCTGTGTGAAACTACGCCGTTTCACATTTTTTGTCGAAAATGTAATTTTCCAACCATAATTATTTTGATCAAATAATGTAAATAAACATCCCCAATCACTAGTTACCAGTACACTGAATGCCTACCGCATATTTAATGAAAGAAAAAAAGAAGTATGCAGACAGCAAACAATATACGAAGCTACAATTTTGATCATACAATGGGAATAAATTAATAAAATGGGGAATAATGAATAAAATGGAAAAAGATTGAGTCTTAAATTCTTGAGTCTTAAATTGAACTTGATGAAACTAACAGGCACCCCTTTGCACCCAGCTTCTAGAGGTCATTTGAGGAACTGCATCTATTTGAATTTCTGGGTTGACGAACGACAGGCAGACAGACAGGCAGGCAGACAGACAGACAGACAGACAGACAGACAGACAGACAGACAGACAGGTGGGACAAGCACATTGACCTACAGTAACTTATCTTGGTCTTTAGAAAATGTTCATTAGGGATGATTCCAAGCTATATTAAGTGGTGGAGAGGTTCCAATGTTTTTTTATACGATATGTCAGACTCATAAGTCATTTGAAGGGCTATTAATTCCTGAAAAAAAGGTTGTACAATTGTTTTGAATTACATTTGAAGGAATCCCTGTACAGAGAAATGTTGAAAGCTCGTTTATGGCTTTTCGCACCATAACGTCCATTTACAACCAGCACATGTGCTTTGTATTTCTGCTCATAGAAATAGTTGTAAATCTGACTAGCTGGTGAAGAATAAGTAGCATATTAAGGGTTCAGGCTGGAAAAATCTGTTGTTCCGGACCGAGTCTGTTTAATTTGGTCTGGATCGAGTCCTGAACCTTGAGTTCGGTCTGTATTCAGACAGGCATCAAGCAGACCATTCTTCTGCGGACCAAAGCTTGTAAACAAAACCACAGGAGTAAATTCTGGTTCACTTAAAGCGGACCAAATTATTAAAAAAAAAAAAAAAAATCAGCTACTTCAACAATAAAAGCAACTTAATTTTATCTTGAGAAATCTCTTTCCTAAATGTGCAAAATTGTATCTTCTGAATCAGTAAGCACTGATATAAATGTCTAGAATATATATAAAAACATTCCTTGTAGAGTGTTAGTCTTCTTGTTCAGTTCTATCACACGATTTCCTTTTGAGCTAATAAAACAATAAAGAGCAGAAGGCAATAAAGCCTTTTAAGATAGAATAAAATACCAATACATCAATTCTCAATGACCTCACCACATACCCACTTCTTTAACTCTCTGTGACATTTCAAGCCACAATGGTCCCCATAAACTTAACCTCACAGGACGTTTTCATCATCCTTAGGAACCAACAAAGTGAAACAAACGGTGAGCGTTTTATGTTTATGGAAGATCTGTGAGCTGCTGGGATCAGCTACCCGCCGCGGTCCTCAGCCCCATTTTCCGATCTAAAGAAAGTGTAATAAAGCAGGCGCCTGAGCGTGACCATCCATGAAGCATGGGATGGAGTTCATTAACATGCACCTACGGCTGCACTCACTCTAAGTTATGGCATCTGCAAAGAGGTAGGGCATTTGGTTGTGTGCTGGAGGACTGCTTCTGGGATGTTACCATGGTGATGGAGGAGAGGGAAAACAGCAGGTACTGATAACACAGATAAAGTGGTCCTCTGGAAACCACATAAATAGATAAACTCCCAGTAATCTACAAAAAGAATGTCTTTTTTCTAAAAACCAGTCCTCTGCTTCTATCTGATTTTGAAAGTCTGTCTTATGAAATGGTTGTGGTCCAACAATAATATGTAAATCCCCTCCTGGTGTTTTTTGAGAAAAAAACTGAAAGAGTTAAACTACAGTTTGGCCCAAAATTACACATTATTGTAAAATCCTTAAAAAAGCCTTATAGCTTTGGTACAATTAAACAACCCAAATATTCAGACCCAACTCCACAATATTTGCATTTGAGGTTCAGAGAAAACGAGAATAGCCTCACTAATGATGCTTAAGTCCATTACCTACACAGTCCATTGAACAGTTTATGCCAAGATTTTGATTATCTTGCTTTTTGGCACGGAGCTTTTTAGCGCCATTGATTGAAGAAAACACATCCAATGTTTTCTCCATTTACAAAACTATACGTGTCCTCCGCAGAATTTCCAAGGTTAAAAATGGCTTTTTAAAGTAAATATACCAACATTTTATAAAAAAAAAAAAAATAGCTTACTGTCATACTGTCATCACCATCTGCTATATATGTACCACAGTGCATACAACTTACTATTAACATGTTAGAATTAAATTTCAATAAAAAATAACAACTAGTTGTTAGTAGGCTGCTAGAAGTTAAAGCTGGGGAAAGTATGGTGCACTGGGGTTCTGTCCTCTATTCTCATCTACTTTTCCTCTCCTCTATTCCTGATCATTTACTTATCATTTAGTTCTCCATGGGAGCAGGAGTCATTCCAGATTCCAGCTGGCCCGTTCGTGCTCCTGTCCTTGGCCATGGACCTCGCCTCCTGCTTGTCTTGCGCCCCCAGCTGTCCCCCAGTTCCATCTGGATGAAGCCCATCTGCTGGACTATTCAAACATGTAGTTGTAGAGTTAGATAAGCTAATTCTTCTTATACTTATATGTAACGCAACAAGGGTTTTGGATGACCGGTCTTTACGTGTATGCAGTTTTGAGGCGTTCAAAATATTTGGGGCGGTTGAGAATGACCTATTTTACACAAATTATTACGTAAATCTTACACAATTGTGTAATTGTTTTTTATGAGATGCACATGCAAATTTGTGGCTTTCCACGACTATTCCACATTGTCTAACAGACCTTTACGCATGTACCACCTATGCATAACTCTTATATCACGTATACAGCGCACATACCATGTTCAAATTACATAATTGACGCACAAATTACTAATAAAATGCATGTAAACAGTGCAATAATCACGCACGTTCATGTTTTACATTGATTCACATGTCTTAGCGTGGTTTATTCAAACACCTTCAATAGTTTGGACATGGTTCATTCGTAATACATCTGTGAACATTTCATGTAAAGACCACAACTTTTCTCACTTTTTTTATGTATATTTATTTATGACAAATTTTCATCCGTGCGCAAAATGTACATGGTGGCTGTGTGAGTGACTGGTCTAAGTCAACATTTCTATGGCTACTGCTCTCCCCAATCAAGAGTGAGCTTGTTAGAAGTCCACATCCCTACCAACTAAAGGAGGACTCGGTAGAATCTGTCAAACGTTTTAAGCATTCAATATGAGACCCCCTACTTTGATAGAGGCCAGTTTATAATTTGAATAACTTGCTCTACAAAATAAATTAAAAAAAAAGTTTATTTCCCAATAGAAGTCTATGGGATTTCAGCGATTTGGGAATAGTACTTCTAATTCGGAACGCGAGTAGGTAGGATTCACTCATTCCAGTTCTCATTTTTAACCCATGCATGCACCTGTACGGTAGTTGGCCCGTGCAGGTTCAGCGGGTTTTTGGGTTCTTGACAGGAGCGGCCACATTGATGCCCTTCCTGACACAACCCTGTATTTTATCCGAGCTAGGGACCGGCACAGGGAAACCCAGACTTGGGCCCTTTTGTGGCTACATAATTGCTTCTTCATGTCCCATCAGTTATTGATATGTACCAAAAGCACAAAGTATATTAAACTAAGGAGTCAAAAAAGCAAAGAATGACCTGATGTTTAATTGTGTCTTCTCTGGATTTGAACATCCATCTCCTATTATTACGTTAATTGTTTCAACCCCTTAATAAAAGCCTTTAAAACAGCCACACTTTAATCATGGGAGTCGTGGTTCAGGAAACCATCCAACAAAGAGCTTTTGACCAACTATACCTTTTCAGGATGGACCTTTTTAATTTAATAGACTGTAACCACTAAATAACTGATTTGAGTTTAACGCTTCAGTTAACTCAGGCATAGCTAGATAAAATATAAGCCATGAAGATTTCGGAGATTTGCGTCTGTTAACAACCAAATTACTCCTTAAAAATGCCCAGCTGTACATGTTTTCTTCCAGTAGAACCACCTCTGTTTTGAGCTGCACCGTCTCCTGCTGGGAGTCTCAGCTCCAGCTCAGCATATCGGAACACCCGGACCATCTCTAACTTGACGGTGTGTCTGGGCCCTAATCATCTCCTGGGTAGAAGCAGAATTATTTAGAACCTGAAAAATGGGTCACATGAAACATCAAGGCACAATGACACTAAGAGAAAAAGTCAGGTGTTGTTAAAAGATGACATTCATTAGGAGCTGAGCTGATTGGACGAAGGCCCAGCAGGGATGGAAGTTCAGAACTAAGTGGGTTACACTTCCAAATGCAAACAATGAGAGCTTACTGTTATTTTACCAGATCTCTAGAGAGTGTTTTAGCAAAGGAGCATTTTCTGTTTTCACACGCAGAAGCTATTCAATGAGCCTTACAGTGATATGAAAAGCTTTGTTGGCATCAAATCAATAAAACCCTCACATGAAAAAAACAAACACTAATCACAATAAACCTATGCAACAGGTTAGGGTTTCTATTGCTTCAACCATACAAATAATTATATTTAGGAAAAAAGGTGACACAGGACTGAAGAACAGAAAAAAATATATTGAAAAGTTAGAAGAATATACAGTATATCTCAAAAAACAAAAATCTCTAAAATCATTTACATTATTTTTATAAAACCCAATGTTTATATTGAAAAATGGTCTCAAAATAAAAATAAAAAAAATTTGAAAAACAAAAAAACAAAAATTATCCCCAAAAAACAGAAAATATTGAAAGCTTGACAAATTTATTTCTAAAAACAAAAAAATAAATCGGAATTTAAATTTCAAAAATCAGACTGCCAGCCACAAAGAGGACCACACCGACAACGTGAGCGTTCAGGTCACCCACTGATGTCGCTGCTTTGTGCCCAACATTGACTCTCGAAGGAAATTAAAGAGCTTCTACTGGTCAACATTTAATATTTCCCCAACGTTTTCCTCAGTGAATAAAGTCAGTAGGAAGAACAAAACAGACTGGTGGTGTGGTGCCGAGCACATAAACAAAACAAACACGGATCATGTCTGTGACACGGACACGGGTCATAAAAATAAAATAATGTAGGATTGGATTTATCTGCGCTTTCCCAGACGCTCACAATGTGTCCATTATTCATTCACTCCTCATTCATACTTGGTGATGGTGAGCCAATGATGTAGCCACAGCTGCCCTGGGGCAGACTGACAGAGGCGTGGCTACCAGGTCACGACTACGGCCCCTCTGACCATCACCGTGATCATCCATGCACATTTATACACCAGTGGAGCCACACTGCAGGCAAGGAGGGTGAAGTGTCTTGCCCAAGGACACGACAACAGTTGACTGGGGGTTGCGGGGATCAAACCGCCAACCTTTCCACCATTTGCTGACCTGCTCAACCACCTGGGCCACTGCCGCCCATGTCGATGACACGGACATAGATCATGTCTATGACGCGGACATAGATCATGTCTATGACACGGACATAGATCATGTCTATGACACGGACATAGATCATGTCTATGATGCGGACATAGATCATGTCTATGACACGGACATATTGTGGCTTTCAACTTTTCTCTGTAGGTCAAATGAGGTTAGAGCCCTGCATGTTTGTAGTTCTTTGCTTTTGAAAAGTTCAAACAAAGAACAAACGTTTGTTTTTTGTTCAATTGCCCGCAATACTCTTTAATATTAAAATGATAAAGCTGGTGGATTTTTTTTTTTTTTTTACTAAGAATCATGTCTTTCTAAAGGCTGATGTCTAATTAGCAATTATGAGCAGTTTGTAACAACCAAAACTGGGTAAACGTTTGATCATTTCACACATCTAAGGATTTGTGCCAGTTTCTCAGATAAAGATACGTTTTTATGTCTGTAAAAATCTCTCCTACCATGAAGCCTTATAGCATCATCTTTTTCTGTGGGTGTATGCAGGTCATATGGATGCACAGCTGCACAGACATCAGCTGAGCTTAATGGCTTCAAAAGGCTGTTGTTAAAGCTCCTATTGTTTCTTCCATTAATCGCACCATCGTTAAAAGACACATTTTGTCAGCTTTATATCCATAGTTTTAATAAATTAACTGCAAAACAAATCCCATTTCATTGTGTTCTCAGACAGAATAAGGTTAATAATGGTGAAAAATGGTTTCTACTTGGTTTGTTTTTCTGAATTTCGCTGAAAATGTTTGTAAATGCTCTGTTAAATGCTCATTTCTGCAGATTTTAAGAATGCGCTGCAGCAACAGCAGCTTATAGAGGAAACATGCGACCAACAAAAGAGCAGTCACTTATAAAAACCCCCTCAAGAGGAATATTCATTACGGAGTGTGGCAAAACATGTTATGTGTCCCCAGTCAGCTGTGACTAAAATATGGAGCAAATGCAAACACAAAAAATGGGAAAAAAAATTGACAAATTGTGTGGAAACCAAAACAGACTTCCCCATATGAGAACAGAAACTTCAATATACTTTATAAATGATTCTAATATCATTTTTGACACGCAAAATATTTGTGCTGATGAATTGTTTAATAGGTCAACCACAGAAAAATAATACTTGTAAAAGGCCCAACGGCATCCATTTACCACAATGGGAGACACTTTGATTAATGAGATGTTTTTTTTTCTTCACTTTTCATATTTGGCCACATTTGCAGCAGTGAAAAGGTTTTTACTAAACCAAAGAAAAAGCAAAGATGGACTGATGAAGACAAAATGAAATTTTTGTGACAGTAAAAAAATAATCAACCATGATTAACGGGTGACGATTTATATGCCAAAAGTTTGGACACACCTTCTCATTCAAAGAGTTTTCTTTATTTTCACGACCATGAAAATTGTAGATTTACACTGAAGGAATCAAAACTGTGAATTAACACATGTGGAATTATACATAATATAACACTAACATCGAAAAAAAATATTTAAAAAAATAAATCACTATTTAGAAAGAACATATATATATTTTTTGTGAGGTTACATAAAATTGCTGTTACGGTTTCAGTTTCGTTCTCTTTGTTCTGTCATGTTTTGAGTTCGTTTCCTGTTTTATTTTGAAAGTTTTCCTGTTATGTTGTTGTTTCAAGTTTTACTGTTGGTCCCCATTTGCCCTCATTGTTTCCACCTGTGTCTCGTCTGTTCTGTATGCATTTAGGTCCGCTCTTTCCCTTCCTCCTGTGCTGCCCATAGGTTACCGTTCCCCTCAGATGAGTCGATTTGATTTTGAGTTTGCCTGCCTGATGCAGTGGTTTAGTTTTGGACTTTTTTGTAATTAAAGCCCCCGTTTCCCTGAAACCTTCTGCCCCCCTGGGTGCTTCCCTCATTCCCGTTTGTAACAATTGCATGTTAATAAACTGAAGGGTAAAACAACTACCAGGGTAAAATGTCAAATAATTTAGTTGAAAATTATTATTGAAAACTAACATAACTTTTATTACAACTTTTAGAAAAAACATTGGTGAGGTACATCAATACAGACTATAGAGTTTCTCCTCTTTTAAATTTTGCATGCTGGTGTGCCGCAGGATTTTTGTCAAGGATAAAGTGTGCCTTGGCTCAAAAAAGGTTGAAAAACACTGCATTAAAGAACAAATTCTTTATGAAATGTGAGCTATTTTCGCTGTTTAGTTTCCAACCCAGAAGTAACACGACTCGATCTCTGAGGCTCTGTCTTTCTCTCCTTGTCCGCCCATTTGACGTCAACCCAGAGTCGGCCTCGGTAGCGTGTCTGCGTTTCGCCCATGAAGACAAACATCTGAATTTTACAGAGATGGATGTGAATATAGTATAGTGTGTGTATATATATAGTATAGTATATATATATATAGTGCACTTGTCTTCTGATGTGATTGAAATTGTTCCAACCTCTTCTTTTAAATACTCCAAAGTGTTTTTTACCAAGTCTCACACCCATTTTCACCCACTTTCTCCGTAGAGAAAGTGGGTGTGTGTGTTAGCCTGGGGGATGGGGCTGGCAGCAAAGACTCTTCCTGGAAGGGGCGGTTCCTCACTTTGTGACATCACAATGTTAGAAGCCGCTCGTTTTCATGGATTGGGAGGGGTTGATGGTCAGGGAGCAGGTTTTTTTAAAGGAATACCTAGAAATGCATGAATGGATTACAATACCTCTTTTTTTTTTGTAAGGAATGAACATTTTGCATGATATAGGTCCTGTCACTCTGACGTTCAAGTGTGGCTATTAAGGTTTCTTCAGCCAAAATGGGGCTTTATACACAAAACATTAAGTTTTGTTGCAAGTTAAACCAGGACGCACTTTTACCAATCAGGGACTCTGATTTATGAATGCCACCCTTTTTATTTCTTGGAATTGCAAAATGTGTGAAAATTGATCATGGAGCAGAAATTCACAATTGCCACTATAGAGCTGTAAAAGGGAAAGCTTGGAATAAGATTCTTGAGATTTGCAACATTCTGACATTTCACACAAATACTCTTTCGACTGTGGGTGGCGGACCTGCACTAGTGCACAGTAGAAAAAGATGAAAAGAAGCCCCACCCTTCCTGTACAGTGTGAACACGTCAAGGTCAATGTGCATCCAAGAAAGCACGTTTAGCGTGTTCTTGAATGCGTGTTACATCCCCAGGGCAATGAATGGTCTGCAACACGCAGAAAAACAGACTGATACCACCAGAACAAATGTTACTGAGTCAACACAGTCCGGCAACGCAACCCGCTCGGTGCGTTAGCATATTCACAATAATACTTTGTGTTGTGCACCTCTGAAAATCACTTTGATAACAATAAACACAACCAGAATAATACATGTTTAAAACACTCCAGATTATAAGGTGGAGTATGGTTTTTTTGAAAAAATATTAAGGCTTTGGTGCGGAAAATGCGATATTTGTGTTTCGTCATGAATTGAAATCAGCCAGTTGTGAATCGTGCACGCATGCAGTATGAATTTTTGTATTTTTTGTAATGTGTTTTTATGCAGTAGTTGTGCCATAAATTGGGATTAATAAATATTCATCCTGCAGAAATCCCTTTTAAGAGCAGAGTCTCCTCTCACCCAAATTATGCTTAAAACATTTCTCAAGTCCTTTCATTAAAGGCTTTGTCTCAGCTGACAGACTCAGTGCTGCTCAGATGGTCTTCAACAAATCTTTGTAACTGAAACTCATCATTTAGCGTGCCACATTCAATCTGCAACATTATCAATCACCATGACCTATGAAGGGCATCAACTGGAAAGGCTCTTCTACTGCAATTTGTCTCTGGTGTGCAGGTAGGGATCGCAACATAAATCAAGACTTCTTACCTCATCTTGGTAGATGAAGAAAAGCATGATGCACAGAATTTCCAGGAAGAAAATGAGCAAGAGGAGGATGAAAAACTGCAGGGAAAGAGGATAACAATTATTAGTACAGTGGGGAAACATTGCAAGAGGATAACCATGATCTGTCAGTGGGCTATCAATTGCTTTGGCATTTAAAAAAAAAAACTAAAGGTCAGAAGAGCATCGAGAGAGAGAGAGAGAGAGAGATCCAGGAAGGAAGGAGAAGGCAATATACATTTTTGTCTCCGTTTATTAAGGTGGCAACATTTTATTCTTCATCAGTTCCCACTTTCCCCCTCATCCTCTCCTCCCGTATCTTCTCCAATGGCGAAGGTGAGTAGCTTGATGGGTAATACATCTTCTTCCTGTGGGCCCATTTGAGTGCTTAAAACAGTTATGAGCTCATCCATCAGTTATCGTGTGAAGGCGAAGCTCCAGCTTTCACAAAGAGAGAGGAGACTGAACCAAAGAGAGGAAAAATATTTTCAAATGAAGCTCCTGTTTTCTTACGTTTGATCAAATTAGCTCTGAATCCAATAGACTGGGTTGTTAATACAGACAGAGAGATTTTCAAGAACAAGTCAGGCAACTTGTATTCTGCTGTGCAATAGATTTCTGAAAAACACACTGCGATGAAAACTTTGGGTGTTTTTTAACATGTTCTTGTGGTATTTTTCTGAAGATGGATCACAAATATAAAGAAAATTGTGCACAAAATTACATTTCTGAGTATATCTTGATGAAAAAACTGAGTTTGAAAAAGTTTGTAGCTGTGATGTAGAAGCTACAACTGCAAGCCACGAGCTTCCTGCTCCACCCTGGCTCCATTCTGATGCATCCACTTACAGACAAATAGATCCGCGTACGTCTTTGTATTCCTCGCCTGAGCTGGAATCTGGATCTAAACTGTACGTCTGGATAGCTCCAATATTGCTCCTTATTATTGTGGCACCAGCAATGTCTAGGTTGGGCATGTGAGGGGATGTAAGCTAGTGGGGGAGCGTGCAAATAAATGGATGAAGGGAAGTGAAGAGTCTCGACAGTCCCGCCCACATCTCAGAGGTGAATTTTTAATAATCTACTGCCCCAGTGGTCTTTTTATAAAGAAGAGACTGCTGGGAACGCTTTTAAAAAAGATCAAAAGATGATCGGAGTGGGACCTATGAGGAGAGCATTTGATAATTGCATTTTGTGATCAATAAACTGACTATTTAGGTCATTTGCCAAATGATTATGAACTATACTCCTCTGGAGGCGCACAAGAATCCTTGAATGAACTAAATGGACCAAACAGTGAAAGGAACCCTTAATGTATTAAAAGATTTTTAGGATCAAATTTACACGACACAAAAATGGTATTGAATATCAAATTACTATGCACATTATTTTAGATTATAGATTGCACCTCTAAAAAGAGAAATCTGCTTTATTTTGATGCCATGTTTACATGCTTTGTCATCATGTAATTTTTTTTTTTTTTTTACCAAGAGACCATTGTAATGCTAAACAACAATGACAAGAGGCGTGCATATCATGGTTAGAATGACGCCTTGTGGCAAACAGACTTGTAATTTGATTGGTCTTTGCAAGTATCGGCCTCAGCTGATACAACTCAACTCAACTGCTTGCTCGGTTCATTGTGAAGCCAATGTTTCTGTACCTGACAACACAACCTAGCTAAAACAGGATTGGGAAAAAAAGACTCTAACTTCATGTGCAACATTGTCAGAAGCTGAACCAGGTGGATTTCATATAGAGCATCAAGAGAAAAGACAAGAAAGCTACAACTATTTCTATAAATGATACCTGAAAAGGTAAATGTGCTTTTCTACATGAAGTTCAGCCAACGGAGAAGGTTTTCAGGCTATGACAACCCAATACTGAGTTTTTCTAGTCAGACCTTAGCATGCTAACTGGCTGCCGAGATATTGATATGATCCCAAACCTGAGGGAAGCATAAAATTCCACCAATTCATAAGCAGATCTGATGTGTACAAAATACAGACCTAAAAGGAAATAAGAAAATAACGGGCCTCACTATAATGCTGCTGTTTTTCTGCAGATAAGATAGGTTGTCTGGGTTACTAACTAGCTGATGAGTAAACAAGGGTTTGATAAATTGGGACTGAGGAAAAAAAAAAATCCAGATTAACCAGTGATCAGAATTTACAATAAGCATTACGTTACCAATCATGGTTTGTCATTTAATATCATTTACTGTATTAGTCGGAGCATAAATCAAGTTTTTTAGCAGAGTTTGGCCGTGATCGCGACAAATCTGTGATTTTTTTTTTTTCCCAAAATAAGCAGCAACAACTACTAGAGGGCGCTGTAGGAGTGTGTATCAGTATTTATTTACAACAGCAACGAAGAAGAAGGAGCGCCGCTCAGTCTAGAGTTATGTTCACCCTGGGCGTGTGTCGCACGTTCAAGAACACGCTGAATGCGGGCTCTTGGTCGCGCTTTTAGCATATGGTGTTTACACTGGACTCCGGCTACCCGATGCTAGTGCATGTACTCACGGTTAGAAGAGGCTTGGTGTGAAATGTCAAAGCATTACAAATCTAGTGAATTTTGCTCCAGGCTTTTTCTTTTACAGCTATGCTCCAACATATAAAAGATACGGTGTCACAGAATTCCAGCTGGGAAATTTCTCCTCCATGATTAATGTCCAAACGCCACTCCCTGAGTTGACCTGGTTTAACTTACAACGTGTGTTTAATGGCCGTGCGTTTTGTACTTAAGGCACTATAACAGTTGTAAAAAATTTGTGCAGTGACACATGAACGCAAGAGTTTTGAACGTGGAAGCCCAAAATGCACGTATATGTGCGCTTGCATCGAATTTAAACATGCGTTTTAAAGTTTAGTTGACTTGCTAGCAGAGTCTTCATGGTTATCTGAATATTTGTCCATATTTTGCGCTAATATACTATTTTCCTCTTGTTTCATGAAGCTACATAAGCATCAGTGTGCTACTGTAATGAAGCCTGCAGATATTCAGTGTATTATTGTTATCTGTTCCGTTTTCATGATTTACCTTTCAACATGAATTTTTCCCAAAAGTGCGACTTGTATAAACTTTTTGTCTTCTTCCTTATGCATTGTTTAGCTGCTGCGACTTATAGTCTGAAAAATATGGTATAAAATGTTGACAACTAATATAATATTCCAGATATTACATTAATTCAACTACTTTGCTTTAAAAAAAAAACATTCTTCTTGATATATGATCAAACTAATAAACTTTGCACCACAGTCCATTTCCTCCAAACAGACTGCAGCAGGTTTGTCTGCTATTTTTACTCGACAACAACCTGTAATAGGAGCGCTGTCAGATTTCCTGTAGGCTCTCATTGCTAAAAAGCTCTCCTCAGTAATGTATGCTCTTTGACACACATGTAGGCTCACTTGTCACATATTTAGGCTTTCACGTGCAAAAAAGTTTTATCTTTGGCGCTAAGCTCTTTCTTTTTTCAAAATAGAAGAACCTAGCATGACAGTACATGTATAACATCTTAGCTAACATGTATAAAAGATGCTACTACACGGCTGCAGCGACGTACATCCACAGGAGTGGAGCTGCGAAAATAAAACGCAAAATAAATCATTTTAGACACTAAACCTTTTTATTTTTGAAAGACTTTCGACACATTTTGTTATGTGAAAGGGATTTTTGCAAACATTTGATTAGCTATACAAATATATTTTACAAACGCATTAAAGTTTCTTTATTTATGGTTAATTTACTGTATTTTTGTATTTGCATAAAAAAATGTATGTATTATATCAATGTTTTATCTTCATTGTTTCTAGTGGTGTGGGGGACAGAAAGATAAAATAGTATATAGAATTGTACTTAATGATTAGGAAATATTACTTGTCTCATCAGATTTCTTTAGCATTTTTACATTTGTCTGAGGAAGGTTTTTACTTCCTCTTTTCTTTTTAATAAGAGACGTTCCGATCTTTCTCGAGGATGGTTCGTTTACATTCACACACGGTCACATCAATACCTGGAGGCTACCTATACATCTATTTAGGGCTGGGGGGTTTACCACAGCAGAGTAACCATACTGGGGTTCTATATTAACCCTTGTGCTATCTTGGATGACCCCACCCTTACTTTGACATGTTCTCCCTACCATAACAAAGGTGGATAAAGGTGGAAAAATTTCATGTAATCCATTGAACCAGTGAAGATCACAAAAAATTGAAAAAAAAAAAAAAGGTTCAGATCACTGTCCTAGTGGGTCTAGATGACCGGGCACGCACAGGAAAAATAATATCCCCACAGTCGGAAAGTTGCATCTTAGGATAGACACAAGGGGTTACACCCACAACAAAATGAGCCCATTGGATTCTTTGACAACTATGTTACAAAGAAAAATTGGTGACTGGAACCCGCAAAGGCCTCTCGTTACTAGATAGACGGTGGACCCAATCCCAAACAGTCGATCGCATTCCTAGTTTATTTTTTTGTGAACACTACACTGAAACGCTTTGTTCAGACACTGAACTTCATTTAGATGCATTTACAGAAGGATTTTCCTCGGAAATTTAAAGTCAGTGAAATTGTTATCTGTATAACCAAATACTTTTTAACTGAGCTCAAAAAGATATGGGGCAACAAGACAAGCATTCTTGCCGGGGGACTCTGGCTTTCTCCCGCCATCCAAAAATATCCATTGTAGGTGAATTGGTTACTCTAAATTGTCCCTAGGTGTTCCTGGGCCCCACGACAGACTGGCGACCTGTCCAGGATGTCCCCTGCCTTCGCCCACTTATGGCCAGGATAGGCTCCAGCAGCCCCATGATCCCGAAAGGAACAAACCAGGATTAGATGAATGAATAAGACACAAGTAATAAATTATAAGGTGTTGTCGAAAACTCGCCATGTCACCCACAACATCTAAGATCTTTAAAGACCCATGCACTCCGATGAAAATTGTTTATGATTTTTTTTACATGTTCTTGTGGCATTTTTCTCATGATGGATGAAGAATATAAAGCTCGAAAATTGCATTTCTGAGTATTTCTTTATCCAAATGGTTGTGAATCAGGAGCAGATGAAAAAATGTCCTTTGGAAAAGATGGGTGGGCCTCAAGCTCCCTGCTCTGCTCCTTTCGAATGCATTCACATGCAGACAAATATGAGCGTCTTGGTTTTTTCTCATCTGAACTGGTATCTGGATCAAAACTGTACGAATGGATTGTTCCAATATTGCTACCATTTTTGTTGCACCGCTAATGTTAGGTTGGGGGAGTGAACTAGTGGGAGAGTTTATTAACAGATAAGTGACAGGAAGAGGGGACGGGCATACTCCATGCCAATGCCCCTGCCCACAACTGAGAGGCGATTTTTTTATTTATTTATTTTTAAATAAAATACTGCCGCTCCGGAGAAATTACTACGACGGAGTATTAGGGCCACCCAAAAAAAAAAAAAAAGTTAAATTACGAGTTTTTATCTCGTAGATTTAGGAGATAAAAAGTCGTAAATTTAGGAGATAAAAAGTCGTAAATTTACGAGTTTTTATCTCCTAAATTTACGAGTTTTTATCTCCTAAATTTACGAGATAAAAAGTCGTAGATTAAGGAGAAAACACCGAAGTTGTCCGTTTATCGGAGCCTAGCTTGAAGAAAATACGTGGAGCCTTTTGTGAAGCTTTATTTCCGGATTATATGTTTAAAAAACAGATTCTGAACCTTTAGATGAATTAAAATCAGATTTTTGTCAGTGGAACCGTCTGTCCGGGGTTCAGTGTCAGTAAAGCGGAGTTTAATGCGTAAAATAAGGAGCTCAGAGACACGTTTGGGTGCAGAGGACCGCTACAGCCTTTATTCTCCTTTTCATTCACACCCTGAAGTTCATCTGTCAACTGACGTCATGAACGTGTCATCCGAACACCAATGCGGAAGTAAACAGTTTTACATACGCCCCCTCCTGCAGATGAAATGTCCCGTTTCAGCGTAAAACAATAAAGAGGAATGAAAATAGTCTTTTATATTATCATTAGAACGTTGAAAATGACAAATAAGTGCTCCTCCTCGGACGGAAGCGTCACACAAATGTAGAGATTTGTCTTTGGTGGAGGAAGTAAGAATTGACGTGGACAGCTGCAGGAATACCGACGATGGCTTCATCGGGCTGCAGAGATCCCGCACCACCCATCAATAAATTCCAGACATTTGGAACGTTATCAATGAACATTCATCTCGCCTGCTTAACAAAGTTTAGTCGGACTGCTCTGCTGCTGCGCGGCGTTCACCTGCTGCTCTGAACGCTCACTTCCACTTTTATCATAAATTTACGACTTAAAATCTTGTAAATTTACGAGTTTTTATCTCCTAAATTTACGACTTTTTATCTCCTAAATTTACGACTTTTTATCTCCTAAATTTACGACTTTTTATCTCCTAAATTTACGACTTTTTATCTCCTAAATTTACGACTTTTTATCTCCTAAATTTACGAGATAAAAAGTCGTAATTTAACTTTTTTTTTTTTTTTTTTGGTGGCCCTAATACTCCGTCGTAAATTACGGCCTAGAAAACAACACTTAAAAAAAAATCTTGGCTAAAAATGGCATAATTTTAATTAAAAGACCACTGGGAACACTTTACAACAGATCAAAAAATGATCACAGGGGGTCTTTAAGTATTACCTAAAGTTTTAATTGGAGTTTTTTGTGATTTACCCTGGAATTTAGGAAATCCTCTCTGCTTGTTGCCTTTCCCTGTGAATTGCTCCACTGAGTATCGTTTCTCTCCAGCTCTGTCTTGCTCATGTACTACCACCTAATCGTGGAGGCGAAACAAGTACTGTGTGAATACACCAGCGGAAACGGCATAACAAGCTGTTCATCACAATGGAGGAACTGTCAAAGAAACCAACCCCAGGTCCCAGCCTCCAGAGAGTCCGTGATAGGTAATTAAAGGGGCAGCAGTGGTTTACGAGCATGATTAAGTCCACTACTTCAATGTTATTGTGGCGTTAGAAGTGCTTCATAAATAACACAGTGAAAAGAGGATTAAAACGTACAACTGCATGAAAAAAAATACCGTAGCTCATTTTAGTCAGATGAATTATGCTAGGCCGACTGTAAAATCTACAAGAAAGTAGCGTTTAAAGCGAGGTTCTCTCCGCCCTTCTGCAACGTGCTCAAGCAGCCAATTCCAATGGAAAGTCTATGTGGACGCGTAACTGCGAATTTCTGGCTTTATGTGTTCAAAACTCATGTTCAGGCATAGCCACACAAGTTTCTACGCATAAAGCGCGCAGACATTGAACACACGTCGAAAGTTAAACTTTGACCGATCAGTAACTTGGATTTAGTAGTGATGTATGAATGGCGTCCCTTTTATTTCATGGAAGCGCCAACCGTTGGAAAATTGTTTGGACAGATGAAAGTCATGATTGCGGTTTGTGCCCCGACTAGAAAATTATATGACACCGAGTCTTTTCCAACTGTAGGTGCGCTAGTAAACCATAGAAAAGGAAGAAGCCCCGCCCAGCTCATCCAGTGTGAACACCACGGCTATGTCCGAATTCCTTCACCACTCACTACATGGTCTATATGGGGTCTTCGCCATTCTGTGACGCTGTCTGAGCGTACAACTCCAAAATCAAGTGCCCTAGAAATTTCCCAGCACTCTCTATGAAAAACCAGTGTGCATCGATGCCCACTGGCAAATATGGACCATAATGCATTGCATTTATGCAAAAGAAAAAAAGTGTGTTTAAATGTATTTTTTAAATAAACCATTTAGGTTTTCATCATCAGAACACAGTGGATTCATAAAGAGTTTAAAAAACACTCGTCTAGGTTAGATTTTTACTTTGGTGAAATCGTCATATTTGCCTTTAAAAAAAAAAAGGAGTGAGCATGGTTTCCAAATAGTTTTTAAAATCCACACTATAGGGAAAGAATTCAGACATAAACGAAGAGCTAAAAGTTTGCATTCTTGGACGTCCATCACATGCCTGTTGTGTCCTTAGCTTCAGCTCTAACAATGATAATCCTTTAGTCCTGAAATCCCATTTTTAATGTTCACAAGGCCTGATCATTTGTTTGACATATTTTGCATCATAAACAAAGAGCCGTCCTGTCCATTAAGATGAACTCAGACCAAATGAGATCCACAACAGGTTACAAATCAGGTCACTTTCAGTATGTGACCTCCAAAATGACCTTTTTTCGTGTATTTCAAAGGTTTTTTTTGTTCTTTACAAAGCAGCTATGAAGTACACTAAGTACAGCATTCCCCCTTATTAAGAACTAATAATATTAACAGCTGGGGCTCCACTGTCAGCTCACTGAAGAGCTTCTGAGCAAATTAAAACCCGTTTTGCATGAGGACTGATTTTTTTTTTTTCAGGTAGAAGGAACATGTTCTGCATTCCAGTGGGTTTTTTGACAGTGGATATAAAGGCTGCCACTTCACAGGTCTGGCAACCAGCAGGGCTGTCAGAGGCCCCGGAGGTCCTTTTGGCGGCATCTGCATGAGTGAATTCCTCTGTGAGAAAAGGAAGAGGGTCTCAGTGGCAAACCGAGAAGGCGAAAGTCTGACGCGCTAACAAAGCAAGAAGTGGAGCAAAGCAGCTCTAACTTGTGATCTTTACCCTTTGACATGCAGTGCCAGACATGTCCTTATTTATTTGTTTTCCTATAAATGTGATTTTTTTTTTAAAATCAAATAAAACATTAAATGAAACATAAAGGGTGATTGACAGGAGTTCCCAGGGCCTTTTTTTTTCTTCTTCTTAATTTGACTGAGTCTTTGAAACAGGAGCCGCAAGTAATTAAAAAGAGTTCAACGAAGGGGTGAAGCCGTCGCTCCTGTGCCTGCAGCTGGGAGCACAGCAGTGGGATTCTGGGGCTGCTGCACCTATCGGTGCCGTGACAGCTTTGGGATGGGAAAGTGCTGTGGCACCACCCACAAAATTTACACTGAGGACAAAAAAAATGCATGAATAAACACGCTGTGTATTAAAATATGGAACTCATGAATGACAACAGTATATCCATACTGTTTAAATATATAAATGTAGAGAAGCAAAATATATTAAGAGCGCATAGATAGGTAAATATAAGCCTGGATTTGTTCATCTATTCATGTATTTATGATTCCAAAAGGTGCAAGGGATATTTTTGTTTTTGGAAAGGAAATGTTCTTCCACAACAAAATTTAAAACTGTTTTTGAATTATACATTTGATTTGTTAGAAAAGACAGAAAATAGGCTGTTAAAAGACTATCAAGTGTTGGATAAAGTCTGCAAAAGCTGTGTTTAATAACGTTTTCATTTCATTAGTGCTTTTAGGAAACAGACATTAGTACCTTATTCTCGATTGCAAAATCTATGAATGTGGGATTTTTGCTTTCGTTTACTACGGTGGCCCTGAAGAACAAATCACACCAACAAATCTCTCAACACAAAAACAAAAGATTACGACAATTAAAAAAGCCAAACGGATAATAATAAGGCAGCATTAGGATTTTAGAAATTGTGACATTTGTCCAATTATTTCAGTGGAGAGTCATTTGCCATGAAGCGGTACTGGATCTGCTCCGTACGAATCAGATAACTTTTCTTTTAGTTTGTAAACAATGACAACACATTTAAAAAATTCAAACATCATCATCCAGTCTGTGTTGCCCAATAGTACCTACCTTTTCGGGTTTCTTATTGGGTTTCATTTTTAAACGTGTCATTTAGGTTTCTTTTTTCAATTTTTATTTTATTTTATATCTTTTTGGGGGGAATTTTGTTTTGATTTCAAAAATATAATGGGGCAGGGACACTCCACCCACCGAGAGGTGACAAACTACCTTTTTCCGGTCGAGAACCATGGCCTCAGATTTAGCGGTGCTGACCCTAATCCCAGCTGCTTCACACTCTGCCGCAAACCGCCCCAATGCACGCTAGAGGTCATGGCTCGATGAAGCCAACAGGACAACATCATCTGCAAAAAGCAGAGAGGAAATCCTGTGGTCCCCAAACCAGACCTCAAACCCCCTCTGGCCTGGGTCTTGGGTCTGTCCATAAAACTTATGAACAGAACCGGTGATAAAGGGCAGCCCTGCCGGAGTCCAACGTGGACCGGGAACAGGTCTGACTTACTGCCGGCTATGCAAACCAAGCTCCTGCTCCGGTCATAAAGAGACCGGACAGCCCTCAGTAAGGCTCCCTGGACCCCAAACACCCAGAGCACCCTCCGCAGGATACCACGGGGGATGCGGTCAGACGCCTTCTCCAAATCCACAAAAAACATTTGGACTGGGTAAGCGAACTCCCACAATCCCTCCAGCACCCTAGATAGGGTGTAGAGCTGATCCACTGTTCTATGACCAGGACGGAAACCGCACTGTTGTTCCTGAATCTGAGGTTCGACTATCAGACGGACTCTCCTCTCCAGTACCCTGGCATAGACTTTCCTAGGGAGGCTGAGAAGTGTAATTCCCCTGTAGTTGGAACACACCCTCCGGTCTCCCTTCTTAAAGAGGGGAACCACCACCCCTGTCTGCTAGTCCAGTGGTACAGTTCCCGACTGCCACACGATGCTACAGATATGTGTCAGGCAAGAAACTCCCACAGCATCCAGAGACTTTAGGTACTCAGGGCGGACTTCATCCACTCCCAGAGCCTTGTCACTTAGGAGCTCGTTGACTACCTCAGTGACTTCAGCCTGGGTAATAGACAGCCTCACCCCAAAGTCCTCCTTCTATGCTTCTTCAAAAGAAGGCGTGTCAGTGTGATTGAAGAGATCCTCTGAGTATTCCTTCCACCACCCGACAATGTCCCCAGTCAAAGTCAACAGCCCCCCACCTGCACTGAAACGGTGCCTGGGGAGAACTGCTTTCCCCTCCTGAAGCGCCGGATGGTTTGCCAGAATTTCTTCGAGGCCAACCAATAGTCCTTCTCAATTGGCCTCACTGAACTACTCCCAGGACTGAGTTTTTGCCTCCGCAACAGTCCGGGCCGTGGCTTGCTTAGACTACCGATACCTGTCAGCTGCCTCTGGAGTCCCGCAAGCCAACCAGGCCTGGTAGGACTCTTTCTTCAGCTTGACGGAATCCCTTACTTCCGGTGTCCACCACCAGGTTCGGGGGTTACCGCCGCGACAGGCATCCGAGACCTTGTGGCCACAGCTCCGAGCAGCAGCAAAGAGGAAAACATGGTCCACTCTAACTCAATGTCCCCAACCTCTCTCTGTACCTGTTTGAAGTTCTCCCAGATGTGGGAGTTAAAGACTTCCCTAACGGAAGGCTCAGCCAGACGTTCCCAGCAGACCCTCACAGTACGTTTGGGTCTTCCAAGTCTTACCGACCTCTTTCCCCACCAGCGAATCCAACTCACCACTAGGTAGTGATCGGTGGACAGCTCTCCCCCACTCTTCACCCAAGTGTCCAAGACACGGGACTGAAGGTCGACTGACACAACTACAAAGTCGATCATTGACCTCCTGCCTAGGGTGTCCTGATGCTAGGTATATTGATGGACACCCTTGTGCTCGAACATGGTGTTCGTTATGGACAAACTATGACGAGCACAGAAGTCCAATAACAAAACACCACTCTGGTTCAGATCAGGGGGGGCATTCCTACCAATCATGCCCCTCCAGGTGCCACTGTCATTGCCCACGTGGGCATTGAAGTCCCCCATTAGGACAATGGAGTCCCTCGTTGGGACACTTCCAGTACCCCTTTGAGAGACACCAAGAAGGTCTGGTACTCCAAACTGCTGTTCGGCCCGTAAGCCGAAACCACAGTTAGAGACCTGTCGAGAGGGACATGACCCTCTCGTCCACCGGGGTGAACTCCAACACTTGCCAGCTGAGCTAGGGGCTCACGAGTAAGCCCACACCAGTCCGCCGCCTCTCACCTTGAGCAACTCCAGACTGGTAGAGAGTCCAACACCTCTCTAAGGACTGAGTTTCAGGGCCCAGTCTATGTGTGGAGGTGAGCCCGACTATATCTAGACGGTATCTCTCCACCTTTCGCACCAGCTGAGGCTCCTTCCCTCCCAGATAGGTGACGTTCCATGTCGCAAAAGCCAAGTTCCATGACCGGGGTTTGGGCCACCGAGGCACCTGCCCTCGACTGTCACCCAAACCACAATGCACTGGCTCCTTTTGAGGTCTCCTACGGGTGGTGTGCCCATGGGAAATCATAACTTTTGTATTAAAGAAAAAGAGGTTAAGCAATAAAACAAACAAAAAAAAAACTCCAGAAACTCATAGTTTATTTTAACTTAAAAATGAAATGATGAAGTTGTGCGACAAACTTTTTTTTTTTTAATAACGACTTTTAACTCGTAAATCTCTCGGGGTTCGGTGTTGGTAAAGTGGAGTTTCATATGTAAAATAAGGAGCTCAGAGACACGTCTGGGTTTAAAGGACTGCAACGTTATTTTCCTTTTCATTCACAAACCCAGAAGTCCATTTGTCACCTTGCGTCATGAACCTGTCATGCGCAGAACACCAATGTGTAAAGAGTTAAATACACCCCCTTTTGAATGAAGAAGATGAATGAAAATAGTCTGTTGTATTAGCAGAAGAACATTGAAAATGCAAAAAAATGCTCCTCCCCAGACGGAAGCATCACACAGACTTAGAGATCTTCTCTATGTGGATTGAAGTGGACAGCTGCTCACTTCCACTTTAAATCTTATTTCCCTTTTTTTTTTTTGGTGGCCCTAAAACTCTGTTGTAATGTTGGAATTAAATAGGTTGCAAAATAATTTTAAAAATCATGTAAAATAAAGAGAACTAAAAGCATGTAATCTTCACTCAGAGGCAAACTCGGTCACTCTCCATCCTGTCTGACCGCATGCTGAGGCGTTTTGGCAGGCTGTTATCTGTGCTTAAGCCGCTGTGGCTGGACAGAGTGCAACACCATCTGAAATCAATTTTACAAGACTCCTGCTTCCTCATTCCATCTGGCACTGGAACAAATGTCCAGGAACTTTATCTTCCTGGCTGAAATGAGTGCCACACAAGGTTGTGTGTTAAAAGAGACATGGAGCTCCAATGACAGTCTGTCTGTTCCACTGCACTGAGGAGGGCTCAGAGAAGGAGGCATAGCTGGAAAAAGAAACCGTGGACTGCCCTGGAAATGCTGAGAACATTTTGTTTGTTTTCTGCAGATGTAAAACTACCATTTCTGCACTTTAAGGCACACCGTCAATGAATGGTCTAGTTCTGAACTTGTATAAGGTGCAAAAAAACAGTAAGGTGCATTAAGGGAGACAAGTTGATATAAGTTAATCAGTCTTTATTAACTGCATTCACAGTAACTCTGGTGTTCAAATCCTCCTGCTAACCTACAAGGCCTTACATGGCAGGAGTTTTTCCTTACCGCGAAGGAGGGTCAAAGGGCAGGGATGCCTAGTTTAGTTTAGCAATTAGCTTTTGAATTCTATTACTTCATGTTCTTTATGATTCATGTTTATTACCCAATTACCAGTTATTGTTGTAAATATTAGGCTATATAAATAAAATTGAATTGAATTGAATTATGACTCCATTCTATATCAAAGCCCTCCTAATGCCTTACCACCCAAACAGAACACTTCGCTCACACAATGCAGGACTGCTTGTGGGTCCTAAAATTAGTAAAAATACAGTTGGAGGTAGAGCGTTTAGCCACCAAGCCCCTGTTTTATGGAATAAGCTCCCAGCTCATGTAAGAGAGGCCGACACGGTTTCTACATTTAAAGTTAGGCTTAAAAGCATTCCACTTTGGACTGGCCTGGCTTATTGCCTAGACTAGCCAGTAATCAGATAATATTTAACTTACTGTTAAGATGTTTGAATTAAACTTAATAATAAAAACAATGAGTTGCTGGTAGGCTGCCAGAAGTTAAAGCTGGGGAAAGTATGGTACACTGGGGTTCTGTCCTCCATTCTCATCTGCAATTCCTCTCCTCTATTCTTGGCCATTTCTCATTTAGTTCTCCATGCCTCTGTTTGGTGGAGTACAATTCATGCATGGTCCCTCTTTCCCACTCCCCTCCGGGGGAGCGGGAGTGATTCCAGCTTCCGGTTGGCTCGTCTGTGTTCCTGTATTTGGCCATAGACTTTGTCTCTGGGAGGGGCCTAGACGCCGCTTATGATTCCAGACACCTCAACAAACTAACTGCTGCTTCCCAATAAATAAATGAATAGTTTCGTTTCTAAAATTAATGTACTTTACTGGGCTTACATGATTTTTTTGAAAAGTGAAAGTAAAAAATAGAAGTCTGCATCAAAGTGATTTTGCTTCCATCATGTCACTCATGTTTGGTGGTGGTGGTGGGGTGGAGTGTCGTCTATTGTTTCGCAGGGCGTCAAGGACTGATGGTAAATAATTTACTATACCTATAATTCTCTATAGCCCCTTAAACAGACATTACTGAGACTGCGCCACCTCCCAACCTTGTGTGTGACTCGTAAAAAACAAACAGACATTCTGACAGAGTGCCGTGTAGCTCTCAAAATTGCTTCAACATCAGGAAACACAACCAGAAAGAATCCATATAAAATGTGCGCTGTCATTTTTCTTTAAAAAAAAAGTATGCTTATGTGCCCCTTATAGAGCGGAAAATACAACAGTATTGCCACAGAGAGCTGAGTGTTAGTAGTGGCAGGGTTTGCCCTTATATGTAATTAAGATATAAAGGTACAAAACGTAGAAAATGTGGCTGATCTGCTTCCCAGTGTGTGGCCTTTAGTCACACTGAAGATGAAAGTAAAAACCATAGACTCTACAATAGGGGAGAGGACATTTTTTTTTTAAAAAGTATATTAGAATTTGGATGATAATATCAATGCTAATTGATGAAATATGAGTGAATGCTTAATGATGCTTGTTACAGTATTTGTCCGTGATGTAGACTGTCAAAAACTAGACTATACATTGTCAGCATTTGGGATTAAAGTGTGAATATCCTATGTCCGATAAGAGATTGACAACACTTGATGACTAAAACAACAAAAGTAACTGTTTCCCACAGTTTCACCACAAATTGTAGCTAAAGAGTGACTGAAACTATGATGCTGGTTACAGCACCGTGTCTTGTTCATATGGTCTCCTGGCCTAGTACCGTTCTTCAACTTTTTACTTTATAGTAACTTGTCAAACCTACAACCTTTGGTAATACTTTATAATAACTACACACTATGAAGCATCCGTTAAGCATTAGCTTGTTAAGAAGGTATTGGAGCCTTTTACATCTTATTTTAAAAGCTTTACTAGGTATAAATAGTCCTCACTTTATATCACAAAAACAGATTGTTTTATGTTTAAAAAATAACCAGAATTAATTTTGATTTAGATTATTTATTACCATACTAACAGTACATGTCTAAAAACGTGGATGTATAAATATACATTTAAATGTTTTTTTTTTAAATAATATACTTACACTTTATAAATAGACTTATGACTAAAAGAACCACCTCCAAGAACCTGGTTTGTAAATAATTTAATACTTAATTTAAAAATAGTTGATAATTGAAGTCTTAAAATGTCATTAATAAGCATATTATGGTCATTGTTTTTAATCAAGAATAAAGCATTTATAAGAACACATATATGCTAATTATACTGAATAAACTAGGAGTGATGCTCTATAAATGATTAATTAAGGGGTTCATTCAAGCTCAGCTAAAGCCTAACTTATGCTTTACAGTCTGTAGTTATTATAAAGTATTACCAAAGGTTGTAGGTTTGACAAGTTACTATAAAGTAAAAAGTTGAAGAACGGTACTAAAACATTTGGACAGATTTCCGTGCACTGGGTACCACAGAAAATCAATTGGAGATTTGAGACTGAATTTTCTATTTTTTAACAAATTTAAGGATTTTTAAGAGCAACTTATGGTTTGAAAAATACGATGATTAGCTCTGATTTAATTTTGGTTTGTAAATTTATGAATTTCTGACTGAAATTAGTTTTCTTTTTTTATCCCAGCTGACATTATCTACTACTTATGCTGCATTGAGTCTTGTTTTGAAAGGAACCTCTGACAAAAGTTAGAACTGTGAGATCCTGTGAAAAAATCAATATTTTATTGTAATTTATCATAATAGTAACAACAACAATAATGCAAATGTGTTATGAGTAAGACTTTGTGGTTGTGATTGGGCTGTAGGGTGTGATAAATGGCTCTTTGAAGGTTGCAGACCCCGGGGCGCGGCTCGTAGCAACACGCCTGCAGCCGGCCAGTAAGTATACGTACAATATGTTTTTATACCCAATTGAAAAATAGAATCCAGTTTCTTTTGTCAAAAATAGTTGTTAGTAAATACAGCAGCGCAGTCTCCAAATAGGCATTAATGCTGATGTCTAGAGTGCCACATAATGTAAGATGTAGCAGACAGCCTAGTTACCTTATGGAAACTAATTATAAGGTTAATAAGGTACCAGTGGAGAAAAAGTTATTGTGTTATTGTGCATTTATTTAATACAAAAACCATCTAATTTAAATAATTGGGCAAATTAAATCCTGAATCTTGTTCTGTAAGAATGAGTTTGAAAAATGTCTTGTATTTGTCTAAAGTGGAATAATAAAAACAGCTTTAAAATCCCATTAATAGGAAATATGGGGAACTTTAGGCAAAGAAATACAAACCAGAATGAAAGGAGCATTGTTAGGTCTGGGACACAACAATCAGCAGGAGTCAGAAAACAAACAGAGCTCTCCTCTGAGGCTCTGAACACTCCTAATTATGCTGCTCCAAATAAGAAATTGAAACCACAGACAAGAGCCGACACTGTTGTATCATCTTCTAACAAGACTGTCGTTTTCAATGGCCGACACTGGAACAAAGCTTGGAACTTGACTTTGGTAAAAATGTATTTAACAGCTAATCTAAAAGGCTCCAGAAGGAAATGGGTCAAAATCCTTTTAGAGAGAAATTTGTGAGAATGAACAACAGTTCATGTATAAAAAAGTTCTTGTATAAAAAGCACTTTATGTATTTTCCAAAACAACAGTGTCCCTTTTAGTTGGATGTGACCTTAATATGGATTAAGGGGTGCTTCCCTACCCCTCTGGCTGCTCCCTACTGCTTCGATTGTAGAGGCATTTGAAGCTGTAGCGCTGTCTGGATGTCTGTTTTTGAAAGAGGAGCTGCGTGACTCAGAGCAGGCCATCCCCCCACCTGTGGGCTGATCCGTGTCGTGAGGTCAACCAAGGTTGGGGGTTATTGTGCGTATGCTAACGTGTAGCTGTGTCGGACTGTTTTGTTTTTTTACATGTAACTAACAATGTTGGAAGTTAGCTTAGTCACAGTATCGTTTGTTTTTGCAGCATCCATCTGTTTTGGGGGTTTTTTTACGTGTTGCTAACAAGGCTGGGAGTTACAGGTTTTGTAAATATGCTAACAGTTAATTAAGCCTAACTGTCAAACTTATCTCGGACTCTTATGTCCTATATAGTGCGTATTATCGTTCAACTCACCTTATATAGGACATCTATCCATCCATTTTCTATACCTCTAATATTTTCCTTTCAGGGTCACTGGGTTGTACGCCCTGGACAGGTCACCAGTTCGTGGCAGGGCACACAAGCACTCCCACACATGCACATTTGGGGGCACTTTGGGGCTGGGGTCACCAGCCTTGTTCTTCGTGGGGTACTGCCCTGCTTGTTTGGCAGCATTGAATCAGCCCAGTTTCTGATTGGGTTGCCTGAGAAGCAATTACTGAAGCAGGGTTGGCTGCAAAGCCAGCAGGGCCGAGGAACAGAGTTGGTGACCCCTGCTAGTGCCTGGAGAGAACCTACACAGGCTCGGGGAGAACATGCAAACTCCAGCTGGGATTTGAACCTGGGCCTTCTCACTGTGAGACCAGAGCACTAGCGGCTGCTCCACCGTTCATACATATCACATGATTTTGAAAATAGACCGTTCATTAAAGGTGCGCCTTTAAATCTGGTGCACCCTATAGTTCAGGAAATATGGTTTAAATTTTAAATGCTTTTTAAAAAGAGCTGGTAAAATCCTGCAAAGAAAAGTTTTTATATTTTCAATTTTTAAATACATTGTCCTAAACATTTTGATATACTTACCGCTAAAATGTCCTCGGTTATCATTTTTGATGCATGAGCTTGTAAAGCTGAAATAATGTCTGCACTGACAATAGTGAAGCAGGATACTTCTCCTTCTTGGATTCTGATTTCAGTCTCAAAAGGCCCATGTTTGTTTTTTAAGGCTTTCTTACACAGCAGGTTCGAATCCCCTTTGTTTCCAGATAAGGAGCCAATTAGAACAGCAAACACAGGGGGCTTGCATGGATAGAAAAGACCATGAGGATTTGCTCTCCCCGGAAAGTCTTTTATGTAGTTCTAAAAAGCAACCACAGAGGTGGAACAATGAAAATTACTGTATATTCATAAACAAGTCTGCAAATTCCAGAGGTTGGAGTGCAAATAATCTTTGAAACGGACGGAGAGATGGCAAAGTTTGGAGGTTTTGCTTGACCAACATGGCTGCTACAAAAACAATCTCCTTTCCCTAAACCCTAAAGAAACATAGATGGATTTTGAGAAAATACAGTCGCTGGATTGGCCTCAGCATGACGTCAAAGGCATCCAGTGGCTTCAGAAGATGGACGGATAAAGCTAAACCGTGTTTTTTGTTTGTTTGCTTTATTATTTTTTGTAAATTTTTGCTTTTTTGGGAGAATGTTATTTTCTGGCATTCTGATGCTTTGACATCCTTTCAAGTGCACACAGCAGATTCCAGCATTTGGAATTGAAACTGAAATATCCTAATTAAATGCTGGCTTTCAGTTGATGTTATTGCTTTAAAAGCCAAGAATAAAAAACATAAAATAAAAAAGCATGCAAATGCAACCAGATTAAAGTGACGATCATAAAATAAAAATGTTTACATGTTTATATCTATCATATCTGAAACCAGTTATTATCTCCCTGGTAGTGATGGGTGATACCAAACTTTAAGATTCAATGTGATACCGATTATATTTTTACATTAAATATTTGATACCAATTACCAATGCTGATTACTGGCATTTATTTTTTCTCAAGCATATTATTTATTATCCTAAAACAAATACCATCAAAAACTGTCGAGATAACTTGTATTCATCACATTTAACCTTAAATATAAAAAACAGTTTTGATGAAGTTTAACTTTGGAGGTAGTTTTTGTTTTGAAACCCGGACCTGTTCCTGTTTCCCCGGCTTTTTGCCGCGACATTGACGCGTTATCGGACCAGAAACAGAACATTCATTGAACCATCAGGATGTTTACATCGCCTCCGTCGCGTCTGTGTCTGACATCTGCAACTAAACGCAACTCGGGAGTTCTGTTTTTTGGTGGCAATGCAACACATATGGACCAATGGAAATCAGTCTCTGGTCACGTGACTGATGGAGCAGTTCAATATGCTGTGAGGCTGGGGGGCCTTTCAGCACAAAACACTGACATAACTGACGTAACAATGCTCAGAATATGGACCCTTTTATTTCACAGCATTACCTTTTAATTGTAATTTAAGAAATTGCTGAATCAATTATTGAACATGTTTAAAATGATTGATCTCTAATTATATCACTTCATTTGCTCCGATAATTGATTCATGATTTTTCCTAATGAAAAATAATTTGCACATATTTGTAACTTTCAGTCAGACAACTCTTGCAGTAAGAAATATTTATTTGACATTTCCACATACTTTAGTTGGCATTCACATCTTTTGGTTTGGCATAAGGCTCCGTTCAATTCCATGAGAGATTTCCATAAAACTTTCGGGTAACAAAAACCCCCCTTACGGAGCCCACAGGTGGAAGCCGGGGAGGAGGGTGGGGCGAAGAATGAGCGCTGAAGGTAAGAAAGAGAATGAACGCCTGCGCACCTGGGCTTAAATAGGACGCTGAGCAGGTGAGTTAATTGACTGAACCGCCCTAGGGTAAGCTGTAAACACTGCTACGAGTCATCTGCCCGAAATACGATTATGAATCGTCATTTCAGTCAGACAACTCTTGCAGTAAGAAATATTTATTTGACATTTCCACATACTTTAGTTGGCATTCACATCTTTTGGTTTGGCATAAGGCTCCGTTCAATTCCATGAGAGATTTCCATAAAACTTTCGGGTAACAAAAACCCCCAACACTTAATTATCCAGAAGAAGAAAAAATGTGTATGTATAATCAGTGTGTAATAAAATGGGGTGTGTTTTCGGCAGCATTCCATGTCCATTTCATTTCCCAGTATGACTGCTATGTGTGACCCGGCACCATTGACCGTTTGGGCCGCCCCCGTTCGAGTACAGCGCCACGAAGGGAACATGCTATCTAGTGGATCTGCTATGTGTGACCCGGCACCATTGACCGTTTGGGCCGCCCCCGTTCGAGTACAGCGCCACGAAGGGAACATGCTATCTAGTGGATCTGCTATGTGTGACCCGGCACCATTGACCGTTTGGGCCGCCCCCGTTCGAGTACAGCGCCACGAAGGGAACATGCTATCTAGTGGATTTGCTATGTGTGACCCGGCACCATTGACCGTTGGGCCGCCCCCGTTCGAGTACAGCGCCACGAAGGGAACATGCTATCTAGTGGATCTGCTATGTGTGACCCGGCACCATTGACCGTTTGGGCCGCCCCCGTTCGAGTACAGCGCCTCGAAGGGAACATGCTATCTAGTGGATCTGCTATGTGTGACCCGGCACCATTGACCGTAGGGTCGCTCCCGTTCGTGGAAACCACTAGAGGAACATACTATCTGAAAGAGAGAGGGAAAGAAATAAAAGGGGAGCCAACATAAAATTACTCATACCTGATCTTAGAACGTAAGCTCACTTCCCCAAAACGCTGTGCGAAACTATAATTTGTACCGCCTAACAACCCGTATGATACAATAACTTAACATCCAATCCAAGCTTTGATGGCGTATTAGACATGCTGAACAGCCATTATTTGAACTTCTATTAACCAACAACAAGCTTGATGGCCATAACTTCTGCCATTGTGGCAACTATAAATACACGAGCTTAAGTACATCCATTATTTCGAAGCTCCCAACGACAGACAACGAACGAGCCTAGCAGCCATAATTTTTTCCATTCGGCATACCAATTATAAGCGCTCAAGGAACATCATTTAATTGAGATCCCAACCAAATATTAAGAACGAGTTCAACGCCCATAATTACTATGCTTCATTGGCATGCTACAAAATTGGCTTAAGAACCAAATTCGAGCTCCAGCGCATACTATGATACAACTTAGAACATCCTAATTTTGAGGCTTCCACCTGGCTATAATTTTCTTTTAACATCTATAATCGAAGAATTTACATTCATTCTGCTGTTGACATTGATTAATTCAGTCAGAAGTGTCATTAGAATGCAGAGGAGGTCCACCGCCCCATCACTTTCAGTGCAGCAATAGGTGCGTCGAGCAGTCATCGTTGCAGCACCAGATCAAGGAATGCAGGGGTGACATCACTTCCTGGAAACGGAGAAGCCGATCGGGGCGTAGGGGTACTCAGGCTCAGGATGTGGTGCATAGATAAAACAAAGCAGTATTAGTCTTGACAAGAATATATAAAAATCCCAGAAACTGATCAGTTTCAAAATACTTGAGATAAATGAAATACCAGTGCTTTTCAAAGAACAAATCTGAGAAAGTGAAATTTAGTAGACAGTTAAAGTAAAGACCCATTGTGGATTTATCGCACCCTAGAAACCATCATGATTACAAATTCCAACAGTGAAATGATAGTGAAATATATAACCTGCACAAAATCTTAACACAAATTTTTTATACATTCCAAAGATAAGAAAAGTAACCTTTGACAGTTTCAGAGGGACGCACCTTCAGGAGGCCATCGAGGAGTAGGTGATGGGAAGAGTAGCCAAAGAGATTTGTAGATGAGGAAGGTCAACATCCCACGTAGCAAAGGATTGCAGCCCGGCTGGATTCGATGCTTTGCATCTGATATTAGTGGTCCTCAAATTGGTGGACAACAAAGTACAGACTACTGAAATTGTAATTAGCCAAGGGCGTCTGGATACTAAAAAAAGAGAATTTGAGAGCCATGAGGGATCATAGGTTTTGATAGTATTATTGCTAGACTGAACCTTAAGCATTTAGAGGCGGAGTATTAGCCACTAAATGGGGAAGCATCTAGCAGACTGTCATCTGCTTAAGCAAGGAAGATAGAAGACTGACTTGTGGACACAAGATTTAACTCTTGAACTAAGCTTGACAGCGCAAGTGATATATTTCCTACGGTCAGGGTAGAAATTGCTCAAGGTGTTATTTAAACATTAACCAAGTCAACTGATGACACAATACTGTCATTCACTATTGAAACAGCCCTAATTTAATCTCCAAGGATGAAATAACTGGACGACATCTTATAAATCATCAGAGCTGTAGATTCAGGCGGCCGGACAAACACAACCACTCTTAAATCTTTTCCCCCAAACCAGAAGGCACAGCCTCAGAGGAACAAGTAGAGGGAGCCTGAAGACACCACAGTCATCATAACATAACTGCTCCAAGCATAGAGAGGGAAGGAACAAACGCAAAACACGAAATCCAGAACAGGAACACGGGGCCCAGGATGGAACTACCCAGAACAAGAACACAAGATGAACAGATGACCATAGGACCAAAGCCACAGCAAATGTCAGGTGGCCCAATCATTGACAAATCATATGCAAACCAAAATGAATAAACACGCTGCACAAAAGCCAAAGATGACATAATGGGGAGAGACAAGCAGCAACGAACCATCCAATCCATAGAACAAAAATAAATCCGGAAGGGTGGAGGACCATACAGCATAGACAACGTGGAACTCAGATTAGAAATTAAATCCCCCCCACAGAGATCCAAAGACCAGGGATACAGAGGAAATTTGGCCACTGAGAAACCATCAATAACTCGCAAGGGGAAGGAGACCCATTGCCTACAAATATCCAGTACAGAGCTTCTGCAAGAAAGTTGAAAGTATGAGGACTGCCACGGCAGCTGAAAGGTAAACCGACAAACGTGTCGAGCACCAACTGAATGCCAAGAGACGCCGAGAGGCATAGAGGCAGAACAGGGAGAACAACAGCGATAAGACATCCTCAGCCTTATATCGCGCTCGGAGGAAAATCGTGGAGACAGCCTGGGCAGCTGAAGAAAATATATACTAATCCTGAAGGAACATGAGGAACCAGGCCACAGATGCCCAAAAAGATGAACTGTGAGGCGCCAACGGGTCCAGATTACGTCACGCGAACCTGAACCTTCGAAGGGCCACCCTTAGTGGGGGCTTTGAAAACGATGCCCCGGAAAAATCCATCACACAGCCCCCACAAACCTCCAGACCAAACCAGAGAAATGAATAACAAATAACTGTCCAGCCGAGAAAAAAGGCAGCGACGAGACTGACACGCTAATGCGGCCGACGCAAGTCCCCAGCCAGGGCAGGACCTACTGGGGTACAAAGAGCAGGGAAAAACAGGCGAAGCAGAACCAGATGCAGAACGTGCGGGGGCAACGAACGAGTGATTAAAATGAGCCAAAGACGCTACATAAAAGAGACCAAGCATAAGGAATTAGTCCACAGCGGAGAGACAGGTCCAAAGAGACCAATTCACAGTCAGACTAACCAGCAGCTACAACAACGGAGAAAATAAACAGAAAAACCGCCATAATAATAAAGCCAGCATCTAATCAAAGATAGTCAAGAGTCACCTTCAGCACCTAAGAACAAAACAGCAACAAAGAAAGTGCAAAAACCACAAATAATTCAACCAGCATGAGAAACCAGGCCAGACGAGGACCGCCAGCTGTCACAACCACAGAAAAGACCCCACAACTCCTGAAACAATAAGCGGACGACGCAGAATAACAGCAGAAAATGAATCAGAAATGCCACATGAACAGACCACGAGTCACAAAAACTACAATTCCCAGGGTCCTTAGGGGCGCGACGTCACCATACACGGAAGTAAACAAAACAAGACTCAGCCCAGAAAGACTACACAGGAAAATCCGCGCGCCGCTCACCTTAGAAGACCGTCCGACCACGCAGACGATAGACCCGGACAGCTCCAGATCCGGGCCCACGGACAACCCGAACACCGCGGAAAGCGCACCCCCTGCAGATGCACGCGACCGCGGCGGAACGAACGCGCTGGGCGCCGGTAGCCGCACGGCGAGCGCCGCTAGCTGCCCGGCGAGATCCGCAAAAAGGAGCAAACGCGGCGAAAACGGAAAACCCACATCAGAAACGGGGATCATCCATCCAAAGGACGGGGGGAATACAGCAAGACGTCGAAGAAAAGGAGATCCGCCGGATCAGCGAGCACGGGGAACGGCGAAGAATGAGCGCTGAAGGTAAGAAAGAGAATGAACGCCTGCGCACCTGGGCTTAAATAGGACGCTGAGCAGGTGCATTAATTGACTGAACCGCCCTAGGGTAAGCTGTAAACACTGCTACGAGTCATCTGCCCGAAATACGATTATGAATCGTCATTTTCGTACTTGATGAACATATGCTATGAACATTTTTGAAACAGTGTTATGCCTGTTTTTTCTGATATAGTATTATTTTTAATCATAGTCGTGATTTTTCGAATGAATATAATCTGCATATATTCTAAATAACTGATCTGCACTTGCCATGTTGATTTCTAAAATGGTTATGCCTATTTTTACATAATAATTAAGTAATTCATCTTTGTCATGTGATTTATTGATACTTAAGGATTCTTCGTTCTGTCTGATAAAAGTTAGGAACCAGATAATAATATAATATGTAATAAAATAGAAGTTCGCTTCCTTCCACTCCCTTTCAAGCAATCTTTAATTTAATGTCTAATTATTCCAAGTTTGATACGTATGAATGTATAACTGCTGATTGTATTGTTTTGTGCATTATTCTTATTTGATTGCTTGAAATAATTCAGTTCAAAACTCACCTAATAACTAAAAGTATCTATTTTTCTGGTGTATCTTGAGCCTAACGCTGACACTGCAACAACCCAATTTCCCAAACTGGGATCAATAAAGTATCTTTATTTTATCTTATCTTATATCACTTTTATTTTCTCACTTATTATTAAGTTATTATGACTTTAATTGAGTTGATACCAAAACTGGTGATATTTGGGTGTTTATAGTTCGTTACCTTGGTATTGATGCTCCCATCACTACTCCCTGGTTTTTGTCCAAAATGTTTTTATCAGTGTGTTGAAGTACTTGAACAGAAATGTTTCCTGCTCCTGTAGGAAACAGCAAAACCGCTTTTCATTTGCTTTGGTGACTTTTACTTTTCTTATTGTAAAAAAAAAAAAAAAAAAAACTAATAGAACAAAAGAGGGTTCAGTATTTTTTTCTTTTTGATATCTTTGTGACACACAGAGTGACACATGAAATGAAGTGTGTAATCCTGTAAATGTAAAGCCAGGGAGACGCGTGGAGGATGATGTTATCCGCTCTCAGCACCTGCAGTGGTGAGCTGATGTCCTGCAGGTTTTTATTCCATTACAGTTTTGGTTTGATGAGAGTTAAGGAGCCGCAGATGCTCCATTTCGTACCAGCGTCTACAGGGAAGAACATAAAGCTGCAGGGCGCAGCCTCTGAAGGGCCAGAACACATCTCAGTGTTTCGCTGTCTCTCCCACATCTACGTACTCCATGCTGTAAAATTTAGGCTTGAATTCATTTTTTTTAAGCTTGATTGATTAAAGCATCTAATGATGTAAACTACACACATTACCGGGAATCATGTAACAGAGGCCTTTTGTCATGACTTGTAAGGCCTGTAGCATTTAAATGCCTCTTTGGTAGAGATTTGCCTGAACTGTAATCAACACAGAGGCAGAGCGATCAATTCCTCTGTGCTGATCCATGTGATTTTCCCGCAGTGTGAAAGCTACAGCGGCATGTTGTGTTCCGACAAATCCGCGCAGCGGTAAAGCAGTCATTTCAGACGTACAGAGCTACATCGCCACCAGAATCAATAGCTCTCTGTCCCTTGCTGCTTAAGTTGAGGGAAGCCGTTGAGACATCTTTAGTCCTCCTGTTATGTTATGGGTCAAATTGACCCGTTTTAAAATGGGAACATCTAGGGAAAATAGTTCAAAGTACTTTTTCAGTATAAAACTTCATCTGCTTGCCTTAATTAGTGCAATCAGCATATAATATGAAAATGGTATACCATTTTCATAAATATGTGAGATGTATACATCTCACATATTTGCAACAACCCTCTGTGCGTTGGTATCACATAGATTCTGTTCGGGTCAATTTGACCCAGCAGTCAAACTGGAGGTACACGGTTGACAGAAATATCAGGGTATTTCTTTCTTTGCAGCTGTGAGACATATTTAACCCCTATCAAACACACACATGGTTCACAGTGCATGTATGTGAAACAAAATTTTAATTTTATGTTTCAATATTATTTAAAACTATCATATTTTATATGTTGGCCTTTCGAAGTAATAAAGTAGTGAAACAATAACCCTGGTGCTGTCCTAGGCACTTTACCGTTGGGAGTTGGGTCATCTAGACCCACTAGACAGTGCTGAACCTTTTTTTTTCAATGATTTGTGATCTTCACTGGTTCAATGGATTACATGAAATTTTTCCACCTTTATCCACCTTTGTCATGGTAGGGAGAACATGTCAGTGGAAGGGTGGGGTCATCTAAGATAGCACAAGGGATAAACAAAAGTTTAAATATGTATATTTTTATGAAAAACGAATGAATTATCTAATAATTGAACCTGTTAGAAGTAAGGAACACCATTGCTCTAAATATGGATAAAAATAATTGGTAATCTAGTTAGTAATGAAATATTCACACTGTTTTTTTGGTGTCAGACGTCTTTTAGACAATTACATATGCACCGGGTCAAATTGACTTGGTAACACCATTTCTGTTTCTCACAAATGAACATAACAGGAGGATTAAGGACCCACTCTGATAAAAATGGGTTATTGGTGTTTTCTCATGATGGAGGACATATAAATAAGGAAACTGGAAGTTGCATTTTCTGAGTATTTCCTCATCCAAATGGTAGCGAATCAGGAGCAGATGAATAAATATCGTCTAAAAAAAGACTGTGATGTCGAAAACATGCTGCTCCCTGCTCTGCTCCATTCTGATGTAGATGACTATCTATGTACGTTTTGGTTTTCCTCGCCTCAGCTGGAATCGCTAGCACCGGTCATGTTATGTTGGGGGTGTGAGGAGCTGTATGCTCTTGAGAGAGAGTGGTAACAGAGAGCTCTCTGTTACCAGAGAAGGGAAGGGGGGGCAGGATTTGCTCTAGACCGGGGGTCTGCAAGTCTGGAGCCACATGTGGCTCTTTTCCCTCCTCTGTTGTTGTTCTTTTTAATTTGAAAATGCAATATATTTCAGGACGCATTAAATGAAACAAAAAAGACAACAGTTGAAGCAAATTCTTTTTACTTCATCAAAGTCTCACTAAAAAAAGAAATTGACAAATTTTTGAGTAAAAGTTTCAAAAATACGGTAAGGGTGATTAGCTCCAATTTTATTGTGGTTAGTTAGGTTAACAAACTTATGACCAAGAAACCATTAAAAGACATAAACTGTTAAATATTTAAAAAAAAAAAAAAAGCTGTTTTCTCTTTATGTTTATGTTGTATTCATATCAAAAACATAATGGTTCTTTTTTATCATTATAGTAAAAGCAACAAAAATTCTAAGCAGCGCCAGACCTTCTTAAAGGGTGAAGTGCAACTTTGTGGCTCCTACTGGGTTGGGATCAGCGAGAGTTTGTTCTCAATGGCTCTTTAAGTCTTGAGGGTTGCAGACCCCTGCTTAAGGCTAATTTTCACACCCACAGTGACAATAACAAAAGACACAAGTTTTTTTTTATCTGAGCTAAAAACGACAATCATAATTAAAAGACCACTTTCAATGAATCATAAGATGATCTGACTAATATGATAAATTCAGAATTTTTTTGTATATATCTACCCTCCAGACAGATATGTAACTCCTTTTCATGTAACCCGTCCACTTTCATTAGTCTAATCTCAACCACATCTTCTGTGCTCTTTGACTCACTCTTGTATTGACTGCCTCCCTTTAATGGCGTGGAACATGACTTAAACTACCCATTAAGGAGCTGAATGTGGCATTTCAGGAGTCCTTTTAGCACCTGCACACAACTCGTAATTTCAACTTAAAAGGACACTCAATTGGCTTTCAGTTGCAAAATCTCATAAAATGTCATCATAACATTTCTGCAAAGTGCAAAGGAAAAAAGTTATCTCATCCAGAGATATTTGCCTGTAAAAATAAACAGATATGTATGACTCCAATGAAGCATTCAGATAACATAAATGAAACAAAAAAGAAAAAAAAAACCTTCATCATCTTCTGTTGAAACTAAAGCTGCAAAATGACCGTTGGGAGGTTTAGTTGATACATTGACTGTATATGAGAACTGGACTGAGTAACCCCTCCCCCCTTCAGGTTCCAACTGGACCCGCTGGTCCCAAAAAAGCACAGAAATCCTATAGACTTCTATTGAGTTATAAAAAGCTATTACTCAGTCATTAGATTTGTCAGGATAATCACTTTTGCTCTGATAATTTTTTTTTAGCATGTTCATGCTAATCCTAATAATAATAATAATAATAATTGCTATAAATTATTTTTGAAATATATATATATATATATATAACATTTATGTTATATATATATATATATATATATATATATATATATATATATATATATATATATATATTTTTTTTTTTTTATATATATATTTTTTTTTTACTGTAGTGCAAGGTATTTAGGTTATAAACTGGCCAATCAGATGCCTCAATAAAAACACACGGTCCTCTTTCTGTGGTAGAGGTGTGGCGTTCCAACAAGCTCACACCTATTTGGCAAGAAAGTTGCCATAGAAATGTTAATTAAGATCAATTACTGCTTACTGACATCAACTGGTTCCAACATGGTGCCATCCGTGATCCATTAAAATATTTTCTACTCCCATTATTATGTCATAAATAAAAGTTTGGTTAAATGAAATTGTTTCATTCTCCCGTTTCCCTCTGTGTCAATGGACTATTTCGTCAACAGCAAGCTGGTGAGCAGAGAGAGACTTTGAAGTTATTGTTCACCTTTTGGTTTATCCCGGAACAGACTGCCACAGAAAATCAGCTTTCACTGATTCACACAGGTGGTTTTTGGAAGAGATTTTTATGCCTGATGCCCTTCCTGACACATCCCTGTATTTTATCCAGGCTAGGGACCAGCACAGGGGGACCCAAACTTGAGCCCCCCTGCATACTTAGCCAGTAGCCCAAAGGGTCTTGCCCAAGGACACAAAGTGGATGAAGCTCATCCTGCCCTGGGAGTTGAACCCTGATTTCCTATGAGCCAGTCCTGCGTGCATATAGCTGTCCGAGCTGCTATAACAAAAATGGAAAAGTAAAATACAAAGTTAGAAATTTTTTGCATGCAAATGAACTAAAAAAAGATAAAGAAAGTCAAGAAAAAGGGAAAGAAAAGGAGAGGAAATAGTCCTTTTTAAAAACTTTTTTTTTGACGCCACTCCATACATTTCTGTTTTGTTCCATTAAGTATCTTTGTTTCCTTTGCTTTTTTTAGCAAAACCTGACAAATGAAAGAAAAACAAAAAAAACTCTAATTTGTTCCTGCTAAAAAAATGAGTGGGTAACAAGTTAGCGCATTCAATAAATTGAATGCTTTTTTCCAAGTAAAAATAATGTGTATTAAATATATTTCTTAAACTATTTAAGAGTTGTTTCAGTGGATCAGTGAAAAAGTTTTTTTGATTGACACGATACCCCACAGGTAAGGTTTTTTCTAGAAAATGAATAATACAACCACTGCAGAGGGCCCCCATGTTAGTGTTCCCCTGGGGAGCCTAAACTATTAGGACCAGCACTGGTTGATATTGAGATGAGCCCTCATTTGGCGTCTCTAAAAAAGAAAGGTATGCATTTAGTAACATGCTTTTGGCAAACAGACCTGAAACAGGAACAGCTTGCCAACAATGTGCTCACTGTGGCTGACAACAGAGCGCAGAGGAGCAGTGAAGTGCTGTTTTCCCTTCTTCGCAAAGGTTTTAGACCTTTCAGGCTTTGCTTTTGGGTGTTGATTTCAGTCAAAAAGGGTTTTTCATTTTTATGTGGTGGTGGAGAGTGGGGGGGTGGGGGGTTGTCAAGGGAGAAAAGAGCAACTTTCCGCCCATATTTGAAGATTGTACGTTTGTAGGAGAAATAGAAAAGGATGTAAAAGAAGGAAAACTGCAAATGAAAAAAGGCTACAAAGTAGCATCCGGTCTGGTCCAGACCAGTCCATTATTTTGAGCATTTCCATTATAAAATTCATCAAGCCGGATCAAATCGGACCATTTTTGGGTCTCCGTTGGTTGTAGGTCAATAGTAAAATGGAACAGACCGGTTAGGGCAGAGCTACAGTTGAAATTCGTTAATAGGCCAAAGGTCATTACGACAAAGGAAAGCAGTGTTCCTCTTTGACGCCCACAATCTTCTCTCAAAGAATAATAAATGACGTGTAAATACGAAGCACCAAAAGCTAAGCAGAAGAAACGCAGCTGCTGGATGACCTTCATCGATGTTGTCAGCTTCACCCCGCATGCATCTGGACGGCCCAACTTTGAATGGAATCGCTCACCTGAACTGCCTGGAGCATTCTAAACTGGACCAGACGGAACCAGGCCCTATCGCTCAGTGGAAATGAGGCTGAGGAAATCTCAAAGAAAGGACAAGATCTGAATTACAAACAACAAAAAAGTGTCAACTGCATTTCTGATTCTTCACTTTGCAATCAGCTTTAAGAAAGCAGAAAATTATTCTGAATTTAAAGTCCCACTCTGATCATCTTTTCAAAGTGTTCCCAGTGATCTTTTCTTGATGATTGTGCCATTTTTAGCAGGACTATTGGTATTAAGAAACCCCATCCCCTTTTCCCATCACCCATGACTGAGAGCTCTCTGTTTACACGTTCTCCCACTAACTTAAAGACCCTCCCATACTCAACCTAACGTTACCGGTGCAACAAAAATGGCGAGTGATATTGGAGCTATCCAGCCGTCCAGCTCAGACGAGGAAAACAGAGACGTACATGGATGTAGACGTCTACAAGTGAAAGCTTCAGGATGAATCGGAGCAGGAAGCTCAGAAGATTTTCTAAGATTTTCCTGATTCTCAATGATTTTATTACAGAAATGATTTAAGAAAGGCAGTTGTAAGCTTAATTTCCTTTATATACAGTACAGACCAAAAGTTTGGACACACCTTCTCAGTTGAAGAGTTTTCTTTATTTTCATGGCTATTAAAATGGTAGATTCCCACTGAAGGCATCAAAGCTGTGAAATTAACACATGTGGGATAATAAACATAAGAAAAAAGAGTGAAACAACTGAAAATATGTCATATTCTAGGTTCTTCAAAGTAGCCACCTTTTGCTTTGATCACTGCTTTGCACACTCTTGGCATTCTCTTGATGAGCTTCAAGGTGTGCCCTGTCAGGTTTAATAAGTGTGATTTCTTGCCTTATAAATGGGGTTGGGACCATCAGTTGTGTTGTGCAGAAATCAGGTGGACACACAGCTGATAGTCCTACTGAATAGACTGTTAGAATGTGTATTATGGCAAGAAAAAAGCAGCTAAGTACAGAAAAATGAGTGGCCATCATTACTCTAAGAAATGCTAAATTGCTAAATGGAGGCTCTTAATGCAAATGTGTGCATCTCTCCAAAATAGAACATCGTCAGGATGACGCCACAAAGCTTTTCACATCCCACTGTGGACACATCACAGAAAAGTGTCTTCAGTATGCGTACAGAGTAGACTCCACTTCCTTGGAAAGCTCATCCTTTAATGTTCACAGCAAGATGTTGCGTATGTTGCACAAGTCTGCGCTGAAGAGTGACTTCTTTTTTTTCCTCTTTGTATGCAGTCAACAGTTGCACCAGCATCAGTTTAAAGTTGATAAAGACATCCCTGTGCTGGGGATAGCTCTGAGGACTGGGGCAGATTAAGCAAAGAAGTGTTACAAGAAATGCATGTCATGAAAAGCAGCACTCTGCACCATGAGAGGCCTTTCCAAATGTGCTGCAGCAAAAATCATCACAAAAAAAAAATTCTAAAAAAAAAAAGTATATAGCTGTTTTGTTAATGGTTATATTTTTTTGCAGCAATCCTGGGCTGCAAGGACCATATAGACCATACACCTAACATACACATATACACCATATTCATCATATACCATACAGATTCCATGACACGTATGCACGAAACATTATCAAAATTCTAGAAATACCGAAAGAACACAACAATAACACTGTTTCTTTTAATCATAAATATGCGAACAAACACAAACCAACTCCCACGATAAGTCATTGAAAACATGGTGAAAGACACAAGCAATAACGCTCATCATCATCTATCAAAGCAGACGTCGGCGCCTTATTCAGGCCATGGAGCGGCGAGCTCCTTACATGTGGGAGCGGCTACGGATGAAGCGATTTTGGGAAATGTTGGTTGGTGTTTCTACAAAGGACCTGTGGATCCAACAATTCTGCATGTCAAGCTCAACTTTAGAAGAGTTTTTTTGTGTGATGACATCACTGCAGTGATGTGGTAGAAATGTCAAAAACTGAATGTGGCCAAAATCTCTACATGTGCTCTAAAAATGTAAAAAAAAGAAAAAGAAAACAACAACAACAACAAAAACCCATCTAAACCCACAACCAAATCATACGTGTCAATCATTCGTGTCGGGGATATCAAAGGGAAGTTTTCAAATTGTCATGAGATGTTTAAAGGGCCTATGGCCTGAAGGCCCTTTTGTGACTAAGTGTGAAATTTGGCCATTTTTATATTTTTGTGCAACATGGTAAAGGAAACTTTTGTTCGAGCAATCTACTCAAAATGTCCCACACATTCCACCAGCTTACGTCTACAACCACAACCAAAGTTTTGTAGACCTTTGATGTCGCCATCTTTAATTTTCAAAAACAATTTTCTTTAGTATCTTCTACATATTTACACTTCTGGGGATTTGATCCATCGCCTCTTACCTCCTCGAGTATCACGGGGAATCTACTTGAGAAAAAAATGTTGATTTTGAACGGCATTAGCGTGGCGAGCACACAAAAGTGGTGTTCCCTTGTTGCTCGCACACTTTTTTTATTCACGAGTATATAGTAAAAATTTAAATCCTTGGCTCAAGATGAGCGAAACAATATGACATACAACATAAAAATGTTAAAGAGGTGGGCGTGGTTAAAAAAAAAGCCTCAGTTGCCGAGAGTTTCCTTTCATAGACCTGTTCATCACCAGAAAACAAAATGGTTGCCATAGAGATAAAACCAACTGAAAGGCCGCCATTATTTTTTTTTTTTATGAATTTGTGACATGCAGCTCTGACCAGAGTTTCTTATAATATTGTAATTTTTTGACATTTCTCTTCAGACACTAAAGAGAATATTGCTTGAAAGTGGTTGCAATGTCTTTTCTGGATCAATGAAGTACATATTAATTGAAGGTAAAGTAAATAACTAATTATACTGCACAACTAAAATATGTAGTTTTCATGTAATTATTCATCTCTCAGTGACTTTTGGCAGGCTGTGTCCCTTATGACATTTTGGCACTATGTCATGCAATTCTCCAGTAGGAAATTTCTCCAGTGTTGGAAACATTTGGGGTTTTTTACTGAAAACTTGAACCTGAAAAGAATTTAAATTAAATTGCGCATAACATTTGGAAAATATTTTCTTTTTGAAAGTCTAAAGTCAAAGACAAATATTCAACGCTTCAATTAGTCAGTTTGAACTTTCCTGTGGAATCCCGGTTCCTGAAAATTCTTCAAAGCCTTCTTCTGCAGGTTACTGCGGCTGAACTTGAGTGTGGATCTTACAAAAGGAGCTGGCTGAGTTATGTATTAAAAAAAATAAAAAATAAAAAAACGGATGTGAAGTCTTACAATGGTACAGAGGCTAGGATGTCTTTGAAGTCATCCAGATCACAGAGCTTCAGCACCATTTTCAACTTTCTAAATGAGTAACTAGTACTTACTGCTGCAAATGAAAAGAGAATTATTCTTTTTCTAGAAATAACTAATCTCTAAGATGTTTCCCAGTGATATTGCAAAGACCTGTGTTCCTCATCAGTGATCAACATGCTAATTATCCCTGAAACTTGATGAGAGACGTTCTTCTGATCTCCTTGAGGAACAAGCTGCTCAGTCACTCATTAAGCCACGCTCGTATTTCACCTCGACACATCATTTTGACACAGTGCAGGAATTGTTTTAGTCATTTCTGAAGAGAATATCATGCCTCAAAGAGCTTGTGATTGCTTACTCCAGCTGGGCAAAGCTTATAATTATTCCTTTTTTAAATGAGTTCAGCATATTTACAGAGTTTTGTTGTATGCAATTAGCTTTTTGGGTGAAAAAAAAGCTATTTGTTAGTTTGATCTGCGAGCTAGAATGTGTTTCCTTGCCCCGATAAACAGTCAGGTCAGCTATAGCAGCAGTAAACTCAAAAACCTTAAATTAAGAAAAGCAAAAACACTGCAAATGACTGCAGTATTTTTTTTTTAATTTTTGATTTTCGTTTTTCTTCTGTTCATGTTTGTGTATTTTGTCCCAAATAAAACATTTCATTTGGCTTTATTTTTTGTCATCACATGAAGTTTAATTTGAAATGAATCCATCTGCCTGTGAATCTGAGCTCTCTGTACTACCTTGTGCTACCTTGTTGGGTCAAAATTACCCCACCCTTACATTTACGTGTTATTCCTACCATGATAAAGGTGGAGAGGATTTCATGTAATCCATGGACACCAGCGAAGATTATAAATCATTGAAGAAAAAAGGTTCAGTGCACTGTCTTGTAGGGTCTAGATCAGTGGTCCCCAACCTTTTTGTCACCGTGGACCGGTACAGCGCAAGACATGTTTACCGTGGACCGGGGGGGGGGTGTTGAGGTGCAGCGCAAGACACATTTATTTATTTTCATCGGGGTTTATCACCTGATGTTTGGTGTCGCGACTTCGACGTGCGTTAAGTGTGACAGATGTAAAGGAGAGAATCCGGTCACTTTTCAAAATAAAACGTTTTTTACGAAAAAAAAAAAAAAAAAGGAAATTATTTTTTCTTTCTGTGCGTCCCGGTGCCAAATTTTCCCGCGGCCCAGTACCGCTCCGCGGCCCGGTGCCAAGTGTCCCGCGGCCCGGTACCGGTCCGCGGCCCGGTGGTTGGGGACCACTGGTCTAGATGACCCTACTCCCAATGTTAACATGCCTCGGATAGCACAAAGGATAATGAGAGCTTTTTTTTATACTGATAATTTGGCACAAAACATAGCAGCTGGTAAACCTCCCAGAAAATGTTTTTCTGGTGAAATTACAAAATACCAACATGTCAACAGGTCTTGAATGAGTGCATGGGCAGATCCTATATTACCTCCTATTTTGTATTACCTATTTCTTTGTGTATTTTATTTTTGTAAAAATATGTAATTTCCTCAAAAAATGTCTATTACACAGCGAGAATTGTTATTACCATTTGTGTAAAAAATCCAGTATTTAATTTCTCTTACCATCATCCTGTCATAAACTGCAGTTGTGTCTTTTTTTGCATGATAGGGCAACCCGATATTAAGGCGCATTAAGCGCAAAAAAGAGAGAGGTCACTCAGTCATTCAAACATTGTTAAGTGTGTTCACAGTAACTCTAGAAGTTGTTGGAAACATGCTACACATTAGCAGCATTAAAAAGGCTATCCCAGTCACAATACCTGTAACTTCAAACCTTGTTTGTAACACAAAACACACAGCGTAGTTATGGTAACATCTGTTTTAGTGGCATCCATCTAACTGAAAAATCAAGAAAAAATGAAAAAACACCGTCCAACACTGCTACACGTTAGCTATGTTAGCTACACACTAGCCACATTAGAAGCTCTGGTCATGTTAGCATTTTCACAACTTCAAACCTTGCTTACAACACGTAAAAAACAAACTGATAGTGCCGAAACAAATATTACTGTGACCAACCTTGTTAGTAACATGACGGAAAGAAAACCTGTCCATCACTGCTACATGTTAGCTAGTCATATAAAAATATTAATAATTAGACTGCTACCACTAAAAAATAAAAACTACGCTAACTCCCAACCTTGTTGAAAACACACGCACAAACACTGTCCAACGCTGCTACACTTTAGCAAAGGTGCGATCGCCGGGTTAACCACGTTTGCTGTGTTAGCATATTTGCAATACATGTAACTCTCAACCTTTCTGCAACACGTAAAAAACAGACTGATAAAGCTAAGACAAACATTACTTTGACTACGCTAACTTCCAACCTTGTTAGTAACACAAAAAAACCCACCATCCGACACTGTACACGTTAGCCATGTTAGCATACTTACAACAACCAACCAAACATTTTGATAAGAATTTTAACATTATAAGGTGCACTCAGTTTGTTTTGCAAACATAAAAACTAAAAAAGCTTTTAAGCCTCATAGTGAGGAAAATACAGTAGATGTTTCAATGTGGAAGGAAAAATTCTAAAAATACGGCATTCTTTTCTGCAACAAATCCAGTGGAAGTACATTGTTCTTTGATGCCAACAACCAACTGTGCTTCAAAGCAGAACAGTTGTTGCATGGTTTCATAAAAGTTCTTTATAGTGCCATCATAAAAAAGTGGTGCAACCAAAATTTTAACGTTTATAGAATGACTACAATTACAAGACAGGGCTTCTGTGAACAGCATGTGAGGGCAATGCAGGCTGAAAGTCAGAGCCATGAATGCAGATTTGCTGTTTGTGCTAGCTTCCCCTTTTTTTTAATAAGGTGTTGAGAAGGCACTGCATAAAAGAGTGAGGAAACCTTGATGTGACCATCAGCTTGAATGGCTAATGCAGCCAGCTGAGGACGGGTAATGTTAATTTCACCTGCTTGTCATTTAAGCATAAAAAACCCCCACCGTCTATGCTATTTGAAGGTTGCTTGAGTGCGTTCTCAGTATGACTGCAGCCGTACAATTTGAAGTTTGAAAGGACAGGAAGTTTTCAAAGTGGGTGCTCTTTGAGATAAATGACTGAGCATTAGACATGTAGCTCAACAGTTGTCAATAGTACTTTAAAAAGTAGTCATTGTTTGTCAAAATGAGACTATAAAACTTCGTTTTAGGCCCAAATGCATTAGCTTTTATCAACCCAAGAGATACTGGCTCTGGCACCATCAGAATTTACCTGGGGCTTTGCGATCTTAAAGTATGTAATAAAGTAATAAATTACTATAAGTAATGTTCATTCTTTAGGCAGTAGTCATTACTGAGACCCTTAAACCCCCAATTGTTGCTTTAGAGAGGGTTAAAATGAAAAATAAATGACAGGTAAAGATTATTCTCACTGGCCCTCGAGCCAGTCATAAAAAGGGAATAAAAAAAGGCTTTCATCAAATTCATATTTGTTGAATCACCAGTATGTTGATGAGTGATGGAAAAATATGTGCCATCAAATCATTTAAAAGCCACACAAAATTCCTGTTTTCCTATTAAAAAGAAAAACAAAAGTTAAAATGTCATCATGAGAGCAACAAAAGCTAATACCTAAAGTCAGACAATCGGATAATAAAACCTACCGTCAGCAGCAGAGGACGGCTTTCTTTGACAGCTCCCACACAGCCCAGACAGCCAATCACCATGATGATCGTCCCCACGGTGATGAGCAGGTTGGCTGCTGACAGCGAAGGCAGGGATGATGACAGAGTGGCAAAGTTTCCCTGGGTCACTGAGAGCCAGATCCCTACCCCGAGAATGCCACATCCTCCCAGCTGCAAACAGGAAGGAGGAGATACAAAGCTGTCAGTGCTATTAGCAGGGATTCATTCCCATTAATTGGTGTGCCGTATCTATTATTTTCTTCTGACTCTGTTTTTATCACTAAAGACTCTCTGAGAGCACGGAGAGCCATGTCTATAGAAATAAAAGATCCCAAACAATTGAGACAAATGGGCTAAATGAAAAATATTTAACTTTTTTTAAATTAGGAAGACTGTTGTTGAGTCTGACTAACGAGCAGGAGCTGTTATTATGAACAGATCCTTCACAAAGATAGTACAGCAATCTTTGAAATTCTAACAGCAAACAACTAAAGTATATTTGTCAAATCTTCAGTGGTAGACGGCTGCACTGCTACAGGTCTGAATGTGAGAAGAATTCTGTTTTTTGGCTCTTTCCTCGCTGTAATTATTGGTGGGATTGTTTCGGGTAACCAGCTGAAAACTGTTTTCAAGAAAACCTTTTGGACTCGAGAGTTATCAAAGTAAATGGATTTACATCATTTCGCCAGATAACCACTAGGTGACTTGCGAAATGCACACATCCAGCTAATTTAACCCTTTAACACTGGCGATTTAGCTGCAGTGTTGACGTTCTCTGTACTACGTTAACTGAGGTGAGGTGGAAAAAGAGCATCTTTGGGCTGATATGCAACACTTGACAGTAGTTCAGTGTTTACAAAAGCAACATAAACCAACAAATTCTGACACAGAGGAAAGCGACTTCTCCACATCAGAGTTGGTTGGAATTACGTTAATTACGTAAATGGTGGAAAAGCTATGTTAGCTTAAAGAGGCCTGTGTTATTTTGCTATCGTTATTCTTTGAATTGCTGTAATCCCTCAACCATTTATGTAATTACAGTAAGACCAGTGTTTACGAAATCAACAGAAACCAACGGAGTGTGCATCAAAATCGGTTGAAGTCATGTTAATTGCCTAAACTGATGAAGAGTTGTGGTAGCTCAAAGAGCGTGTGTTATTTTGCTGTCACCGGTGACAGCTCAGGTCTTCAAGGGTTAATTGTTAAATGGGGTACTTTAAAGTCACATTACCATTCACCCATGCACGAACACACTCCCACAATGCCTTGTTATGATGCCAACCTCAGCCACCAGGGCCAGTGTAGGGTTCAGTGCCGTCTTACCCAATGAAACTTTGGGCAAGGCGAGAACCAAACGTGCAATTTTACAAACAAAGGTCAACCACTCTACCTCTGTACCACATTCGGCCCTTTAACCCGATGTAAAAGCACATAAATAAACAAAGAAGACTTTTTTTTTTTTTCATTTCTGTGATTTAATTTAAGTACTGTGACAACAATGCTGGGAGTACATTTGTATGTACCTTAACCCTTTTAAAACGGAGATTTAGCTCCAGTGTTAACATTCTTGCTGACATTTGACTGTCTTCAACCGTTGATGCAATTAACCGATATGCAACAGTTGTTAGTGGTGAAGTGCTTAAACAATCAATGTAAGTCTGTCGCAGAGAATAACAGCTCTGCGCTTATGCAACACTGGACGTTAGTAATGTATTGCATTTTGGTGCAAAGCTGATATAAAAAGCCGCTTTTCTCCACGTCATAATCAGCTGATTCTCGTTGATTGCTTGAATGGTTATAATAATAATAATGGATTGGATGTATCTGCGCTTTTCAAGACACCCAAAGTGCTTACAATGTGTCCATTATTCATTCACTCCTCATTCATACTTGGTGATCGTAACTACTTTTGCAGACTAACAGAGGCATGGCTGCCAGTTTGCGCCTACGGCCCCTCTGACCATCACCGGGATCATTCATGCACATTCATGCACCAGTGGAGGCCACACTGGAGGCAAGGAGGGTGAGGTGTCTTGCCCAAGGGCACAACAGCATTTGGCTGGTGGGAGCAGGGATCGAACCGCCGATCCTTCTATCATTGGACGACCCGCTCAACCACCTGAGCCACTGTCGCCCCAAACAGTTAAAGATGTATGGCCATGTCACACAGCCACTATAGTCACACAGCCTTGGTGTAGCACGGATGAAAATTGGTCACGTGAATTTACGTGGAAAAAAAAGAAAAAGTTGTGGTCTTTATGATAAAGGATTGGATTTTCCTGCACTTTTCTAGACACTCAAAGTGCTTACAATGTGTCCATTATTCATTCACTCCTCAATCATACTTGGTGATGGTAAGCTACTGTTGTAGCCACAGCTGCCCTGGGGCAGACTGACAGAGGCGTGGCTGCCATTTCGCACCTACGGCCCCTCTGACCATCACCGGGATCATTCATGCACATTCATACACCAGTGGAGCCACACTGGAGGCAAGGAGGGTGAAGTGTCTTGCCCAAGGACACAACAACATTTGGCTGGTGGGAGCGGGGATCGAACCGCCGACCCTTCGATCACTGGACGACCCACTCAACCACCTGAGCCACTGTCACCCCAATATGAAATATTTACAGATGTTTTACAAATGAACCACATTTAAATTACAAAAGAAGTACGAATAAACTACGCAAAGAACATCTAAATCAATCAATGTAGAACATGAACCCTGCTTGATTTGGGGTTTTATTTGCAATTCATTAGTGATTCAATTATGTAATTTGATTTTGATATGTTCGCTGTGTACATGATACAAAAGTTAAACATCGGTGGCACATGCGTGAAAAGTCTATTAGATGAAAAAATAACATTTTATACGTGAAAAATGCACATGTATGTAGTGATTGTGTGACATGTGCTTTAAAGAGCGTGTGTTATTGAGGTGTTTCCCTTAACAACTCCAGTATTAAAGGCTTAAAATGTATTTTTTAATCATCCTGATCCACCAAAGTTGTTTTTTTTTTCAATGACTCTAAAAACTATCAAGTTCTTTTATTCCACTTGTTCACCCATTGTTAGAAAATTATGACAGCAAAGCTACAAACTGGTTTAATGCAAATCATTTGCTCAGATCCTTACACAATTTGTCAAACTATTCATGGGCTTACTGCAGCAATGGATCCCCTCCAAGACTCAAGTCCGGAGACAAAAGCTGCAGATAATCAGCACTCACCTTTGAACGTAGAGGAGGAGCTGGAGAAAAGGGGAGATGATTTAAATGTCGGGTTGTGGAAACTGAATTACTGCCGTACATGTGAACATCAAACTTGTTTTTCTCTGGGACCAGTTGAAGAAGTTCTAGCTTCAAGGAATCTTGATTGATCGTATTGAACTGTCTCTGTTACAAGACAAACCCCTTTAACTGAAACCTTCAGAGCTTCATTAAAGGGTGTGCAGGGTTGTCTGTTTCTTTGCTCTTTCATTAATTATTGTTTCGTTTCTTCTGTGTGTTTGAGTCAAAGACAAAGCTTAACATCACAGACTTGTGTAGTGTGCTTGTTAATGACAGAGGATGACTTCAACATCCTGACCTGTTCTGCAGCCTTTTTTTTATGTCTAGCTAAACACCCGAGTGTGTTTTCTACCTTATACCACTTTTTATTTTTTTACAAACCTAGTCTTCTTTTTATCTATGCAAAAAAATAAATGCAGAACAATTCGGCAGAAAGCTCAAACAGCTTTATTCACTCAGCATGCAAACCAACTCTAAAAAAACTGCACTGCATCTGTATATTTAATACATTATAAAAAATAAGCAACTATTACTATTTTTTTATGTGCTTCTCTGACTCTAAATGGGCTCTACAGGCAGCAAGAAGCAAACATTATCTTGGTTGGTTCTTTTTATTCTTCTTTTCAACGCATTTTTTAGTTTGAAAAAGTAAATGTCAGAAATGAATGACAAATTCTAAAAATCATTGTTTCTTCCTCAGCTCTGGTTTTTTATCTTCTTTGGCAACAGATCCTGTCTAATGAGCTGCAAAGCTAAAAAGTAGGGCATTGCAAAAGAATCCCAACATAAGGAAAGCAAGAAGGACGGTAGCTTTTTATGTTAAAACATGTCAAGGAGATTTTAGTGCAAATGAAGTGACTTTGTGTAAAAGTTGTTTCATGAAAGACTCACTCAATGTGACAACATGCTCAGAAAATAGGATTGGGGATCCTACCTCTGAAAATGATGAGGATGGTAACTGGTTGTGCTAAAAAAAAAAAAAAGGGTAAACTAAAATATAAAAATTTAGATATTAGACTGTGTGTGCTTGAAGGAAAAAATCAGTTTAATCTTTTCAACAGTATACTAAAGCATTGTGTGGAATATTTCATCATCTTAATGGTGCGTAAACCCCTGCAACAGACTGGTGACCTGTCAGGGGGAAAACCCTACCTTCCCCCCAACAGTAGCCAGGACAGGCTCCAGCAACGCAGAGACCCCAAAAGGGATATAGTAGCTAAGAAAATGGATGGATGGATGGATGGATGGATGGATGGATGGATGGCATGTAAAAAAAACAACTGTATTAGTTTTTTTTTTTTTTAAAGAGCAGCAAATATTCTTTATTTAGCATTTATATGGATTCTTTTTAAGATAAGGTTCACAAAATGTTTTCTATATCAATATTTTTACAGTACACAATGAAATTGCGAGTTTTTTAGCCGTCTAACCTCAGATCAGTCAGATCAAGTTTCTGAGTTTCTCTGTTTTTCACTACAAAACTAGCTCAGGTTCATGTCTCCATGGTCAGGTCTGCTTTAGCAGTGTTTCATCATCTTGGAGTAGAAAACAAAAAGTGACTGTCTGCCCTGGGAAATGTGAACCATCACTACATTCTGCCTTGTTTTCAGTAATTTTTCAATTCCAACCTCCCCTCTGTGCTTCTGTACTTGTTTAGCAGACAATGAATTGACAAACCTAACTATGAATCCTCCACAGGCGGAACAATCACTAACGTTGACGGCGCCAGCTCCTTTTACAACAGCACTAGGAAAGGAGCTTAAAGACAGACAGTAGGCAGCTGTTGTGCAGAGGTGGAGCGGTGGACCTCTAATTGAAAGATATTTCAGTAGTTAGTTCCCAACCTGCCTGCCCATGTGTCGAAGTGTCCTTGGGCAAGGCACCATACTATTGCTCCTGGTGGTTACAGGTTGGTGACAGCGTTAGGCAGTGGATCCGCCATCAGTGTGTGAATGTGTGGGTGCCTAAGTTAATGGGACTGTGACTGTAATGCACTTTGGGCCTTCTAAGAAGGTAGTAAAGTGCTACATAAGTATACTCTATTTACCGTTTAATAAAAATAATAATGATGGATAGGATTTATCTGCACTTTTCCAGACCCTCAAACTGCTTACAATGTGTCCATTATTACTCCTCATTCATATTTGGTGATGGTAGCTACTGATGTAGCCACAGCTGCCCTGGGGCAGACTGACAGAGGCGTGGCTGCCGGTTTGCACATACAGCCATCACTGGGACATTCATACGCATTCACACACCAGTGGAGCAACGCTGGAGGCAGGGAGGGGGAAGTGTCTGGGTTGTTGAGTCCCCAAGGACTCAACAAAAGTTTACTAGAGGGAGCGGGGATCGAACCGCCAACCCTTCGATCATTGGCTGACATGTTCAACTGCCTGAGCCACTGCCACCCAATGTAGCCCTTTTTCCACTTTGAGTTTATCACTGTAAATATTGCAAAGCTCAGCAGGTTATGAAGTCTAGGAGCATGTCAAACAGTCTTCAGGTTATTTTTAAAAGTTTATCGACAAAAGAAAGTTGCAAGAGATTGCTTGCTAAGCAATTAAAAGTTGTAAGAAACTAAATATTGGACAGTTGCCTTCATTAGGACTGAAATATCCCATTCTGAGAGATCCCAAAGGGTCAAGCAAGAGCAGAGGCAGATTTAGAGAAATATGCTTATGTTTAAGCCAAGTCAATTCAACTTTTAGATGATAAAAGCCTCTCATTAATTATGAGGAAGTCTTCAGAGGATTGGAGAACAGGACTGAGAATTTTAAAGAACGGTTACAGGGGTATCCCTGGCATCATCATCAGTACACCACATTCACATCTCTTCACAAGATAAACAATGAAACAAAAACGCACTATTTGATGAGTCCAGAAACTGTTGCTATTATTGTAAAAGGACTGCCTGAACTTTTCAAACTAATTGCAGAACATCTAACACAAACTTAGGCCAACATAAAATTCCCTGGGTTCAAAGAAGACGTGTTGTTTTGAAGGAATACTAACCCCAGCTCAGTTCAGTGACAGCATCATGTGTATTGAGGCGATAGCCGCGCAAGGGAACACGGACTCCAGAAAGCAGAGCAGAGACAATATTAATGCCAAAAAGATTTGTTTCACATGTGGAATAAAGGGTCACCGTGCAAAATCATCACTGGTAGACACAAAAGCTAAATAGATGGAGCGAGGACAATCGCAGGCGAAGGCAGGAACAGGTTTGGAGTTAAGCAACTGAAATACACCTTCGTGATTGAGGGCGCAGACATCAAAATCCAGCTACAGCCGACGTGTAACATCAAGGAGAGAGGGCTCGTGGTCCATACTGGAGATACTTCTCAAACTATGAATGGCAGTGAGAATTTTGACAGCTTCAATGAACTTTGCAGATGCACTGAATGGAATTAGCTGACAGGACCATGCAAAGATGTTGCTTAGCAAAGGGGGTATGCAATACGACATTTTGATCGACACATTGGAACAGCAACACAAAATAATGCAATACACCGCCCAAGACATTTTCTCAGCCACAACATTGGGCTTAACAATCATCTTTAAATAATGACACCTTAACAAGCAAAGATGGTACAAATTTTACTCATGTGTGACAAGGTATCTTATTTGCAAAAATTTAGTTAAGGGAAATAAGTGTAACACCTGTCTTGGTTAAAAAACATAGCATAAGATTTAGGGTAAGTGGAGCTTTGAAGATGTGCTAAGATTGCAAATTGTGGTTAATGGAATGCAGATTAAAGAAAAAGCAGAAGTAAGTAAGAGTGTGAGCTGCATCTTCAGAGAAAGTTTGTGCAAACTCAAAATAGAAATCCTAACACTAAAGCAAAGATGCAAAGACTCCTTTGCAGATGATACGTACAGATTTAGCAGGTTCAATAACTGATGAGTCTGTTGACGGATAACAATATGTGCAATATGTCACTGATAACTTATTAGCTGCAGTGCTGTTTTTTTTCTCTCAAGATAATAAGGGAGGAACCACAGGCAGAAGAGAAATTTCTTGCAGGTGTTGCCGCTTGTAGAAAATGAAGGTGCATCAGATCAGATCACCTTTTAACATCAGAGCTTTAGCTCCTGTGCTGAGATTCTTTCAACTACTGCAACTCTTCAACCATTGATTCAGTTGATGTAATTCTAAAAAATGCTTTTCTCTGTGTCAGAATCAGCTGATTCAGAATCGATCACGTAAATGATCGAAGATTTATGGCATGTCAAAGAGCGTGTGTTATTTAGGTGTTGCAGGCGATAATCCGATTTCAAAGGGTTAATGGCAGAGTTTACATGCAAAGATTTTAAAATCTTACTATTTTAAGATATATACTGTACTGGATAAATGTTTTGTGGTGAGCAAATGATCAGAATACTTGTGTGAGTCAACAGAAGCACAATAGGTAAAAGTTAAGAATGTGTTACAAGAACTCAAAGGCATTGCAAACAGTAGTAGTTGTGTATTAGTCCGTACGACAGCATACGCCATAATTACAAGTAACTTACATTTTTCTTACAAAACTTCATGATACACTTACCACAGGCACAACAAACATAATCCATTTTGATGACATCCCTGCAGGTGGCCATTCAATCCTCAAGGGAACTACAAGACACATCTGCAATCCTCTTGAGATGTAGCCCTCCTCCCTGTGACTATCTACACCCCCAGACAACACCAAAACCCACAGCATCTATACGGGTGGATGTGACAGAGGTCTTAGCTTTACAATGATGATTACAAACTTGCACACTAGTAGTGTATGAGGACAAGTATCGCTTCAGACAAAACCCTGTAGACAAAGGTGCAAAAATGTTGACACTGACCATCATTCTTCAAGATCTACTGTAATTAAAAGGAACATATGTTTGCTATATTTAATGCACGACTGAGAAGACGGCTGCTGACATTACAACACAACCTGTTTCCCAATTAATAAGAAGAAAGATTGTAGTCTTCAGGTTAGCTGTCTGTTAATAAGTAGAAGTGATCCACATAAAGACTTTATTTTAGTGTGATTATGTGGTTTTGAAAGTATTCAACCCGAGTACCAGTGGAGGTCTTGGGTTTTTTTAATTTAATGTACTCAAGCTGAATATGCTGTTTTTGTATTATAGTATTCACCCCGTATTTGCAGGGGTTAGGGATCAGAGACACCCGCGGATCAGCAGAATCCGCAATCACTGGGAAATTCCTGCAGCACCTCCCTCGGACACAAAAGTCTCATGCAAGCATTGTGAGTTATCTGCGTTTTTGTGATGAACCGGAGGACTGAAAAAAAATCTGTGAATACATGAATCCGCGAAAAGTAAAACGCGAATAAGCGGGACAACACTCTGTTGCTAAATGTGATGTATTGTTTTGTCTATGAAGAGCAGGGTTGGAGGTCATGAATGAATGTTGCATCATACCATAGTGAACCATCAGGAGATAAATAGCTTTATCTTGCTCCTAATAAATAAGAGGCAAAAAAAAGATTTTCTTTATTTTTGTTGAATTCATAGCTGGTGAAGCTTAACAAATACAATGACGATGTATCTACCCTCTTAACTTTGATTTATTTTGCTTTTATTCAAGCCTAATAAATGATATAGGCTAACATTATTGCAAACAATATAAATGGAGTAATTATAAATCATTTTAATGTCTCCTGAAGCAAAAATAATAGATCTCTATGTCTGAACTGAGAACAAAGTTACTTTTTAGTGCCGCATGGGTCTGATGTTATCTCATGCAGGAAAGAGCTCAGTTTTTTTTTTCTTTTTCATCTTTTCTTTCTCTGAGTAAAATATTGAACATGTGGATGGAGGACTGTGGTCTTAAAAAACAAGAGTACCAGTGTGTAAAGTATGATCTTATTCATACTGATGATACTTGATACTTGTCAATCTCTCATGAACCAGTTTCATTTCTGTGCATAACAAACTTTCTGATTACAACACTTCTTGATTAGGACTCCAACAAAACAACAGCTGCATGAATCTTTGCGCTCACACAAGCCTGTCAGTGTTGCATCTGGACCCTCTCCCTCACAGCGGGCCTGACGATGTGCAGCAGAGCTGTAGAATAGGACTTTTGATTGGACTGGGGACTAGGAAAAAAAAAATCCATTCTTCATTTCCATGTCATCAGAGGGACGATGATGAAAGCTTGTCTTTCTCAGAAACTTCCCCAGCGACATGTAAAGTAGATATACTCTAGCCCTGGATTTTGTATGTTTAGCATAACAGAGATAGATGTTTTTAATGACTTGGCTCCCCATACATGACCATCAGCAAGCTCATCTTAATGCAGTGTCGAGCTCTCCATCTGTGTAGGGATTTCCTATTATTTCTTCCACACATACATTTGTACAGTATGGATAATCACTGATGGAGATTTTCCGCGGGACAACTTCAAAGACCTCCATTTAACCTCGCGAGCTTCATGAAATATTTTCTTTTTGTTACCTAGCCTGGATTGTCTGTACCGTTTGACCCACGGGAATGATTTCCTGTCCTTTAATCTGCTCTTGTACTTATGGCTTAATGGTGCACTATACACGTTACAGAATACGTCCTACCTTTGGAATAAAATTTAAACTCTGAATGATTTGGATAGTAAAATGTGTTTTGTATACAGAAGATTTGTATTCTCTAAGATAACTCTAAGATAAATTGTTTTTGTAATTAAAAAAAAGCCAAGAGATAAATTTGAAAACACTCCAATATTTCAATTAATGTTGCTACATTTTTAGTTGACTATTGGGTGATAATGAAGTTGTTAAAACAAAGAATGTGCGACAATCATGAGCTCATAATTGTGTGAAAAGTCTCTCTTAAGTGGCTCTAAATCAGGGGTCTCAAACTCAATTTACCTGGGGGCCACTGAAGGCAGGGTCTAGCTGAGGGAGGGCCGCAACTTCAACGCACACACATCAACAACTTGGGTCTGAGAGCCAATAAATTTGTATGGAACATGTACTATACTGTTAACTATACTCTATTATTAACTGTTTTCTGTACAAAATGCACTCATAAAACTCTCATTCAAATAAAATACGTAAATAAAAAAATCACAGTTTAGTTAACACTGTTGAATTAAAACTATTAAACACAAAAGAAGACTTAAATTCTACAGTTCTGTAACCTCCATCAATGGGTTCTTCTGAACACGGCTTCTCTTATCTTCTTCTTGCTGCTGGGCATTGGCAGCACTTCCTCCCAAACAGCTGAGACCCTCAGTGTGGATGTAGATGATTGACAGGAAATCTGGACTGAACTTGGACTTATTGAAATTTAAGGTGGAGAAGTCGGAGGATGTGCTCCCAATTTTGAATCTGTGTTGAATTTTTTTTTAAGTTTACTTTTTAAAACACAAATAAGTAAAGGAGAAACAAAATTCAGTTACCATTTTTGGTTTTTCTTTCTTATGACTTTTTGCAAATTTAAACCCGGGTCACAAGTTATTGTAGAGCAGCCGGTCATCCACTCCTATATTTTTTATAAAAAACGGATGGAAATTCATGTTGGCAACACCAAATACGTGCAGCCAAGATGCACAATAAGTGTGTTTGAGATCACCCAGGTGGATGCAATGCTGCGTTGATCACCTGGTGAGTGACGTATGTTTTTGTTTTTGCTCCAACATCACCTGTCAATCATCACAAAAATATCACCAGAAAGGGGCGGGAGCAAGGCCCCAACCTGAGCAAACGCAGCTGGAAACTTAGTACTGCACTGACTGCAAACCGCTGAATGACCACAAAACAATGCATTATGGGAAATGTGTCCTGACAGTTTTTGTAGTTGAGTGATCAATTAAAAGAATTTAAAATACCTATTGATTAAAAAAGGCTACATAGATCACAAAACATTAAAATATATATAAAAGATATACAGATCATACTAAGGGGGAGAGGCACATTAAAACTAAATTAAATGTTTAGGACAACTCCAACTTCCTGTTCTCCTTCAGTCTCGCTGCAGCTTCACCTTCATCCCCCCCGGCCTGGTCTCTCTGGTTCATCTTTAGCACGTCTATCGTTGCATTTCCTCACGTATTTTCAGTGTGTCTAAGACTAAATCTTGGCGTTGCTCGCACGTGTTTAATGCTAAAGCCCCGTTAGCTGTCACGCATGTTGGTGTGGGACATTTATCCTCCTGCTTTCAAGCCCGGTCAATGTCCCGCCCCCAAGATTCATATACTCCACTGTGATTGGTTGGTTCGTCAGCTCCGCGCACAAAACTGAAAAGATGTCATTCATACAAACTGGCGGGCCGCATTAACATTAAACTTTCATATTGAGGCGGGAGCCGCCAAATATCATCTCAAATAGCCCGCGGGCCGCGAGTTTGAGACCCCTGCTCTAAAACATCTACCCAGGCTCATGCGTGTATATATAAATATATAGTTTAACTCATTGTCATGACTGAGGTTTTTTTGTCTTAGTTTTTGCTTCTGTTTTGTTCTTAGGTTTACTGCATGTCTTAGTTTTGAGTTTTACTTCCCTGGTCCCAATCTCCCCTGATCATTTTCACGTGTGTCTCATGAGTCCTGTTTGTATGTATGTCTTGTCTCTGCCTTCCTCTGTGCTGGTCCATACTGTCCTCTTCCTAGTATGCCTGGTTACCCTGACAGTAGGGTTTGTTTGGTTTCCCTGCACGGCAGCGCTTTCTGTTTATGAGTATTAAGCCCTTTTTACTTGGGACCGCCTGCCTCCGGTCTCTGCATTTTGGGTCCTCTTAGCCCCCCGTACCTGACACTCATACAGTATTTTCATTAAAAAATTCTATGTATATGTACTAATTGAAAAACTACCCATTAAAAGGACAACAAATCTCTGGGAGTTGAAAGTGCAGAAAAAGGATATACTGGTCAAGTTCTGAAATTTAGCACCAAAGTCACTTTATTCACCTTTAATGTTGACAAGTTGTAGATATGTTCATTAAAAAATACTATAAAAATACTAACTTAAAAATCTACACAGTAAGACCACACACATCTTTGTGAGGAGATAGCATTGTCGTGCGTGTTATTGTCATTTGGTGGTAATGCATGATTACATCTTGCTTTTGATCAAGGAGGCATGGGTCCCAATAAATGCTCCTGTGGGTCAGAGTGGTCCTCCATCAGGGACCCGAGGCGCTGCAGGGCCGGTAGCGGCTTTCCATTCATGGGAGAATGTGCCCTTGGTGTAGTAAATACGCATGTGCAATGGCATATGTATGTATCAGAGGATGTCTGATTGGCTATTCTGCATATCATTCAAATAGTGGGAAGGATTATTTGCTGACAGATTTTTTTAAATATATATTTTTTTTGCTGATGTATTTTTGATGGCCCGCATTCTTCCAACATGTCCTTGTAATGAGCACCCCTGGTTTAATGTGTATTTGAAATCCATATTTGTAACTGGGCAGACATTGATTTGAAGAAGACTTCATGTGGTTGACAGGCCAACAGCAGCACACTTCAAATATTAGTTTAAAAAAAAACTGATGCCACACTGAGAAATCCTTGGAAAGAAAAAAAAGACAGGAATTCCATGCAATATTCATAAAGCAATTGTATCAGGTTGAACTGCCACCTTATTCCAGATTCTAAATCAAGAAATGGCTCAATGTTTTCTTTTATTTGCTTTAATCTAGTTGTGTTAAAAGTCAGTAATGGATGTTGCTACTCTCCTAAATGAACAAAGTTTGCTGAGACATCACAACACTGTCTAGTTCCAGTGAGGGATGGTGAAAGGTGAACGGCATGATTAAGACAAACTACGAGCGACTGCATGTAACCACAGGGGAGGAATTTGACTCCCTTTGCTCTCAGTTGATAAGTGTTGAAGCTGCTTTCGATGCTGTAGAGTTGGATGCTCTGAGTTCTGAAATGCCTCATGCTGGCATTTTCCCAGGGAGGACATTTATTATTCTGACTTGGTTCTTAACGGTAAAAACCATCCTTATTCCCAGGGTGTCAAAACATGCCTCTTTTTTTGAGCCCAGGATGCCTCTGCTCAGTGTTGAACATGCTGTTTTAGGTTAGTTTTAGCATGTTTGAGGTCAGGGTTGTACTTTTTAAACTACATTAAAGGGTGTTAATTGCTCCACATTTAATTTGGGTACCAGCCACTTATTAACTGCTGTCATCTCTGCTTTATCCTCTCCTTTTGCTGTGAGCAGTTTGAAGGAACAATCTGCACAGCCTTGTTGCCGTGGAAATAAAAGGGGATGTCACACAGCCACCAAAAATTGGTTATACGTGAAAAAAGTGAAAAAAAGTTGTGGTCTTTACGTGAAATTTTTACAGATGTATCAAGAATGAACCACGTTAAAACCACAAAAGAAGTACAAATAAACCACACAAAGAACACGCAAATCAACTTAGAACATGAACCGTGCATGTTTATTGCGCTGTTTATTTGTAATTCATTTGTGATTTGTGTGTCAATTACATAATTTTATTATGATATGTGCGTTGTATACGCAATATAAAAGTTTAAGATTCTACATCATGCAAAATCAATTTTTGGAGCTTTTAAGTGTATTATAATGTTCATTCCTTGCAAAAAAATAACTCCAAGGTATTTTGATCCATTCATGCATTTCACCTGCACTCTGAGCACCAGCCCCTCCCAATCCATTAAAAGTAGTGGGTTCTCACATTGTGACATCACAAAGTGAAGAACAGCTCCTGTCAGGAAGTGTCGGTGCTGCCAGCTCCGCCTCCAGGCCAACACAAATGCACTTTGTCTATGGCCCTAGCAGTGATCAGCAAAATTATTTCCTTTTATATGCACAATACGCACATCAATCTTTGCAAAAGTTCGGATGTTGTGTGATTTCGTGGGTGAAACGCAGACAAGCCACTGAGGCTGACTCTAGGTTGATGTCATTAAATGGGCGGCGCCCACAAGGAGCAACTGAGCTCCTATTGAGTTAAAAGCAGCAAGACCACGGGGCATTGACAGACGGAAAAAATGCCACAATTCTTATGCTAATTTTTAGTCATCAAGCCTGTCTTTTAATTTCTGTTTTAGCCATAGACATTTAGGTTCTCTATTTAGTCACGGTTCTTTTTTTAGCCTGAATTTTCAAATTTTTTGGACGAAACTAAATAAACCTGACAGTTCATCCTCCAAATGTGTTTCCTGTGGTTACACATTATTAATGCTGTTTTGTTTTCTTTTTGTAACATGAAAGTACAGGAATGTCCATGTTACTCAAAAAACAGAATTATTGCTTGTGATTTATTTACACTTTTGCTGCCTATTTAAATGTAAAATGATTTATGTTACATTTGTCTCTAGATATGATGCACTTTTGCAGGTAATTAAAAAAAAATAGCTTCATAATAAAATGTAGAGGCTTACAATTCTAAGACAGCAATACCATAAGGTACTGTAAGAAAATACTTTTTAACAAAAACAGCATTCAATCTGTACTGTATTATAGTTTGAACATATGATGCACATCACATGTTGTATACTCTCTTTTTGAAAAATTTGTTTGGTCCTCCTGACTTTTTATCCAGCAGTTATGCTTATGCTAGTCATCCATGTCCTGCTCTAAATATTACTCTTTAGTAGGTTGTTGTTGTTCCCCTTTGCGGGATATCCCGGAGGAATCACCACAGCCAATTGCACGAATTTGCACAGATGGTTTGGCAGCGATTTTTACACCAGATGCCCTTCCTGACCCAGACTTGGCCCCTTGTGGCTACATAGGTAGGGTCTTGCCCAAGGACCCACACTGGATGAAGCACCCTGTAAATGTGCTGGACTTGACCAATTGAGCCAACCAGCCACTGCGCAATCCAGCTTTTGTGTCCAGTCCATGCCAAGCTTTTTCTGTGTTTTCCATGTTTCTTTTTCCAACCAAAGCTTTCCCTCTGACCCTGTACTCTTTATTGGGTTATTGTTACTAGGCCTGGGTTGTTGTTTTTTTTCATTGCACTCTTGGATTGTCGCTGTGGACCTATGAACCCCTTTCCTCCACTTCCCTTCTCCTTCCCTGTAGTAATCATTTTCAAGTTCTTTCTCTTTCTCAGCTCAAGTCCAACTTGAAAGATCTGGTTTATTTCAAAGACACAAGGATCTACTCGTTCACATTTCATTTATTTCAAATGATTGTCTGTTTGGGAATTTCATTCACAACCTCTCAAAAAAGACAATAACCTTTTTTATGTAAAATGTTAACATAAGAGGTTAAGCAAAATGCCTTTAACAACTAGTATTCGTGATAAATCAAAATAAAAAGCTATTTACCATAAACCTCAGGGTTCATTCTAGTGGTGTTTCAAGTCTTTGAGCTGGAGTGCGTCTCTGCTGCACTATAGCAACAGGCACAGGTGTGTGAGTGGGAGAGATTACTACTATATTTGGTTACAAGCTTTGTTTGACCAGGTGGGAAAACGACTCCACCATTCCTCATTGCACAACACCTGTCACTTGGATTTCTGGATTCATAAAGCAAAGGAGGTCACACACTTGGTGCACTGTTGGTCTTCAACTGGTAGAAGCACAATCACACAAGTAAAGCTACGCTGAGGAATATTGGCGAAGCTTGGTATGATAAAGTATAGGTAGTCTCCACAGCTCTGAGTTCTTGCATCTATAGATCTCTCATTAGTCATGTTGGCTGCTATGTGAAGGAATGTTTGGAACTTGATGAAGCCACTTGGAAGAGACTAAATGTTTCAAGGAAGACGATTTTAAGTTCAGTTGCCATGACTCAGCTTCAAGAAAAACTAATATGCCATCTGTCCTGTCATGTGTACCCGCCATTCATAATCAAGCTCATTCATCTCTCTTGTGTTCTGCTGCATAAATACTCCTCTCATTCTGTCTCTTGTTGTTAGTTCGTAGAGGCCTGGTGACTCGTTTCAGCAATCTTGAAGTTCTGGAAAGTTCATAGTTATGACCCAGTTACGTCCCAGACTGTTGCCGACCAGGTTTTAGTCCCTGTGGGTTCCCTGTGCATCTCTGCTATGAGTTCCTGTTTGCTACTTGGAACTACAAGTTATACAAACTTCCTACTTCCTGCTGGGATCAGACGCTTCCTGAACTTTCATACCTTCCTCCACTGCCCCCTTCAGAAAAGGTAAAAATTCTCCTGCCATCAAAATGCATTAATAAATCCTTAGCAGTAAACTGCCTAGCGGAGCAGCTGGACAGGTCAGTTGGCTGCGTGTAGGACTGCTCCCTGGGAAATCAGGCTTAGATTTCCAAGTCCTTTGTTTCCCATGTACAGTAATTACTGGGTATGAAAAAGCTATAATGACGGGCAACTGTTAGTAGGTCAGCTTTTGTGGACTAATACAACTTCTCCAAACATGGAGCCAGAACAACATAATCAAAATCAAAAGTCATAATCATTTACTCTCTCAATTAAACTGTCAAGCAAACAACACAAAAAAACCCCGCAGCCAGATATAACATGAGAAAAATTAGCTACCAAACATGTCACAAAAACCAGTTAAGATCGAGCCCCCAATTTGTGTTACACCCCTGTCTGGGGGCTTGTAAAACGATGTAACATAAAGATAAAAGGAACAAACTGAATACCCCAACAACTTAAAAATTCTCACAAGCAAACCCAGGCTGAAAATAAGCTGGAAATGTATTTACAATAAAACTCAAAACTACACAAAAACAACCAATATTCAAGGACCAAAGCCTCTAACAACCAAACAAATTACAGCTCTGCTGCTACCTGCTAGGGTGGGGGTGTTTTCCAACAGATGATGCCACGGTTTTTAAATCTGGAGCTGTTTCATGCATGGCAGCTTCATTGGGGGCTCCTGGCCTTTTCCCAAAAAGTCCTAAAAAGGACTGGTTTTGCTCCGACAAAGTTTTATGCCGGATTACATCTGAGTTTTCTTGGGTGACCTCAGCTGACTGTTAACTTTCTAACAAGAAACCTTCCATTGACGGATCACTTCCAACATCTGCATGAACAGGCCTTAAAGACATTCACAACAAGATGATACCCCCATACACCTTAAGTCGCACCCTTTAACACACTTTATCTTTCGCTGCGTATGGATTGAATCAATCAACTGCTATTTCTAAGAGGTTGTGACGTGGATCCTCTCTGGAAGAAGGTTGGCTGTAATCTATATTCTTTACTTTAGCCTTTGAGCACTTCTAAAAACTGTCAACCATCTTTTTAACCATTTATCTAAAAGATGATTTGATGACACCATGCTAAACAACACGTTTAGTATCTTCGTGTTCCCCCACAATACGCTGCTTTACTTGGTTTTCCATCTTTTTCTTTGAAAAGGTAACTTTCATTTGTTTTGGGGTTTTTTTCCCTGTTTTTTGTTTCCATGTTTTAGCATCGTAATTGAGTTAAAGTGCTGATTTTGGTCACATGAAATCATTGCTTGAGCTGGCGTGAAATCTTTGGTCAAGATTGTTGTCCACTTTGGGCTCACAAAAAGCCTCTGAGATTTCCCCTGATTTCCTTGCCAAGTGTGCTTTTTCTGATTTCTTTTGACTGAGCTCTTGTGATAGTGGAAAAGAAGGTTGTTCTGTAGAGGTTATTCACTTCCTCCTTTGCCTTGCTCTCATCTCCTGTTTCTTGGAAAGCTTTTCTGAAAAGAATGACTTCCTTCTGATTAGTGGGAGTAACTAGATCAATTGGGTCATGCAGACTGGCTACTTGGCACAGTAATTATGTGCTGGTTCATGTTGATATGTTCCCACTGTGCATGGGACAAATAAAGGCTTTTCATATCTCATCGTTTCTTATCTTTTTTTAAATAACATTAGGAGTTCTTCAATTCTTGTTTGTTTTTTAGTTTTATTTTTTTTTTTTTTAGAAATTGATGGCAGTCATTGTGTAAACTCCTCTCTTAGTAAATAACCAGCTTCAAAAGCTTTATTTTCTTCTTCCTTCATCTGTTTATAAGGTATGAGGACCTTGTTCTTCTCTCATTATGCAATGATGTGATTTGACTCAGACTCCTATTTTGACCTGACCGGATCCATGGCTTGAGAAAGAACCTCCTTCTTTTAGGATCTTTTCAGTCTCTAACATTTTTATATCCAGCTCACCACGTCCTTACTATCCTTCAAAGAATTGTCATTCATCCTTTAAGTTGTCAAACATTGATACACTTGCCACTTGTGGAAAACACTGCTGGTTAATCACCCATGGTCATTGGTTAATCACCAATCTCCTCTACTTGGTCATCTCTTTAGAGCAAATGGTGGCGATGTATTTCTTTGTCCTCCAACCTTACAGAGTTTTACATCTTTTTTATGTTGCCTAGAGCTACGTGAGATTCAGAACTTCTAGTCATTTTTGGCTCAAGGTCATTTATGTTCAGCCTGTTAAATCTCCAGCTACTGTTCCAGATGAGGTACCTGGTTTGACTCAGAATTTGGATCTGGTGCCACTTGGTGGCTCACATGTCTTACTTGTCATTTTCATCAGTTCATTTTTTTTGTTTGTTTTTTTTTTTTTGTAAGTCATTTTGTCTCTTCCCCATCTCTTGTATTTGGGCAACTTAAGTGACCTTCCACTTGGATTGTCTGTTTAGTAGTCTTTGTGGAGAAAATCACTGATCAGGTCAATGGTATCTGGTCTCTTCAGGTCATCTGGCAACCTGTTCTGTCTTAACAATCTGTCTGAATACACCCAAGCGGACCAGGAACCGCTCTCGTACCCATCTTTTGAGGTGGTATTGGTTTGTTTCCAGAGCTTCTGTTCGCTCTGAGTTCTCTCAGTCTAAATAGCCTCTGGACCACAGCAAATAATTATACACTGACCAAAAATATAAATGCAACACTTTTGTTATTGCTCCCATTTTTTATGGTATGAACTCAAAGATGTGAAACATTTTCCACATACACAAAATAACCAGTTCTCTGAAATATTGTTCACAAATCTGTCTAAATCTGTGATAGTGAGCACTTCTCCTTTGCCAAGACAATCCATCCCACCTCACAGGTGTGCCATATCGAGATGCTGATTAGACAGCATGATTATTGCACAGGTGTGCCTTAGACTGGCCACAAGAAAGTTCAAGAAAGTTCAACACATGATATATTTACAAAGAAAGACGGTACACAGAAAGAGTTTTCAAAGTTTTAATAATATACCTGAGCTTTTCTTTCCAAACAGTGCCTGTGACGCGGCAGCAATATGGTAGTAACAGCACTAACAGGGCTGGTTAAAAACATATTGGTAAAAGTCACTGAGAGAGAGAAAAAAATTGTCACTGAGAGCAGCAGTAAGTTATAGGCGCGCGCCTCTGCGCAGAGGCAAGCACAGCGCAGCGCATGGGCCGGAAGTTTTCTTCCACAACAGTGACACACCGTAACACAGCACTAACAGGGCTGGTTTAAAAAACATAAAAGTCACTGAGAGCTTTCTTCATCTTCCTCCTGTGCACTGAAACCATGGAAGTCTTCCTCTTCAGTGTCGGATTGGAATAGCGTCAGGTATTCTTCGCCAGACACACTCAGTCTCTCCTTCTTCTTAATACAGACCAAACGCAAGGTTCAGGACCAAGAGATTTTACCAGTCTGAATACAGCCTAATTCTGAGAAGGTATCTTTTTGTCTTCACCTTTCTGCACACTCTATGTTCTATGTGTGATGTAATTTGTGCCAAATGTAAAATCTACTGAAGCGCACATTTTATTTACCTGCACTGACAGTAACTTCTAATAGCATCACAAAAATTTGAACTTCAATTTCTTCACAAGGCTCCTTTTGTGATTTGTTTCAGCAACAACATGTGAGAAAGCACTTGAAATGTTCTGTCATCTCAGGTAAAAGTCTACCAATTAGTTTTTCTTACTCTTTTGTGAATGTTTGCCATTTCTTGGTTTCTTTCTACATTTCTCAGTCTTACTTCAATCTTCTTTTTGACAAAGAACAAAAATGACAGCTTGAGGAGCTTTCCTTTTTGCCGTCCTTCTTTCTACACACGTAATCAGTAGTTAGGCAGCAGTTATGTCTGTTATGACATCTCAAACACTTTGGGCATGCCTAGCTTTTTCACAGCATTTGATTTTTCAAATGGCTTTAGTGCTCTGAACTATCCACAGAGGACATTTTCTCTGTGTTTTTCCTCTCCACAGAAAACACACCCGCCATCTTTTCTTGTATAACGAGTCAGAGTGTGCTTAAGCTGCTCCAACCTTTTAAAAATGTCCACTTGATTTTTCCAGAATTTAAGCAAACTACCAAAGTGGGACTTTATTTTGCAGGGCTGACCATGCAAACATTTTAATGATAAGTGGGTTCTTCAGTTCTACTACATTTCCAGGCTTTTGAGGTCGATAAGAACTTTTTCCACTGTTGGATAGATCTATAACTTGTCTGGGTTGGTTGGCTTTCACATTTGGGATCTTCTCCAAATCCAATCTCCAAAGCAACGTTTTTTTGGTTGCCTTATACATTTTCAAGTAGGGCTAATTCTGAAAATTTCTTCTCAAATAATGTTAATTTCTGTCCAGTTTGACCTCCATTTAAGATCTATCCTTTTCTCTTAAGCTACGGTCCCACTGCCCTTGGGATCACGCATTCAATCAGCCACTTCCAATAAAAAGTCTATGTCAACGTGCACAATCACAACCTTCCATCTTCAAAAACTCTTGCATTCGTTGTTTAGCTACATACGTTTTTAAGACCATCATTGGCCTCTATATAAAAAAAGTGCGTATTGATTGAACCTGTTAAGCCAGTACGAAGTTTGACCAATCAGAAACTCGGATTTGGTAGCGATATATGAAGGGTGTCTCTGTAAAAAGTGATTGTGGAGGAGAAATTAATGGTTGAAATTTTTGCACGGACTTATGCAACATCAAGTCTTTCATATATCAGAATAGAGCTGTGAAAGAAAAACCCTGGAGCAAGATTTTCCAGATTTGCACTACTTAGACATTTCGCGCCACGCCTTTACCAACTAGTAAAGAGTAGAAAAAGAGGGGGAAGAAGAAGTCCCTCCATGCCTGTCCAGTATGAACACCATGGGATAAATATGGGTCCAGGAGCCCGCGTTAAGCTCATTCTTCAACACGCGTCACATGCTCAGTGTGTCCATAGCTTTAGATGTCAGGAGATTTGGTTGTATGGGGTTCTCTCTGCAGTTTTGCTAAAGTCAAGTGGAACATTAATATGGTAAGGCTGATCCCTCCCTCAACTGGTAACATAGGTTACAGCTAACCTCCCATAAATCTCTGAACTCTCATAGGTTAAGACAATAACATCAAAACCTTCACTATGTGTAACATACTAAAAGGTAAAGTGAGCTTCTGCATCTCAAAGCCAGAATCAGCAAAAAGCTTTAAGGGCTTTTTCAATTCCCTACAATCTGTAAGTTGTAAAATGTGAGGATTGTGCAGTCTAGTTTACTTTTGTGTGCAATGTCATGGCTTTTGTCATGGTCTGTTGAGTTGTCCTCCTGTCACATTCACACAAGGTTAAAGTCCAAATCCAGAGCTGTTTTCATTCTGTTATTTGTCCTCAGCATACTGTATACATGTGTGGTTTTCAGCTCATTCTTGGTGGGTTATCTGCTTTGTTGCTGTTTTATTAAGACCTTACCTTCATGTTTTTGTCATATTCAGACTTTCTTATTAAATGTTCGAGTTTCTGCCACAGCCTTGGTTTCTATCCCTCTGCTGTTAGTCAGAAAGTTAGACAGAATGTTAGAAAGAATTAACAAAACAGGGTAAACCAGAAGTAAAATTAGTCTTATTAAACTTTTTTTTAAAAACTTTTTTCATAGTTACCAGGTGTCATTTTTATGTCAAATTATCAAAATGTTTGAATAATGATCTGTAATATCTAAATATCTAATATCTTATCTAAATAAATTAGTCTAAATTAATCAATACAGGTTGTTTTGGAATGTAAAAAAGCTGTTTAAGTTGGGAAAAACATAAAACAGAGAAACAACCAAAATGACAAGCCAGGATGGCCTGACACCGACTGACTAAAAACTGTCGAGCTAAACACAATGAGGGGCCGTCAACTATAGCAGAAACAACTGTGAACAAATAATTCAAGTCTGAGACCAGAGAAACAAACAGAACATAGTTTGAACACTTAAAACATGTCTTAAAGAGAACTCACCCAAAAAGGCACCAGTCCTCACAGGTAATGACTAAAACAGTGTTGTCGGCTCATCAAATTTGACATAGAAACAGCACAAGAGCCTGGAATTTTTTTTTTCTGGTTTTCAAAATGTTATCGATGACTTCTGGCACCAAATTCACTGGAGACAATTCGATTCCTCCAGTTTGCTAGTGGACAGACGGTTTTCCAATATTCCCTCGAATAACACACTGTTTAGCTGAGCTGAAAAGGCCATGGTCTTTACAAAAGATTGCTCTGTGTAGGGTGGATGTCACTGAGTTTATTGAAAAATGTCAAAAGGTAAGACCAAAGAAAAAAAAAAACACGGCAGAAAACAGAATGGTTAAGGGTTTTATCTCTGGAAAGTAGGTCACCTTGTGGTATTTATTTGATAGTATAGGAAAAGCATTCTTTGCTTTTTGGGGGATGGCTGTGGTGCCGAGCAGAACAGACTGTCAGTTATCCCCGTATGTCCATGTTCTGACGTATCCTTGGGTGAGACACTGAACTCCGTATTGCTCCTTGCATTGGCCTTGCATGCAACCATCAGTGTGTGACTGTGTGTTTGAATATGACTGACTGACTGACTTGTCTCCGACTCTTTTGTCTCGCTGAATAGATTCATACATAATAGAATTAAAACAAATATATTATAACTCCTATCCTTTTATGTTTCAAACATATACAAACTGAGACAATTTACCAAGTCAACAAAAAAGTACCTTATTTGAGTACCGCTTTCTTTTCACAATAACAACCTGACCATCATAAAGAGCAGACTCAAAACAATAATTCACAATTTATTTACATTAATGCAATTTGCAATTTGTTTTGGTGACTTTAAAAGTACATTAAAAATATATTATTCTTAAAATGAAATTTGGGAAGAATTTCTAAAAAAAAAGAAAAAAAAAGTGTATAAAAGATTAATATCCTTGAAATTTTTGGGAAATAATTGCTGTCTTCATCAAACGAAATAGATAATTTTAGTAAAATCAGTGGCAGCTAAGGAGCAGCTTTAAAAGATACACTTCTGACAGAAATTTGTAAAAGGCCAGACATTTCAGATATTAAAATGTGTATTTATGTTGCAGCAAAGAAGGCGGAGTTGTAGTCAGGGATGAAATAACTGCAAGTATATTTTATTTGCAAACAAACTCAGAAATGGCTAAATGAAAAATGCAGCTTAAGGTCCAGAGTAGCAACTTTGGAAACACATCTAATGCTATGTTCACACCGGTCTCCACAACAAGTCATTAAATCACCACTACCAATGAAAAGTCTATGTAAACATGCATATATGCATGTTTTGGGCTTTCGTATTCAAAACTCTGTTTTAAAACAAGGTTTTGAACCATTTTGGGCTCTAAATGCACAAATATTAAACTTAGTTTAAAGTTAAATCAGTTGAACGGATTCAGTCGTGACGTATGGATGCCATCTTTTTTAAAGGGCCTATATCATGCAAAATCAGCTATTTATTTAATATTTCAAATGTATGTGGTTGTTTTCAATGTTTTGTGCTGGCTGTATTTGCATAATGTGATTTGTTTACTGTTTTGTTTATTTAGTTTATTTAGAGGCAGAAAAATGGTTATTGAGGGGTTGGGTAATTCAGACGTAGCACTACTGAAGGCCGAGGTGTGTAATGCACGTTCCGCAACTGGGGTGGCCCCCACATGGAGAGAAATAAATGAACTGCAAAAATGACAAATATATCATTTAAAAATCATTCTTTAGCGTGCAAAAGGTACATCTTAGGTATATAAATCCATGTCAAATGCCCGATGTTTAAGTAGCACAACAGATAAAGTCAAAGTAAGTGGAGCATGATATTGTTGAGAGTAATAATTACAGTGACACTTGATTTGCCTTCATGCTGTTTTCCCTGAACAAGTCTCACCATCATTTCTTGGATGCTTAACTTCAAAATCTCTTTCTGTTTCAATTCTGACCAGTGGACAGAGTAAATATGGAGATCATTTTCTTCAAATGTGACTCCAAGTAAGTCAAATAAATAACCTGCTTAAGCTTGTGGCGGTTCAGAGTTCCACAACAGTAAACAGCTGGTCTGATCTGACTATCTCCTTTGCCACTGCAAACCTGCTTTTTGTGGCAGTGCCACTCTTTAAGGTCGTGCCACACAGCCACTATGTACATTTTGCGCATATTGCACGAATGAAAATTAGTCATAAGTAAATGTATGTGGAAAAAGTGAGAAATTTGTGGTCTTTATGTGAAAATGTCAGAGGTATTACGAATGAACCACATCAAAAGCACAGAAAATGTACGAACAAACCGTGCAAATAACACGTAAATCAATGTAGACTATGAACCATGCAGGATTATTGCCCTGTTTATATGCAATTCAACAGTGAATTGTGTGTCAATTACGTAATTGGAACATCATATATTCCATACAAACATTTGTACATAACAAATTTATATAAAATACGTGTTAACTGCGTAATTCTCAACCTACCAAAACTGAATTTACATAAATACGCGTCGGCCGAAAACCTCGCTGGACATCAACGAACGCAAGAAACACTTATGAATTGCGTAAATCACGCATTTATCAAGAAAGACTGAAATTTCATACGTGGAAAATGCACAAAATGGACATAGTGGTCACGTGACACCAGACTTCTGTCAAACTTTTCGGCAACTTTTCTTGTGTGTTCACGTTTTTTTGTGCTCATCGGAAAGTTTTCTTCTATGGAACCTTCCCATGTTGCTTAATTAGGGGCAGAGCATCTCAACAAATGAGGCAAACAGGCTTGCCTCTGGTATCAACATGCATTTCCTCTGCCTCCCAGCTGTTTGCAAAGTTTCTCTTTTTGGTTTGTGCTTTTTCTCATTTACTTGGGGCTGGCTTCAATATCAGTATAAAAGGGCTGACCCATTATTTCTTTAACTAACTGCTCTGAGTGTGATTTAGATCAGAGGAGGGGTAAACTGGTGTAAAGATGCTTTGATCTATACAGCAATTCTTTCAGGCCATCACAACAGTTGTGGTTTTAGTGCTGTGCCAGCACAGACCAGGAATAATCGTCACATAAAGTTATGTTATGGATCAAACATACAAACAAATATAATTGCCTGCAGACCTTGAATTTAAAATGATTTTTTTAGATTTTTTAGATCATCTTAGAGTTCAAAGTTATAGAAATCAGTGTTTTTTAAAAACTTTTTCCTTGACAAAAGGTTTTATTAGCTACTTTACATAGCACAATTTTTTGCCAAAAATCTGAATGTCATTGTCTGTCACTATAGAGGGAATGGTCACCAAAGTAAACGTCTTTTCTAGGATTTGTGCTCAATACAACAGCAAAAGAAACGAGATTTCATACAAAACCATCAAGTTTTGATATTTCAAAAAGCTGATACAAAAAGAAGAATTCCTGCAGGAATTCAAAAAAGTAAGTAAATAGAGGAACAATCTTCATTTCTCCACTTATCAAATGTGGCCATGGTTTACCCCCAAAATGGCATCAGGTGCTCTAAGACTAGAAAAGGATTTGGCAAGTAGGTTTTTCAAAGCTCCTGTGTAACTTACTCAAATCTCAAGGATACAAAGTGTCTATGAGCCCAAAACCATCACCCCCCCGGGACCTTTTGTTCTCCTTTATGGCAAAGATAGCAAAAACAGTCCATGTTTGTGAGTGACAACGTCTGCAATTAAGGCACTTGTGCCGACAGGTGTAGCTGGGCCGTACTGCTTTTTCCAGGGTGTATTGATGGCACTGCTGGACATCTGATCTCAAAGAAAAGTAAGGATTAAGTGCTTTTTTTTTCCACTGCAGATTATCACCTTCGCTGCCTTTAAAACCGCTTGCTGATAAAGAACATCCAAGTATCTTGGGTGTGCCTTGACCTGTGACATTAAGCTGTCTCCCACGGTTTCACCTTGCCGTCATATTTTTGTTCCCCCCTTAGATTTAAACCTCATGAACCTCGTGATCTTAAGGTTCTATATGGTACGTGCTTCCCCTGTCACCTAAGTTGCAAAAAACAAATGTCTAGACATGCCTTTAAGTTTATATTCTTCTTGTGAAAGAGACAAACTCAAGAAAAAGTAGAATCTTATCTTTTGTTTGTTTGCTTAATCTGCATTTTTTGAACATTAAAAAGGAAAATGGCATATGTTTTTTTGCTGTAAATGCTATGTGTTTTTAATTAAGTCACTGTGTATACAGAAAAATGTGCCTGACCTGAGGCTTTCTGCTTCCATCTGATCAGGGATTTAAAGATTTGAAGCATCCTGTCCCTTGCTGCAAAAGAAAGCACAAACACCAAACTTCCCTCTGGCTGCTTCTTTTCTGGTACTTGCTGTGGCGCTGCGATGAGAGACTGTGCACCGCAAATCCATGCAGCTATAGCAGCTCATTAGACTGCTGTCACCAGCAGAATATTTCGCTAATTAAAACTTCTAATTAAATTATAGCAAACTAACACATTCCGGCAAATACACTTAAATATATGTTTCAAAATTTATCAATGTTTTCTGCTAATTGTTTCCTATTTGCACCACGAGTCGTTTGTAGGGGAACATTATTTAAATTAGCAGATTTGATTTAATTATTAAATATTACATTTAAATAAATATACCCACTTCTGTGTCCGTGTTTATGATCACATTCTAGATGTAGATTTTTTTCTTCATTTTTAGCAATAGTAAGAACAGGGAAACAATTTTAAAATAAAAAACTAGAAAGTTGTTTTTTTGTTTTGTTTATTAATTTCATTTCCCCTTATTACCTCCTAGGAAAAATTGATTATCCAGCAGGTTTAAACATGAATAATCTCAGACACATTCATTTTTTAAAATAAAAGCAAAGAAATGTGACTGAAACAGGCTCATGGTTAGTTTTCTGAAGATAAATCCTGGCTGGGGTTTAATATCAAAAGTGTATATTATATATATATGTATATATATATATATACAGGTAGATCCTTTGGGGCTTGTCACCTCCAGAGTATCTCACACACCCAAAAAAGTGGGCACCATTGTTCTAGAGTTAGTGTAAATTGCAGTTTGTGTAGTCTGACTGGTAGACTTATCTCTGACTGTTTTGTATTGCATAATCTGCTTTATAGTTTGGTGCACCTTATATGGCTTATATTTTACAGTAGATTTAACACTATTCATTGACGGGGCGCTTATATTATAGTGTGCTCTATAGTCTGGAAAATATCTTAGGCTTTACCAAGAATACAGCTAGTTATGCTAATTTTTTTCTGGACTATCAGCTTTAGCAATGTTCTATGTTTAAATGCCTAACAAGAAAACTTTTTCAAAAAAAAAAACAGGTTTCTTCTTGGAGAATTCCACATAGACGATCCACATGTGCTAGTAGAATGGAGATGATACAGCTGTTTTTTTGTCAGTATTATATTTTCGGCCAAATATATATATATCTTTTTATTTCAAATTGTTTTCTGTAACTCTTAGGACAAGTTTCAATCAAGTCTGCTCACGAAAACCTTGAATAGTCCAAACAGACCTCTATTACAGCTTTTGCCTGCAGCACCGTCACGCAGAAATGCAAGATGAGATCACAAAAATAACATACCGACAGCTTTGAAAGCAGCAAACATCTTTTTTCCTATCTTGGTTAGGGGTGTTGGGAGTTTGGCCTGAGGCAAAGGAGCACTGCTGCTTTAAAAAAAGTGAAGAGATTTAACAGCAGCTTAACTCTCCTGCTTAAAAAGTCCATCTCATGTTTTTCTGATGAGGCTAGACAGAAAAAGCTCTCATCTTAAAGAATGCCTAATCAAGGTTTTTGGAATTTTCTGAGCCAAACGGCTTGCTGTACTTCTATATATCTACAACAAATGTAACTAAAGATTAAAATCCTACTTTTCTGTGTAAATGAGGGAACCTTTGACTGTCCCTGTTCTTCTTTTCAGTCAGACAGCCCATGCAGTAAAAAAGATTTCTTTCCATATTTCTTTTAATTTGGCATAAGACTCCGTTCAGATACATAAAACAAAGATCTCCATAGAAAACTTTGGGGATTAAACTACCCCTAACGGAGCTCACAGGTGGAAGCCGGGGAGGAGGGTGGGGTGACGAACACCGAGCTCGCGGAAACTGATGAAGAGAGATTGTACAGCACACCTGGAACTGGAGCTCAAGGACACTGAACAGGTGAGTTGATCAGGCTGAACCGCCCGCGGCGAGGAGTAACCAGGTAAACGCACTGCTCGAGCTGCCTGCCTGAAATACTCCCAAGGTGGTTCATTTTGAGGATCTCCTATAACCTTAACCTAAAACATAAGAAGCAACACTGTATAAACCAACACATAACATTGCACTGACATCCATTTTGAGAAGCTGGCTTTTTTATGGCTACTTTTATGATGCAAACACATGCCGTTTGGGCTGTGCCAGGCCTCTCCCTGATTAAAACCAATTGGTCCCCATGTTCTAAAACCTTTAAAGCTCTGTGTTGTGAGATCAATACATTGTGCCAGATGTTTAGCATCTTGGTGGCCAAGTGGTGGAGTGAGCACTGCAGGTTTGAAACCCCAGACAGACATATCTATGATTCTAAAATTGAGACCCGACCAATCCCTGCTTCACATTTAGCATCAAGATTTAGAGTTGAGAAGTGTTAAACGTTGCATGGTGTATACATATTTAACGCTTTTACTACCCTCCTCGAAGGCCCAAAGTGCTTTACAGTCACAGTCCGGTTTACCACGCACACATTCACACACTGATGGCTGCTCCCCTGCCGAAAACTGGCGCCTATAACCACCAGGGGCCAGTGGGTCAGTGTCTTGCCCAAAAACACTTTGGCGCATGGGCGGGCTAGGTGGGAATTGAACCTGCAATATTCCAATCAAAAGGTCGACCGCTCTACCTCGGCTTCCTGGGTGTGGCTGTGATTGTAGCTCCCTCAGACGGTGGGTCGAATGTAAATGCCTTGTCACACAGCCACTGCGTACATTTTGCACATTTTTTTACGAAATTTCGGTCTTGGTGATACATGGGTAATTTACGTAATTCATAAGTGCTTCTTGCGTTTGTCGTTCATCGATGTGTGCAGATGTCCAGGGATGTTTTCGTCCAACGCGTCTTTACCAAAACTCAGTTTTGAGCTGTTCAAACTTTTGGTCGGTTGAGAATTACGCAGTTTAGGCATATTTACTTAGTTTATAAGTAATTATTACGTAAATCTTAAGCAATTTTGCGTGATTTTTACGAGGTACATTAGCAAAATTGTGGCTTTCCACGACCGTTCTATGTATGTCTAAAGCAGTGTTTTTCAACCTTTTTTGAGCCACGGCACACTTTAACCTTGACAAAAATCCCGCGGCACACCAGCATCCAAAAAAGCAGAAAATCACGGTCTGTTTTGATCGACATGTGATTAAGCCTTCAAGAATGATTGGCGGAGACAGTTAAAGGGGCGGGACTTTTCCTTACACAGTAATAGCTGCAGCTAAATCGTGGTACCGTCATTCTTATCAAAATGTCTTTAATAGAATTAAATAAACACAAAGAAAAAGTCATTTTAAGATCTTTTATATTCCTAACTACTCAGTGTTTTATCAGGGCCTGTTTGGATGAACAAAGAGCTGATTTCCTGGAGATGGAAAAGGTTTTTAGATCATTGAATGAGGGCAATTTCCCACGGCGCACTTGACCATCTCCCGCGGCACACTGGTTGAAAAACACTGGTCTAAAGGACTTTTCACGCATGTAACACCGATGGATAACTTTTATGTCATATACAGCGCATATGTCACATTTAAATTACGTAATTGACGCACAAATCCCTAATGAATTGCATATAAACAGTGCAAAAGTCTTGCACACTTCATGTCATACGTTGATTCTTTGCTTAGTTTATTTGTACTTTTTCCGTGGTTTTATCGTGGTTTATTCATGATACATCTGTGAATATTTCACATAAAGACCACAACTTTTCTCAGTTCTTCCACGTATATTCACGTATGACCAATTTTCATCTGTACAATATGCACAAACTGTACATAGCGGCTGTGCGACACGACCTTAAGGAACAGGTGTTAGACACCTGTGGACTAATGGCACTTAGGGGACTTTAACTTCACTGGAAGATGGTGGACACATAAAACATGTTGGGGGTTTTCTTCTGTAAGTAATTAACTGTCGTGTTAAAGCAAACCATTTTTTTTCCAGATATAGCTGCTTCAAAATTACTTTCATGTCTTTTCAACAAAACAAAAAAAATACATCTCCGTACTACAATGAGTCTTTCATTCAGTTATTCACTCCAAATGAGGTCAACTGGCAAAATGTATAAAGCTCACAGGATACTGTCATGAAATCAAATGTAAAAAAAGAAAAAACAATTAAAAAAAACATGAAAAAGAGGCCATTAAGAGTACTTTGAATTAATCAGATTAGAAATTTGAAGCTTTAAAAACATACAAAAACAATGTTAAAGTTCTGTTTCATGATAGGTTGCTGTGGAGTGAATCGTTTTATTGTTTTTTTTGGTTTACTACAGTGCATCAAATGAACCTTCAACAGTTGTCTGATCCTGTCTAACATAGGATTGATTTTCCTCCGTTTTTCCCTCTGTAGCTTTCTAAAAACTATGACTGCTTCCCTAAAGCTTTTCTTAAAACCCCATAATCAGTATTTTCCTGTTTAAAGTCCTGGTCCTTTAAAGCATAAACACATCTCTCTGCTTAATCAATTTTTTAGCCTTTGTAGTTTCTTTTTTCCTCTTCTACGGCCTAATTAAATGTTGGCATAATGGGCTGTTGTTTGAAGCTTAAGGAGCCTGAAAACACATTTCCAACATCAAGTATTTTAGGCTTCACTTGCTGGAACAATTGCAGTTGGTGTTTCCTTTACATCTACGTTGATGAGTTATTAATTAAGTCATGAATGAATTTTGTATTACTTTAAACTAAAATGCTTAAGAACCTGTTCAAATAATTAATAAGCCACTAACCCCTTGGCCAGGACTCCCTTGAAAAAGAGGTTTTAATCTAAACTGGACCCTTCTGGTTAAATAAAGGTTAAATAAAAATAAATAAATACACTGAGATAGCCTGAGAAGTTGTCTTCCAAACATCAGCATCGTTAGGAAGTTTTGCTTCTCTTGAAACAATAAATGAATCAAATGCATTTTCTAAATATTCCAAATAAAAACTTTTCAAAGTCAGCATTTAATTTTCTGTAATTTTTTACTGTACCTTGTAGCCTGTGGACTGTCCCACTGCAATCGTGTACTGATTCACGATTTGAAAAAAGAGATACTCAGGAATGGAATTTTAAGCCTAATTTTCTTTATATATGTTCTCCATCATGAAGAAAATGCCACAAGAACACGACACAAAAACACATGATTTTTTTTCCTTGGAATGGCATCAATGGCATGCGCCTTTACAGACAGGAATGTTGCTGGAGCCTCCGAAACTGGATTTTGTTTAAATTGTTAGCATTAATTCATTATACAATGTTGAAACAACAATATTTTCAAAAAGAAATTTCTACTGAAGATAGGAGCAAAAAACAAGAGTTTATTGCTGCCCCAAGGAAACAACTAGATACAGCAGAGTCTTTCTGACGGTGTATTCCTAAAGTTCACCTTGCAATGTAACAGAAAAATTCCTCAGCTGAGTATTTCTGAACTCCGTTTGAATAGACAGATAATCCTTGTCTGCCTTTTGATATGAATTTTAAAAAGAAACAAGAATTTTCAGGGTGTTTTTCCATTATTTGCAGAAAACTCAAGTTTTTGTTTTCCTCAGTAAACTATGCCAAAATGAGGGCTTGGAAGAGAGTCTTTTTCTTTTTCACAGCTCTATTCCGACATGTGAAAGACTTGGTGTCATGTTTACAATGGTTAGCACTTCTGTGTTTCGAAAAGGGCACCGCCTAAATGTCACTGCCGAATCCGAGCCCCTAACTGGTCATAGTTTAGTGTTGTTGCGATTTGTGGGCGATGAGTGTCATTTTTGACGTTGGAGCATCACTCCAAACAGCTGACCAAGAAAAATTTTTTCCAGTTGAGGAAAATTTCTAAGCTTAGGAAAATTGTGATATGAAGATCTTGAACTTCTTATTCATGCCTTTGTATCTACACAGCTAGACTACTGTAACAGCCTGTTTTCCTGTCTGAATAAGAAGGAGCTTTCTCGTCTGCAGTTGATCCAAAACTCTGCTGCGAGGATCTTGACCCGCACTAAGAGAAGTGATCACATCTCCCCTATCCTCAAAGCTCTTCAATGGCACCCGCTTGCCTTTCAATATAAAGTCTTAGTGTTGACTTTTAGGGCCCTCCATGGTCAAGCTCCTCCATATGTTTGTGATTCGGTCGTCCCCTACAGAGCATCTCGTGCACTGAGGTCTGTGGATCAGAACTTGTTGATGGTCTCTTGCACACGATTCCAGACCAGGGGAGACAGACAGATACTAAACTCTGGAATGAGCTACCGTTGCCCCTGCTTCCCCTGGCCTCTACGAAGTCTTTTAAAAGTCAACAATAAACTTTTTATTTTTGCAAAGCATTTTGACAGAAACTGTTTTTATTTGGGCTTGGGATGTTGTTTTACGTGGTAAATGTTTTTTGTCTGTAATGTTTTTTTATATAAATATATTTAAACTTGTGAAGCACCTTGTGAAGTCTGTCTGTGAAAGGTGCTTTGTAAATAAAATTGACTTTACTTTACTTACTTAATATTTAGTGGCCAAGAAGTTCAACCGGTTAACCTTCTAGGGGGTAATCAGTGAACGGCTGTTTTGTACGGAGAGCCTGCTACTGGACCCACAAAGTTGCGTAGCGACGCGTGAACAGGAGCGTTCTTAACGTGAAAGCTCGAAATCCAGGTTGTTGGCGTTTACAAACTCTTCATTGAACATGGCCACTTGAACGAGTGTCGACTCGCCCGGTGGGTAGGAGCCTTTCGTGCATGTCTTGGTGTCCGTGTAAATGTCAGGCACTGCTGTTATGTCATTATAGTGCGACTTTGTAGTTCTTAACAGAGCTTACCCAAAACAAGCCGACAGCTTCACAATTGTTATCTATTTTGTATGGGTAAAGCCCAACGAGGTGTTATCATACACTAATGGGGTACTTGGAGGGCTGATCGCATCGGACGATCAACTGTGGAATAAGGTCTGTCAACACAAAGATTATGGTATTCTGTGGTCAATATTTTTGCGATTGCTCAGGAAGGAGTTTCTTCTGTTTTTGTGTTAAATTAGAGGACTCGTTTGTTCTTGTTTTTTTCCCCTAAAGCCACTTTTTTTGTCTTATTTTTTTACTCACCACAATGTTACAAATGTAAATGAAAATACTTGAAAATTAGGTGTTTGTTTAAAACAATTAAACATAGCTTATTTATTTACAGGTCATGGTTAATTAATTGCACAAAAAATTATTTACACGACATCACTTATTACAACACTTTACATTTTTTTTATATCTGACCACTATGGGATTTTAGTGCTTTTCTGAGTGCAAGGAGTGAATGTCTGAGGCAGGGAGTGTGGTCTAAAAGCTCGGAAGACTGTAAAAAAAGAAAAAAACAAGGACAATCAATGACAAGCATGACATTAAGTACAAGATACAGAGTGTAAGGCCGGAGTAGGGGTAGAGGTGAGCTGTAAAGCAGCTTGAGGAGGAAACAGCCAATGTATCAGTTAATGTATTGATTTCTTGGCCCAGTTTGAGCACTTTACCTGCCTGAACTAATGCGCTTGGCGATTCTGTTGTTTTCCCTGTCCGGTCCAATGATCTCAGTGAAAACCGCAGGTTTTTGCTCCTCCGTTCATGAAAAAGGGACAGCTCTGAAAACAGTGAACCAGTGGAAGCAGAAAATGGCAGAAAATCAGCTGTTCTCCACAAAAGAGACAAGATAGACACACGTCAAGATCTGGTTTATGTCAGGATCAAACAGGATCTCAGGATCTCTCTTGGTCCCAGCTCTGAGCAACTGGGAGGGGAAGGGGGGCGGGGTTGCTCCGTACCAATGGGCCATATATAAAATTTAGAAGCGACTTCTTAATGAAACACTGCCGCCCTGCAGAAATAATGTCTAAATCTACAACAAAGGTTTGGGGGATTTTGGATAAAAAAAGCATAATCCTAATTAAAAGACCACTAGGAACGCTTTTACAATAGATCAAAGGATGATCAGAGTGGGACTTTAAACAACCCAGTCTGTGAATTTCATTTATCGCTTATGTTTGCAAAACAATTACATCTTTTAAATTTATGATAAAATAGCTGACTTCCTAAAAACGAGACAATGAACGTGTCATGGACGAGTTTTTACAAGTGCCTCCAGCCTCATCTAAAACCTTTAAATCTGAATATTTATGATGATAGTCAGGACACACACTGTGATATGTGGCGCAGTCTGAGCAATCAATCTTTGGGTTACTCCACTACATAACCCAATTTCTTCAGCTAAATCACCAAGGATGCATGTTAACGTCTTTACAGGCGAAGCGTTGTCTGGTCAGCAGAAAAACAAAGCTGGCGCATAAGAAAAACAGGCCGCATGGGGGAAAAGTAGAAAGAACGGCAGGAATGATTGCAGCCCAACTTACAGCAGTGTTTCTGAAAGTCATTCTGAGCTCACATCCCCTCTCACCTCTCAATTTCTCTTTCTATTAAAAGCGTTTCACATTTACATTTTAGGCTCCTGGGAGAAGCTCCATCTTAACACAGAGGGATACAATGTGAAAGCCTCAGTTACAGCAGAATTCACAAGCAGCCGTGACTGGTGCTGACCCCTTACGCGGCACAGCCTTTTGCAATTTCAAAAAGAAAAGTCAGCTGATGTGGTTCCATCTGAGCCTCGCCCAGCATGTGAGCAGCAAAAAGGTGTTTAGCCTCTTAGGGCAAAGTGCTGGCAGTTTATTTGCGGTGCACTGAAACAAACTGAGATTAAAGATTTTTTTTTTTTTTTTTTGCCAAACTGTCAGCCCAAATCAAATTTTTGCAACCCTACACTATTTTTAGTTTCAGTAAATCTCTGTAAAGAATGTCTGACATGAATATTGAACTATTTTTTTGTAGTTGAAGGCGTAAGTAAATGAAAATGCATACAATTCTTCTTCTGTGTTTAATGTAAAAAGATAAGATCACCATGGAGCTCCTGCTCAGCCTGTGTAGAGCATCCTTCTGCTATTATCGTCCTCCTCTCACTCTGATAGTCTGAGACACAATGAAATACTCATTTGTGCTGGAAGTAGGCTCTAAATCTGGCAAGTGTTCCCAACAGGGAGAAGGCTATATCTAAAGCCGACGGGTGTTTAGATGGATTCTTTCTGACTACTTCGACAGGTACGAGACTCAGCAATCTCCCCGTAGTACAATGAATTGGATGTTCTTTTTTTTTCTGTGGAGGTTGTTTTCTTTTCTTTTTGGCAAAAAAGGGGACTCTTTCAGAGAGCAAGACCACCAGTCTGTCTGATTATGAAGCTCTTTTTTTGGTCTATGTTTATAGAATTATTTGCAAGTAAATTGAATATCCATCCGTCCATCTGTCCATCCATCCATTCATCTTCTTCCACTGGGGCAGCACTCTAATCAAAGATGCCCAGACTTCCCTCTCCCCTGCTACTTCCCGCAGCTCCTCAGGGGGGACCTGAGGCGTTCCCAGGCCAGCTTCCTCCAGCGTATCCTTGGTCTTCCCAGGCTTGCAACCAGTGGGAGACGCCCGGAGCACCTCCCCAGGGAGGCGTACAGGCGGCATCTGAACTAGATGCCCAAGTTACCTTAACTGGTTTAACTGGTTTCCCTCGATGTGGAGGAGTAGCGGTTCTACTCCGAGCTCTCTCCATGTAACTGAGCTTTTTACCCTTTCTCTGAAGCTACGTTCACACCGGCCTTGGAAACGCGCATTGGAGCGACCACTTTCAATGAAAGGTCTATGTGAATTAAGTTTATGTGTGTTTCGAGCTTCCGCGATCAAAACTCTCGCATTTACACGTCGCTTTGCAAGTTTTAAAATAGTTTTTTGTGTTCACGTGTAAAACATGCGATCATTGAAAGTTAAACTAGTTGAACTTTAACCAATCAGGGACATGGATTTGGTAGCGATTTTTGGATGACATCCCTTTTAATTCATGAAAGTGGTAACTGATCTTGGAGGAAAATGTATTATTTGTGGTTTGTGTCCAGCTTGCATTCTATGATACCAAGTCTTTCATATATCAGAATAGAGCTAAGAAAGAAAAAGCCTGGAGCAGGTCACAAGATTTGGACCGCTTGGACATTTTATACCAAATCTCTTCCAGATGTGAGTACATGCGCTAGTATCAGATAGTGACAGACCTGTGAACATATTTTATAATTAACAATCTGTGTTCAGTGGGTTCTTGAACATGGCCGGTGTGAACGTAGCATAAGGGAAGCCCAGCAATGCAACAGAGGAAGCTCATTTGGCCGCTTGTATTCTGGACGTCCCTCTTTTGGTCATAAGGTGATGACCTATGTTAAGTATAAGAATCACCACTAATTTGAAATGTCAATTTCTGACTGAGCTCCCTTTTCACCACAACAGACTGACACTACAATTGCAGAACAGCAGACACTCCCATTGTTGATCTCATACTCAAATCTTTCCTCACTCATGAGCAAGACGCCAAAATACTTAAAATCCTCCAGCTGGGGCAGGAGCACTCCACCCACCCAGAGAGGACAAACTACCGTTCTCTGGTCAAGAACCATGGCCTCAGTCCGTGGCCTTAAATTTAACATCTGTCTAACCTAAATTACGTCTGTCTGGAGAGGCAACTATTCACTACAAATGCCATGTTAGGGTACATCCACAACTTTTAAAGGCCGCGTCACACAGTCACTATGTCCACTTTGCACATATTGCACGCACGGAAATTGGTCATAAGTAAATATATGCAGAAAAAATGACAAAAGTTGGGGTCATTAGGTGAAATTTTAGATGTGTCACGAAAAAAACATGTTAAAACTACGCAATGAACAAGAAATCAACTTAGAAAAGGAACTGTGTGTTAGTATGTTTTTATGCAATCGATTAATGATTTGTGCGTCAATTACATTATTTGAATGTGTTAGGTGCACTGTACACGCGACATAAAAGTTATACATCGGTGGTACATGCATAAAAAGTCAGTTAAAAATTTCCGAATGCCTTTTGCAAAAAACACGCACAATTGCGTAGATTTATGTATTATTGCATATAAACTATGTAAAATATGCGTAAATTGCATACGTCTCAACCAACCAAAAGGTTTGAACAACTTGAAACCAAATTCACGTAAAGTTGCGTCAGCCGAAACCCTTGACAAACATCAGTGCTCATCGACGAATTATGAGCACAAGAAACACGTATGAATTACGTAAATCACACGTGTATCACGAAAGACCGACATTCAATCTGTGGAAAATACACAAATTGACAGTCCTAAAGAATCCACAGAAAGAAAAAAGAAAAAATTATAAAGTCTACACATGGGCTTAAACTTTAGAGGCTCTTAAACATGACAGTACTGAAAATTTTAAGCACAACAGAATCGGTTTCTATTGTTCAAAGACCAACATCTACTGTCCACATGAACCTAAGGCCAAACAAAATCCTGAAAGCTGTTTGCGACTACAGCAAAATCTGGCAAAAGCACTGGTCTTAAATGTATATGTTCTGGGTTTGAAGTAGTTGCTAAAAAGCTTTTTGTTTACTAAATTTACCAGCAAGGTCAGGTAAGACTCACTAAAAGCTTCTGGTTATGTCAACATTTCTATATTTTAAAATATTAAGTCTCGTCCTCTGACTACCACAAGATTGCAACCGGCAAAACATTCCATCCATCCTTCCATTTATCCATCAATCAATCATCTACATTTCATTTTGTCCCGATCAGGGCCACTGTGATTGTTGGAGGCTTTCATGGGGTGAAGGTGGAATAAACCTCTGACAGGTAACCAGCCCATCCTAGGGCTGTTCCCATTTCTACCTACTCCTTAGGGGGAATTTAGAGTTAACAAATAACCAAAGAGTTACCAAATAAAGGCAAACCTGGCTCTGACAGTGCGTAGAGCCTAAAGAGCTTACAGTACACCAGTGGACGCGCAGGGAAACGTGCAAATTCCACACAAAAATGACCCAGGACTGTGCAAAACAGTGCAAAATAATACACACCACCATGCAGCCCTGTTGATTTTGTTATTGACTGTGCAACGCTGCTTCAAAGCATAGTAGAAAGATGTAGTCAAAAAACACATACAGCACTTTTTGTTTTGCAGAGCTGACCAACATTGAAACCTTTCAAATGTTAAAGTAAATTTCTTCTTCTTCTGTGCTGAAAAACGCCTTGTTTTTGAATCTGAACACAATAAAAACCATTCTTACAGCCAAGGACTATGCCATTGAGTCTGCTTAAATAACAACTGAGCTTCTGATCTAAAAGTGGTGGATACAAAACAAAGAGTGTTGTTCCAAACCTATAACAGTTAAGTCACACTTTATTAAAAGTGCACTTCAGCTAACTCAATTTCCATAGTATTGCCTGATGTGGTTGTTTTCCCAGCAGAGTAGAGTCATGAGTTTGTACGTTTTCATGTTACTTCTGAGCCTTTTCAAAGACATCCTGTGGTTCTATTAGTGCTAATGCTGTCATGTGATTCATTTTTTGTAGAGATTAAATAATTATGACCTGTAAATAAATAATCAAATTAATCTTTTTTTAATCTAACCTAGTAGTTGCTGTGAAAAAACTAATTTTGGGGGATTTTTATTTGAGTTTAGTGCCATTGTGGAACAGTAAAAGATCAAAATACAGTTTTATAGTTTCCTTTAATCTGGTGAACTTGATGATTTTGAAAACTGGGAACCAGCAGAAGAGAATTTAAGGAGGAGGAGATGAGACAAGAGGACCCACGAGGAAGTAAACAATTTAGACTTTGGATTTTGTTTCTTTGTTGTGACTGGACAAAAACAAGCCTTAAGTGGCAAACTTTCCCTCTAAAATCATGCTTTGTTTAACTGATGTTTAGTGCATATATACCACCTTCCTCCACAGCTGCAGAGCGAGGTCGGTACGGGGTTCTGTAGCCGTTACCATGACATCAAGTCAGTATCAAAAAGTCTATCTTTTGAGAAAAACGATTTACACCTAAAAAATATCAAGATACTAATAGTGACCGTGGTCTAAGCAAGATAATGCCCTTCAAGGTGAACTGTCTACTGTCTGATGCAACCAGGCCTCCACTTTGTCCTTTAATTTATGATGATGAGCACTCCCTTACATAATAGATCATAGTTATATATAGATAAAAAATTAGATTAATGTGAAAAAGGGTACACGCAAATTTGTCTGTAATTATTTAATTGTGATTAACCCAATAATTTGACATCCCTAAATAATACCAGCCATGTTTTTTTGTTTTTTTTTAAGTGGGCCCTTATTAACAGCTTGATATCAAACTATTCATCCATTTGATTAACTTACTGTATCCCTTTTGGGTCACGGGGTTACTGGAGCCTGTCCTGGCTACTTCAGATGGACAGTTCGCCCTTCAGTGGCAGGGCTGACATCAAACCATGGACATTTATCAAAGACTTCCAGATTGTTGTTACAACTTTCAATTCACTATCAAGTCTTCACATAAACGGCCACATCTCATCCAGTAACGCCCTTCACCCTTTTGTGCATCCCCTTATCAAATGCACAGCGATGAAATTCACCTGCATGTGTACAATTTGTTCTGTTATCTTAGTCGAGGCCATCAGAGCTGCCGTGACGGGTTCCATCTTTTTCTCTGTGATTGTTCACATCACAGCAGCTGTGAGAGACAGAACACAGGAGCAGGCAGCAAGATGGAAGAGATTATCGCCTTCATGTTCTCCTTGCAACCATGTTTCAAGTGGAGAGTTGCTAACGGGCTGTAACACAGTGAGAAGCCAAAACTCAGCAGCACTATAAATAAACCGCCTGAGAATGGAAGACCCGGAGAAGATAGAGACGAAGAAAGAAAGGGAGGAGTTAGAGCGGTGCAGGAGTAGAGGGGGTGTAATCAATAAATCTCTAATCTCTGGAGCATTCTGTCCTCCCTCTTCCTACTGAGTAGCCAGGAACCCACACTCTGGATAGACTTATGCCCACACCACTCCCTTTAGGTCTGACCTTATTATATGGCCTTAGAATGGAAAGAGGCTGATTTGTTGCTGCAGTGACCTGTTTGTCAGACACGATGACACCAGTCATCTCATCTCAGGGCAAAGTTAGAGCCAGGGGACCGACTCACCCCGGCAAATATGTGACAGAATATATCTCTAACTTTGTGTGCTAAAACTGTCAGCAGCTCGCTGTCGGAACGTCTACATTTGGGAGACGTATCCACCAGCACGTTGAAAGACTGCAGCTCAGACCAGAAGCCGCTTTCCATCTAAAGTGGCTGCTTCGTGCTGTTTAATGAGATCTAGTCTTAGTCATTAAAGTATTCAGAGCAGCATTGTGTTCTTACAAAATGCTCATAAATGTTGTAAACTGATCCTCCTTGCTTTTCTCGCTTCTCCCCGTCTAAAACGAGATGCTCTGCTCGGGTGTAAGAAACGTTCCTCCTGATTAGGGACACACTCAAACCTCAACTGGATTTTCATGCACTTCTCATCAGAGGTGGGTCATTGCATCTCAATGCACAGAAACACAGAAGGTGGGGGAGGTTTGTAAACTGGCAGATACTGTGGCCCTGAAGCGCCAATCGCACCAACAGATCCCTCAATGCAAAAACTTCTTTACGTCCAACTCCAACTGTTTTTTTTTCTATTGTAAAATTGTTCCCAGTGATCTTTTAAGTAAAATTATACAGTTTTTATCCTAAATCAAAAAGCCTTTGTCATTTTTAAAGACATATTTTATGCACAGCGGCAATAAAAGTACAATTCTGGTTTAGGACGGGACTGTTGGTGCAGAGGAACCCGGCTTCCTCCCCGTCGCTAAAATCTCTGTTTGCACGCTCATTTGCGACCTTATAGTCTCAAGCTAACATTAGCAGCACAAAAGTAATGATGAACAATACTGGATCAATTCACAAGTACAGTTTTGAGCTAGAATTGCAAAAAAAAGGTACTGAAAGCTCATCAAAAGTTTTTCTTGTTTCCATTAAATTAAATTTTCATTAACACACTTTTCACTCATCTCAACCAGGGAAAATCTAGTAATTAATTTGCCTCAGGCGGGAAAATAAGATATTTAACTCTCTTCTTAACCCAGAGCAAATTAACAATAATATTTATAGCTTTAAAAAAACAGGTAAACAAGTGTTTCTGTGCATGATATGAGTTCTAGTATCTGGGGCCATTTAAGCTTTGTAACTTCAAAAATTATTATAGTATTTAATTGTTTTTTTTTTTCATTTTGGCTAAAGGGAAGCTAAAGAAATTTGTAGTACTGGTACTAATGTTTAGATAGAAACTTTAATAAACATGCAGAATGTGGCCGTTAAGCGAGTATATTAAGCCATTAAAAACAAGTACTAGCCCAAAACATGGTAAAGTAAGTCATGGGAACTCAAATGGCACTGAAATGACCCAGATATTTTTCCACATGTATAGTAACATTTTTTTACGAATCACATTCATGAAAAAAAAAACATATTTTTCTGTTTATAAAATTATTGTGTAATTATTTTAGTTTTTTATTTTAAAAACCTTAAATTTAAGTTGCAAAGCCCTTGAATGCCAAAATCTTTGTACCTTTTTTTCTGAAAATCATATTTTTCTAATGTTAGTTTTGGTACTTATCCACTTTTGTAACGGCAGAATGGAAAACTGCAACAGGCAACCAAGAGAACAGATAACTTCACAGATTTACAGCAACAGTACCCAGCCTATTTTAGACTCTCCTTTAAAATTTAATTACTTTTAGAGTTTCAGTGGCATTACACTATTATATATGTCAGAACCTTTGCAGCCTCACACGCCAGGAAATATGCTCACAAACTGTTCTTAGTCACTCCTAGATACATGCTCACACACTGAGGCGACAGCAGTGCCTGGTGATGTTCCAGCGCCTGGCCTACCCTTTTTGCATTGAGAATACTCAAATATTTTTTATTTAAAGGAATTATATTTGGTATCTTTTGAGTGGTTTACATGTGTCTCTGTCAAGCCCCTATTTTATTGTTTCTAAATTTAAAGCCGACCAGAAAGGACGAAATGTTGCAGTAACTACAGAACACCACAGAAAACAGCAATTTCCTAAAATCCAATATAGAAAAGTCTGATGTATTTTATTCCAAAAACAAAAATGATTCAAGCCTGGTTTGAAAATTTGATGTGTATAGTCTTATTTTCCATTGATAACCAAGGTTAGATAGGGGTTAATGTTTTGTTTTTGTTCAATTTTAATTAGAAAAACAATGTATTTATTTTTTGGTTTGTGAATTCATAAGCAAACTCACTTTACTTTGTCCCTTCTATATCACCATTTGCAGAACATCCCACTTCAGGATTTATTTTTATTGTTCGCAGAAATGACATCAGAGGTTATCCAAATGTGTAATTGTTAGACTTCGGCACATTATAATGCTGGAAATGAGAAAAATTGTACCGGATTTTCCGCACTATGAGGTAAACTGAAGGTGTATCCAGACTGGACACATTTGGTTTGCTTAAAGTGAACCAGCATTAGTTTTCCCTGATAATCCGGAACAAATTTTCAGTCTGAATACACCAAAGCAGAAACTGGTTTTCGACCAGGAACCGCTCTCTGACCCGTCTTTGGAGGTGGTCTCAGTTCGTTTTCAATCGGACTGAGCTTCGGTTCGCTCTGAGATTCCTCAGTCTGAATACAATCCTTCCTCGGAGCGGAGCAGCTGGGCCAAAATGGCCACCGTAGCTAATGTAAACAGATCAGGAATATAGCAACAGATGAGCCGTGGACAGATATAAAGCAACAATTGTCGTGTTATCAAACAGAAAAAAAGAGTCCTGTTATTTGTTAGAACGTTTATTTTAACACGGCTGAAAACGCTTCTTACATGCTTTTCTGTGTCTTGTTAGTGCTGCTGTGACATCATCCTAAAAGTTACCTTGTAGTTCCTTAACAGAATTCTCTCAAAACACACAATGATGAGACACAGCCCCTCATTGAATTGTGATAGGATGAATTTAGATTCATCTAAACCATTTTTAAAGCGATACAAATTTCTTCTTCTTCAAAGACAATCTACATGTCATAAACATTTATCAGCGTACCTTCTTAGATGGGGGTGGCCGTGGTGCAGCGGTGGACCCATGATCGTAAGATTGCAGGTTTGACTCCCGCCTTGCACGCCTATGAGTCGATGTGTCCTTGGGTAAGACACTGAACCCCACCTTGCCTCTGGTGGCAGGCCTGTGTTTGGCAGCGGAGCGGCCACCAGTGTGTGAATGTGTGTGCATGGGTGAATGCGTCTGTGACTGTAAAAGCGCTTTGTCCTTGTAGGTAGAAAAGTGCTATACAAGCATACACCATTTACCATGTCTGCCTGCAAGTAAAAAGCCTGACAGTGGTACAGACGTTCAAAACTTGTGAGCCAAATATAAAGTTTGAATGAACTAAAAGCGCCGAACTGTCATAATTTCTGCCTCTAGTTGCTTTGCCTTGCCCTCATAATTCCTGACCAATGAGTGAAGAGGTCTTTAGAGACATTGTTATGTAGTGACGTTGTTATGTTCACAAGCTTCGGTTCAGAACAGGAAAGTCGACTTGATGGCAGTCTGAATAGACCAAGGTTTGGGAATCTGGACCAAATTAAGCAGACTGGGACCAAACAGTTTTCCCAGTCTGAAAACATCCTTAAACCTTGTGCTATCTTGTGGGGTCATAATGACCCCACCCTTACATTGACGTGTTCTCCCTACCATGACAAATGTGGAGAAAGGTGTTGATTTCATGTAATCCATGGACACCAGTGAAGATCACAAATCATTGCCACTGTCTTGTGGGGTCCAGATGACCCCAGCCCAGACGTTAAAGTGCCTTGGATAGCACAAGGATTAAAAACCTTAAATTTTTTTTAAAGAAATAACAGTTTTCCTTACAATCTGGAGTGCCCTAAATATGGATTAATTCTAGTAGTGTATACTGATGTCGAGCAATTTTATGCGGTATAGTTTTTTTGTTTTTTGGGGTGTTTTTGTAAATAAGCTAACACCTAACACGGCTTACTTGTAGCAGTGTTGGAATGTTTTTTTATGTAGTACTCATAATTCAATTCAATTCAATTTTATTTGTATAGCCCAAAATCACAACAACAGTCGTCTCGATGGGCTTTGAAGTAAAACAAGGAAAAAAAAAAGGATCATGAATACAAAGAGTCAATAGGAAAATACTAAAATAAACTAACAAACTGACTAAGCTATACTGGCATCCCTGCCCTTAGAAGTAGAGTTGGTTGTTAGATTAGTCACAGTAATGTTTGTTTTAGCAGTATCAATCCTTTTTTTTATGTGCTGCAAACAGGGTTGGGAGGTACAGGTTTTATGTATTTGCTAATGCAGCTAATGTTTCTAACATGGATAACATAGCGTGTTACAAACAAGTTCTAAAGTTCCTTTGAACGTGGTTAATGACGCCTGACTGACTGACTTACCTGTGACTCTTTTGTCTCACTTAATGCATCATAGTTTGGTATGCCTTATATATGACAGAAGTTTGAAATTAGACCTTTCAGTGTCTTAAAATCTCATGCGCCATCTAGTGCAGAAAGTACGGTACTCCAACAAATGTACAGTAATGAATACATCCAGGCAAGTAAGAGAGATGAACACTTAGTGCACAACAGTTAAAACCTTAATAAAAATGTGGCAGTTTCAGTTGCTGCATAAAAACTTAGTTACTCCATGTTGATCAGGCCCAAGACGTTTTCACTGATATCCCTGAAAAGTGAGACTTCCTATGCGAGCATCTATGATGTATCGCCCCTTGCTCCAATGCATTTTAATATCACCTGAATCTATAAACCTCGAGAAATGCAGCAGTTCCTCTTCAAGCGTTTAGTGGAGCCTCGCTGTGCTATTGTGAGGCTTTCTGTATGGTTGGGATGATTGAATGGCAGTGTTATGAGGTATACCCACACATTCTTATGGGAAATGTTTCAAAGAAACTGTTAAAACAGGGATATATTTTCATATACTTCCACATTACCATTCACAAATACAACAAAAGCTCTTATGAGGAGAAAATAATCACTCGCTGGTGTTTAGATTGTGATTGAGTAAGCAATGAAAGGCTGTGAGTGCCTCTGAACCCACCCATGAATCTTGTTGATTAATGATAAAAGCAGTGGGAGTTAATAACTATGAAATATTAGGACATTACTGGGGGCCAGTATTTGCTCTTTAAGACACACCTGGTGCAGTTAACTGCCCTCAAGTGACCTGACTTTTTCCAAACTGCACAGAACAATCATCAGACTTAATGACTTTGAAACGATGGACATGAACGCCAGCACTGATCCCACCCCCTCACCCACTACAGCAGTGGCAGGAGTGAGAGGTTAATAGAGGTTTATGCAAACGTAAACTAGTGTGAAAACCAATCAACTCTTTTTATATCTCATTGTATTTCAGCAGCAAATGCTATTTACTGTGAACTTTCCAAACTAGCTCAGCAGTTCTCAGTTGGGTCTACCAACAAATCTACAACACGTCTGGGTGTAAAAATTCCATATGACATATATATAACAACAGCTAGTTAAACACATGCAGCACTTTTTTTTAACTGAAACGATTGTGTCCATTCTGGATCACAAACATACTACATATATGTCCTCACTGTCATGTTTCTTAAGATGCATCTACTCCTAATGCAATTTGCACATCAAATTCCCTTTGTTTTTTACGAGTCAAGAATTCGCTACTATTCACATGTCCAAAAAGTATATTTTCTAATTAGCACAAACACTTGTGTGTGGGAGGACCTACAGCTAACCTTTTATTTCACTGGCTCGATGCTACATTTTGGAAGACATGGATGATGTTGGGACAGCTGCTCAGATTGATCTATTTTGGAGAGCTCTGCAAAGGCGCCATGTCTGAACGCACAAGATCATTCAAATATCCTCCCAGTCCAGTGAGGTTCACCATCTCCTACAGAAGCTGTGTCTAAATGACGGCCGCTTTCAGCGGTACCTCCGTCTCTCTGTGACCCAGTTTGATGACTTGCTGTCCCACACTGGTCCACAGAAGGAAAAAAAAATAATGGAAAGGAACTTTTAATTCTTATCTCAATGCAAATATAAAGAAACATCATAAAACCTATATCGCCCTTCAAAGCATGTAATACATGCATTTCTGAGACCCAAAGCTTACTAACATGATCCAAACTTTCCGTAAAAATCCATGTACATAACTCGGTCCATGTTTTCTGCTCTGTAGTTCATCTTCATGCCACTAGGGGCAGTAGATGGGCTTTTTCTGGTCATTTCAAAATGGCTGCTTCCATGAAATCTCAAAAAAAATTTGGGCGAGAAAAGTTACGCTAATTTTCTAAACTTTTTGGTGAGAGTAACTCCTCTATTGTTATTCATTTATAAAAATGACTGCTTGCTGTATTGACAGAATGTAAATGAATTTGAAATTAATTATTTATAATACAGTTACATCTTGTTACAACTATGTGGATCAAATTTGAGGTAAATAATCATGTCAATGTTTTTGCGTTATAAAATAACACTGTTGTGAGCAAAAACTGAAAAATCAACCAACTGATCATATTTAAGATCATCTTTATCTCATGTGTTGCAATTTATTGTGGATTTTTATCAAATGTTAATAAAAAAAATTCTTAATTCCCCCAAAACTGAATTTTCAATCAATTATTTCATTTAGTGAGCCATACAGGGTTGTTACGTCCCTCTTCAGAGAGGAGGGAGAAATGTGCAACATAAAGAAAATTATGATAACCGGGCGGGGTTAAGGTTGGCCACACTCATAAAAAAATAAAGGAACTAAAGGAAAATAATCAACACAACACCAAAGGTGCAATAAATAATAGTATAACTTAAATTCTCAGGCTTTATAGCAAGACACCAAATTACTCAAAATGCAAACAAAGAACCACAAGAGTAAATGTAATAAAAGGACAAAACCGGAATCAACCTAAGGGGGGAACCAGAGGCTTTCTCAAGCTAAGGCCAGGCAGACAGCAGGGGCAGGCTGAAGGTACAAATTCCCACTCAGGAATGCAGAGGATCCTGGGATCTTTTAAACTTCCCTCCAAGCCAGGCGATTGGAAGCAGCCTCAATCAGCTCTGCAGAGGGGGCGGAGTCAGCAGCTGTGCAGGAGCTGGACTTCTGCAGCAGCTAGAACACAAACGCATACACACAAACACCCAAAACAAGCAGACACTACCAGGGGTTGTAACAAGGGTGAAGTTCGAGAGGTATACAAATGGCACCATGTATTAAACTCACCTACTGATCACATCATCATCACTTAACTAGCTAAGTTTCAAGAGATTGATAGACACAAAGTTCGGGTTTTTGAACTGTTTTTGCTGCACCGTGTCACTCGTGAAATAATCTGAGCCACTTGCTCAAAAGGGACCCCGTCCTGTGTGTTTACATTGACTTAACATTGAACCACCACCATGCCTCAGACAATAAATCGTGTTTATGTGAACACATGTGAACAAAAAAAAAAGATCGGTGTAACCGTTTGGGAATAATGAAAACACTGCATGTGCTTGTTTCCTGCAGTCTATTGGTGCTTGTGTGTTTTTGTTCATTTCTCTTTCTGGATTGTCTTTGTCTCTAAAGCTCCCTTCTCACCTGTTCCAAATCTCATTAAGCTCAGTTTAAATATGGGTTTCTCTCCACTCATTCCCTGTAAGTTTTCTAGTAGGTTTAGTGGGTCAGACCTGCTTTCTAGTCTCTCAGGTGTTGTTTCTAGATCCAGTCTGTGAGCTATGAGGTGCAGTCTTTCCATTGGTGAACACTGTTTATGAAAGTGCTATCTCTTTCTTCCTTGTCTGATCAGCCGTATCCCCCTACCATAAACCTTAAATAAAGTATCACTATGATTGCAAGTATCACAGTAATCCACATTCTTCATGTTAGTTGCTATGCAACACACCAATAAAAAAAAGCCACAATGGAATACTTGTTTTATTGATATGATTTGCATCTAAGCTTAAGGTTGGAAGTCTTGACCGTGAAACTATAACAGCTTAGGCTTAGTTTTAATGATTTATCTCAGAGCTTAGATAAACTGTTTCATTTGATTTGAAAAAATATACTTTCAAGGGAAGTTTCACTGAGGCTTCAGATCTGAAGACAGCACAGGAGTCATCAAGAGGGGAGATAAAGAGTTACAATCTAGTACAGAGGGATTTTTTTTTTTACACTCTTGAAACTTTCAGTGAAATTGATTTGCATTGGACTTGTAAGGTTGTATTTGGAGAACGGCAGAGCAACAAGAAGGCAGCTGGCTGGTAGAATAAAAGGCCTCAGGTGATAGGATGGAAAGATTTTTAATCCATGTGTATGACGGCTCAACTGCAGAGACCTAAAACAGCCGGTTAGTGTGAACAGTCTCAGGCACCATTTTGGTTCATCTTCTTCCAGCGCTATTCTCACTCTTCCATCAATGTTCCTTCTTATAGATAATTCTCTCTTTCTCAAGCTCTTCTTGTTTGGTGTTCCTGGTAAACACTGGTATCCAAATGCTCCAATTAATGGTAATCCTGTCTTAAATCTGATGAAAATTGGTCATATATGAATATACATGGAAAAAGTGATACATGAAATCTTTACAGATGAATCATGATTGAAGTATGTTAAAACCCCGGATGAAGTATGAATAAACCATGGAAAGAAGAAGTAAATCAATGTAGAACATAAACCGTGCGGTTCATTAGAGCAATCATTAGCGATTTGTGACCGAAAAGTTTTGAACAGCTCAAAACTGAATTCATGTGAACCCTTGACGGACATCTGTGCACATCGACGGATGACGAGCACAGGAAAGAAACACTTATGCATCACATATATCATGCATGTATCCTGGGAGACCGAAATTCCCTTTGTGGAAAATACGCAACATGTACGTAGTGGCTGTGTGACACAGCCAAGTCGAGTCACACATCCACTATGCTTGGACAAGTTGAAAACACAGAGGAGCTTGCTGGAGCATGGCAGAGGTGCAGGGGCAAGCAGTCAACAATATCCAGGGCAAAACCACAGGAGAGCAGGAATGCATGTATGCATGTGTTTGATGAGTTGAAGTTATTGTCCTAGTTTTGGTATTTTTGAGTTCGGCAGGGATAGGCTCCGGCAGCCCCATGACCCCGAAAGGGAAAAACGGAATAGAAAATGAATGGTTGTAATTTTGTTTTTTGATCTGCATACTAAACCGGCCTCCTAATTGATGTTATGTTCAGCGCAGAGAAAAGGATGGACACTAGAGATATCGGCCGTGATGCAGCAGCAGGGCGGTTGACCTCTGAGTGAAAGATTGCAGGTTCAATTCCCACCTTGCCCTCCAATATGTCTTCGAGGAACGTAGAAAAGCACTGTAAAAGTATAAGCTATTTACCATATCTATCTGAAGTTATGAGCATTTGCTGGAATTATGTTTTTAAGTGTTCACAAGCTGAAGCGACAGGAACCATTCATGTTGCTTGTACCCTGCTGATATTGTGATTGCAGTATCTCACCAGTCACAGCAGTTTGCCAAGAAATCTTTGGAGCAGTCACGCCTTACCATCCGGTTGTCGCGTCACCTGATTTCTTTTTGTTGTTGTTAATCTTTTAATTTTCATTGTTATTGGGTTTTTTTAAGACTTCACACCTACTCTGGGGAAAACAAAATTGTTCCAATATTGGCAATATTAGACCTGTTGGGTTGAAAAGAATAGCTCTAAAAGCATATGTGCTGCAGAAGCATTTAGAATAAATTTCTCAGGCATCACAGACGCTTGTAATTGCATTGCTTTAACAGTGTCTATAGAGCCACCAGTTTATCTAATTCAACAAAGGACTCTCGTGTTACCTTAATAAAAGAAATTAGACATGCACCATTCACAATTCGTTAGGGATATTGTTGTTTACATGAGTGCTTTTCCCTTTCGGTCAGAATTTTAATGAAATACGTGAGTTTCCTTTGATATTACTAATGAGAAAAAACATCACTTTCAGTAGTTTGATATTTATTACCCCAAAATTAAGACCAAAAAAAAAAAATAGATAGAAATGACTAAAGTTGACCACGTCAGTAGCAGCTAGCTCCACCATTTGCCACATTAAAAGCTTGACAGCGACATCTTCAGCTCTATGAAGTGGAGCTGTGATAATCATGGTACTATGTGTTAGAGTATTATCATCCATGAACAAGAAAGCAGGGGGGATTTGGGGGATGATGATCGTTCTATGATGTCTCTGTGGTAAGAATGTGCAGTGACTGGACCATCTACAATGACTAAATCGGTTGTACTCTGATTTGATTGATTTGGTTGATTTGATTGATTTGGTGAATGAGAGTCAGGTGTGCAACACTCAGAAACAGCATGCTGGGATTGCTGGGAGATGTAGTGTCACTAAAACTCTGGAGACGGCTCCTGCAGGTGACCAGAGGGGGATGCAGAGCTCTGACCTTTGACAAAGAGGCTTTTCTTTTTGTGTTGGTTTTGGCCCCAATAAGTAAGACACACTATTTTGTGAAAAACACAAAATAAGGTGTGTCTGTCATCCCAAATAGAATTACTTCTCTATCCTGAAAATCTGTGAAGTGAAACACTGTGTATACGAGGTTCACAGAATATATTTTACAATATCCTTAACTTATTGTGAATAGTGTATTGATAAGAGTTCTCTTTGGTTTCAAAAAAGGCTTCAGACTTTGAGAAAAGGGCAGCTTTGAGTAATTATAATGTATTCATCCAAGTTTAATTGTTGATATATTTGTCTCTTTCAATTCAATTCAATTTTGTTTGTATAGCCCAAAATCACAGCAACAGTCGTCTCAATGGGCTTCGAAGTAAAACATGAACTCAAAAGGATCACGAATACAAAGAGTTCAATGGGAAAATACTAAAATGAACTAACAAACTGACTGAGCTATACTGGCACTGCCCTTAGACCCCCCCTTCGCGGTAAGGAAAAACTCCCCCAAAAAAAACGGATTCCGGAAAAATAAACGAAGAAACCTCAGGGGTGCACACATGAAGGAGGGATCCTCCCCCAGGACAGACAGGCGATTTATCAGAACTCTTAGAGAAGAATTAACTTATCTAACTCTACAACTACATATATAAAGTCCAGCAGACGAGCTTCATCCAGCCGGGGTTGGGGAGACAGTCAAAGGCGCGAGTCGAGCCGGAGACAGGAACCACAGCCTGTCTAGGAGCAGGACCAGGTGTAGGAGCAGGAGCAGAGACGAGGTACTCGGTCAGGAACAGAGCAGAGACTGGCCAGAGGGAGCCAGAGGCAGGATCCACAGCCAGGTGTAGGAGCGGGAGCAAAGGTGAGGTAGACGGTCAGGAACAAGAGCACGAATGAGCCAACTGGAGTCTGGAAGCACTCCCACTCCCCAGGAGGGGAGAGGAAAAGAGGGACCATACATGAATCGCACTGCACCAAACAGAGGCATGGAGAACTAAATGACAAATGATGAGCAAAAATAGAGAAGAGAGGAAGGGTAGAAGTAGAAGAGAAAAGAGAACAGAACCCCGGAGCACCATAGTTACCCCAGCTTCAACTTCTAGCAGCCTTTTAAAACAAATATTATTGTTATTAAGTTTAATTTAAATAAATTAACATTAAGTTAAAAAAATCTCTGAATACTAACTAGTCTGACAATAAGCCTGTCCAAAGAGGAATGTTTTCAGTCTAACTTTGAATGTAGAAACTCTGTCAGCCTCTCTTACATGAGCTGGGAGCTTATTCCATAAAACAGGGGCTTGGTGGCTAAACGCTCTACCTCCGACTGTACTTTTTCTAATTCTAGGAACCACAAGCAGTCCTGCATTTTGCGAGCGAAGTGTTCTGATTGGATGGTAAGGGACTATGAGGTCCTTAATATAGGACGGGGCCATTCCATGTAAGGCCTTATAGGTTAACAGGAGGATCTTGAACTTGAACTCTTCCAAAAGGATTGTGTGTTCTTGTATTTTGGAAGTCAGATCATTTGAAATGATAAAGATAATAAACATACTTTTACTCGTTCTTAGTGGATTTTAAGTGATTTAAAACACCAGTAGATCAGTTAAATGTTGTGTCACACAACCACTATGAACATTTTGCGCATGTTAAACATATAAAATTTTCAATCTTTCGTGATACATGCGTGATCTACCTAATCTGTAAAGTGTTTCTTACATTTGTCGATGAGCGCAGAGTCTTTCGACGGTCTTCACGAGTTTTCTTTTGAGCTTTTCAAAATGGTTGGTTGAGAATTACGCAGTTTAAGCGTATTATACATAGTTTATACGCAAATATTATGTAAATCTTGCACAACTGCATGATTTTTGCAAGATGCATACACAGTTTTGTGGCTTTCCACAACCGTTCCACGTATGTCTAATGAACTTTTCATGCATGTACCACCAATGTATGACTTTTACATCGCCTACATATCACATTCAAATTACGTAATTGACACACAACTCACTAATGTTGATTTACCTGTTCTTTGCGTGATTTATTCGTACTTACTCCGTGGTTTTAACATCGTTCATTCATGATAAATCTGTGAAAATTTCACGTAAAGAAAACAACTTTTCTCACTTTTTTCACCTCTATTTACATATAACCAATTTTCATCTGAGCAATATGAACAAAATGTACATAGTGGCTTAAGAGCAACTTAATGACACTGAGTAAAGGTTCTGAGAAATTGGGTCAACCCCTAAGCCAAAACGACACAGATTTGTCGGAAATCTTTTGTCAGCGTTACAGTCTTAAAATAAAACTTCATGAAGGCCATAAGTTCTGCTGAATATGTGGTTTGGAGTTTAGAAAACACCCTGGCTCTATACTCGGAAAGAGTCACTGTAGAAATTCACTGAAAGACGTGGAAAGATGAAAGTCGGGGAAAAACCCAGAGACTTCAAATGACAGCACAGATGACAGGCATGCCAGAGACAATGATAAAACTGTTGCCACCAAAGGTGTCCCCATCAGGGTTTACTCTTGAGACTTTTTCAGTTTATTGCAGAACTGGAAATGAAATGAAATTTAACCCCCCAGAGAAGGAAGTATATGATAGCAACCAGTGGATCAGTGGTGTTGTAAATAGGTAATTGAAAAACTAAATCTAGGCTGCAATCCCATGTGTCTGTGTTTATGTGTTTTCCAAAGTATCACACATAATTTTTGCTACAATCTTAAGGTCTAAATTATGTGTGAGAAGAAATTAGGAAAATGATCTATGACTCAGCACTACAGTAAAACAATTCAGCGGTGATTCATATGTTCTTTTGGATCAAACATACTAAAAAAAGGTTTTATGAATTGTTCCTTGTTTTTGCTTGTCACTCATACTTAGACAGTAACATTGTTTGGTTTTGAAGTGACAAAAAAGACAAACTGGAACCTAAAAAATCATGTTAAAGTCCCATTCAGTTCAACTTTTGATTTATTTTAAAAGTGTTTCCAGGGGTCTTTTAATTATGATTATGCAATGTTTAGGAAAATTCCAAAAAAAAACCTGTGTCCGTTTCTAGGACATAGTTTCTGTAGAGCAGCAGGAGTTCATTCGAAATTTTCTCTGAGTTGTGGGCGGGACTGTTGACTCAGAGTAAGTTTGCCCCCTTCCCCATTATCCACTTTTTCACACGCTCTCCTGCTAGCTTACAGCGCTTCACAACCCCAACCTAAAATTATCAGTGCAACAAAAGTGGTCTTGTGGCCTGTCCATCATTTTTTCTACTTTTATCTGCTCCAGATTTACCATGATTTGAAGAAAGACATTTTAAAGAAATTTTTCAGCGTGATTTTCATAATATATGTCCTCAATCATCAGAAAAATGCCACAAGAACTTGTTAAAAAAACTATTTTTATTTAAGTCTAATCGAGTGCTCTATAGAAGATACAATCATTGGTAAACATTAAAATTCTGCCCTTCATAAACAACACAGCCTCATCTTTAGAAGCACGTGTTTGACAATATTCTCCACTATTTTCCAACTTCAGAGTTTTGTTGCTTCTCCACTAGTTTTTTTTTTTTTTTTTTTTTAGTGCTGTCTAAAAAAATAATACATTCTGGGTTAGTGTGATTTTTCTTTTGTAATCATTGCACCTGTTCTCTCTGTGCAAGAATAGCACGAATAGTAAATGAGTGTGATGCAAGTGAGAGGACAGGAGGCCAGATCCAGACAAATAACTTTGCCTTCAATATAGTTTGCTTCCTATACACACAACCGCAGGACACAAAAGATCGGATTTCCCTTTGAAGTGTTCTTGAACTGTGTTGGAAAACATTGCAGTGGCTTATCACGCTGTCCTGAACATCCTCACTGGTGTGACACCTCACTCTTTTTGAAATTTTTGATTTGTGCATAAGTGAGAAAAACATTTCACATTTTCTGACACGTCCTGTTTTGAAGGGTTTGGTTAAAAAGCCAGGTTAAGAAAATATGTTTTTAGTGGTGGAATTTAAAAAAAACGTTGCTCCTGTATATAGAGGGAGGGAGCTACGTGGGGGAGGTAGGGGACATGCCCCCAATTTTTGAGTAAATATTGGTATCAATTTCGACAAAGATTAAGAAATCATTAATTTGAACATTTTTAAGTATTGCAAAAATAACAAATAAAAGAAAATTATCATTAAATGCCATATTTGCATTTGCTACCTTTCTAAAGTCTTCTTACCCCCCATATGAAATGTTCCAGCTCCACCACTGTATACACGTATGCATTTATGGACTCAAAACATATAGCAAATCTCCAACATCTCCACAAAATTAAACGTTATATCCTATTTGCTACTTTAAAGTCCTTTAATGAATACACTTTGCATTAACGACCAACTGCAGTGCTGATACCTGCACTCACCAACCGGTCCCCCTACCCGTGTTAAAGAAAGTAATGTGCCTCAGAATCAGCCCTAACCTGCAGCTCATCTTTGCTTTTTACAGATAAAAGCCTCCACAGATGAATCACACCTCATGGTGTGGGGAGAAACAAATATCTCGAAGCAAAAAGTATAAGATCAAACAACATCAGCCAGGGGAAAGGAGGGCAAAAGGCGAGAGAGGGTAATGGAAAGCTCAGCAGACGGTGACCAATGAGACGTGTACGAGCGAATGGCAACGGCATAACGAATCAGCTGGCGACGGAGCAAAGAAGAGCAGAAAGGCCGGCGCATAGCACAGCAATGAGGACAGTGGGGAAAAAAACAAGACCAGCGAGGGAGACAAGGATGGTGCCATTACAACAAAATGACAATATGCAGTATGGGGAGGCCAACAATATGAGGGAAAAAGGATAACGGATAGAATCAGAAAGAGGAAGGGAGGGTAGCTGGAGGGAAATAATCAGAGAGCATCAACAAAGCCAAGGGAGGTGACAAATAGTCCAGGTGGCTGACTCCGTCAGTGCTGGTGAGCAGCAGGCAGCCCCCCCTGAGACCGCACTTACAGTAACAGATGTACCACTTTCCACAGTCCTTCAGCATAAAAATACCCTGACATGTGTTGGAACTCATTGCAAGTGTCTCAAGAACCATGTTTCTATCAGATGATTAAACAAATGGCAGGAAATTAAAGTGCATCTTAAATATAGAGCAGAGCATGTCGGATCTTTGGTTTTGTCTGTCTGAGATACTTTTTTGCCATTGTCTTTCATGAACATACACGGTACTCTGCTGGTGGCCAATTAGGCAGACATTACAATAATCAGATGGGAAAATATATATCAGACTATAAAATAGTGTAACTTGTAACTTATCTGCTTTGCAGAGTACGGAAGACTGGGATACAGTATGCAGCACTCTAAGGGGCTGGGCTGTGAGGTCAAAGAAATAAATATTTTAGCAAAAAAGCAACCTCCACAGCTCACACTCCTAATCTGAGTATCAGCAACATGAGTTAAAACCCACTTTAGCTACTAATACTTTCAACTTGAACTAGTCAGACTGGTAGGATCTCCTGTCAAACCTTTAAAGAAGTTCAATTTACGTTTAAAACACTCGCATTTAATAAAAGTTTTTACGCCAGGTTTTGGGCTCCTTTGTTCAAAACGTTGAAAACGCGTTCCAAGTCAAACCAGGTCAAACTTTGACCAATCAGGGACTCGGATATGATAGTGATGAATGGATGACGTCCCTTTTAATTCACTGATGTGCAAACCCTTAATAATTGTGGTTTGTGTCCGGCTGGAACTATACGACACAGTCTTTCCTTTTTTGATATAGAACTGTGAAAGAAAAAGCCTGGAGCAAGATTTGCAAGATTTACACCGCTTTGACATTTGAAAGCAAGCCTCTTCCAACTGCTGGTACAAGCGCTAGTATCGGGTAGCAACGGTTCAGTGTCAACACTGTATGCTAATGTTCAAGCATTAATGGTCAAAGAGTTCCAGTAGGTCAAAAAGCGTGTGTTATTTACGTGTCGCCGGAGATATCTCTGGTGGTAAAGGGTTAACAAAGTGACGACCCAAGAAAACAAACTGATCTTTAAGTAACAAAACTCTAAAGTTGGTTTGATTTTTACTGCGTATATTACATATATTTGTTGTTATTAAAATTACAGTTACATTTTGATTAACACTTTTTTGTATTTAGATTTATTCTTATGTTCATAACACTTTTCGTTGAGTTTGCCCCCACCCCCACAATTCCACAATATACATCCCTAGTTTCACTCCCCCATCTTCTGAACTGTTTTGATCCCTCATAGTTGTCTAAATTTCCAATTTTGGTGATTCCATCATATTTACCTTGTTTCATTAAATTATAGAAGTGTTGGCCATTTTGCTTTCTCTTTGCTTATATTGCAAGTTTTTTGCACTTCTTGACTCCAAAATGATCTGATGTTTTTCTTTCTTCCATAATTATGTTGCTCTTTACCAGTGACGTGCGGTGAGGTTAATGGCTGGTGAGGCACTGACGTCATCAGTCAGATTTACAAACATATGAACCATACTGAGTAATTTATTCACCATTTGATTGACAACAGTTAATGTTTTTTGTTTAAAATATCATTTCAACATGTTTTTTTTTTCCATATACAAACTGCAGCATAGAAAAAAGCACAAACCTTATTATCATATTGCCTTTACTTGTAAATAAAGTCCATACGTTGCTCCTTCTGAAGAAAATGACTTGCCGCTTGCTATCTCTTATTCTATTATTTTTTTAGCGTCATAATCTCAGGGCTCACCGGCGCCCCCTAACATGAGGCACGAGAACTGCTGGCCTCACCCAGCAGCCTCACCTGTCATTATGTCTCTCCTGACTGCACGTCATTGCTCTTTACCTTCTTTCATATTTGGAAGTTTTTCCTCTTTATCCACTCTGATCATTAACTTTATTTTTTGTCTCCTTCACCCCTTTCCTCTCTTCATTAGCTCTTTTCAAATGCGGCTCAAATCACACCTCCAATTATTATTTTTGTTCATTATTTCTTTCCCGATTGTTCTTTTGGCATTTACTCGTGTCTGTTCTTTTTTCCACCCATCCCCACCCATCTCCAGCCTCCATGTAAATCCCTTCAGGGTGAGAAAGGCTTTTGTTTGAGCAGTTTCAACCTAGCTCAGACTGGCAAACCAGAAAAAGGCGATGTTAAGAGGAGATGGGGGGGGAAAAAAAGGAGGTTTTCAAATTGCTTCTCCTGCGTACACACTTGCAGTGTCACTACAGAGCAGGGAGCCTTTCGCCACCGCATCTCTTCTTGGATACACAGGTAAGGAGATGGAATCACTGAATATTTTAAAAGCCTTGTGCTCCAAGTAGTACAAGTGGGGCCAAAAAAACATGGTGGATTTTAAAAAAAGAAATGCAAGAAAGTAGGTAGTTTGCAGAAATCCACCACTTTGATTGTGTAAGGCATGCAAAACATGGGAAAAGTAGGATGCGATCAAACACAGACCTGCCTGCAATCAGCCAAGAGGCGGGAGCTCTGGCCCTGTTCTAAAAAACAAAAAAAACCTGGTAAAAAACGAATCCTCCTCTGCAGACCAGGTGCCGGGGATGGGACCGAATTAAAACTAATTGGGACTTTTGATACACAGCATTTGGTGTAGCTGCTTCATGAATGAAAGATCCATCATAGCTTTCGGGGTCTCATTTGACACAGGAACAGATGTTTCCATTAAAAAGCAGACAGTTGATTAAAGACCGCATGTGGCTCGCTCAAGTGGACAGTCATTTGAGAGAAAAACAGACCTCATGCTGAAGAAATTTAGTCATTTTGAGACCTCGATTGATTGAAAATCCATACTTGGACAGGGTGACACCCTCTTAGCTTGACCTCTTCTTTAAGTAGTCACTACAGCTACAAGAATGTCAAGAAGCCAGTCAGCATTCAAAGTAATTGCTTCTTTCTAAATAAAGAAAGCCCCCTCTGACCATCATATCACATGTTCACCAATTATCCAGACGGGAAATGATGGGAGGTGGATGTGCTGGATGAATCTGGTCTATGCTGAGGCATTTAAAAAAAATCATCCAACACCTAAGGTTTGTGGCCACCTGTATTTGTATTTCTGCAGACTCTTAATGCTTATGCTACAGTCACACCGGGCACCTGTAGCGCATTCAAGAACGCGCTTTTAGCATGTAGTGTTCAAACTGGACCAGCAGGTAAGGGCAAATCTGATGAATTTTGCTCCAGGCTTTTTCTTTCACAGCTCTTTTCTGATATATGAAAGACTTGGTATCATATAAGTCCAGCCAGGCACAAACCACAAATATTAATTTCTCCTCCATTGACCTTTTCTATAAAGTTGGGGGCGCCATCCATTTGTCACTACCAAATCCGAGTCCCTGATTGGCCAAAGTTCAACCTAGTTTAACTTTAATTGTGCATTCAGCAGCTGCATGTTTTGTACATAGAGCCCAAAAACTGACTTAAAAACCTGTGTGAATGCGAGTATTTTGAATGCAGAAGCCTGAAACGCCCATACCGTACATCTTTATTCCAAAACTTTTGCAGCCGGCCCGGCATTGGGGTCCATTGCAGACAGAATCGTGATAGCTAATGGCTTCATTTTGTGGTAAAATTTGGTCAAGGACCGCAGACAAAAACACCAGATGAACATTTCTGGATTTACTGAACTGATGAGAAAATTGTATTATGTTCTTATTAGCGCTGGCTGCCAATGTTTCTTCTCTCTTTTGAAGCATTAACCTTCGTATCAAAAATCTTCTTTCATGCTGATCATTTTCCAAGAGAGATGCGCACCTTTCTGGCTTTGCTCAATAATCCATGTTCATTACAGTTCCTCTAATTCGTCGCTCTCTCTCTTTGCATGTCCACCAGGAAATAGCTTGTTCCTTTTTCAGCAGCAATCATCGGAATATCATCCATCTGCTTACGCCATTCATGGAAGATATTAGGATCAAGCGCTAAATGTCTCGCAGATTCCTCACCAGAATGTTCTTAAACGCTTAATCAAACGAGTGTTTCTTGGCCATTGCTTCACTGGCTCACAACACAAGTACAACAGACACTTGGCGTCTGCAAGACTACACGACCCAGGAAGATGGGTGAATCTTAAAGGAATTGGGTGGCTGTTGGAAACCTGCGTCAATTAGAGACAATTGGAAGAAATATGGTATACAAGAGTTTACAGTGAACTTTTCGATGGAAGTGGCAGCTTAAATGCATATTCATTCATTCATTCATTCATTCATTTCCTTTTTATTTTGGACAAGTGAGAATAACAAAATAAGACAAAAACAAGACAAAATTATATAAAACAAGACAAGACAAAATTATATAAACAACACAAGTCCAAAAGGGAGTGAGAAGAAGAAAAATCTTATAAACTCTCACCCCTTTTACCTTAAGTCCTTACTTTCCTAACTAAACCCGGTACACCCGCCATCAAAGTCCAGTGCCCTGACCAAGTGTACATTCGCTTACAGCTCCACATGTAATTCTGATTTCCAAAAAACACACAAATGAATAACAAAACGTATTTTTGAAGTATGTAGTTTTACAAATGATGATGTTCTGTATTTTTTTGTATTTCATACATATTTATCAATGATCATATTTCTGTATTTATACTTAAATTCTTTTATATTTGGACATTGTTTCAAGCATTTACTGGTTCTGTTTCACAACTTCACTAAACAAATTGAAACACAAAATCTTTTTTTATTTGTACATGCTATATGTATGAGGAATTTATTTTTTCCCCTAAAATAATATTGCTAATATAATTTTGCCAAGGCCAGTGTAAAAGTAGCATTAACAGTTTTGAGATTTTTATCTTACTAATTCCCAACCGAACAAAAATTTTGAACAGCTCAAAACTGAAAGTAAAGACCCATCAGCCGATACTCTCGTCATCACCTCATGTTGCAGAATGATAATGCACGGCCTCATGTTGCAAGGATCTGTACACAATTCTTGGAAGCTGAAAACATCCCAGTTCTTGCATGGCCAGAATACTCACCGGACATGTCACCCATTGAGCATGTTTGGGATGCTCTGGATCGGCGTATATGACCGTGTTCCAGTTCCTGCCAATATCCAGCAACTTCGCACAGCCATTGAAGAAGAGTGGACCAACATTCCACAGGCCACAATAGACAACCTGATCAACTCTATGCGAAGGAGATGTGTCGCACTTCATGAGGCAAATGGTGGTCACACCAGATACTGACTGGTTGTCTGAGTCCCCTGACCCCCTCAATAAAACAAAACTGAAGATTTCAGAGTGGCCTTTTCTTGTGGCCAGTCTAAGGCACACCTGTGCAATAATCATGCTGTCTAGTCAGCATCTTGATATGGCACACCTGTGAGGTGGGATGGATTGTCTTGGCAAAGGAGAAGTGCTCACTATCACAGATTTAGACAGATTTGTGAACAATATTTCAGAGAACTGGTTATTTTGTGTATGTGAAAAATGTTTCACATTTTTGAGTTCATACCATAAAAAATGGGAGCAATAACAAAAGTGTTGCATTTATATTTTTGGTCAGTGTACATCATGCATGTATCAAGACAGTCCAAAATTTCATACATGGAAAATGTGCAAATGTACGTTAGAGGTGTGTGACATGGCTTTAACCTCAATTCTCGCCATGAGCAGTAGACTTGTGCTGTATTAGATCATGGATAAAAGTGTCGGATATAAGCTGCCCTTGCAGGGCGACAGGCGTCTCACTCTTAGATAGGGTGTGAAGCTCGGCCATCTGGAAGAAAATTCCAAGCAAGTTGCAAGTTGAGGCAATCTGGAGAGAATGCCACACGGACGCCTTCCCAGTGAGGCGTTAGAGACAGATCCAACAGGGAGGAGGTTCCACAACAAACTATGGACCCGCTGCAGAGATTATGCCTCTTAGCTGGCCTGGAAAAGGTCTCTCTTCAGAAAAGCTGGAAGAGAAAAAGAGGTCCAGGTGTTCTCGTAGGGGACTTAGATCCCCTTAACCCAAACATCAACCAAAAATAGGGATGGATGGAATTCTATGAGTCTATAATACTGTTACATTTGCTGAACATAAGCTTTTTACTTAATATTTCTTCACAATTTTTGGTACTATCTCTGTTTTGTTTTTTTGACACTCATACACTGACAGGAGAAAATGACATTTTACCTTATTTTCTTCAAATCCGTGAGGCCTATCAAAGAATTGACACATGAAGTTGATGAAACCCAAAAATATTTTGCAATATCTTTTTTCTAATGAAATATATATAGCATCAATCAAGATGTCTTGGGTAGTTCTTTGAGTTTTTGCCCACAACATTGTTAATTTAAGATAACAAATATTGACATGAGTCTTGAGGAAAAAAGCACCTTATTTACCTACTGTCTAATATTTTATTCACACATTTTAGCATGGTGTAACTGTATTACAAATAATTTATTATCAACCAATGATTTATTCTTTCAATACAGGAAGTAGTCATTTAAAAAAAATTAACAATAATAGATAAGTTATTCTCAACATAAATTTTAGAAAACTAGCTATACTTTTCCCACCAAAAAGTGTTTTTGAGATTTCACGGAGGCAGCCATTTTTAAATAAGCAGGAAAAGCCCTTCTACTGCCCCTAGTGGACCAATAACGAACTACAGGGCAAAAGACATGGACCAAGTTATGTACAATGGAATTTTAAGGAAAGTTTGCATCCCGCTAATAAGATAGGCTGTTATTGTAAATGCATGTATCAAATATGATAGAAATAGTTATGTATGATTAAGTCTAGTGAGATCGCTTGTGTGATTAAGTGTAATAAAAAAAGACAGGAAACAGCTGATTCACTCCTAGAAGAACACAACTGTGCCTACCAGCAGCTATAAGATGGCTTAATTAATATATCATGTGTTGTTTGCCTACTCTGAACCATATGAGGCGCAGAAATTAAAGATACTTCTCTTACCCTATGAGAGAAGAATTCTTTGAAAGTTTTTATTTAACAAGATGGTAAAGAACATTTAATCAAACTGAGTCTCCCTTAAGACCGAACCCTGATATTAGCCTTGTCTAAGCCTAATTAACTCGTGACAATGACTTAATTTGACCAGTAGGAGGAAAATGCAAAGGAAAAGGGGCCTTTTACAAGTTCTCATTTGGATACAAAGAAAGAAGATGGAAAATTATTTGCTTACAGATGCTAAAATGAAAGCAAAAAAAAGATTGCACTGCATCCTTTGTTATTTTATAAAACAAATATATAAACTATGAATAGTATAATATAACATTAATAAAGTTCAGTTGGAGTTGGCCTAGGTTGTCATGGCAGATAATGCTTTTATAGACTTCTGTGTCTTGGGCATCATTGTCATTTATTAATGTTTGTTCATGTAAACAAAAGCTTTTACTCAGAGAGCTGGAAGAAGTGGGATTGTGCATGACCAGAATATCATTTGTATTATAAAACAAGAAACAGCTTTCATGATAGATTTTAATATCTTTCAGATTTATAAACAACATGTTTATATTGTTGTCTGCAATCGGGGAAGAGAATGGCAAATAAAGTATTTTGAGAGAGATCATTCAGAGATCACTGCTTGCTAAATCATGTTTGTGTACATAACAGAGGCGCTGATCGAGCCAAATAAGTTTTGGCGGTCAATGTGAGACATTTAACTATACTTTAATTACATTTGTTTAATGTGTTTGTTGTTGTACTCTTTACTGTGTTTATGTAGTACCAGGTCCTGGAGAACCATTCTCTCATTTCACTTTGTGCTGCATCAGCTGAATGTGTTAGAATGGAACCTCCTGAATCCTGATGGCCTAATCAGAAAAAAACAACAACAATATAATTTGCTTTGACTAAAAACATTTTAAACATAATGTAGTGGTCAAACACTAGCGGCTGGATGGCTAACACAATCACACAATCAACAGAGCCCCAGGGGACGCGATGAGTTTGATCCAGTGGAGGTTTAGGGGCAAGACCCTTCACGATACTGCCTAACCATGTAGCCACAAGGGGCCAAAGTTTGGGTCCCCCTGTGCCGGTCCCCAGCCCGGATAAAATACACAGTCAGGAAGCGCATCAGACGTAAAAATCTCTGCCAAACCACCTGTGTGAATCAGTGAAAACTGATTCACTGTGGTGACCCCTGAAGGGAAAGGCCGAAAGGTGAACAACGATATAATCCGACGGTCAAACATACTTGTGGAGGATACTTTGTGTCTGGTGATAGCAACAAATGACTCAGATCAATCACCAGTAAATAAAAAACAAGATATTAGGGTGGACAAACTAGAAAAAGAACATAAAAAAATTCATGAATTAAATTCTTTATTGCCAGAAGCAGGATCTTTAGGGTAAATTATGTATTAGCTGAAGACTATATAGTTTACATTTTAGGTGATTAACTAAAACATGGCTGACACAAATGAATGATCACGATATTGTAGGAAAGTCTTTTTTTTTATATCTTGTATACAGGTACATCACATCTAACTACTCTTACAAGACCAACTGAAGAAAATAAACATACTCTTGTATGCTTTTAACATTTTAGAATCTCCTGTCAAATTCCATCAGATGCGGCCATTTGAGACGCCAGAGAGTGACCTTCTCGCAGTCGTCATTTCATTATGGTTTGACTGAAGCAAACAAGATCAAAGTTTGACTCAGCATGTGTTTCTCTTGCTGGCATAATAAGGAGTCAGCAGGAAATGTTCAAAAATACATCAAACCATGGGGGAAGCTCCAGGCAGATGCAGCGGCTGAAGTAAACAGCCGGATTCCAAAGAACTTTGTCATTATGGCCACAGCAAGCTAACTGAGAAAACAAGGCCACTGGTGGATTCTGATGGTTTGGCTCTTAAGATAAACACACCCTATATCCCTTCACAGAGATCCATATTTCATGAGCACATTTTGGTTTGGTATTCATATTATTTTGTCACCAGTTAACAAAGCTGCCTCAGAGCCTGTTTCACCCTGCAGCCTCAATTCATTTCCTGCTGTGCACCCACGCGACGCTTCCCCCAAACTCTCTGGCTTGTCTCAATAAAAGCAAAAGAGGACATAAATGAATTGATGTACTTCATTCTTATTTAAAAAGACGGTCTTTGATCGGTACACGACCCTCAGGGGTTCAATGTGGCTTCCACAATAAGGGAGAGGGCATAGGTGCCTCTTGGAAATATTAAGGCAGCGCTCCGCTTCGTCGGGAGGTTAAAAGGATGAGAGTTTACTCTTTGAGAAGCAATTGCTCAGCTTCCCATTATTGTGTCTAACACTAAGTAGCTTTGACTACTTTCCAGGTCAGAATAAAGTGCATGGGAATAATGATGCAGGTGGTAACACAGAAAGCAAGAGGACACTTGAATAAAAAGCGGAGCATGTGTGGAGCTGCAGAGTCTTAACCCTGTGGCACTGTTCCATCCAAATAAGAACAAAAAAACTATACAGATACTGCAAAACACGGGCCACCTCCGCAGAAATCAAAATGTTAGGGATTGTGCAGAAATTACAGGGAGGAGTGCATGTCAAAAAGACAAAAGGGGAAAGCAGGGTCTATGTTTTCTTGTCTATTTTGTTACACTGGCAAAATGGCACATGGCTTCTCCCAGAGAGATGAAGGTTATTTCAGCCCTGTCTCTTTACATTTCCTTCAAGGACCAGTGATGCACATGCCTGTATGCTGTGTTTCAGAATTTGTCCTAAAGCTTTCAATTTTTATCGACTGGCGTTGTAAAGGGCACTGAAACAAACTTACAAGCAAAAAAGACTAAAATGGATCATCGGAGCGCAGCATTAGTGCTTTGGTCCCTTGAACAATGGCTCTAACAGGTGTTTGAGAAAGAGGTCAAATATGTCATACAGATATTTTATTGGTTGAAATGTGTAAAAGCAATGAAGCCTTTTTAAAATGTCTTCTGACTGCCTTCATCAAGGAACTTCCGGCTGGTTTAGTCCAATCACCTCGGTTTATTGCAAACTGCTTTCATATGACACACCCCATTTCTTCTTTTTTCACTGTGTACAACAACACAACAACTGAGAAGAAGGGTATAAGGGCAGGGATGTCCAGGGTCTGTCTAGTTTAGTTTGGCAATTAGCTATTGTTCATATTTTATGGCTGATTCTATGTTTTTGTACAACTATTGGTGTGAAGGCCGTTGAGACAAATTGGGCTATATGAATTAAATTGAATTGAACTTGGTAAAAACATAGAAAATCAATCAATGCAATTTATAAGTGATACTTCAAAGCCTTCATTTGATTTTATAATCCAGAGCGCCCTATATGGAATAACTGTGGTTTCTCTTACTGATGTTATAGTAACTTTGAGAGGTAAAGCGCTCCGTTAAAATGTCAGGTTTTTTTTTTTCTACAAGTTGCAAACAAGGTTTTGTGTCATTGTGAACATGCTAATGTAGCTAATGTTTAGCTGTGTCAGACTGTTTTTATGCAATACTAACAAAATTGAGTTAGCACAGTCATAGTAAAAGTTTGTTGTAGTTGTGTCAGTCTGTTTTTTTACATGTCGCAAACAAGGTTGTGGTGTTATTTTGAATATGTTGTTGTGGCTAACGTGTAGTGGTTTCAGATTGTGTTTCTTATGTGTTACTAGAAAGGTAGATAGTTAGCGTAGTCACAGGTTGTGTCCAAAGTCCTTTCCTATTCACTACATAGTGCACTATATAGGGCGTTCGCCATTTTGTAGTGTTTCCAAACCTACAATTCTAAAATCGAGTGCTCTGGGAATTTCCCAGAAGTCTCTGTGAAGAACCAGGGCTCACTAGATCGGCAGATATAGACCCCAATGCATTGCGTCTGAACAATTTTTGCAAAAAAAAATTATTTAAATGTTTTTTTTTTAATAAACCATCAACACTTTAATCTTCAGAAGACAGTGGACTCATAAATAATTATGGCAAAACGCTCATATCAATAAGACTTTAACTTCATGATGTCGATGACATCACATCCGCCGTTTAAAAAAGTACTGAGCATGATGTCCGAATTGCTTTTAAAATTCAGGGCAATATATAGGTGCCACACTATATAGTTTTTTAGTAGTTATGTGTTAGGGTGGGAATTTGGACATAACCTTTACCTTTGAGATGAATTTTTAACGAGATCTTTCTACATTTCCTATTCGTTTTGTTTTTTAGCTCACATCATTTAAAGAAGGATTTTCAAAAGTTTTTACCAAATATTTCTAATCAATTTTTTAAGGTGGTTTATGGAGGTTTTATGTTGTACAGCTGCTCTGATGGCAGATAAAGTCCACATTTAAAACAGGGCTGTTTCTTTTTTATGTTGCTTTTACCTTTAATTCAATATGAACACACTAACAAAGTGACTTATAAATGTAACCAGCCGAATTTTCCACAGGAAGTTCAAACGCATTTGCAAATTTTATTTTTCACTTCCTGTTTGGAAGACAAGGGGGGAGGGGTCACTCAGCCCAGCTCTCATATACTGTCTTTGGGTCCAACGCATAGGAGGGTTTTGACCTAATCTGACTTTTGTCAATAAAACTGGATTACCAGATTATTTAATTACTTGATTAAAACAAAAAACTGGGTGTAGCAGATGTTTGTGTCCTAAGTTTGTTTTGTAAAATATTGGGTGATAAATGTTTTCTCTGCTTCTTTTGTGCATCTGTGCCAACAAGACATAATAGCACAATTAAACCATAGGCTTGTCTCAGCTGTATGTGTTCAGTGCTCAGCTTATCTAACACATTTCTAATGGGTGTCATTGTATTTGTGCCTTGGAAAATAATTGTTGTGAAGCGCACAAAGATGAGCCTGTCATTGCTCTGATTTCGTTGCTCGTCGCTATTGCGGCTCTATTTTCCCATTGATTTGTAAGATCTCTATCGTCACAGCTGGCTTTGAACGCTGTCCTCTCAGCTGACTGAAGCAGACTTTTAATTCTGTCTTTGCAAAGAATTACAACCATTCTACTGGCAACATTTTGCTGGTATGAGTCACAGTCCATATTCAAGTGATCTGAATAAACCACAAACAAATAAAAGGGACATGCAAACGTGTATTGTAGTGTCAGAATTTCAATTGTGTTAATGCAAATTTTCCGTAAAATGTCAGCCAGCTTTATGACAGCCTCCCTGGGCAATTTTACCACTTTTTTTTTTCATTACCCATCAACCCCTGCAGTTTCTCCACCTGTTCTGTAAATCTGCACCTCTCCCCCTGCCCTCTAATTTTTCTGTCAAATATCCCCATCTAAACTCCACTCACACAAATCCCCTTTTCACCTCCTCGTCCATCAACCTTTCAGCTCTGCAGCAGCCTGCATTCAGCCCAAGTCCCAGGGTGTGCAGGCATCTTCCAGCCTGCATTTCTTGCACCACCTTGCAGTATTTTTTCCCCTCTTCCCTGTTGCAACAAACAAAACACAGAAACACAAACAAGGACAATAAAGACAAACCAGCTCAACACCACCAGCATCCTCCTCTGCACAATCCTACCATCTGTTTGTAGTGGTTAACGTTTTTTCCCCAAGTTCCCCAGACCCATTTGGTTTCTGTTTGTTTTGACTTCTACAAAGAGAGTCCCTCCCATCTTCCCCTCACAGCATCCCAATCTTCCCTTTCCTTCTCTGTATTTCTTGTTCTCACGTTGCCAAACAGCATTTTCATTCGAAGCAGCCATGCAGAAGAATCCTGCGACCCTTCTCCCCCTTCAGTCGATAAGAAGATGGAATTTTTTATCAATGTTAATAAAAGCTCATATCTCTCGCCAGCCAAAGAGCATGGCTTCATCTTTGCATCGCCTCACTTCAGTTAATGCACAAGAGTGTAAGACAGGGTTGTCTTAAAAAAAAAAAAAGAAGTGAGGTGAGAGTATGAATGCTGGTGAATTAGGGTCTCAGCATCCACGCAAAGAACAGGAGGCATTCAAAGCCACTTGAGATGTGTTTCAAAACTTTCACCTTACATTTAGAATCCATGAATGACGTTTTTCAAAATTACTTGACCTTGTATTTTAAAACTGCATTTTGTACTACGTGCTTTCATGCATTTTTTCTCTCCAAGGAAGCTTAAGTTGGTGAGAGATGTCAGAAAAATACATCTCTCACAAGAGTTTTGCATAAAATTTAGTAAACCGGAGAGTCCATAGAGAAGGTATATTACTTCTTGTTGCATTGTCTCATGTAAGGCAAATGTAAAAAGCAATTATAAATCCTCTTAGGTACTTTTTTGAAAGCCAAATAAAATATGCATGATTAAAAACACTTCACATCACTGATACCCTGCTATGCAAAGCCTGAGCTTCACTCTAAAGAAAGAAAAACACACTCAGGCTCTACTTTGAAATAAAAATGGGGAAGAAGATTCAGGAGATTTAAAAAAAAAAACAGGATCGAGCTAGAAGCAGGTGTACACACAAAAAATCACAACAACAATGGAATAAAAAAATAAAATCAATGAAAACAGAAGACAAACGAAGTCCAAACCTTACCTATAGAATATAAACCGGAGGAAAATAGAGACAAGATGTAAAAGAAAAGCAAGTTATTAAAACCAAGAACCCAGGATATTGACCACAAAGAATACCAAACAAAGAAAATAAGAAACCCAGACGATCGGAAAAAAAACCAGCATCAAGGAACCAAAAACAAAGCCGACAGCTTGTGAGGACATGCTCACAAAAGCGTGTTTTTTTTTTTTTTTTTTAATAGTGAAGGTCTTCAGCTGTGATGATGTTGATGCGGGGGTGCATGTTCTCCTGCTGCCAAACTTCATGTCAGGATATACCTGACACCAAGCTCCCTGGCAACACAGATTCACTCCTATCCTGTAAAAAACCTGTGGTTTGATATCTTTCCTTCTTTGAGAACTACAAAGTCAACTTTTAATCAAGGTTGCTTTGTTTGATTTATTTATGAGGAAAGCAGCGATACATTTATGTAAGTTTGAAAAGGATTTAACAAGATGTAAAAAGAAATACTAGTCTGCAACACTGTGTCTTAGTATCTTTTTGGCCCTCCTGTGTTCCCATTATCTTATATCACAAGCTCATGCTCTTCACCTGTTTACACCACTATTTACTGATCTCCTGTTCTCTGCACCAGTATCAGTTAGAGATTCATTTTGCCCACGATTCAGTTCAAACCTCAATTTTTGTGTACCATAGGTTTACACCTATACTGAATCCAAGCAGTTTCCACTCCTAAAGTTCCTTTTTCTGTTTTTTCTGTTATAGGCGTTAACATTTGTCCCTTTTTGAAGCAAACCTTTGCTTACCCCTTCAGCTTCGCCCTATCCCTGCATTTATCCCTTCAAACAAAGAGAAATAATGTCTAATAATGTCGTTACTACCATTTCATAACATCATCAATAGTGACCGGTCATCTACGTTAGCGCATAGTTGCCAGAGCTCGGAAAACACATAACATTGGTTTTATAACTTAAAAAAGTCGTGCACAAACAAAAACAACTCAATACTTACTTTTAAATGTAAACTTCTGTGCTTCAGAGCAGACCCATGTAAAGAAATGTGTTTCTCCTCTGCGCCACATGGATCACCCTACCGGTGGAGGGATAGCCAGCTCTAAGTCTCTACAGTTCCTCCTTAAAAAACCCCTTTAAAAAAACATGTGCTATGGTTCTAAATGTCCTTATCCTTGCACTATCCAAGGCACATTAAGTTAGGAGTTGGGTCATTCTAGACCCACAAGACAGTGCTCTGAACCTTTTTTCTTCAAAGATTTGTGATCTTCACTGGTGTCCATGGATTATATGAAATCCTCTCCACCTTCATCCACCTTTGTCATGGTGGGGAGAACACGTCAATGTAAGGGCGGTGTTCTTTTGACCCCATAAGATAGCACAAGGGCCCGAATTGGAGCAATAGGGAGGAGCCAGAGAGGTAGAGAAGCAATTCGGTCTTACCCAACTGACCTTCTCTGGCCTATTCAAGCCTTCAGACCTCCTGGACTGTCATAAGATTACGCTTTTAGAACCCTCCCATTCTTGACTATACCAGCCCGCTGAATTAAAGACCATCTCTGACTACAATTTCCTGGCTGCTCCAAGTTTTTATCTCAATAAATTATTTACTCGCCTCCTGGGTTTGTTGTTCGTCTAGGTTTTCCATGTGGAAACCACTATACTGTGAGGACTGTGCACACATTTACAGAGCGTGTGTCACAACATGTGTAAAGAAGTGACTGTAGCAAAGCTACTACTGTATCTTTGTTTTCATAATACCAAAACAATTACTCATAGTGTGGCAGCAAACAAGCCATTTTCAATCTGACACTCCCTGTGATTTGAACACACTCCAGGATTTCACAAAATCTCATCCCAGCCTTACTGCCGCAGAGAAGCTTGTTAAGTCTAAAATTAGTGTCTTGTCCGAGGCTTTATTTCCATGACATGGTGTAAAACATTGTGTGAAAGAAATAACCTCTAACTGGATAATTATATTTCGGTCAAACATGATTAAAGACTATGAAAGAGACACAAAATGTTTACCAAAAAAAAGGGGGTCAAAGTTAATAGTAGGTGAAAGCTTCTTTGCTGCCAACAGCTAATGACAGCTCCTCTCCTAATGAGAATTACTTTCCTTTGTTGTCAGACATTATTTAAGCAGCAAGGAAGCTGACTAGAAACTCTATTTTCAAAAGCCAAACAAGCCTTTAATAGCCTTTGTCTTTGGATCCAGACTCCAAGAAGATAAACAAGCTCTTAAGCACCATCAATAAAAAAAAAAAAAAAAAACACAACAAAAGGAGCCTGGAACTCTGATAATTCTTTGTAAATTTAAGATGTTAGGATATTATATGAAAAAAAAATGTTTTTCCCTAAACAAAGAAAAATGAATTAATAAATCACCATAAAGCAAACAATTTTTTCCTCTTTACAAGATTTAGGTTTAAAGATTCACTCAAAATAAAATTATGTTTTCTGTGTCTTTAACATTTTCTTGGAGCTTTTTTCTAATTACAGAGGATATATCATGAAAATTAGGCTCAAAATTACATTTCTAAGTATTTCTTTATTCAAATTGTTGTGAATCAGCAGCAGACAAAAAAATATGATTAAACACTTGTAGTTCTGCAGTAAAAGCTACAACGGGTGGGCAACAAGCTTTCAGCTCTGCTCCATACTTAACCCTTGTGCTGTCCTAGGCACTTTAACATTAGAAGTTGGGTCATCTAGACCCCACTGGACAGTGCGCTAAACCTTTTTCCTTCAATGATTTGTGATCTTAACAGGTGTCCATGGATTACATGAAATCCTCTCCACCTTTACCCACCTTTGTCATGGTGGGGAGAACATGTCAATGTAAGGGTGGGGTCATGGGATAGCACAAGGGTTAAGCATCCACTTGTAGACAAAAAGATTCATGTACGTCTTTGTTTTTTTCATCTGAGCTGGAATCTGGCTCCAAACGGTACGGCTTGACAGCTCCAGTACTGTTCCGTACTTCTGTTGCACCGGTGATGTTAGCTTGGGGTTGTGATATTAAGAGATGAATGACGGGAAGTGGGGGTGGGCTTACTCTGCCTTAACAGTCCCGGCCACATTTTAGAGTAGAATTTCTGCTGACTTCCTGCTGCTGGGCAGAAATTATAAAATGTTGGCTGAAGAGAATATTCATAATTGCATGATCCTAATTAAAAGACTACTGGTGATGCTTTTACAAGAGATCAAAAAATGATCGGAGTGGGACTTAAAATAAAAAAAACATGGAATTTATAATGAAGTATCACAATTGACCTTAAAACAATTAATAGTTTTCACATTCAAAATAGTTATTGTCCTTAACAGAAATGCAATAGGAATACAGAGAGAACGTGTAGCACAGTTATTCACAAAAAAAAAAGTCCTTCAATGTTGCCAAGACAGTGTGTACTCCTTATCTTCTTTTATACTAATTAGTACTATCTTTTCAAGTTTGAATGGCTTTTAAGTGATTCTACGAGAGGCACATTCTGTTTCTCTCATGCGTGAAATGACCACTACAAAGTCTTACTTGCCCTATCTGTATTAGCACTACCAGCAGGAACACTGCCTGAGACTCTGAAAGACGCCGCTAAGCTTTTACTCAACATAATAGAGACTGTTGAGAGAATGGAGAATATCACAAGAAAGGTATTTTTGCAGCAGACAGACTGCAAAGCATGTGTGAACATCAGAGCCACATATCAGAGAAGAATTCTGTCACTATTCAAATTGACGTTTGGCGTTCGCTGCAAAGGGGAATTAATTACTTTCAACGCAAGACTTCATCCTCCCCTTCCCCTCCCCACGTCGTGTTCGATTTTTCCTCGAAAGATCTCACGGAGAACAGCCTCGGAAATAATCACACATGTAGAAAGAGCTTCTTCTCCTTTTTGTTGTTGCTCTAACTGTGGATCCCAAGGTGTTTCCTGTCATTTTCCATTGCGCTCCTACAGCTACACTGATATTGACTTTGAGGTGATTTGCATAAGAGATCAAAAAACGTTGTTTTTTCTCCTTTTTCACATCCTTTTCTGAAACTGCAGAAAGTTTTAGTGGCGCCTTGCCATTTGTGCAGCCCATTTACGGCTCCGCCAAAATTCTACACTCAAGCACTTACACGGCACCGCACTGTCACTTAGATTACCGTTTCTGGCTCTATTAGCAGAGTTGTTGGGATGCCTCAACCTTGTCACCATCTATAAGAAAACAAAGCCCTGGAGAAGATTGACTTACTCAGATCCGGTTTAACAGAGCACTTTTACAAAGTAAAGGTAACACATCTATTTTGTGAACCCCCAATTATATTTAAAAGCCAACCTTCCAGGAAGATTTTGCCTGCATTTCATTAGTCTATAAGACTATAAGTCCCTCCAAAGTTGCAGTAGCCAAAAAATGCATAATAAAGAAGATAAAATGAAGTAAAAATTGTAAATGACGTATACTTGTATAGCGAATTTCTACCTCCCTCGAAGACCCAAAGCGCTATACAGTGACAGTCCCATTTACACAATAATGTGCTGCCGAACACAGAGGAGACTTTGACATACGGGAGGGGCAAGGCCGGAATAGAACCTGCTATCCTCCGATCAGAGGTCGTCATTCTATACTCAAGCACTTTTACGTAGGGCATCATAGGTCACACTACAGTGCGAGTCACACTTTTGGGAAAAGTGACAAAATACGGGAACAAGTTTATGCATTTCATCCTGAAATGCAAAACACAATAGCGAAATAGGCAAGAATAATAGCCTGATTATATTCACACTTCCCCACCATAACACATTGATGCTCATTTAGCTTCATGAAACATGGGAGGAATTTAGTATATTTGCGCATCATAACAACAATTATTCAGATGACCATAGCATAAAGAACATGCTAACAAGTCAACTAAACTCTTTATCCATCCATCTTCTAAACACAGGGCTGCCAGAGCCTAACCAGGCCACTTGGGGCGAAGGCAGGGTACACCTTGGACAGGTCGCCAGTCTGTCGCAGGACCACAATCACGCACCCATACATAATCACAATGACACTTAGAGGGACAATTTAGACAAAACCAATTACTCTTCTAATCGCTAAATCTGTTGCATTCTTCATCGTTTGTGTCATGGTGCCTGTCAGACTCCTCCCCCTCCAGCTCTGCTGCTCATTCATCTCAGCTGTGACTACTCATCTCATCAAGCCACCTGCTACAAAAGGAGACCTAGCTTCATCATTCTTCGCCAGTCCGTTAACCCTGATGGTGCTTAGTCTCCAGAAGCGCACTACGCCTGGCCCCTTGTGTAGTCCTGAGTTAACTTTGTCTGTTTTCTGCACTCCAGGTTTTCACCTCATGCCAAGAGTGTCACCTGAATCTAACCACCTCGAGCAGCAGAAGCCACAGCCGTCCTGTTCAGACGCCACCTGTGAACGTGAGCCACAGTCTCTGTGCTCTTCTTGTTCACCAGCTACGCCACACATCAAGCCACAGCTCTCCTCAAGATCTCCAGCCATGCCACAGCTCTCCTCAAGATCTCCAGCCCCGCCACAGCTCTCCTCAAGATCTCCAGCCACGTTATCCACAGTCTCGCCAGGAACCAATTCAAGAACTTTATTAAACATCTTACTTACCACTCTCCTATTTGTCTCCGCCTCTGGGTTTCAGCATCTGGGTCCATCCCGTGTTCTAGTCATGACAGTTTGTGTCGCTTTGGAAAATCTTTGCCAAACCTGAAGTAAGACTGAGAGATTCTTCTTCTTCTGTATTGCTGTCAAGTAGCAAATATAATACACACGCCTATAGTGCCCTTTAGCGGTTGTTCCAATTATTATCTTTGTTTTTGTTTTTAAATCACATGTGAATCGCACCCCTGACCAACCTATGCAAAAAAAATATAATTTTGGTAAAGGAAACCATGGTTTTGGGGTTTTGTTTCAAACCAGGAAAGTCCGTTGGCCTTCCTCATTGGTCTGGGTCACATTTTATAGCATTCTTTGCAAGTGAACAAAGATTTGGAAACAGAAGCACGAGTGTGAAGATTCCTGCACCCATTTGTCAGAAATAATGAGGGTGGAGCGTCACAACCTGAGCAAACTACAAATGTAAAGTCTTGAGTGTTGACATGTTGTCAGGAAATTCCTTCTCTAATTACAAATTTTGAGATCAAGAGCAGCTGTTTGAAAGTTCATTTCAACAAGTTCTGATTGCTATTTTGTAATGTAACATGGCGTGGCCTTATCTGTAGGCCTGTAGTACGGGCAGCACAAACAGCTGTCGTCTTTCCAAGTATCTTATTAGCCTCCTTAAAGACCCACTCCAATGAAAACTGTGATTTGATATTTTCAACACATCCTAGTAACATTTTTCTCATGAGCTTGTAGTAGTCATGTAGAATTTGGACAAGCTCCCTGCTGCACTCCAACCTGATGCATCAACCTGTAGACGACTCGATCTATGTGCATCTTCGTTTTTCTCGTTTGAGCTGGAATCTGGCTCTAAACTGTACGTCTGCAATTTTGCTCAACATTTTTATTGCAGCGGTAATGTGAGGTGCTGTAAGCTAGCAGGAGAGTTCAAACAAAGGGATGATGGAAAATAAAGGCAGGCTCACTCCACGGCAACAGTCCCACCCCCAACTTTAAGGTAAATTTCTGATAAAATAATGTTGCTCTGAAGAAACTATGCCATAGAAAATGATACATGCTTTTTTTATTTGGCTAAAAATGGCATAATCATAACTAAAAGACCACTTGGAATGCTTTTACAATAGATCAAAAGATGATGGAGTGGAGCTTTGACATTGGTTGAGTCTGGATCTCTGCGACGTTTCTGTTCTCAGCCAGTTTGTTATAAATTTGCCTCTGTGATTGGAGTCATTGCCATTTGTACCACAGATTTACAGCCACAGATTCTCTCACTTCACAGTCTAGAAAACTTTCCAGGCAATCAGCAGTGATTTCATAGCACACAGGGAGTTCTTTTATTCTTTTCCACAAGTGTTTCATTTTAGTTTTTTTCTTGGCCACTTGGGTGAAGTTGAGTTATTCACCTGATGCCTGATTTTTCTGCTTGTAATATGCAGCACAGCTAAAAAAAAGAAAAAAAAAAAAAAAAAAAAAAGCCTGAACAACAGAACAGCTCAATTCAATGGGAGCCTAAAAGAAAAATAGGAAAAATTAGAAACCTGCAATTTACCCTAATAATAAAAGGTCCTATGTTTAAGATTAACTGTGCTGTTTAATAAAACCATTAAATGTATTTGTAAACCGTGTAAAATTGACAGTTGAATTTTGGGGGGAATTAAGATTTTTTCTTTAAACCTTTTGATAAAATAAAAAAAAAATCTGTAAATAGCAATACTATGAGACATAGGCTAGGTTCACACTGCAGGCTGAAACGACCCAATTCCAATTTTTTTGCCCCTATGCGACCTGTATCTGATCTTTTTATGACAGTCTGAACGACACAGATCCGATCTATTTAAATGTTACCCAGGCCACTTGGGTATCTGGTCCTGAACCCGATATGTAATCGATCTTTTGAAATGCAACCTCCGTCTGAAGAGCCAGGCCACATGTATCCGAGCCGAACGTCATCGATACGCTACAAACTTAATAATTCTGCTTGAAGTAGGAGGGAATGAGAACATAAACATCAACCATGGCGGACGATGCTGCTGAGATCAGTGAGTGGAAGGGAAGCGAGGTCACCGATTTAATTCATATTAGGGGTGATCGCTCTATTCAGGCCAAATTCCAGGGCGCTCAACGCAACCGGGCGGTTTTTGAAAAATTTTCCAGCGAAATGGCTGAGCGTGGTGTTGAACCTTTCCTGCCATGACTTTTTTTCCTTTGAGACCGTGGTCAGAAGCGCAGGGGAGACCGGCTTCTCCAGAGCTGAAGGCGGATCCTCCTTCGGGGTTCACTTCCCCGTTCAGACACTCACATTCTCCAAAGCGGGTTAATAAAGAGTCAATAACATTTATTCTGGGGGAAACCTTCTTTTATCACCGTTCTCCATAACACACAACATGAACGCTGCCCCCCACATACAAACACACTCCCTCTGGCGCTGCACGCGCTCTCTCCTCTTTTTTACACACACGCGCGGCCCCATACCCATCCCCATTCCACAACAGTGGGTACAGACGATCCTGGCTCCAATGCCTTCTTAAAATGAGAAGACTGTAATTGTGCTGCTCCTTTGTGAAAATAAATGTATTATGCAAAAAGAGTTCCGCTGTTGACAACACTGTTGTTGGCATCCATTGTTAACGTTAGTACTTCCGCAAAAAACAAGTGACGTTCACCGTTGCGTACTATTCTGCGCATGCGGGTCACTTCTGGGTCCTTTCATGTTCACACAGGAGATCACAAAAGATCGCATTCAATTGGAAATGTGAACGGCCTTGCAAAAAAAAAATTTGAGCATTAAGTCCTGCAGTGTGAACGTAGCTATAGATCAATTATGATCCATTGGAGGTTTTGGTAAGTTTTTACTAACAACATATTTAGTGTATCATATAAAATATTGACACATATGTTCAGGAAAAAAAAACATTGTTACGGTTTATGTTTCTTTGCTTTTGTGTTTTGTTCTCCTGTCATGTTTTGAGTTTCGGTTTCCTGTTTTGTTTTGAAGGTTTCCTGTTTTATTTTGAAGGTTTCCTGTTTTGTTGTTGTTTCGAGTTTTACTTGGTCCCCAATTGTTGTCACCTGTGTCTCTTTGTGTATGTGTTTAAAGTGTGGGTGACATGGCCTATTTTAATAAGCCAAAATATAGTAAATAGTCTCTATTTCATGTTGCGATTGTTTTTAATATTTTTCGAAAAAGAATAAATAGCGAAAAACGCGATATAAACAACGAGGACGGCCGCCGGCTTCACGCATTCCGCCGAATTCGCGCCGCCCTGTTTGTGACGTAACGAAAGGCAGACAACATGGCTAGCACCGATAGCGAAGCACAGAGTGATGCTACCGTCTTCCAGCCAAGACCACTTAAATTTGTTTTTTTTTTAATCGTCTTCTCACAACTGAGGTCGTGACCACGCTCAATAATGACGATGCCCGCATTATTGATCGCAAACTCTTCAGATTTGTTTGTGAAAGTTTAGCGTGTGTCCGCCAGTTTTGGTCTCTAGGGGATCCGTCACGCTGACCACGTGGTACAGACAGAGCCAATCAGAGCCGTCGACGCATCCGAAAGCAACTAAAACGTCCCGTCATTGGTCAATTAGGCCGGGTAGACGAGAGATAGCCGCGACCATAGAGGAAGCGATCCGCAGAGAAATATAGAAAATAAAGCTAAAATTCGCCGATTTCAGACAATTTTTTCATCCGGAAAGCGATTTGTCCATAGAGATCAGGTCTTTATTTCCAGGAAAGTACGTTCGGTTTGCTCGAGGGCTTCGGTTTCGCCCTCGTGCGTTGAACTTGTTTTGTCCATTGTTTCAGCAGCGTTTCTTGTTTTGGGAATTTATACACAGATACACTTTCACTAGATGTATTACTACATCCAGCTGCCACACAACGACTTGGCATGTTGATGATTAACAGAGAATTAACGAGAATTAACAAATTAACGATGATTAACGAGAGAAACGAAGACTACCTGCTTTGTTTACCTGCTGTCCGAAGCGGAACTACGGAAGTCAATGCCTTTCGTGACGTCACAGGTCATATCGGGGTCACTTCCAGCCTGCGCTCTTAGCGGCAAATTCAAATCTCTGATTCCTTCGAAAGATGTCTATTATTCATATGCTTCGGATTTTTTTCGACGCGAACTATTGGTATTAATAGAATCAGCGTTTAAAGGGCTTTTTTATTTGACAAAGTTGTTCAAAGCATGGCATCCACACTTTAAGTCCGGACTTTCCCTTCCTCCTGTGCTGCTCCATAGTCTGTTGTAGCCTGTTGTTAGTCCTTTGTCTCCCGAGTTTCTAGTGTTTTTCAAGTTTCGAGTTTGCCTGCCTGCTCAGTGGTATTTTTTAGTGTGTGGACTTTGAGCATTAAAATAACTTATTCTCCTGGAACCACCTAACTCCTCCTCTCTGCACCTGGGTACTCCTTCAACCCCCCGCCGTGACAACACCCTATGTAGCCACTGTATCAAATTTGATCCTCACATTTTTAAAATGGTGTAACACACAATTTATTACCAACCTATTTTCCTTTTATGTAAATACAGGAAGTAGTAATTTAATAAAAATGAATAACACTAGATGAGTGATTCTCACCATAAACCTCTGAAAATGAGCTAAAACTTTTCCCGTCAAAAGTGTTTTTGAGATTTCATGGACAGCCGTTTTGAAATGAGCAAGAAAAGCTCTTCTACTGTATCTAATGGAATGGTAATGAACTACAGAGCAAAAAACATGGACCAAATCGTAAAAAAAAGTTTGGATCTTAAAATGAGATAAGGGTCTTAGAAATGTGTATTTTAAATACGACACAAATGGTTATACAGGGTTAAAACAAATCTGTTCATCAATTAACATAAAACTCCAGTTAAACTTCTTTATAAATCTCAAAATAATGTAAACCTTTTGTTCTAACTTGGCAACCAGCTTTACTGCAACTGACATTTTACTTGAAAGCTATCAAGTCGTCATAATAGGGAGAAAAACCCTGCAGTCAGTTCACAGCCCCCTGTACACTTCAGCACTCAGCATGGCGTGCACACTGATGTTCCTCGCCATCACAACATCTCCATTCATACAAATTAATAGGAAAGAGTAAAAACGAGAAATTAAACCTTAAAACTCAAAAAATGTGTTTTATGCTGCAGATACTGGTCTTTTCTTCGGCTAAATTAAAGGTCATGTCTGATTTTTCTCACCTATTGTTCTTGGTTATGGCTTCTCTGACAATATAAGGAAAAATGATTTTGTCTTCTCAAATTTTTGTTCCATTTGTGTTGTAAAACATTTATGTGTCCTCAAATAGGCTGTTACAGTCAAACATGTTTACGACATTATTTTTGTGATAATACAAATCCTCATCAAAGAAATGACTGACAAACAGTCATCTAAGACTAACCAACCACACCTATTCAGTGTGTTTTAAGTTATTATGCAAATTGTATTTAAGTGTCAACAAGATCAAACTTTCTTTTTTAATTCTACTCATGGATGCTATGGTGTTTCTGGGTTCTTTGGATCACCTATCAATCTCAGACACCTGCAGATAAAGGCAGAATGAGGAAGGTTTCTGCCAGACAAATACATCAGATTAAAAGAGCAGCTGCTGAAATACCATCACAAAGCAGCAGCACATGTTTGAAGCTGCTGGTGTCTCTGAAGTCCCACCAACATCGAGGGGTAGGATCCTCCAGAGGCCTGCAGTTATACCTTCTTTTCGGCAAACCCAGGAACACACTCACGCAGAATCGGCTGGAATCAGTGGATCCAGACATACATAAAGACTCATTTTCAAACAGTCTTGTTCACTGAGGAGTGCCATGCAACCCTGCATGGTCCAGATGGATGGAGTAATGGCAAGGTCATGTTTTGGCCGAGAAAAGGTTTGGGCCCTTAAGGGTACTTGAAGTTGTGAAAAACTATGCGGGTGTTCTGACTGACCACTGTCTTCCATGGCACAAAAAGAAGAACCATAACAAAATCATCTCCATTTGTGACAATGCACCATCTCATGCTGCAAAGAATACCTCTGGATCATTGGCTGCTATGGGGAGAAAAGTAGATAAACTGATGGTGTGGCGCCAACCTCCCTGGACCTCAACCCCAATGAGAACCTTTGGAGCATCCTAAAGCCAAATATCTATGAGGGTGGGGGGCAGTTCTCATCCAAACAGCAGCTCTGTAAGGCTATTCTGACATCCTGCAAAGGAAGTCAAGCAGAAACTCTCCAAAAACTCACAAGTTCCATGGATGCAAGAAATTTGAAGCTGCTACCAAATAAGGGGTTCTACGTTCAAATGTAACGTGACCCATTAAGATGCTTTTGATTGGAATAACTTTTGATTTTAAGTAAATTCAACAAATGACCATTTTCCGTTCTTTGGAATCTATAAAATGTTGTGGGACTGTTGTGTGCAATAATGTGGAAGAGTGCATTTTAACGTTTTTATTTTTGAAAAAAAAAAAGACTTTTCTCTTTAGGAGGTTTTGTTCAATAACATTTAATATATACTCAAATGGTTAGTGACTGGAGAATCCAATAAGTGATTTTTTATTCCCAAATAGACGTTAATTGTGTTTTGTTTCTAACTTCTTAAAAATGCTGGCATCTTGGTAAATTTAATGTGTTATTGTTTATATTTCTGCAAAACTTTTTGAAACACTGTTGTACAAGCAAACAAGTCATTAAACGTTGGTGCCAATCAAGATCCTTTTGTGCTAAAATCATTAGACGACCACATTAGCCTGACAAAGGAGGGGTTCATCGCCTGCCTATAGGTATTCCTGTTTTAATGATGTCCTTCGCTGCCACGTGAAATCGAGGCCACCTGTGTACAAACAGCATACTCGCTGTGGCCGTGCCAGACTGATGCAGTGGAAATAATTCACTGTCAGGGTACTGACAAAATAGAGAGCGCAGCTTTCACTAAGTGCCCCCACTCACTCCCAGGGCTAATATGGAAATGTGCTGGAAGAAATGACAGCTCCTCTTCTGAGTTAAGAGTAGTTGATAATGAATCTTCTTTTGAATGGTTGTCTCAGTAAATAAATATGAACATCTGAGGAAAGGTGCTAATGGGGCTGTTTACATCCCAAATGAGAGACCAGTGGTTGAAAAACATTAGGGGTGCAACAATTTAGTTTGACAACGATTCAATTCATATCATAACTTATGGTGGCTGATAAAATTCATAGTCGATTTAAGTTCATTTTGAATGATCCGATTCACTAACTGAAAATGGATCGGGAGGAAAAACAGATCGACGTCAGTTTCAGAAAGATCAGAAAAAGTAAACTTTTTGTTGTCCTTAGCAACAGTGGTTTTATGCTAACCACGCCCACATTCCTTATATGTCCATATCCAGTGTTTTCCATTATGTTCAGTTCCTTACATGGATGCATGCATTCAATTTTCACAGTATTCCATGAAAAAACATAGGAGTTATAACAGTGCGGCACTTTGCCAGCTCGCCACGCGCACGCTGTTCAAAATCTACAACTTCTAATTCCAAAATTTTTTCCACAGTAGCTTGACATTGATGCCCAAAAAGTTACAAGACAAAGTTTTCTTATATTGTAAAAAAAAACGAAAATCGCCATTTCTCTGAGTTTTCCACAAAATGGCCTCCAAGCCGTAGGTTGTGTGGCCATCCCATAATGATTTCAAAACTTCTTTGGGATATCTCCAACACGCGCGTTTTGGTTTCGTAGCTCTAATTTGAAATATTTTTATTTGGCCCCATAAGCGATTTTTGTCCCATTCATTTTTTTTTTACGGGAACGCACGCTGTGATGTCATCGACTTCGGGGGGGGGGGGGGGGGGGGGGGTGACGTTCTCTTTGCCGAAAATTCATTTTCAATTTATCCTAGGTGTTTGCACATTTTGGTGAGTTTTGGAAACGAGAAGAATAAGAAAAAAAAACGAAGCAGAAACAAAATAGAAGTTTTTGCGGTCAGGTTTCCCATTTATTACAATGCGGCTTGTCTTTTACTATAGGCTGGGGGTGTCTTTTGGGCTTTAAATCCTTCCTTTCAGGGCTTCTTGGGGCTTTTTTTCTGTTTTTGTCGTCATTTCTGCGATTACAGTTTTGACGTTTTTGCAGTGGTGTTGTGCATGTGTGTGTATATTTTTGTTGCATTACACAATTGTCACGTCGTTTTGTGCTTTGGACCTATGGTCCTTGCAGTCTGTGACTGCTGCAGACCATAATTATGAGACTGTTAAAGCGCAGAAAATAAGATATATTTGGGGAAAGATTAAACCGTCTTTTTTGAAACATTTAAGACACATCATTTACAATTACTGGAGCAAAATACTTGAATATTAGTGGTTATTGCTAATTTCAAGATTTAATTTTTCCCTAACTAAGGTAGAACATAACATTTTTTAAGAAATCTCACCAAGACAAATTCTACTGGTTCCATTGGCAGATGTATTTAGTTATAAAAGGAAAAACGAACTTGTTTTAATATTTTTAACTAGTTTAGAGAAAGTTTTTTTGTAGTGTACTTACTTGTTCTTCTGTAACACAAATAACTCTTTACCTACATTCCTAATATTTTTTCTTGTAATACCGGTTATATTTGTGGAGATGATAAATTGAAGCTAGACTTAGAAAACATCCTTCCTTCACTTTGAAAAACAATGAAATATGAAAAACAATAGCCAGAGTCCTGTTAACAGATAACCTATCAACTCACCGTGAATTTCAGGCTCCATGACTATGTGAGGTTTCTTTAGTTCTTTGACCTAGCCAAGTTCATGACTCACCTCTCCTTGCTGTCATTTCCCGCTGACGAAGAACATTTTTGCACTGATAAAATATGTAAGAGTTATTTTTGTCCATAAATTTAAAGCAAATAGTGCTCATACATCAGGCTAGCAGCGCTGCAATTTGAAAGTCTGAAACCACCAAACTCTCACATGGTCTTGACCTTGAACCTGCTATCAACCTGCCTGCGCTGCAGGATACATCTGTGCTTGGTAATACCCCGGTCTGCAAAACTGATGATAGTCACAAAGTGAGCTTTAAAAGAAGCAGAGGGGTTTGGATGGAATAAAAGGAAAGCCTATCAGGAAGAACACGCTGGAGCAGGGCTACTTTTGGTTTGAATTGCAGCTGCAGGACTTGGAAACATTTCAGTCACATGGTCCAGCATGAACTCTTCAAATGTGAAATGAGGTGAAGAACAAAGCGAAGCGATCTATGTGGCAGGACCCCGAGCGCACCTGCAAGTGCAGATCTATATTCCTGAATAAGAAAAGAAATACAGCCTGGCATTTAGATGGTCTAACCGCAGACTTCAACTGGTAAAGTACTGCAGAAAAAAGACAAAAATGTGAAAAAGACAAATGCACTCAAACTCCAATTGATGCCTTAGTACATGTACCCATACAGGGGGGGGGGGGGGGTGACCCATACGAGTACTGCAGGTTTTTGGGTTGTTTTAGCCCGAAGACCGTTGTAGACAGGTGTGAAGGCATCTAAAAGGAAGGGCAGATGTGTCTAGCAGTTCCCTTCAGACTTGTGCCGCCACCTTAAGGGACATCCTGAAATCGGTGCGTACATATGGCATGTGTGTGGTAAGTGTATTGTGAAGTATTTGTAAAGCTACAGACACACCAGTCATGTGAGGCTTATTTAGGTGCTAAATGGGAGTTCTTGAACGCGCCATCAGCTAATGGTGTTCACACTGGACAGGCAGGGAGGGACTCCTTTTTCTTTTGCTACTAAATTCATGTTGTTACGAAGAACAAGCATCCTACCGCAGTTTTACACGGATCATTTTTTAATGAAAATGTATTATTTCAAGTTATTATTCCAAACAGTCTTCTAGAAAAGGTGTGAAATTAGGTTTTAGATTTGATTTTTTACAAATATGTGCTGCTGTTTATTTGAAGCCATGTATCAGAGGAAAGAGTCAGAACAAATAGTACTAGATCTGCTTCTGTTGTGTGCTATAAATACATATATTTGTGTGTGTGTATATATATATATATATATATATATATATATATATATATATATATATATATATAATGTAGATTTGTAGGTGGGTGTAGTTTTATTCCTGAAATAGAGACCTGTATGTACGTTTATTGTAGCTTTCTTTCCTCCAAATCAAAGTACTTAGTTTGTCAACTCAGAATGTACAGATACTATTTTATTGACCTTAAAGCTTTTTTTTTTATAGCCGTAGGTAAATGATTATTCTTACATAAGATAAAAAAATATAAATAATTTGCTCTTCTGCTCAAAGTATCTTGTCAGCAGAAATGTATGGAGACAGTGATTTTTATTACCATGGAAACATGAGGAAAGCGGATGTTCAAATGCCAAATGGATGCCTCAAACAAGGTCATTGTTATGACGATGCCAAAATCTTGTATTGGCAAAAGCTAACAAGTGTTGTCAATGGTTTTAAACCTTAAAGAAGCTGTCTCAATAACTGAGGATTTTTTTAGCCCTCAGCCTCCCATAAAACCATGTTATAAGCAAAATAAAAAATCCTTGCAGGGCTGCAATGAGGAATATTTTCAACAAATATCTGACAGAAAATACATTTTTTTATAGGATTTTTAAAAGAGAGTGTGTTTGTCCGTTTATTCGGCACCAGCTCCACAGACCAACACTATCTGCTGCACAAACAAGACAGTCCTGGAAGAAAACCTAATGATGTGTGGACAAGAAAATGTGCCATCATGTCTGAACACAAAGTTGATGTATGGAAAGGGAACGTAGGCATACATTCCTATTGTCTTTCTTATCCGCTCGCTGAAATTCCTCTATGTATGAATGACAGGGCTTCCTCTGAGATTTGTGCACAAACATGCCAAACTCAGCAAACTGCAAACCTATTATCCGGCCCACTCATGCCACGCACGTCCGGCAGCAGTGCGGCTGCAAATCAATGGACTGTGCAGCGGCAGGGGATGGGCAAGGTGGAGCCAGCAGATCTCAAATCAGTACAAAGACCATTTCCATTGATCCGGTTAAATCAGTAGAGACAAATGCAAGCCGTTCATGACTCTGGCAATCTGCGGCTCCTCCGCTGGGCTCTGACCTACATTACGATGACGAGTAAACAAAACTTCAGAGGATACATCTTCTGTCTCTTCATTCTGCCTAGTCTCTCCTTCCATCTCTTCTTTGCCTCAGCCTCATCTGCGGATGTTCACATCATCTCCTCCACCCCCCCGTGGTGTGGAAAAGTAACATTTATGCTAACAAGATTAATTGAAAAGTGACTGTAAATGAGAGTCTTATATTGGTGTTTTGTAGCTGTGGGCTGTTTTTTCCAGCAGCATGGTGATTTCCGCTGAAATAAAAGTGGTGCCATGAATATTTTTGAGTTCCCTAATTTTCTGGAACAGTCTTTGCTCTTCCACTTAGAGTAATAATCTGCGTTTATCCAGTAGTACACAGATCATTTTCCCTCTTGCTGTAACAATTGGTGCCTTTTTACTTTAGTGGTTGTTTGTTTGTTTGTCTTAAGGCGATGTCACACAGCCATTATGTACATGTTGGCCATACTGAACGGATGAAAAGTGGTCATACATGAATATACATGGAAAAAGTGAGAAAAGCTGTGATCTGTACTGAAATTTATACAGATGTATTATAAGATAACTACGCTAAAACCACAGAAAAAATATGAATAAACCAGGTAAAGATCACGTAAATCAACATAGGACATGAGCCCCTGGTGATTATTGTGCTCTTTATATACAATTCATTGGTGATTTGTGTGTCAATTATGTAATGTTAACATGCAGGAAAATTCTGTTAGACCTACCTACATTTTTAAGATCTCAAAACCAAATTCAATTAAAGGCCCCTCGGCTAAAACCCACGCATCCACCAATATAAAAGGCAAGAAACCAAATTTTTTACCTGGAAAATGCACAAAATGTATGTAGTTAATGGTGACATGGGCTTGTTTTCTCATTTCTTCTTTCTTACTGCTCGTTTGAGTGAAAATGTGACCCCCGCCATATGCTCAAAACCTCACCAAAATTTGCAAGCACATAGCACCCGGCAAAAATACATTTGGGACATAAAGAGTGAACCCCCACCCCAACATAAGACTTCACAGCGGGAAAAAACATTTCTAAAAAAAAAATGGGGTTCCAAAAAATGTTCAAAATCCACTAATGAAAACAAAACTCATGTATCAGTAATGTCTAAAGAAAATGTTGAAAGTATTATGGGATGTTTGAGTGATATTCACGCAATTTCACGCACACACTGACAGTTTTGTGCACCTCTGAAGGGGCCGCCATCCTAAATTTGAAGAAAAAAAAACCTTTGTACCTTTTACAAATTCCAAATCCTGTTAGGGATTTTGATCTATCACCTCCTAACTCCTTGAGCATCCTTGGGAAGCTTTTTGGAAAAAAATGCTGGATTTAGAAGATGTAGATTTTTAACAGCACAAGCATGGCTAGCTTACATAAAAGGTTTTTTTTTTAGCAGAATATTGTGAAAATTGATTACATTAAATCCTGGTTCAAGCGGAACAAAACAATACAGTGTTCCTCTGCTTATTATTAATTGGTCCTACATATTTTCATGTCCAGGGATACACTGGACTGTGTCACTACCAGATGTTCTAGTCTCCAACGTTTGGCATGTCATGATCATGGTCTGCGGTTCTTTAATACCCCTCAGTTCATTTCTTGATTCATTTCTGTTCCAGCAGTCTTGCACCCTGCATTTGGGTCCTCCAGCAGCCACCTTCTCTGTCACCTCCAGAGTCCAATTTTTTGACAGTTTGTCTGGGGGCAAAAAAAAAAATTCTGGCAGCTCTGACCCACAAGCTTAACTCAAACTTAGTTGTACATTCTCAGACAAATGTCACATGAAGAAGAAGCTCATTAGACGGTAAAATGTCAGTGAGTGAGTTATGCAAGTTGCTTGATTTGTCTTTGGACACTCATACACACACAAATAGGGCTGTTGTCATGTTTAACAGGACAAAAGCACACTGCAATTCTGCCAAATCCTTTTTTTAAGGGATTTTTTATAATAAAATCAATTCTAAAAGAAAAAAATAACCCGATTTAAGATAAAACAACCAATTGGCCACTTTTCTACGGTAGACTTGTGGATTTCTTACATTCCATTATTGTGGCCCTATCATTTTTGCAATTCTTCTTTCTCACTGCGCCTTTGAGTGAAAATGTCCCCCCACCACATACTGATAACCTCAACAAAATCAAAATTTTAATAAGAAAACACCTTTTTTACCATCTAAAAATGTCAACTTCTACTAGGGATTTCAATCTAACCCCTCCTAACTTCTTGTGCATCATTGGAAAGCTACTTGGGAAAAAATGTTGGAATTATTAGTTATAGATTTTGAACAATGTTAGTGTGGCAAGCTAAAAGTGGATTCCCCTGTTGCTTACACAGTTTTTACCAGAATATTGTGAAACTATAAGATATGAATCCTTAGCTCAACCTGAACGAAACCACTTGACATACCTGATGAACATATTAGGAATGTGGGCGTGGTAACAAAAAACCTCTGTTGTCAAGGAAATCCAAAAACGTACTATTGCCAATTGTTCTAAAAATGATGTAGACCTGTTTGTCACTCCCAGGGGATCAAAACATAAAATGGTTGCTATGGAGTTAAAACCAAGAGAAGAGCCGCTAAATTGAAAAAATTCAAAAAAAAGTATTCATGAATTTGACTCGTGCAGCTCTGACCAGGGTTGCAGGGGCAAAGGGGAGCACAAAAGGACCTAAAGCAGCTGTGAGGGCAGGTAAAAAACGAGTAACAGAGTCTGAGGGTGAGGGCAGATAGCATTACATACAACACTGCTTTACTCTTTATAAATAAATTGAAACTGGTAGGAAAATGTAGGACTTATTGGAAACTGGTATGTGCATGATAAAACTGTAGGACTCTGATCCATTGCTAGTTCTTAATTCGTCCTTTTACTCATTCCCCATTTTGCTTTTTTAGTGCAAGCATTGTCTGAGCTGCCAGTTCTTGTTTTATGTAATGAGAGGCAATAAGAGAGTGCAGCAAAGAACACAGCTAGGTTGCCTAGGGACATAAATTCACAGTGGAACTAATTTTAAACATATCTGCCCCTCAAAATAACATCTTGCAGCATTTGATGGAAAATAGATTAAAATGGATTAAATAAAACATTGCGTCAGCTAAGTACTGGGAAGCAAGGAGAATAGCAATGTCAACAAATACCAGAAATTCATCTCATTTCACTATATTTTGTAAAATATGACATGGGGGACTGTATAACCTGTAGTTTTCCTGCTCCGAAGCGTTTGTGATGCTTCGCTAGTTTACTGACTCATCTCTGAAGCAAGAAATCTCATCTCACTCGTCATTACTCCCTGTGTAGCACCAGATCAGCAGCTCTGACCTCAATCATAATCATTCCCCCTAACTCGTCTCTTTTTGACTCCCTGACATCTTTCCCTCGCCTCAAGAACAAATGTGCCAGTGACACTAACGCCAGAAAGCTGTTTTGTATCAGAAGACCCTGACATGTCTGGTCGCTCAACTTCAGAACTTCAGAAACAATTTCCAACAACATTTCGGTTTATTCGTACAACAGCCCCTCGCAATGCTTTTCAAGGTGCTACACGGGGAAGGTAAACAAGTTAGACAAAATCAAATCACACAAAATCCAATTCAATCCAGCAACAATCCAGTTATATTCCACTTCAGCTCAAATTATCAGATCAACTTTTTCAAGTTTAATCAAATTTAAAACAATTTGTTATAATTGCTTTGGAGCCAACAGGCTTTATAATAGATATAATTCCAATCTGTCCCCTCTGCACAAATTGGACTTAAAATGAACCTTCTTACGATTTCTTTCAAAGCGAAGCTCCAAGCAGCAGAACACAGAAAAATACATAACATTTTTGATTTGGTGAAAAAATAAATCTGAGAAGAAGTGACAATTCTTTATGTTTGCACAAAGATGAGAGTCATTTTGACACTCCCTTTTTAAGTCTGTACTATAGATTATGAAGCCGTGCTATCCAAGCATCTGCTCCTCAGACTCAAAGACAAAGTTCATTTGTCCATCAGAGAAACTCACCAAAAGAGGAGTTTTAGATCATCGTTGTCTAAACTAAAATAAAAGAACACACATTCTGCCCTTGTGCAGAGCTTTAGTCTCCATTCCACCTGGAGCATTAAAGCACAATTGACTGGTACTTTGTTACAAACCTCAAAGGAGAGCAGAACAATGCATCATGGAAGCTGACCGATGAGACGCAATGCCACGGTACTGCATCTATAAAAAGCTCTCTGGGAGAATTCACAAGGCCTGGTTTTAAGAAGATTTAACTCTCGTCCCCATAGGCACCAGTGTTAACATGTGGCCAAACTCAGAATACTGAAGGTGGAAGTAAACAGGATGAAAACATTTAGGGTCAAAGGCAGAGGTTAAGTGGTCGTTCCTGGGCTGCATCCAACCTGGGGTCATCTTAGATTCGGGTAAGACCCCCAAACAACGGATCATTGCTTCTAAAAGGCAGCACTATTTTTGCAAAGTCATAAAAACTCAAATGCACAACAGATTTAAGAAAACACAGACAGGAAACACAATTTCAATGACATTTTTGGAATTTTCTCTGACTCAGAAACATTAAAGCCATCTTTTGATCAATTTCAAATTTCTTTTAAAAGCGTGTTTTAAAATCAAAATTCTGGTATTTTAATTATAATTTAGCCAACAAAACCTGTGTCCTTTTCCAGGACATAGTTTTTGCAGAGCAGCAGTAGTTAGAAATTCACCTCTGAGTTGTGTTGGTGAGAAGCAGCCCCGCCCCCCATTCCCCTCGCTGGTCGTTTACACTCTCTCCCACTAGCTTACAGCCCTTCACACCCCCAACCGAAAATACTGGTGCAACCAAAATGGCAAGTAATATTGGAACTATGCAGCTTTACAGTTTCTAGTCAGATGCTTCAGGCGAGGAAAACAAAGCTTTACAGTCTTTCTAGTCGTCTACAAGTGGATGCATCTCTTTTATATACATTTTATTTAAATGTGTTTGTATTTAAATTGTTGTTTTAACTGTGTATTATATTTTATACTGTAGATATGTTGTACGGTGACCTTGAGCGCTCAGAAAGGTGCCTTATCAATTAAATGCATTATTATTATTATTATTATTATTATTATTATTATTATTATTATTATTATTATTATTATTATTATTATTATTATTATTATTATTATTATAAGTGGAGCGGAGCTGGAAGCTTGTGGCTTGCCAATTGTAGCTTCTATGTCGCAGCTACACGCTTTTTGTAAACATTATTTTTTTGTTTGCTCCTGATTCAAAACACTTTGAATAAAGAAACTTTTTTACCTCAGAAATAAAAATTTAATCTTAATATTATGTGTCCTCCATTATCAGAAAAATGCCACTAGAACCTGTTAAAAACACCCAAAAGAGTTACGTCAATATCACTTTTTAGATATGCTTCTCTAGAATGTATATTTTTTTTGGTCTCCTTCTTGAGCAACACCAGATAAACAAATTTATTGTTGTTATGTGCCTTATTGCTGCATTTCAATCCATCACATGAAATCTCCTCCTGGCTGACCAATAAAGAATATTTTTTATTTATTTTCTTTACAAGAAAATACTTTTCTTTAATCAATTACAGACATAAAACCAAAACAAAATTTGAAAGAAAATGGATAGTTTTGATCTGTGGTCTTCTGTCTTATGTTGGATCTACTGAAAGGTTGTCATGCTGCTCGCATTACTGCTCTGAAGCAGAATGCCAGAAATCAATATTATATCACTTTTGCTACAAACTGTGGAAAACATGTTGTCACCTTTCAAGTCTGCTTTGATGTTCTTTACTGAAAGACAGATTCCCAACTTTCAATTAAGAAGAAAAGGAATATGACTTGATTTCTCATTTTATATGAGATCAAGGGTCATTTAAAGCTTTGTAATGTCTTTATTTGTTAAACCTGCACTTGATGGGGATAATTTAGGATTTTAGGTGACTTCATAGTTCCATGGCAATAATTTAAGACAGTTTTTGTCATGTTTGTGTTTTCTATTTTTTGCAACTGCAAATTGATTAATTCTTTTTTTTTTAAGCTGCAATGTTGAGTAACTCTGCTCACCAAATAGTTTTTTACTTGTTTGCAAGTAATTCTGAAAAAGCAAATTAATTGCATGGAAATAAGGCATGCTTCTGATAATTGACTCTGAGGTTTAACTGTGCCCAATATAGACACTGAAGGTAATAAATGTGACTTCATGTTGTTTATTAAAGCAGTTGAGCGCAATAGTTTTACCAAAAGTAGATCAATGAAGTCACTTTAGGAGCCAAACACTAAAAAAGCAAAAGGCTCTTAAAACAGTCAGTAAAGCACAGAGCTGCAATAATATGACTCCCTGGGACAGCAAAAAAAATAAAGAGGGAAAAAGGAAAGATTCTGAACAAAAGAACATGGATCAATACTCTATCACGGAGACAGGCTTCTGTTATATCACTTCAGTTATGTCATCATAAAACCTTTACAAGAGCATTTAAGCAGCATAGATAGGAAGCAAATAACAATAAATGTATTGACTTTAAAGAGAGCAGAAGCAGTAAGCCGTTAATACTGTGTGCGCTAAAACTGTATCCCATGATGCTCTGCTGCATGAAGTCCATCAAGTCTTTATCATATTATAATAATTAATTACAGCGATTTTTAACAGTATTTACTGAAGCTGTCGTTGAGTCTCTGTTCTCAGCGTTTTGTCATTCATTGACTGCACTTAAACTCCAGACAAATCCTAGCCTTAATTATTTTGATGCTGCTTGCCTGCAGTAGCTGAAACTAACAAAATAAATGTATCAGTTCAGTGACTCCACACAGAAAAAAGGTGCTGCTTTTTTTACATTAATATTTGATATGAATGGTGGTGTCAATGGAGAAGGCCAGTTCTGCTGTGTCTTTATCATCAGATAGTAGTTCATCCAGTGTTGCACTGTTAGTTTGTTGCCATGGCAAAGGCTGGAGAAGCAGCTTGCGGCTGGAAGGTTGCCAGCTTGGCAAGATGTTGGATGGAGTTCCCTGTCTCATCCACCTTTTAACTAGTTCACTTGGGCATGGCATGTACACCCAGGACGGAGCATCTAGCTGTACTCTTGTGTCCACATTACATGATCATTTAACGCTTACCCAGAGTGCTGACTGCATTTTTATTTAAGGGTCTAACATCATGCTTGTAATGGGGATAAATTATGTCCCAACAGACTCTTGTGTGAGGAGGAGGAGGACCAGGTTTATATCATTTTATAGTACTTGCCTTACAATTATAACTGCAGTCACCTTTTTAAAGGTTTATCCTTTTCAATCTGAGTGGTTGCATGTCCTGCAAAACACTTTGGTAAATGGCATATACTTGTATAGTACTTTTTTGAATCTTCTTCAGAGGGACATGGGCAGGCGGGCAAGGCGGAAATTGAAACTGCAATCTACCGATCAGAGGTCGACCGCCGTCCTGCTGCACCATGGCCCTTCTTGGTTTGATGTAGAAGGCGCGCTCAAAAGGCGCCTGAACCATTCACCATTTTTAAAACTCAACTCAAGACTCATTTTTATAGCAAGCTTTTGGTCATAAATGAGAATTTGCATTCAAGTTTTATGGTGTTTTACTTGTTTTTTTCCCTTAATGTTTTCTAAGGATTTACCTTCAATCTAACGTTTATCATGCTTTTATGTTTTTATTCACTCATTTATTAAATTAGTTTTTTTTGTGTTTAGCCCTAAATGTACAGCACTTTGTTCAATTGTTATTTGTAATAAAGCGCTTTAAAAATATAGTTGATAATGATGAAAAACCCACACTTCAAACTTTATTGATGGGGGGGGGGTTACTGCGTGGCGGCGGGGGGTGGGGAGGTAACCAGATGATTGCGAGTATGTGTGCGTGAGTGCATGGGTGGACGGACCTGGGGGCTGGCTCACTGGAACCCTCTGGGGCTTTCCCTTCCCATCACAGAGGGGTAGGGCACTTTAAGGGTAAGGGAGGGGGGGGATTGTAGTGGGTAGGGTTATGGGGGGTGGCTGTGGGTGCGTGGCGATCTCTGGGTTGTTCGGGTCGCGTGCCGCGGCTGGCTCGCGGACACGGGGCACTGGTCGGGTGGTGGGCGGCTCTCGGGTTCTGGGGCCCTGGCTTCGTCCTTGGCCCTTGTCTCGGCGTCCGGCGCCCGGCGGCCCCCATGGCTGCCGCCTGGTACGGCTAAGCGCTCCTGTCCTGTGGCCTGGGGGCCGGACGCCGGGTTCGCTTATGCCTCTGGGCGTAGTGGGGGCCCCTGTAGGGGGGCCTTCTCTGCGCCTGGCTGGTCGGGTGGGCGGTCCCCGCCTCCCCCCCTCCCGGGCTGCTTGGGTCCGGTGTGGGGGGGGGCGCTGGCCTTGGGGGCCTCTCCTCCCCTTTCCTGGTCTGGCTGCTCTGGCTGGGTGGGATCTGGTTCCCCACAACACAAGGTTCACTTCGGCAGCATGCATGTATCTCCACCCCCACGTGCACGTGCACACTGCCACACTGCTCCCTGTCTGCTTCATCCCCCCTTCGGACCTACAGTGTATTGATGGACAGATATTTTCCACTCATCTTCTTGTCAGATTTTTACCCATGATGGAATATTTGTCTTTCCAGCAGATCTGGTATAATTGTTACAGCTTAAAAGAATAACTGATCCAAATCAGTGCTTGTATCCCCCCTTTTTTCACCTTTCTTCCCTTTACTCTCTTCCACCCCCCCCCCCCCCCCCCCGACACACATTTTCCCTCTTCCTCCCCACAAACACTAAATATAACAAATAAAGAAATAAATAATTCAACAAAAAGGGGTTAATTCAGATCTACACTCTGGCTTCTAAAGTTCTACAACCTCTTTTTGTGATAGTAAAACCTGTCCAACACAAAAGGCCTGCAGCTCTAATCTGTTTGCTAAGTTGTTGGACAGAACAAGTGAAAAAAAAAAAAAAAGAAAAAAAAAACTTTATTGATGGGTATTTTTTTAATCAAATCGTTGTAAATCAGGAGCAGACAAAAAATATTGTTTGAAAAAGATCTTATTTGTGACTTCCTTTAGAAACTATAAACTCCCTGCTCCGCTCCATTCCGATGCATCCACTTGCAGAGAAATAAATCCTTGTACATCTTTGCTTTCCTCGTCTGAGATGGAATCTGGCTCTAAACTGGACGGATATTTCCAATATTGCTCTCCATTTTTGATGGTTGACTTGTTGCTTTTTGTTGCTAACGTAGTATAAACTCCACAGACCCACGCTTCCCTTTTTAGGTCTTCTAGTTGATAAAACTCTTCTACCAACCTCTGCTAAAGATGTCACGCTCTTTCAAAGAAGGCTTAATTCTTTTGCTCATGTGAGTCATAGATTCGTGTCAATCCACTTGCATGGCAGGACCAGCATTAATCAACTTCTGCCAGCAGCTGGTTAGCTGTGTCAGCTCCATGCAACAATCCTTTTCTCTTGTCAGGCTTTATGCTGCTGCCAGCTGTCAACCACAGCCTTTGATGTGTCACATTCTGAGGATTTTCCCAATTCAGCACATGCACAGACTCAGATTTTGTCTGAGAGGTGGGACTTTTAATGTGTTTGGTGTTTTGGCCACAGAATGCATGCACATTTTTGAATATCGTGTCTTTTTGCAATCAGATGAAATAGTAAGAGTTTTAGTTGGTGGAGTTTGAAAATCTTTACCTCAGTCAGCCAAAATTTAACCTTTAGTGACAAAATACTCACGGTACTTTTTTTTTATTTTTTATTGTCTGTAAATGCATAAACCTTGATAAATGAACCTTCCAAGGGCAGGTTCCCGAATCCTGGTTCTGAGCTGCATTCGTGCTCCTGGTCCTCCCCGCGGACTTTGACATCAGTAAATAAATGTAATGAAACAAGAGCTTCAATAAAAAGAAAATCTACTCCTCATTAAATGATTATGGGAAGTCACCAGTAAAGCTACATGAAGAATTAATTTATTCCCTGAATCAATTTTTCATGGACTGTGCAGAAGCCTGAAGTCTCAGGCGGCGGTGGTTGTCTAACAGCGAATTGCACACAAAAAAATCCATGTATGTCAACACTGTTCGTGAAAGTTGTGCTCAACCCTGTTTCTCCCACTGCAGAGAAGCGCTACAACTGAATTCAAAGAGAAAACGATGGCGTGTTTGCGGTCTGATTACAGTAGTACTACTTTTTCATCGATCTGCACCAATTAGCTACTAAAGAAATGCAGACATTTCACTCAAAGCATCAGGAAAGAGTCATCTGCACTCAGGTTTTTAAATTGACATCAAGACATCAAAGAATTGACAGAAAATTTGAATTTTGGACGGAATTAAGATGTGTTTCTGATGAAATCTACAGAAAAAACATTTAGCAATATGATTTCTTCTTTTACTTAAGTATAGGGTTGCATGCTGGTGCAGTGGTTTGCGCTCTTGCCTCATAGCAAGAAGGCCAGGCTGGGAGACCTGAAATAGAACATATATGTGTGGAGTTAGCATGTTCTCCCTGTGCATGCGCTGGTTTTCTCCGGGAACTCCAGCTTCCTCCCACTGTCCAAAAACATGCTTCATAGGTTAACTGGTTACTCTGAATTGTCCCTAAGTGTGACCCTGTGACAGACTGGCGACCTGTCCAGGTTGTCCCCTGCCTTCGCCCACGAGTGGCCGGGATAGGCTCCAGCAGCCCCGTGACCCCAAAAGGGACACAACAGCTTACATGATGATTGTTCAATAAGTATCAGCTTTGATATTTTGGGTTACTTGGTAAGTTTTCACTCACAACAACGTTAGTTTAAGAAGTAATAAAATTGACAGGAGTGTTCAGAAAAAAAGCACCTAATTTAGCCACTGTCTCAAATTGATCCACACATTTTTAACATGATGTCTCTTTATTATAAACAAATAATTATCAACATATTTTTCATTATTTCAATGCAGCAATTCATTTTAAAAATGAATAATTGAAGAGTTACTCTCACCATAAAGACTTAAAAATTAGCAAAACTTTTCCCACCAAAAGTTTTTTTGAGATTTCATGGAAGCAGCCATTTTTAGAATGAGCTGGACTTCAACTGCCCCTAGTGGAATGAATATGAACTACAGGGCAGAAAGCATGCATGTAGTTCTGTACAATGGATTTTTGGATCATGCTAATGAGATGAGGGGTCTCAGAAATGCGTGTAATGACACATGATGCAAATGGCCATATAGGATTAAACTTTTTTTTTAGCATGGAACCATCAGGAATGAATGAGAGTGTTTACAGATAATACAAGTTCATTGAAAATACTAGAAAGTGCGAAAGCTGATGACTAAACACAGTATTCCTGTTGATGATTAGTGTCTCTTTACGTGCAAAAAAAAAGAATTTTTCCAAGTTTCAATTGATTTTAGGTCATGGTCATTCTTGTTTTATGCACATAATCAAGGGCAGTTCAATTCACACGCTTTAAAATGAACACAGTTGATAAAAACCTGTGTCAGAGTCTGGAATAAAAGGCATTTCATTACAGCTAGTTTTGGTCAGATGTTTTTTGTCATAGGTCTGAAATTACAGGGCATTTCTTTATACCTGGTGGAGCATCACAGCCCTGACTGGTCCGGGTGAGCAGACTGTAGCTCTTTACAGACATTATTTATCCCCAGTGGCAACTCACACACACCGAAAGCTGATAAAATAAAAAAATAAAAAACACAGAACGCTCTCTTTGATGGCAGTTTAGCTGACAGGATGTGCAGGTGAAGAGGTTGCTCATTCCTCGAGGGGGGCGGCATTTTGGAGGCCTGATTGTATTTTAGAGTTTAAGCCTTCATTTCATTCTGTTACTGATAGGAAGAGACATCTGACAAATTCAAGTGATCCCAGAGGGGAAACCAGAGGGTCCAGATTTATTTTAACTCCAGTAATTGGCCAAAGAATGTGTGTGTCAAAAAAAAAAAATCTATACATCTATAGATGCAAAGGACAGCAGGGTAGGGGTATCAGAGCTACAAAAGATCACTGGACATGAAAGTGGAGCTATCAGACTAGTGGGACTCCAATATCCCAGCAGCAAACAGATAAGATCAGTTGGATGGAGTCTTTGATGGAGCGAGAAGGGCTGTTGAGCTGGAGGATATAGCAGAGGTAGGTGAACTACAGCACAGAAGCAAACATTGTGATTAGAGTCTGCTCACAATGCAGGATCTTAGTATGCCACAGCTTAACACAGAAAACAATGCAGAGCACACCCACACTGCAACGCCTGCGATGGGAACAAAAAAGCTTCACCCACCCACATTGTGGGCTTCTAACCCGCAATACATCTCTGTTTCCAACTCATCCATTATCTCTGATTTCAAAGGAAGATGCAGCAAAACTCCCTCTGAATACAACTGAGCAACAGATAAGCACATCCAGCCAAATAACCAATAAAAAAGGCATGGAACTTACCCAGAAGAGGAGATTGAAGAAGACCATTCCATATCGCAGGGCCATCATGCAACCCTCAGCCATCCTGCAGCGTCGCAGTTCTAGAAGGAATATGAAGGAGAGGTCCAGGTAAAACACCACATACTTCTTTCCCTGGTTGTAGCGGCCCTTGGAGTTCTGTGGCCCCTTTGTGGTGTGGAAGCCGAACGCAAACGGCGGCCGCTTGTACTCAAACTCGCCACTGAAGCGGTGAAACCCAGACGTGAAGGGCGGTGTGTCCGGTTTGCTGTCCAAAGATGGACTGCGTCGGTACGGAGTCTCGTCTGTGCTTGAGCGTCTCATTATGGGAGCTAAACAACTTCAGGAAGCCTTGGATGGCCACTCCGTCTGTCGGTTCAGAGTTTTTGACGTACTCCACCGAGGAAACTCAATGATGCTTCCAATCTCAGTTTGTCTATGAAGTTTTTTTTCGTCTTTTGGTGATAATGCCCCTCTGGTTAGTTGGCCTCAGTTACTGACTCCACTCCTAAAGTGTCATTATTTTCTGTGTGTTTAGGACACCAGACACACACTCTTCTTCCCATTCCTGCTTCCCTTTGTGTAATCCCTCAAACACAGGTGTCATGCTCCCTCAGATAATCTGGTTTGCAGTTTCATCTCATTACAATCCAATCAGCTCTATCTTTCCAGTTGCTCAGCGTCGACAAAAGCAATCCTACCCGGTCTCACCAGGAGTTCCTAAATAGGAGCTCCTGACCACCAGATGATAAACTTCTGCCGAGGACACTGCACCTCTGTGGTCTCAGGTGCATCTGAGAGTTCAGCATGTGGCTGTGGCCGGTGATGTGCTTCTGCTGACATGCAGAATTAGAGGACTAAAATAGACAGCGAGATGGGAGCATGCTGTCACGGATGAGAGGATAAGGGAAAAGGCTGAAAGGATGAATGAAACTTTTGATGCAACTGTTGTATCAGTATCCGTGTGGAAATGCTGATTTGTCTAATTTTCTTCTTGCTTCACGCATCCTGGCTAACTTGTCCTCTTTGCCTCTAGAGGTTACTCAGCTTGTCCTCCACACATCAAGTCACCCCTCTTCAACTCTTATTCCTTAACTCTGGCCACTTTCTGTTCTCTCCTCCTCTGCAGCAGCAGATAATTAATTTCCAGACTCATCAGTGAGCCAAAGTGCGGTGCTGCCTCTTCTGGTCTCCCACTCCTCCTCTACAGCAATCTATCCTCTTCTTCAAGTGGGATAGGAGACCAAGATGTCCATCAGAGTCAAACCAGCAAAAGAAGAAGGAGCGAAGGAAGGTGAGTCAGGCAGCGGGAAAGGACTGTTCCTCAGAGAAGCAGAAGAAAGACTGCAGTGTTTGAGCGCTAGTCCAGCCTCGCTACCTCAAGCTCCCTCCCTCTTGCTCTTCACCGGCTTTCTCTCTTTTTCTTTCTCTCCCTCCTCCCCGCCTCCTTCCTCGCCAACCTCACAAGCTTCCCTGCTCTCCCCTCCACACACTTATTCTACAGCACCCCATCCCTCCTCGGCCGCTGTCCCCCAAAGCCTGGCAGCCAAATGAGGCAGGCATGCATTCATATTCTGGCCACACCCCACTAAGGGTGCACAACCAATCAGCAGCAGACTCGCAGCTCCATCTTCCCACATGCACACAGCCTCATCTACCAGATAACACTCACACATGGACACAAAGGCACAATTCACAGGTGCAAACAAGCCCAAACACGAAACCCGGTGTGCTGGGAAGCCATGCTTCCTCCCCCTCTCTGCTCCTCTTCCGGCATGGGACTCATTCCACATGCAGAGGCTGTTCCTGCGCACAACCCAGGCTGCTCTCTGCATACTTAGCTTCAGCCATGGCTCTCCTCCACCCGGGTCACCCAGTATTTGTATGTGTGCACACAAACCAGAGCATCACCCTACAAGCTGTTCACCTGTTCTGTGAGGAAGAGTGCTCATGACATTCACACACAGCTATCACATGGGCCTCACAACTCTGTTGGCATCTGGGTCACTGGTTTTATGAGTCCACAGGCACAAAACAAGACTGCAGGAGGTTGAGATCATATTAAGATACGTCAAGTATTTAATGGATCTCTCCCTTTCATCACCTGCGTGTATTTTATCAGGGTAAAGCTGAGCCAAAGCAAGAGTTAGAAAACAGCCATTGGGGTTTCCTGGCAGAAAATTACCCTGGATGAGGTAATATGAAAATGATGAAAGATTTCACACTTTGGTCAAGCACAGCATAGATGCAGCGCAGAGGTTTGCAGCAGCACACGCTGCATTACAGCTTGTTAACTGCAGCTTTTGTGCAGCAGATGGAAAAAAAATCCTTGCTGTTTTGTTAAATTATCAGTGTATGATCAATAGCAGCATAGACAAAAACGTTAAAAGTGTTGTTCCCAAACAGGAGTAACCGATAGCAGTGGATGCAGTTTATTGTTAAAAACGTCTCAACTTTAAAAAAAATCTTAACCCCTTGGTGCTGAAATTTAAAAATCACAGCTGTTTTTGCTTTCTGGTAGATGCTACCTTGAGGCAATTTTGGAGCCGAAGGGGTTTGATGCATATTTGCATCAAAAGGCATTGAGGGGCTAAAACAAAGTTTGGTATTAAATGACGCTAAATGAAGCTATAAGGATACTCTCAAAAAATAGTAGTGTGCTAAGGGGCCTCACTCTGGCAAAATGTAAGAACCTTTTCTGATTTGAAACACATTCAATTTGATTGTGATATGTAACAAAAAGTGAAAACCAAAAGAAAATGAACTGAAGACAAATGCGTAAAGTGTAGAATACAGTGACAGTGAATGAGACCAAATTGTTGTTTTTCAATGTGTTTAAAATAAAAGATCCTGTTACACTGGTGTTAGATTAACGTTTTCAACCGTAAAAGTAGTTTTACTTCAATTTCTGTTTTATATACCGACAAAAATGGCGAGTATTTTAAATGAAAGCAACGCATCTAACGCTGCTTTCAGACTATATGGGGAAAAAGAAATATACTTTTTGTTTTTGCTTTTTTTTTATTATTATTATTATTACTATTATTATTATTATTATGGCAGAAGTCAGAATCTCTGAAATTCTACCAATGTCATTTACTTGGAGCAGGGAGCACATAAAAAAACAACAAGTTGGTCTCAATTAAAGCGTTAAAAACATGGATGGGGGTTCCTGCCATGCGTCCCTATATGACAATTTTGAGTGAAAATGTGTTGGATACAGGGATAAAAATCCTTAAAGAAAAAGCACGAGTTGGCTTCTTTAACCCCTTAATACCACAACTGTAGCTCCAGTGTTTGCACTCTTTAGACTAGCATAAGTCTTCAAGCGTTGATGAAATTGATGTCATTCTAGTGGATTCTGAAGCAGAGAAAAGCAGCCTTGCGCTGATATGCAACACTTTACATCCAGGCTTACGCAGTCAACATAAATCAGCTGATGCTGTCCAGGAGAAAAGCGGCTTTGTAACACTTAACATGCATAAAGTGTTGTATAACTTATAAGAAAAGTCCAATTTCTCTGTGTCATAGTCAGCTGACTAACATTAATTATGTAAAAAAATGTACAGAATGTCAAAGAACTTGTGTTATTTAGATGTTGCCGGTGACAGCCCTGGTGTTAAAGGGTTCATTTCTACTGTAAGTTCATAAATTAATGGTCTGGATATCATGTCTGTCTTTAAGTGATGTACAATTCTAACAAAGCAGGAAAGCTTATGTTTGTTTAAAGCAAACCTTTCCTTTCACTTGACAATCTGAAATGTACAAATACAGTTTCTGTCACATGCTTTAGCGCTGCTTGGTGTCACCATGTGATGACTTAAAAAGACCCACTTAAAGTAGCTTTTACCAGATCAGCGCAGAGTTGCTGGTCTACTGCATCAAAAGCTTTTGAGGTGGCCTGGGCTTCGTGTCAGAATGACCTCTGGAGATGTGACAGACTGAGGATTGAGTGGAAAAATTAAATCTGTCGGCTGGCCTGGGAATGCCCTCCTCTTCAAGATTTGGATAAATTGCTGGAGACCTCAGCTTAAAGCTGTCTACAAACGGAAAATGGGTGGATGAACATTCCTAACTTTAATGTTGTGTTATAATTATACTGCTTTTGACATACCAATAAGAGGAAAACAACAATGCAAAAAAATAAAAAAGGAAAGGCATTAAGCTGAAATTGTTCTGAAAGAGGTTCACAATAGACTCAGGAGAATTACCTGCTCTGCTCTCACATGAGCTTTTCTGGGATTCATTACTGAGGAGTTGTTTTCTGGAGAAAGTAATTATTGTTTCCCGACGGAAAAATGTTTTCAGCATTTCAGAGCTGAAGGGAATCAATAAAAAATAAGCCTATAATGTCTCATTTTTCCCATCAGTCATCATTAGGCGCTTTTACTTTCTTATCTCATACACACAAGAGTGCGTGTGTGTGTGTGTCTGCAAGGCTGGGGCAAAGGCATGGGCAACTCTCCCCCCAAATGATGTGTCTGCCCCCCCCCCCATCCAAAAATAAACTAAAGAAATAAATATTACCCCAAAAAATCACCAAAAAACAAGGACAAACAAAAAAATTAAATAAAAGACAAAAAATGAAGAATGGATGGTTGGACAGATGGACAAATAGACACACATGAATAAAAGATAAATGCAGCCTCAAAGGGGCACAAACCAGTGTTCTACTTGTGCCTGTCCCAAGCCTGGTAAATGCAGTGGGTAGTGTCAGGAAGAGAATTCAACATAAGATTTATGAGACACATCAAATATCTCACATGAGAAGACAGATATGTGGATTGATGAAATGAGATGATGGTAACATGGTTTTCTATGCATTTATGCACATTCTACCTGCACCCCACAGTGAGGCATGCTAAATCTGGGCCTGTGTGTGTTTAGTGAAGGTCCTTACTTAAGGAATTGCAATGTCCTCTTTCTTGAAGTCTCTGTGCTGTCAGAGAGTGTCTCAAGAGCAATGTGGTAGCTCAGCTTAAAACCTACCAATAATAAAATGGAGCAAAAAATATTTTTTAGATAGAAAAGAAAAGGAGAGCTTCCAACTTTATTGGTAAGGTTCAGTCTTGCTAAGCCCACTGAGTCAGGAAGTAGCTTATTTTGTGACACAATAAAGATAATTACCTTCTTGTCATTTCTGACCTCAAAATATATCTGAGCTTGACATAAACAAACATGTTAACATATTCATATCTGCACACAACCAAAGAAATACACTGCAGCACGCTGGGGATGAGAGCAGCTTTGAAGTCCAGGGCTTTCACCCAATGAAAAAAAAAGAAAAGTCAAGGCTCAGGCCGTAACTTGAAAACATGAAACGAAACATGCTAAAATTACTTTCTGTTAATTATGTAAATGATGTTATCAAAAGTTGTACTTTTCTGTCTTTGATTCTGCAAAAATACGAGATAAAACTACAGGAAAAGAGGATGGCTGTGGTGCATACTCAGGCTGCCATGTGAGCACATGAATTAAGAAAAGATGTCCAAAAGACTGTCAAATTATTTAGGGCACTTTGCTTAGTAGGACTTAGAAGGGAAACACACATCCACACCCACACATAAACCCGGATCTTGTTTTGGCATTGCTCTGTTTTATCATGTTTTAGATAAATCTTGCTAAACAACAATTTCCTGATGGCTGTTTAGCAAATTAGATTTCTACATCCAAATTAATGGTAAAATAAAAATGTTAATCATGTTAAGACAGCTAAGATTGTAAAAAAAATATATATATATTATTCTGCTTAAATAAACAGTAAAATAACTGTAGGTTAACTATTTGTGATCGTTAACAAAATTTTATGCGACAATGAATTTTAATATTACCATACTCACCGCATTATAGGGCGCACTGGATTAAAAGGCAAACTGTCAATTTTTTAACTTACACGATGTATACAAAAGTATTCGCTCACCCATCCAAACGATCAGAATCACTTGGCCTGACCACAGGTGTATAAAACAAGCACTCAGGCATGCTGACTGTTCTCACAAACTTTTGTGAAAGACTGGGCCGCTCTTAGGACTTCCATGAATTCCAGCGGGGAACCGTCATTGATTTCCACGTGTGCAACAAATCCAGTCCAACTATGCGCTTTTGGAAGAATGGTCCAAAATTCCTATAAACACACTCCTCAGCCTTGTGGAGAGCCTTCCCAGAAGAACTGAAGCTGTAAGAGCTGCAAAAAGTGGACCAACATCATGTTAAACTCAATGGGTTAGGAATGGGATGGAACTTTAGTTCATATGTGAGTCAAGGCAGGTGAGCCCATGCTTTTGGTAATATAGTGTATGTCATAAATATATAAGGCGAAACAAACAATAAGGCGCATTAAGAGAGACAATAGAGTCAGAGATAGGTCTTTTTGTAAAGCGTTTACGATAATTGGAGAACTTGACACGCTACACGTTAAAGCTTTAGCCGCGTTAGCATACTCTGTAGTACCTGTAACTCCCAATCTTGTTGCATTATGATTAAAATTTATTATTATTATTATTATATTATTAAAACGTTAAAACGTATACTTGAAAGCAAAACCATAAATGAATTTTGTAATAATTTTGTTGGGGGGGGCTCAGCTGGAAATTATATCAGGCGTCAAGGGGTTAAACAAGTTTGATTCAAGCACATTTGTATAAAAATACCTACATTTTATTGAGCAAAAGGCACTTAATCCACTATGGAGAATGTAGCAGTATAATACACACAGAGTAGAAACAACAAAAAAATAAAATAAAATCAAACCAAATTAATTAATACTTTCTACAGCCATCAGGGCAAAATTTTAAGAAAAAGAAAAAATCTGAGTTGGTTTAATAGCCTTGGGTTGAAGTAAAAGTGATTGGTATCTAGGCAAAAATATGCACATCTAATTACGTGGTTACAGGAGTTCAGCAGAAAATGTTGGGGGAGTTGTGGAGCAGATCATGGACTTTGATTTTACCTCAGACAGCTGTGTTATTAGGTCCCTCGCACTCCACTGGAGCCTGCTGCACTGAAAAAGCAGAAATAACACCGAGGGAGATAAACGCCGTGCACGCTTTAACACTGAGCATAAAATTAAAAATCATGCTTTTAACAACTGTCCTTGAGTAAACATGATTCTATCACCCCTAGGAAAACATTGACTCACATGGCAGTTCCCATGTCACAATGCAGTAACATAGTGATATTATGACTTTCTTAATACAGCTAATAGGAAATGTAATTATTGTATCAGCAACAGGGGGATTTTGTATGTGGAAAGACTAAACAATCCAGAAGAGCGTGAACAGGATGAGAGTCATCCTCTTGTTCTGCAGGCATGTGTTTGTGGATGAGCCGACTGAACTCGAAATGTAAATGTAAAAATGTAATTACTCACTACGTTTCAAAGCCAAACAACAGCGACAGACAAATAGAAGAGTTTAAACGTGGGCCTCTAAGGAAAATGGCTTCACGCCCACACACTTTTAAGAAAACAATGTAGGATTCCAGACAACCGTTTTACATTCTGTGCATCAAGGCATATGAGGTGAAATTCTCTATGTTCCTGTTGGCTTTTGGAGGCTGGTGGGTTTCAAACATGTTTGAAATTGAAGTGTGAAGATCTGTGCAAAGGCCGCAAAGGTCGTGCAGATGTCAATACATGATGTAATTCACCTGGAAGTCCCACTCCGATCATCCTTTGGTCCATTTTCAAAGTGTTCTCAGGTTACGCCTTTCAGTCAATATAGAAAAAGCTGTGTCGTTTTTCTGCAGAGCAGCAGTAGTTCCTTAGAAATTCCCCTCTGAGATGTGGGCTGGACCTTTGATACATGGTAAATGGCGCATACTTATTTAGCGCTTTTCTACCTTCTTCAAGGTCCAAAGCGCTTTACAGTCACAGTCCCATTCACCCAGTCACACACACATTCACACACTGATGGCGGCTCCGCTGCCGAACACAGGCGCCTGCCCACCACCAGAGGCAAGATGGGGTTCAGTGTCTTGCCCAAGGACGCATTGACTCATGGACGTGCAAGGTGGGAATCGAACCTGCAATATTACGATCATCGCCCTACCTGCTGCACCACGGCCACCCCATAGGTAGCCCATCCCTCCGTTCCCATCATCCCTTAGTTCACACTCTTTCCCGCTAGCTTACATCCTCCCAAACCCCAAATCTAACATCATTTGTGCATTACAAATGGCTAACAATATAGGAGTCATCCAGCCGTACAGTTTGGACCCAGACGCCAGCTTGGATAAGGAAAACAAAGACGTTCATGAATCTATTTGTCTGCAAGTGGATGCATCAAAATGGAGCAGAGCTGGGAAGTCATGGGCCGCCCATTGTAGCTACATCACAGCTGGTTTTTCCGACGACATTTTGCCTGCTCCTGATTCACAACAATTTGAATAAAGAAAGAAATACTCAAAAATGCAATTATAACCTTAATTTTCTTTATATGTATCCTCCATCATTATCAGAAAAATGTCCACAAGAACAGGTTAAAAAAGACCAAAAACACCATTTTAAGGCCTGAATTATTTGATTTCTGTTTAACATCAAACAAATGTTTGTGTTTTTTCCTAGAAAGAGCCAAAACCAAAAGTGTCTGCAGTGATTCACCCCCCCCCCCCCCCCCCGGAATTATTCTTCATAACAGTTCTGCTTCAGAAATGAGACAAAGATTTGCATTCTGAAAACTAAAACAGTCGCCACAGTGGATTCAAGTCCCTGCTCAGTTGTCTTGGCATTTTCTTAAATAAAACCTTGCTGAAGTTTATTTAAACTACATGGGACATCTTCAAGGTGCTCCATGGGTCTACACCAGTGGCCCCCAACCACCGGGCCGTGGGACACTTGGCACCGGGCCGCGGACTGGTACCGGGCCACGGGAAATTTTGGCACCGGGACGCACAGAAAGAAAAAATAATTTCCATTTTATTGGTTTATTTTTCTCGAAAAAAACGTTTTATTTTGAAAAGTGACCGGTGACTCTCTGTTACATCTGTCACACTTAACGCACGTCAAAGTCGCGACACCAAACACCACATGATACACCCGATAAAATTAAACCCAAACAACCAAAATTAGCAAAAAACAAACTTCTTTAGAAAGTTGCTTTGACAAGGGGAAACGGTCCAATGAAGGGACAAAAGAGGAACCTGCACCCGCTAAAAAAGGGAAATCTGCCTTTAACAGGCAGTATCAAGAAACCTATTTAAAATATGGATTTATCGCCACGAGCAACTCCCACGCACCAAACCCGCTGTGCGCAATATGCGGTGATGGTAGAAACGATGTTGCTCATGTGATGTTCTGTTGTTGGTGTGACGTTACGAGGACACCGCTAATAAAGTTGCACATGATTACACAGTGGATTTACGTTCATTATTATTATTGCTATTATTATTACTAAAGAGAAAATACCACCCCCGGTCCATTGTAAACATGCCTTGTGTTGCACCTTCAACCCCCCCCCCCCACCGGTCCGCGGTAAACGTGTCTTGCGTTGTACCGGTCCGCGGTGACGAAAAGGTTGGGGACCACTGGTCTACACAACAAAGTCTGGTTTATAAAGGATTCATTCCTGGATTCTGACATACTATAGGTGTCCTTCAAGGAGGTTTGCTCACTGAGTGTCTAGTTCATTATCTTGCTTGAATATCAAGTGGCCACATAAAGTAATATGTCAGCAAAATTCTTTTTTTCATTTTTTACAGAGCACAAAATTAACACCACATGAACTGTGGTACCTTCTCTAGTTTGTTTCATTTCTAACTGATTTTGAGAAATTCAGTGACAACCTTCAGCGCACTAAGAAGGAGCAAATTTTAATGAGGTGTTTGTTTTTAATCTTTCACCTCATTTGGTTTGGAATTTTTAAACTTTTTTTGGAATTCATCGCATATTTGCTTTTGAACTTTGTAACCGATGAAATTCATCTTCCGGTCGGGATATTCGTTGAGTGACAGCGGGCTGCATTTGACGTGGGGGATTTCTCAGTGGTCATTCAGTGTCTTGTTGCACTCAATGACACCCGGAAGTGACAGGACCATTTTTCCATCAAGAGAATCAATCTGGAAACCTTCTGCTTTGCGTCCAGATGTTTTAAAGCACACGTTTTCAGTCTGTACGGGAGCAACTGGCTTTGAGGTCAAAAAGTTCAAAGACGTCTGAGCAGACTAGTGATCGATTACTATGGTCGTCCAGAATTGTATACAATTGGCTACTTTTTCACGTCGACCTCATTGATAACATCTGACCAGACAGATCTTGGAGCAGGATCTACCTGTTTGCCTTGGGCCACAAACTTGAGTGCGCTGTGAACTTAAAGTCTGACCGGTGATGGTTTGTTCCTCCTCCTCGCGCTTTTTTTGTTGGGTGAGCAGGCCTTGTGGAGACTTTGGGCAGTGTGCTGGCATGCATTGTTGTGTCATGGCGGTCCCTCTTAGAGTGGGATTTAATATGCAGGAGACCGTGCTTTATGGTAGAAACTTAAACATTTGAATAAACAATCTTGAACATGAGAAGACTGAGACGAGGGAGAAAGGAAAAGTGTGACAAACCATGAACTGAAAAAGAGACACTTAGACACTCTGAGGAGGATTGACTTAAATTAGAACAGCTGAACCTGATGTGACTGTGATGGAGAAACATGATGACAAGAACCAAGACAACATCATCCAAAACAAATCAAACTAAAGGTCACCATCTTCAAACTTTGAGATTACACTCAAAATGGAACCACTCAAATCATCTTTTGAGTTCATTTAACAGCATTCCCAGTTATCTTAACATTTTCTACTGCAGTGCTGCAGTAGTTCATTAGAAATTCGCCTCTGATTTGAGGCGTGGACCGTTGCCACAGAGCAGCTACACCCCCTTCCCCTCCCCGTTGCGCAGAGCTTCCTGTTTACACACTCTCTCCCGCTAGATTACAGCCTCTCACTACCCCGACCTAACATTAGCGGTGCAACAAAAATGGCGGGCAACACTGGAGCTATCCAGCTATACAGTTTTGAGACAGATGCCAGATCATACGAGGAAAACAAAGACCTGAATGCATCTAGCCGTCTACAGATGGATGTATCAGAATGGAGCAGAGCTCCCTGGTTGTGGTCCATCCAGTGAGTTTTCTACGTCACAAGGAGGTTTTTTTTTTAAACTGCATTTTTGTCGTCTGCTCCTGATCCATAACGATTTGAATAAGGAAATACTCAGAAATGCCATTTTAAGCTTCACTTTCGTAACTTATGTCCTCCTTTATAAGACAAATGCCACGACATGTTGAAAACACCCAAAACAGGATTTTCTTTCAATTTATCTTTAAGTGCATCACACTTGGTCACAACATTATTTTGTAATTCAGATTTGACTTTTGCTCATTTTTCTTTTTGTTTTTATGCAGTGAAGGAGCAGTTTGGGTTTTTTACAATCTGTAGCCTCTAATTAAGTCACCCTGAGCCTTTAAGTCTTAGAAACTCATACCATTTTACTTCCACCACCATGCTTCAGTATGGGAGCAGAGGAAGCTGCAGGGATGTTTCGACATCAGTGCAATGATCAAACTTAGTTTGATCAGATCAAAGGACCTTTTTTTTCTTCCAAAACCTGTATCTGTGTTTGAAGTTTTCACTGGACAAATAAAGGCTAGCTTGAATGAAGTTTAGAACAGTGGTAAAATAGAAGACTTTAAAGCTTTCTGTTTCACATTTGAAATGTTTAAACGTTTAGTCAAAAATACCAGAACCTGTTTCTTTTTATTGTATTTATGGAAAATGTTCAAGAAAACACCAGTTTTCCTCCCATTAGCAGAAACAAAAACACACGTGTTCTGAAACCAATGTGTGTGACACATAATCGTGTCTATTTTTATTTCCTCTGCTCTTACACTCACTGACTCACATATCTAGAATTGAGGTTTATTTTTGCTTCCATTCCTGGATTACTCAAGCTGTTTAAGTGTTTATACATACTCCTGTTTTATTCTTGGTTGTGAAAGAGATTGATGCTGATTACAACATGTGGGTGTGTGCGTGCGTGTGTGCGTGTGTGTGTGTGTGTGGGGGTGTGTGTGTGTGTGCGTGCGTGTGTGTTCGGGTTTGTGAAACTCTCTCCACTGCATGATCAGACTGATTTTCATTCTTGGTTGGGCAATTTGGAATTTGGCTCAAACTTTGAATAGAAGCACAATGTATGATAATGACTTCAAGGATCTACATGGTGAAAAGTGGTTGAATTTCAGCGGTGGTGGTTTTTTTAGAAATTGACCTCTAAGTTGTTGAGTGTTGACACAAAGCAACCCCGCCCCCCTTCCCCTCCTCATTGCTGAGAGGAGGCCTGCCCAACGTATTTTCTGTCACAAATACACCCTTGTTCAAATGACAATGTATTTATCTGCTACTGATTCACAAGAATTTGAAAAAAAAATTAAGAAATGCAATTTTAAGCTTTTTATTCTTAAATTATGTCCTCCATCATGACAAAAATGCCACAAGAACATATTAAAACCACCAAAAAACATGATTTTCATCTGAATGGGTCTAAAAAAAATCACTTTTCAACAGAAATGGCAGCGTTAATAATGAGAAATGCAGAACAAAGTCTAACAAGTGACTAATTATTAACCAATTTGGTAAATGAAATGTTCTTCAGTTACATTTGATATTAAAAAATTGTAACTTTAAAGTATCTTAATCAAGTAATTCTCAGTCTTTGACTTACAGTCCTTAGCAGTGACGTGCGGTCAGGTGAGACACAGCGTCATCTGCCATAATCGTGATAAAATAGAAAAAGGTCATTAAAGTAATTATTATTTTCCACTGATCTGTGTTAAATATACATTTTCAGTCAACTCAACACATTTTCAACAGTTTCTGAGGTTAAAATAGCTGAATTTGAGTGTTGTACGATCACAGATGGAGCTGAATCTCCTGGCTGAGGCTCTGAAGTGCTGTGCCTCACTCATGACGGCAGGGCTCAATGTTACCCGAGACGTGCGCTGAAAACGCTGCTGTAGGCCTGCAGAAAATGCTTTAGGTAAGGCTGGCCTCACCAGCAGGGAGCAGACGTGAGCTGACAGCTGCTTTGTAGCCACACTGGTGCCGTAGAAACAGACTAATGACGTTTTTTCCCACTGAGAGGGAGAAACTCATTAAACTAAAGGAAAATATGGAAGACTTTTCAACCCATCATAGAGCTTTATGTGGAGAGGGATCAACGCATGGACTCAAAAAGTAGGCCAAACACGGTTTTCAATGTTTGTTTTTTTTAAATAACATGGGAGTGAGTGGAGAAAAAATGTAAAAAGTAAAATCATTTAATTTATTTTTATGATCATTTTCACAGACAACAGTTGATAAAACTGATTAAAGCACCGGAATTTGAAGTTGGAAAAATACCAGAAATAGCTACCGAGGGTCAAATGTTTGCTGAACACATCTGTATCCTTTAATTTAAATTATGCACAGGAAGAGTGTTCTATCCATGTCTATAAAGTAAATATTCTCTGTAAGACAAATATGTTCCTGTGTGTATTTTATAAGCTGTTAGCTGCCGTTGGGTGAATGGTGAAATATTTAGTTCTTTCATAGTAAATCGGACTCCAGAGGAGTCAGTGCCTCACCAGCCATCAACCTCACCGCACGTCACTGGTCCTTAGGCAGCAAAACATTTACATGTTTTTTTTCCAATGTTTTCCTTTATACAAACTGACATGTTTTAGTTTCACTTGAAAATTATTTTTTGCAAAACAAACTTGAAATTCAATGAGCCACAGCAAAGCATTAGATACACTAGTGTACAGAGTCAAGTCTGTGTCTTTTTGTAACATAGTCAAAACAGAGGCTTCCCATCAAAATGCACTGAAGCATGAATTGTTGTGCTGACTGTGGCCTGTCCTCTTCCTCTTCAAGCTGCCACTCAGCATTTTACATTTCCAGAAAAGCAGATTAAGGAGAAACAGGCTACCAGCTTTGCATGAGAAAATGCAGCAAAGCAGCACCACTACAGACAAAATATGTCTATTAAGAAGTCAAAAGCCTTTCTTTTACAATAATTGTTTTGCATGTGTGGATGAGGGCATGGGTGGCTTACTATGACATAACTATTTTCTATGGAATTAAATTCATAGTTTACTTTTTCAATTTTTGTTTCTTTATAGAAGTGGTTTCTTTTTTACCTTTTTTTTTTTAGACAAATGAAGTACAGTACTGGGTTACTGTATGTTAAAAGGTCAAATAGCTTAGCTGAGGGGATCATCTTAACATGTACAGTACAGACCAAAAGTATGGACACACCTTCCCATTTTTGAACTGTACTGTAGGTAATGGAGTCAGAATATTGTTGAGTTTATTTTTTCCTCATAGATGAGTGCTCCATTTACTTTACAGCATCAACTTCAGACACCTGAAAAAATCTTCCAAAGAAGCCTCCAGTCATAGTAAAGCAGTTGTACTTGAAGCTGTGGCACTGGAGCTTACTTCTAATACAGTGAGCCGTGCAACTGTTGCTGTTCCTCCTGGACATAAAACTGCAGATGAGTTTAAAATCGCTTTTTTATTGAGTCGGAGCGAGATTTGCTAACCTGTCTTGCTGCTTTATGTATGTGTCTTGCATGAAGCTGCAAAAGTAACTGAGTGAATTGCCATTAAGACCTCGCTTCTTTGGTTGCTTTACTGTTTTGGGCTCCATGTTCTACGGTGGCTCTGAAGTGCAGCAAAACGCAAAAAAACATTTAAAAAAAGGATGACCTGACTAAATCCATGTACGTCTTTGTTTTCATTGTCTGAGCTGGTATTTGGCTCCCAACTGCACAGCTGAAAAGCTTCAATATTACTCGTCATATCTGTTGCACCAGTAATGTTAGGTTGGGGATGTGAGGGGCTGTAAGGAGAGTGTGTAAACAAATGGATGATGGGAAAAAGGGCCAGACTTACCCTGCGCCAACGGTCCCACCCACAATTTAGAGGTCAATTTCCAATCAGCTATTTCTGCTTAGTATAAAGAAAACAACTGTTTTTAAAAAAATCTTGTATAAAAGGTAAAATAATACACTGGGAACGCTTTTAAAATAAATCAACAGATGATCGGAGTGGGACTTTAAGGAAAATCTGATCAGTGAAGCAGCTGATAAATTGTGTTTATCCTCTCTGGGACAACATTATTGTTAAAAGCTGTAGGTGGGAACTTCCTGCTTCTGAAGAGAAGTTTGGTATAATTATTTTAACTGTGTGGATGAACGACAGACAGGACAAGTTCCACATTTTAAACACATGAAACTGTGTTAGTCTTTATGTGCTTGGTTTATAGCCCATTTGTTGCAAAGTTGCTGCTGTCTCTTTCCTTCTCTCCCCCATCTGTTGCTCCCTTCTTTTCTCCATCTGTTTGCCTTCCTCACATAGTCGATATGCCGTGGTTACAGGAGTAACAGGGAGAGCATAGAAATGAGCTGTACAAGAAGCACTATTTCAACTTTAGAATGACATTTTATAATGTTCAGCGGGATTCTATTTGCCAGCAAAGATCAGCCTCCCATTCAAACATGGAAAATTGCCCATCATGCAGCTGATCAGTGCATCCAATCTAAAAATGAAACGGCATGGTTCCACATTTCATAGCATGTCCAATATTCACTCATTTACAGTATTTGTTCATCACCAGTTCTGGAAGTTGTCCCACTTAAAAAGATGAGAGGTCTAGAATGTTCATCACTTCAACTGTGAGACACAGAATGTAGAAATAGAATCCAGGAAGTCCTAGCTATGATTTTTAAAGAATTTAAATATGTATTTAGCTCCTAAAAACAGGCTAGATCTGCCACTTCTTGAGAAGCTCTTCTATCCTCTAGTCATTACCTGTATTAATGTCATCTGTTTGAACTGGTTAACTGACACCAGTTCACACTCTTAAGCAGTTAAGCAGTCAGACTGCAGCCTTACCACCATAAACATTTGCCAAACAGCTGTCGAAGGACACCCAAGACAAGATTGTTAATAAACTGTTGGAGTAATTATTAGAAAATGGAAGAAATACAAGATCAGTGACAATCTCCCTCCACCTGGAGCTCCATGCAAGATCTCACCTGGTGGGCAACAAAGAATCTTGAACAGTGAGGTTTATGACAGAACTACTTGGGCGGAACTGGTCAATGACCTAAAGTGAGCTGGGACCACATTAACAAAGGTTACTATAATAACACAGAATGTCGTCATGGATTCAAATCCCGGGGTTTTCTAAAGATCCCCCTGCTTAAGCCAGCACATGCCCTGGCCCGTCTGAATTATCTAGAGGATTGGGAGAAGGTCCTGTAATCAGATGAAACCAAAATGAAACTCTTTGGTATAAATGCCACTCGCTGTGCTTGGAGGGAGAAAGAATGTTGAGTTGCAACCCAAGAACATCATACCTAATATGGAGCATGGGGGTGAAAACATGCTTGAGGCTGCTTTTCTGCAGGGAGGCCATACATGGTGAGACCTTCAGAGACTTGAGGATAAAACCTCCCTGGACCCCAAACACATCGCCAGGGTAAAAAAGGAGTGGGTACACAAAAAGCATTACAAGGTTCTGATTGGTCAAGCCATTCTCTGGACTCTGAGAATAGAGTTGAAAGTCCGTGTTGCCCAGCAATAGCTCCAAAACATTCTAGATCTTGAGAAGGATGGACCAAAATAGCAGCTGCAGTGCAAAAGTCAGAGAAAGACAACATTCACAATTTGTGACAACAAATTACATTTTTGTCTTGCTGTAGTCATTCATATGACATATATGAAGCAGACCCAACTAAACCCAGAAAAGCTCTAAATGATTGTATGCCAGAACTGTACAGTGCTTTGGGGGATCTGTGTGACCATATGTTTCTTATGAAAACTAAGTGAAACTCTAAATCCAGCTCACTGTGAAATAACAAACCACTTTTTAAAGTAATAACACACGCATCTGTTGTGGTGGCTGTTCTGACAGCCAACAGGTAAATTATCAGTCATGAGACATAGGAAATTGAACTTGAATAATTTATATTACTTTTATAACACAGGCTGCTTTTTCCACCGGTCTACAATAAACAAAGATGCAAATAACAGAACACAGCAGGTACTTGTGCCCTTGTGTTATCACAACAACCAGAGTTTAACAAATGTATAATAATATTCTCCATGTTTTGAAGAACTGGACCTTCAATAAGAATCCATATTTTATATAATAGAAAGAACAGTCATTGTCGTAACCCTTGTGCTATCCTAGGTACTTTAACATTGGGAGTTGGGTCATCTAGACCCACTAGACAGTGCTCTGAACCTTTTTTCTTCAATGATTTGTGAGGGTAAGGGTGGGGTCATAGGATAGCACGAGGGTTAATTCTTTATTCTTTAGTGAGGTGCCCCATGAATCCCCCCATGGTGGCATTAACACCAAGAATATACAACTTAAATCTTAAAAGTTATTTGCCAACGGAGTTATTTTCCATTTGCTCCCTTCTATGTTCCCTAACACCTGCGACCCGTTATTCCTAGGGATTGCATAAATCTAAAAAAAAAAAGAAATTACACCAAAATGGCTAAAGAATTCCCTCAAAATGTGTTTTGCAATGTGGTTCCTTGGAGAGCTGTTGGAAACTGGTCATTTAAATTATGAGTTTTAGGATTCTTTTTTTTTGCCATTGTTTTCTGTTTTGTTAATAAGAGCATCATACCTGTCTCATCCTGTTTTTTTTATTATATTCCACCAGCAAGCTTTTAGGAAGATACTGTTTGTCCTTTTTGTTAAGACCATGTCACACAGTCACGTCACATTTGGCCCATACCAGATTTACGTAGAGCATGAGTGTTTCTTGCGATCGTCATTTGTTAATGTGCGCAGATGTCCATCGATGGATTCAGACGACGGCTCTATGTAAATTCGGTTTTGACATGTTAAAACTTTTGGTCGTTGAGAATTGACACAGTTTATTTTACGTAGCGCACATGCAATTATTTTTTAAATCGTATGCAATTGTGTGTGAATTTTCCAAGATGCATACACAAATTTGTGGTTTTCCAAGAACGTTCCACGTATCTCTAACGAACTTCCCCCCATGTACCACTGATAATAACTTTTCGCATATACATGTCACGTTTAAATTATTTTACTTGATGCACAAATCCTTAATGAATTGCATATGACAGCACAATAATCACACGTAAATCATGCTCAACATTGATTTATGTGTTTTTTGTGTGGTTAATTGTACTTTTTCTGTGGTTTTAATGTGGTTCATTCGTGATACATCTGTGAAAATTTCACGTTAAGAACAGAACTTTTCTCACTGTTTTCACATCTATTCACGTATGACCAATTTTCATCCGTGCAATATACGCAAAATGTACGCAGTGGCTGTGTGACACGGCCTTTAGTTAGCAGTTTCTTTAGAGACAAAACATCAACTGAGAATTTTTTAAATCAGAGCAGTAAATTAGAAATTATGAGTGCTGTGAGCCATTACAAAGAGTTTTTCTAACCTAACGGTGGTAATTGTCATTGACTCTGCACGTGACAAATCCCATTCAGCTGGTCTGGCAGGAAACACCCCATCTCTCCCCACAGGCACAGATGATGGTGACCTTGACAGGCTGGGATGTTGTGGTGAATGCAGAGGCTTACTTTAGTGGCGACTGCAAAGAAAAGCTTTTGTTTTGACACAACACAGGCATTTCCAAGCTTTAATATTAGAGGGGAATTCAACATTTTCTTTGAAGGAGAGTTTAAAAAAGACTTTTTGAGAGTGGCCACTGCAACCCCCCCTGTTGGACTGATTATATCAGTTTGTTCTCTGAAATCAGAAAGGACTATTATCAGGAACTGTCTTATTCTATTTTAGTTGTACAGAGAATCATAGCAGCACTCTGCAAAACAAAAAAAGCATATTTTGAGAACTTTAATGTTTTATTTTATACATTCTGATAAAGATGAACTACTATATCTATTTCTTCATTTATGGTGGATTGTAATACTGGGTAAAGAAAAAGAAGTTGTTCTAAAATGATTTTTTCTTTCTTTTTTAAACAGCAATAGACTTTCAAAAAGGTTCATGTCTTCTCAGTCTTCTTTAAGGCCTGACATATTTGAGTATAGCTCAAGGTTAGTCCTCGACACCTGTCTCTGTTAACCTTTAGTTATACCGTCATTAAGGTACTAAACCATAAAAAAAATGAATAGTTTAATCCTTAGCCACATACACCTGTACCGGGGTTGAAACGTATGGGTGCTGCGGGGTGAGCAATACCATAGCAACAACTGCCCTTATGGGTGGGTATAGGCTGCCTACGGGTGAAAAATGGGCAAACCTGTACAGGGCACGCAGGTGACCACTAAATGAGCCCATGGAGTGAAGATGTTCGTGCACATTTTTCTATGGGCATGCTGCGAGTGACAGGTCGTACTGATTCAACAGCACGTAAAAGTTAGTATGGGTGAAGTAGGTAAGACATAAGCATGTCATACACTATTTCTTTTTTTATGCAGCGTATTGATCTGTTCACTTCTCTTTTATTTTGTTTTCTTACATTTTTTTATCAATATAGAAAGGTTTGATGATTTTTTTTTTAGCAACACTTCTTTTTGAAACAATCCATGCTTGTTATATCTCTTGAATTTACCAACATTTAGATCTGTTCATTCATTCCTCTAGAATTTCTGGTCTTTGAAATGATAATATTTTTGGGTGACATTTTTTCCTTTCCAGCATAAACACAAATCCTTGCTCTCTTTTCCACTGCCGCTACAATATTCCCAATATTTAATGTTTGGAAAGAAATCATTTTTGATTAGGCCTGATAGCCTCAGACAGCCTGTGAAAATGTCCGACTGACATCTGAATCATTTAGCTGATTTAATCTACATTGAAACATTATTGGTTCTTAAAAACGTTATCTTAAAATTTGCCCTATAACTTTTTTTTCTCTTTGTTTTCTTTCTGCTTTTTCATTTTCTTTTTTTTTGAAAGTTTTATGTCTAAAAATATTAGTCATTGACCAAATCATTTTTTGCATCAAAACCAGTGTGTAAACACGGGCTTAAAACAAGGTAAAATATAACTATGAAATATGTATGCAAAACTAAACTGTTAAGTAAATTGCAAAGGCTTTTGGTGTTGTCATGGCTGAGCTCAAAAATACGTATAATTTATAATAACGTAATTTGAGGAGCTAAAGATTGCATTTAAAAATATAGATTTTTGTTTTTTTTGCAATGCTGAAAGAAGCTTGTATTGATGATTTCTTAATCTTTGTCAAAAATTATACTAATTTTGAATCAAACATTGGGGGAAAATAAGGGGCTTTTTTTGGAGGGGCGGCCCCTTGCCCCCCTTACCAGCACCCCTAGGTTCTTCTTCTTCTTACTGCCCCAACACATTGAAATGCTTAGGCCATCAGTGAAATCTTTCTTTTTCTGACGGTCACAGGCCAAGGTGTAGATGGTTCCCCAGGTGTGTCCAAATTCTTTCACCTCGGCTTCTACTGTTCGGCTTTAGGTGATCTTCGGCCGTCCTTTTTCTTTTTCCATCTGGTGTCCAGTGTAGTGATGTCTTTATGGTTGTGTTTTCTTCACTCCTGAGTACATGTCCAGTCCATCCATGTCCAGCGTCTTCTGGAGATAATTGTTGACACGTCTTCTTGATTGCTGCGGAACAATTTGTGCGTAAAACTTGAACTAAATGCAATTAAAATTAACGGAATAATCTGGTAGGGTTCAGAAAATGTTGTTTGCTGTTAGCAGGTTGCTATAAATAAATCCATCATAGGACAAACTGTCTTTTGCACCACAAGAGCGACCTCATCTAACAGCTAATCTATGACATGTCGTGCGTAAAAAGGTTAATGATAAAAGTTGAGTGATAAACACATCCAGGCTTTTAAACAGATAAACTGCATGACTGCCCAGGTCTTTAGACCCCCATCAGTCCAGACTATGATTACTTCTGGAATACTAAATGTGCAAAAACAAACAGCCTCCATATCTGGCATCACTGTAGGACTTTTTATTTTTTTATATTTTAAAAATGGACATGGATGTGACATTTAAAATAATTAGGAGGGGCCAGAGGGCTGCTGTGAGTTCCTGACTCATTGACCCTCTTTTCCCCATCTCGTTCAGATGTACAAAATCAGTTGTCTGACCCCAGGTATTAAAGTTTGCAGCAGTGGTGTTTCAGGCTGTTTTACTTCGTTTTACACATATTGTAATGAATGTTACAAACTGCCACTTGGTGGTAAACAGTGGTTACACTGTTCTCTCATTTATCATGGAAGATAGGTTCCATAAATTACCCACAATAGGTGATATCCGGGCAGTAGGATTATAGATGTTTTATGGCTGTAAAGCCTGTCACTACACAATCTATACTCTTTTCTCATACAGACATGAGCATTTACACACTGCTTTCTTTTGTTTAAACTTTCAAAGTTCAAACGTTCTTAGAAAAATAAGTCCAGTATCATAAAATGAAAGCAAAGATATGGTTGCGATTTAATGTTTACGTAAATCTAGCGAGCTGAATGTATTCTTTGCAGGAGACACAGCATGGGGGAGATTGATTGACAAGGTATACAGCTAATCAGGACGCGGTGTTGAAGTAAAAAAAGAAAAGGCATTTTAAAGGATTGTTTTTTCATTTTCATTTTGAGTCAACAAATGCAGCTTCATGTTGAAAATTAAAAGCATTTCTGTTAATCCATTTGAATTGTCAAATTACACATTTCTAAATGAATTTTGCTACACATTTACCAAAGAACTTTGTCAAATACCATTTTCATTATCATTTTAATTAAGTGACAGAATAAGCAGCGTTGCAGAGGAAAATGAAAAGCATTTTATCGGATTGTTTTTTCTGTTTTAATTTTGGGTCAAAAAATTGCAGCTTCATTTTGAAAATGAAAAAACATTTCTGGTATTGACTTTAATTTGTAATTATGCTACGCAAATGTTTCCATAAAAATCAGGCTCTGTGAAGGCACAACGATATTTTCGTTTTACTCAGTATGTGAAATGCTTCAGTCTTGAAATTTGAGTTATTCCTCTGCTCTGTGGCTTGAAAGCACTTTGGATAAAACCATTGTAGGCCTGCACAATATACCGCAAATTTATCGTTATCGCAATGTCAAGCTGTGCAATATCTATATCGCAAAAGTCAGCAAAAATCGCAATAAATGGTTACCTGAAATGTGCTAAAACAATCTTATGGCAACTTGAAGCATTTAACGAATAAAATAAATCCATTTATGCATTTGAACAATTGGATGGACCCTTTCACTTTGTTGACCAATCAGATGAGCCCTTTTATTTTAGATGTTTGCCTCCTACGTCGACAAGGGTCATTTGGAGTATGATATTTAAACTGTTGCAGTGAAATGGTAATGACGTTTTTGGTTGTTTTGCCATTTGTTTATATACCGCAAATTATATCGTCATCGCAACATTGAACACTCATATCGCATATCGCAAGTTTTGCTCATATCGTGCAGCCCTAAACCATTGTAATCAGTCTATGAAGATTCATTCATCCAGGTAGATTCCATCATAGTAGTAGGTTTAAAGGTTGTCATCTGGACGGTTTTTAAAGTTGAAGACGTTTCACCTCTTATCCAAAAGGCTTATTTCAATTCTGAAATGGCTGGTAAAAGAGCTGGTTTATGTGTGCTCATGGGGGAGGAGTCAGACCTGAAACTGGATAATATTGTCTACTTAGACTACATGGTTTCGGGTCGTTAGGAGTCCTTTGTCCTCAGCTGGGGTTGGGGCGACAGTAGCTACCCTCCCTAATATGAAGCAGCGGCTACAAGAAGAAGGTCATAAGCTGCCTACAAAGGTTGGAGAGAGATCAAGTCATCGACAAGCCTCTATATTACAGACTGTACCCGGGTAAAACTATTCCCTGCATCTATGGCCTCCCAAAAATCCACAAGGAAGAAATACCACTGAGACCCATTGTCAGCAGCACCGACTCCATCACTTACAACATGGCTAACCACCTGACTACTATCCTGGCCCCTCTGGTTGAAAACACTAAGCATCATGTCAGGAATTCACAAGATTTTATGAACATGGTCAAATATCTTCAGCTGGATTCTGACAAGACTATCGTGTCTTATGATGTCTTCACCTGCATTCCCACCACATAGGCAGTGATTGCAGTGAAGAAGAGATTACTGCAGGACTCTAAGCTACAAGAAAGAACCAATTTGACACCAGACCACATCTGCGAACTGCTGGAAGTTTGCCTCAACTGCACATATTTCCAATTCAAGGGAAACTTCTACAGGCAGAGGCACGGCTGTGCTATGGGCTCGCCTAAATCGCCCATAGTGCCCAACTTGTACATGGAAGAAGTCGAGAGAAGAGCCCTGGACTCGTTCCCAGGTACTACTCCATGTCACTGGTTCAGATATGTGGACGACACTTGGGTCAAGATCAAAATCCAGGAAGTGGAGGTGTTCACAGATCATATCAACGCCGTCAACAAGAACATCGAGTTCACCAGGGAAGATGCAAAGGAGAACAGCCTAGCCTTTCTAGACTGTGCAGTGATCGATGGAGACCACAGACAGCTCCAGGTTGAAGTGTACAGGAAGCCTACTCACACTGATCAGTATCTGTAATTTGACTGAATATCCCATTCTTGGTCATATCACCACAGTAGTTAATTGTGCTTAGCTGGAGCCCTGTCAAAGAGAAATGTAAAAGCCACAGCAAGCAAGAGCTCAGGTCTTAAGAGGTTAATTTTATTTTAAACTGCAGAGATTGGTGGCCATGATGGGATCTCAAAAGTAGGCCAAGCAGCACTGAAAGGTGCCCCATGAGGCACTCTCAGATAGATTGTACCGGCCATGCTCAAACAGCACTGCAGTGCGCGTGTAAAATGGATTTGGTGGGCTTTAGGCTACTGGGTTTTAATATTTCAGCTCAGACCGATTACCATCGATAGTTCAGTTGGGATTTAGACAGCCGGAAAAAGGGAAGATGCTGGTTCAACAGTTTCGTGCACAGCTGAATCTGGTGTCATCTTTTCCTCTTTTTCTATTTGAACAGATGTCCAGCCTTTTTTGGTTGCTTTTGTATTTCTTCATTTGTTTTAACCATTGACTGAATATGAGAACCAGAGTGAGTGACCCCCTTCCCATTCCACATTCTGGTTCAACATGGCGCCACCCATATCATGAAATGAAAGGCAACTGAATTCACACCATTTGGTTGGAGCCAAAAGTAAACCATCTTCAATGGATGGCGTCACAGTCACTCAGTCCAGTTCTCATATACAGTCAATGATTTTAACTTTTTTTTTTAAATATAACAACAGAGTCTTTTCTTTTTTTTTTTCAGACAGAGTTGATAAAGCCGACATTCCTTTTTGCTTTTGCATTTAAGCTCCAGCCTTGTTATTTGCTGCAAACAGGTAGATTTGTATCATTTTCTCAATCTTAAACAGGCATCACACAGCACACATCAATCCTCTGTTTCTTGTCTGCTTTAACTATTTTTATTTTGGAGTTGTTTTATTCTTTTCTTGTACATTTGCTCTCAGATGCCCAGTTTTTCTTTCTCTTGTTACATTTTAGGTTGTGTGAGATGCCCTCCCTCATAATTGACATGATACAATGTGGGTACCATTTCAATCGACTTCACTGATTAAATGATTTAATGGATTTAAAAAACACACTGATACCACAAAAACAAAAGTTACTGTGACTACTCTAACTCCTAGGGGTTTAACTATCAATCGACTGATTCAATTATTTGACTGCGAATAACCAGATTGATCTGTATTTGGTAAGTTGTTAATCAAATCGAACAATACGATTGAAAAAAAAAGGAATTAAACCAATTATCAATCTTGGAAAGCACCATTCAGATTGAAGCACTGTATTTAACTGTAATGTAAAAACAACCAAGTGCATCAAAACGAACAACACACATGTAATGGCAACAAAAAATGATTATCCCAACATGTGGAAACACTTTGAATTTAACCAAAACATATGACCATACAGTGTGGTCGAATGTTCTAATAATGTTCCCTTTGGATTATTTTGAGGCTAAAATATGAATGCATTTGCCATTAATTATTGTTTACTTGTTTGTTTGTAAACATATGTAATTTATACTTGATTATCTTGAAGAAATACAAGGAATGTGGAAAACTTCACCTGCAAAATTCAGTACCGGGTATTAAACTCTGAGTCACACTGGTTGAAGTTTTGGCCAGGGAGGTCCTGGATTCATTTTAGGTCAGTGAATTGTACCCAATCAAATCATTAGAAAATCAATTATGTTTCGTATCTGCAACCCCAAATTATGATACTAATGGAATTGTTGTTAAAATGACTTGTTACACCCCTATGTGTGTGTCTTCTAATTCTATTTCACCTCAACAGTTACTTGTTTCTTGTCTTTTGGTAACATTGTTTTGTTGACTTTACTCGACATCCTACATATTACGTTATTATGTCTGTGTCTAAATATTTGATCAAGCAAAACATTAAATCTGAAATGTTTAGTCAAAAAGGGACTTTCGGTTTTATGGAGAAAAAACTGGAGGAGTCACTTGCCGGTAATCTTATGTAGCTGGAAGTTGAAATGTTTTGCAAAAACATCAGTAAATGCTAAGTCCAGATTCTTAGAAACACAAAGGGAAGATAAAACAAGAAAAAAGTAAACCTTCTTCACAGATGTGCAACAATCTGTTCCATCGATAGCAACGTGAAAGACTCAGCTGTGAAAAAGAAAGTCCTCTTGATTGATGGTTACAGTTTATTGCTGCCAGAGATTTTTAAAGCTATGTAACTGATTGCTTCAGAGGCGTTTTATCACAGCCTCTCCATGCAGATGAGTGTGTCTTTACTCCTACTGTTTGACAGGACTTAAGACAGTTAAGAGCACTACGTCATTGTGCTGAAAAACTTGCTTCATTATTCAGTTTGATCATGGTGGCATAGAATTTACAAATGAGTCAGAGCTGGATAAACAGACAAAATGTATTAATTATGCTACTATATATATATATATATATATATATATATATATATATATATATATATATATATATATATATCCATGTGCCTATTGAGACTCCAGAGGAGCCAAACACCAACTCCTGGTCGACAGAACAGTCGCCCAAGACTGCAAGTCACGACACACCAACCTGTGCACAGCCTGGATTGATTACAAGAAGGCCTATGACTCAATGCCACACACGTGGATCACTGAATGCTTGGAGCTGTACAACATCAACAGGGACTCTAAGAGCCTTCATAAGAAACTCAATGAAGCTGTGGAAAACCACCCTTGAAGCCAATGGGAAACCACTTGCACAAGTATCCATCAAATGTGGGATATACCAAGGTGATGCTCTGTCCCCACTGCTGTTCTGCATAGGTCTGAACCCCCTCAGCCAAATAATCAACAAGACTGGCTATGGATACCGACTCAAAAATGGGGCCAACATCAGTCACCTCCTCTACATGGATGACATCAAGCTATATGCTAAGAGCGAGTGTGACATTGACTCCCTGATCCACACCACCAGGATCTACAGTAATGACATTGGGATGTCATTCGGGCTCGAGAAATGCAGCCGGATGGTGACAAAGAGAGGCAAGGTAGTCCACACAGGGGGGGTCTCACTCCCAGAAGGAACAATAGCAGACATTGAGGACAGTTACAAGTACCTTGGAATTCCCCAGGCAAATGGCATCCTGGAGCAGGCAACAAGGAAAGCTGCAACAGCTAAGTACCTTCCAACGAGTAAGGCAAGTCCTGAGAAGCCAGCTCAATGGCAAGAACAAGACCCGGGCAATAAACAGCTATGCACTGCCAGTTATCAGATACCCTGCAGGAATAATAAGATGGCCAAAGGAAGAGATACAGACCATGGATGTTAAAACACGGAAGCTCCTCACCATGCATGGAGGGTTCCATCCCAAATCCAGCACTCTGAGACTGTATGCTAGCCGCAAGGAAGGAGGCAGAGGACTAGTGAGCGTAGAAGCCACTATCCAGGATGAAACATCCAAGATGCATGAGTACATCAAACTGAAGGCCCCAACTGACAGTGTGCTCAGTGAATGTCTCAGGCAATGGAGAGCAGAGGATACAGTGCTGGAGGACAGATCCTCATGGGAGGACAAACCCCTCCATGGGATGTACCACCGGACCATAACTGAAGTGGCTGATATCAAGAAGTCCTACCAATGGCTAGAAAGGGCTGGCCTACAAGACAGCACTGAAGTGCTCATCCTGGCAGCTCAGGAACAAGCCCTGAGCACCAGAGCGAATAGAGGCTCAGATCTACCACACCAGACAAGACCCAAGGTGTAGGCTGTGCCAAAGAGGCGCCTGAAACAATCCAGCACATAACTGCAGGATGTAAGATGTTGGCAGGTAAAGCATACACGAGGCGCCACAATCAAGTGGCTGGAATCATATACAAGAACATGTGTGCAGAATATGGACTGGAAATCCCAAGGTCAAAATGGGAAACACCTCCGAAGGTGGTAGAGAATGAGAGGGCAAAGATCCTGTGGGACTTCCAGATCCAGACTGATAGGATGGTAATGGCGAACCAACCAGACATCATAGTGGTGGATAAAGAACAGAGGAAAGCCGTTGTGGTGGATGTGGCAGTGCCAAGTGATGGGAACATCAGGAAGAAGGAACATGAGAAACTGGAGAAATACCAGGGACTCAGAGAAGAACTGGAGAAAGCCTGGAAAGTGAAGGTGAAGGTGGTGCCTGTGGTAATTGGAGCACTCGGGGCAGTAACCCCCAAGCTTGAGGAGTGGCTACAACAGATACCTGGAAAGACCTCAGACCTCTCAGTCCAGAAAAGCGCAGTGCTAGGAACAGCTAAGATACTGCAGGATCCTCAAGCTCCCAGGCCTCTGGTAGAGGACCCGAGCTTGGAGGAGAAACCACCCGCGGAGGGTGAGAGGGGCGTTTTTTTTTTTTTTTTTTTTTTTTTTATATATATATATAATCTTTACTTTACTTAAGTAAGTAAAGTACACATTTTTTTTGTATAATGTTGTGTTGGCTGCTTCATTTTATTTCTTTTAACACCAACCTACCAGGGGAATGCAGGTAGAAATTAGACCGATTTTATCGGTCATAAATATGAGTCTTCCTATTTAATATCACTTCTGATCTAGACAGACAGACAGACAGACAGTGAGGATACCACAATTCCGCAACAAAAACTAAACCATATGCTACACTGTTGAAAATTATTGTGGGGAAAGTGAATTGTTGCATCGCTACTGCATACCAATGTTGAATATGTCAAATGGGTATTATGCTATATTTAAGAAGAATGTATCATTTATTGTTTTAATCAGCTTATGCTACTTTCAGATATGTAATTGCTAATCTGCAGAGTCTTCCAGATTAGCAGCCACTGCTCGATTTTTCAAAAAAATTGTTGCCATGGTCATGAGTGCAGACGCCGGCAGTCAGTCACGCAGGGATGATGCCTATGTGAATCCAAGTGACAGCTGAGTGGCCACAGGGCGGTGGCAGCTGGATTGTCAGACGGCAGCAGCTCTGATTGGACAATGTTTTAATGTCTCTGGACAGCGACCATCCACATCATGTGCCACCGGCCACCCGGTTGCCTGAGGCGATGTTCCCTGTGCGTTTTCGCAGTCGCTCACTGTTCGCACATTCTCAATGTACAAGAAAATAAGTGCAGCGCACAATGTAAAATTACATACGACTTCCTACAACACTATTATACCTTTTACATAAAAAACGGGACACCTCAGAGTTTAGGGAACTGTGTGTATGCACAGACACATCAAACATTAGAGGCAAAAGTGGCCTGGGGGTCTATGGTGGCCAGGATCGCCAGATTTTTCAGAAAAACTGGCCTTTAGGTAGCCAAAGTGGTATTTATGGCATTTTGCGACTGTCGTCTTAGTATCAGTCAACTAAAAGCTTTTTCTTCATTGTTTTTTGCTTATTATAATGAAAAATATCATTTCTGAATTGTTGTTTTCTGTTGTTGTTTAGCAATACAGAAATGTATCTATCGAACCAAAACAGAACCCAAAAATCAAGGTTTGACCTGTTTATCATGAAGAAAGTGTATCGTTGAATCTGTAATAGATGGACTGATACATGGATGGACAGAAGAATAGATGAATTGAAGAGTTGATAGATACATGTATTTGCTGCCAGCAGCCTTAGACGGATTGTCTTTTATGCACCTCAGTACATCCAGTAAAATACCTGTGGACCTGCAAGTGTGATGTATGCACAGGCCTGTCATCTTCCATTTACATTCTGCTGCAACAGAACCCCCTCTCAGAGGAAAGCTTGCAAACCTGCTCGACAGTCTGAGTCTGCTCAAAACACACAAATGCGTTTTTGCAGGAGCATCCATTCATTCCTACGGGAATAAAGAAGCTGCAAAGAGATGCTACCATGGACCATGAACACACACATCTGGCTTGTTAAAAGTCACTGTGGCATAAATGTTAACAATAGACGTGTGAGAAGTCATTGTTTTGCAGAGAATCCTGAGACGTGCTGCAGTGTTAAAAGCAGAAACCCTTGCACATCGTGATGAACACTTACGGATCAAAGCTGCTTGACTTAAATATTTTGTCAAGTTCAAACTGAAACTCAAATTTATGCCTGACATCCACACTATTGTTCAAGCATGGAGCTGAGCAGCTAATAAATAGCTCATTAAATACATGCAAATCTTCACTTTATATCCTTTTAAAACCTCTGTTTGCAAAGTTCCTCTTTACTGAAATGATCAGACTTGTTTGCAGAATGAAAGCATCATCTCAGTTGCTTACAAATAATTTGAATATTTGTGCAGCCAACTTGCAACACCTCACCTTAAGTGACGATAACTTTTTTTAAAAAGAATTTTAAATGCCATCAAAAGAGGAAGAACAATTTTTCTAATGAAGTGTTTCCCATCAATTTCTGGTTCTTGTAAATAGACAAAAAATAAGCCAGATTCCCTTTTCAGACATAAGGTAAATGACGTTAATGCTTTGAAACACAGATTTCAGCTTGTCTCACATTTTTGTGATTTGAATTAATATTCCCTACAGCTTCATTCAGACCTTTTGAGGTTCAGGAGCAGGATCACATTTCAGACATTTCTCTGACTGTCAAATCTTCATAAGCACCAACCTGCCCTCACTTCAGTTCACTCTCTGGATCTGCACCCCACCATCTTGTCAGTTCCGTTGTGATTTTGCTTTTATCCGACCACCACGGGGGGTCCGCTAAGCCTAAGAGCGATAGAAGTCAAAGCAGTTTTCTCCATCCACAAAGCATTGTTAAACCTATTCTCAGCCATCATTCCACATTCGAGCTGTTCGTTTTATACATGAGCTCTTTGTAAAATCAAATATAATGAATTATGTTATTATTAATCCTTTTGGTAATTTAACAAATTACTATTATTACCCATAATCCCAGGACAACAGACTTTCTTTTGGTTATGTAAAATTGTCTGGCAATGGATACAAATAATTAAATTATTAAAGCTACATGGCCCGCAGACGCTACCTCCCCCTGCCCTCCTGACCCCCTCCTGACACGCCCTCACTGACTCTTCCCATCTGCCCCCGCCACCCTGGTCAGAGCTACACAAATTCGTGTGTTTTGGTGCCATTAGTGAATCATGACATATTTTCATGAGCCTCACTGGGCATTTTGGCCCCATTCATTATTTCTCCCCATTCATCTATTTTTTGCTGGGTACGAGGTGCATGCAAATTTTAGTGAGGTGTTGAGCGGAAATGTTCGCTCAAAGGCGCAGGAAGAAAGAAGAATATGATAATATATTACCTTTGGCACACAAAAGAACGAAAGTGCAGCTTGTCTGTGTTTCACCCACGAAAACAAACAACATCTGAACCTTTGCAAAGATAGATGTGCGTAATGTGCTTATAAAATAATTGGGTTTTGCTGATCACCACTAGCTCCACGGAGAAAGTGGGTGTGTCTGTTAGCCTGGGGGGGTGGTGCTGGCAGCGCCGACTCCACATGGAAGGGGTTGTTCTTCATTTATCTACATCACAATGTAAGGCCCCACTCGTTTTCAAGGGTTGGGAAGGGGCTGGTGCTCAGAGCGCAGGTTTTTAGAGGAATAGGCAGAACTGTGTGACTAGAGCAGTGTTTTTCAACCATTGTGCCGCGGCACACTAGTCATTAACTGATCTAAAAACATTTACCATCTCCAGGAAATCAGCTTTGTTCATCCAAACAGGCCCTGATAAAACACTGAGAAATTAGGAATATTGAAAGATCATAAAATACTTTTTTCTTTATGTTTATTTGATTCTATTAAAGTCATTTTGATAAGAATGACGGTACCGCGATTTAGCTGCATCTAAAGCTGTTTCGGAAAAATCACGCCCCTTAAACTGTCTCCGCCAATCATTCTTGGGGGACTTAATTACATGTTATCAGTCTGACCAATCAGAAGTGGTTAAAGTCTTCACTTCCTTGTTCCAATTTAGCTCGTAAAGTCGCTCAGTTCTAACAAAAATACCAGCTAAAGCTCGTCTTTAGCGGTGTAGCGTTCCCTAAAATCCGGTGTCAGACCGTGGAACAAGAGAACAAAACCATGAAGCTCAGAGACGCGAGTCTTTTTGCATTCGGCGGATTCTTTCACTACATCTCCCATGATGCATTGGGTCTCTCCTCTTAACGTCTTGAAACAACAACAACCTCACGTCAAACAGTAGCCGCGTTTACATGGGCAAAAGTAATCGGAAAGAACGCCTGATCGGAAAGAAAATGTGTCATGTAAACCCGCCGTTCGGAATAGTCTGCCCCGGTCAGACTCGTTCGGATCAAATTTTCTTTCCGATCAAGATAGGTGGGTTATACCGATCCTTTATCCGATCTTGTTGCATGTAAACGGTCATTCCGATCGTGTGTCACTACTGCTCTGGTTTTACGTCATTCATGGACGGTGTTTCGCTGAGAGAAAGCTTTGGAGCGCATACAGGACCAATCAGCTGTTCTGCGGCGGCCCCCTGAAAAGCACCGCTCCGCTCTCGCCCCGCTGGCTCTCTGCCTCTCTTTCACCCCTCACGAGGGGGCTGCCGGGGAGAAGCGCTTCGTGCCCACTGAGGTCTGGACCCAGCACCCGAGCTCTGCGTTCGGGCTCCGGTGCCAGTAGACCGAGTGAACCTCTCTCAGCAGAGCAGCGGCATTTATTAATGTGTTTGAGGGGGGGGCTTTGTTACGTGTGCGTTTTGTTGTGTTGTTATGTGTGAGAATTCGGACTGTGAGCCGACCCGCCGCTCTGGGTTAGCGGCTGCAGGACTCAGGAGGACAGAGCAGAGCTCGGCCCGTCAGCTCACACATTTGGGTCGGTGTGTGAGCTTCAAAGCAGAAAAGTCGCTCAGTCCTTAGAAACTGTCCAAACAATCACGTGGATTTGTGTTTCCAGTTGTGTCCCGACAAAATAAAGGCTGATGTTATTCCCAAACATTTGCGTGCAGCCAAGCCAATGTTGTTAGCCCGTGTTTATAGCCTCTCCTAACCCTGGCTTCAAGCTCCGTTCTTGCACAAAAAAGCACCGACCACACGGATTAAAAATAAAAAGATGAGCGAATAGACGCTTCATAATATTCATAACATTAATAAAAGCACATTTGGAAGATCATCTTGTATATTACCGAGCTACTGCATAAATGTCTGTGACAGCAAAGGGTTGTTACAACGGGACACTTCCTTCCGGGTTTTCAACAGTACTGCGCATGCCCAAATGATTTATTCCGACCGAAAGTGTGACCCATGGGAACGTTTGTTCTAATCGGAAAAAGGTTTTCTGTGCCCATGTGCACGGGTGAATTTTAACCCGACCATTGATCTGATCAAGATATTTTGCCCATGTAATCCCGGTTACAGTTTAAATCTTCTAACTTACCTTCTATTACATGTTTTATTTTTTTAAAAAAACAGCTGCAGCTTCCAGCTTTTTCTATCACAATTATCACAAAAATGCACGTGAGATTGCAGAGGGGCTTTAGATTAATACAGACGATGAGTTTCTCTATTTTTTTTTATGCTGGTGTGCCGCGGGATTTTTGTCAAGGTTAAAGTGTGCCGTGTCTCAAAAAAGGTTGAAAAACACTGCACTAGATCATAATACCACCTGTTGGTTTTGCATGGCATAGGCCCTTTAAAGTCCAGGACTGCAAGGACCTGTTTTTAGATGTTGGATAGGACTCTACACGCAGATCTATTATATAAATAGGCATTAAAAAATATTTACAATATTTTATTCAATATTCGGTAGGTACACAATTATGCAAATCTGAGTTTCATTAGAATGCTGCATACCTTTAAGAAAAATGATAGGAAAACACTGCTACAGTCAGAGAGCAACTGCAGTCCTACATTTAGATATGCAATTACTTATTTATTGGGCATAGATTATAAGAAAGAAAATAACTAGGTACCTCAGGTAATTAAATTTGGTAGGTAAAATCACAGACCAAGTCTGTTATTCATTTATTTAGTTTCAGCGTTCTGATTCCTTTCAACCTTGTCTCTACACAAAACATCAAAAAGGCATGAAGTCTGTAATGATCAATGTGAACAGCAAATTTTTGTGATTGTATTTTTCTTCTAATGCTTAATAAATCATGGACTGACACAGACATGTCAGCACATTTAGAAGATACTTGCATCACACAGCAAGTAGCAAGCTTGACTTGACTGACAGAAGCTGAATGATAGAGCGAAAAACACAACTGTCTAGTAGAATATTTGAGCTCCCAGACCTGCAGCCTACACCATTATAGGCAATCAGAATCTTTGATCTCCAGCTTGATAGCACCGTCCTTCTGTTAACACCAGATTCTGACCCTGACAGCTGAATGCTGCAGCACAATTCCAGACTCATCTGACCATCCTCTGATGGCATTATCATCCAGTTCTTGTGAGCACATGTAGCCTCTATCTTTGCAGGAAGGAGAGTCTCTCAGCTTGCTTTTTTTGTTTTTGTTTGAACATGTGCTGTGCTTCTTGTACAGACTCTGTTTGTGGGAATCATTAACCAGTACCACCACTCTCCTTTGACCCCCCTGGCATCAAACAAGGCAATTTCATCCAAAGAGCTAGCTCTTATGCAGAACTTCCCTGCTTTGCAAATCTCAGTTCATTCTGGCATCTACCATCATACACTATTTATGATCACTGAAATTGCTTTTCGTCCCGGAAAGAAGATTTAAGTGACTTTAAGTGTAGTTTACAGTTGTTGATGGTAGATTGCTTGGTTTGTTCCTCTCTAAAAAGGCACTGATCTACTGTGATTTCTTTATATAGACAGCCATATGGAGATTTTACAGAGAGCACAAGCACAGAAAAAGAGAATTCCTCCACTGAGCAGCTGTTGCGTGACCAAAATGTTTTTTCAGTGTCAGATGGTAAAAATTAGTTGCAGATGACACTCTAAAAAGAAACGTGTAGCAAATACCTACTTGTTTTTATACAAGGTATTCAAACTATTGCAACCTTAGCCTTAAGCTATGTTCACAGCGCTCTCGGCAATGCCTCGGCAGCTTCCACGTTCAAAACTCTTGCGTTCATGCATGACTACTCAAGTTTTTAAGTTTGTTTTCTGGCTCTACATATTGAACGCGTTTTGAAAGTTAAATCAGAAGATCTTTGAAAATGATCATAAAGGAGAAATCATTAATTGCAGTTTGTGCCCGACCGGAATCCTATGACACCACTTCTTTCATATATCTGAATAGAGCTGTGAAAGAAAAAGACCTGGAGCAAGATTCACGAAATTTTACAGCAAGCCTCTTCCAACTGTGGGTGGTGGACTTGCGCTAGTAAACAGTAGTAAAATAAAAAGAGGAAGCCCCTCCCTGCTTGCCCACTGTGAACATCATGAGCTAAACACGCATTAAAGAAAATACGTTTAGTGCATTTAGCATGTGAACATAGCATTAGACATATGCACCCATATGGGTGCTGCAGGTTTTAAAGTTGTCCAGGCCTGTGGAGGGTTGTAGAGAGGAGTAGCCGCATTGTAGGGGGAGGTGAGTCCCGCAGTTCCCTTGAAGCTTGTACAACCATCTCAAGGGCCGTCATCAAAATAAAACAAATGATTGTCGTATGTATGGTAAGTTAATCGTGAAGTATTTGTAAGGGTAATTTAAGTTTCTTGCACTTATCTTGTACAGGTAATGCTGTCAGATCATGCCCTTACACCACACTCTCTAGTCATATGTACGGTGCGAGTACTGGCTCCTTACTGACCGTGTGCAAATGCTGCGCGTAAGTGTAAGTGCCTGTAAGATGCACAAACAAACTTCACTTTGATTGTCTAATTTCCTAATAATCAGGCTACATGCAAGAGGCACGCAACGGGTACGCAAGGAGCTTGCACTTATTACATCAACAGCACTAATGGGGTCCCTGCGCAATACCAGGATATGAAAGTGTTGAAAAAGCCCAAAATGTGCACCCCCCAACTTGTGCCTCACCTTCTTCACCCTTACTAACCCTTATGTTTTAAATCGTCACTTCCAACATGCTTATAGAAAAAAATGCGGATGAACATTTTCAACTCTGTGTGTTTTCCACATGTTCAGTCGTCTACAACCTTGATCTTTCGCACCTTTTTTTTACCTGCAGACAGCCTGAATCCACCTTTAAAAGCAGTTGTGGCAAACGCTTAAATCACAGCTAAGCAGACAAGATGCCAACCCAGTCTGCTAAGAACAGGTCACATTTAGCCCAGGATGACCAAATTTAGACCAAAGAACATTGAGGACATGTTGTTTTGATAACATTCAATCCCAGCTGCAGCATTTAAGGTCACAACAAAATGCAAGCAAACACGAAACCTTGAATCCATTCTGTCTCGTTTCCACAATTCAACCTAGGGTTGGTGGTGCAGTGGTAGGGGATTTTTTTTGTGTGTGTGACACTTTTTGGGTCAACAACAATTCAGTAAATCTATAGTAATTATATGCTGTGATCAGTTCAGTAGGAATCTGAATCTCTGAAGATTTTTTTCCAATACAATTTGTGTAATGAGGAAGTGAGACAGTTCTGAAGGCAAACAAGGAAAAAAAGATGCCAGTAAGTTTGTTAGTCAAGAATTTGATTGTTCATTGGCATTTTCTTATTAAATTGGTGTCTTTTCAATGCACCATTGGGAGCCATGTCAAGCTTACTGCTTGAACAGTATATTTATGGCCAAAAACATTGGCAAAATGACAACCAATTTATTTGTAGCAATAAATCTATGAATTCTTAGACTATTTAACAACGATATGAAGACTTAATGAGATGCAGTGTGGAGCAGGATTTAGTAATTTAGACAAATGAGAGCACGACACACTGAATCAAGTAATTTACTCCAGTCACAACCTCGTTTAATTCACTAAGTACATCCTGACAAATAGGCATTTCAAACAATTCTACAGTTTTGCTTTTTCTATACGCAGACCTAAAGACATCTGTCCGCCCTCATTTCCCGGATTACAAGACAATCACATCAAAACACAGCAGCAGCAGATGAAATCCCTCTGCGAGCAATCTCATCAGGGTAGTATGAGACAGCGACTGTGTGTAGGCAGGCCTGACACTGAACACCACAGACATAGCCTATGATAATATCCCTAAAGCCACAATGAAGCAACTTGGACACACTAAACTATATCACATCGCACCCCTCTGCTTGTGAGGTGCATTCGTGTCGATTGTGTGCAAATTTATGAGCTCCACGTTTTCTCAAGGACCATCGTCCATCAGATTATTCCAAAGCCGTGGATCATATCTAAAGCGCAGTGGGTAGGTAGCATAAGTACTCTGCTCTCTGTGGAGATTGTGGAGCACAGCCGTCTTTCCTAATACAACAGAGCATTCGGAAACCAATTTAGTACTAACAGGGATGCTACAATGTTGCTGCTGCGCAAGCACACAAATAAATATCCACATCTGTCAAATGTGGACCTGAGGTGGCAACAACATATGGTGTTTATTCTTAATTTGGATTCATTGGAGGAACCATCTCCCCCAATGAAATCTGTACCATCCTCATAACAATCATGCAAAATACAAATTCTCTATTTTACTCCATGACTTGTCATTAGAGGAGCTTTATGGGAATTCACATCTTAAAAATACAATACTCTAAATGCACCCACATGCACATTTGTTTTAGAGCTTTGTTGTGCATCACGAAGTTCTACACACTGTAAAATGCCTTGTTTTGTGGACTGTCCCAATCATGTTATCTGTCTTCTACGGTGGCCCTGAGGTGCACACAAACACAAAAGCGTATTAAAGAACACAACAACAATTAAAAAAGCAAAACAAATGATAAAAAAATACAAGAACAACATTCCATCTTAAAAATCAAAACAATATTCAAGAAACCAAATTGCAATTCTAAAAAACATAGACAAAATAAAAATGAAACATTTCAGAAAACACAAGTAATTTCCGGAAATCAAAGTAAAATGTTACAGTGTGTATATCATGCAAAATCAACTATTAAGCAGTATTTTGATCCATTCGTGCATTTCTGAATATTCCTCAAAAAACCTGCACTCTGAGCACCAGCCGCTCCCAATCCACAAGAACGAGTGGACTGGGATGCACATTCATCTCTGCAAAAGTTCGGATTTTGTTTGTTTTTTAGGGACAAAGGCAGACACGCTGCTGAGTCCGGCTCTAGATTGACATCATGAAGTGGGCGGGACCCGCAAGCAGATAAAGGCGGAGCCTCAGAGATCAAGTCGTCTTACTTCCAGGTTGGATAATAAACTTGTGAAAATAACTAATGTTTAATTTAAAAAATCATTTTTAAGTGTGCCAAAAGTAATATATTATCTTTTATATGGATATCGTTTACTCTGAAAGACTTAAGAAAAGCATGATATAGGCCCTTTTAAAAAACGAAGCACATTTAAAAACTGGAAAAAGTAGGTATGAGACATCAGTAATTGGATGATGACATTTGATTTTTGACTTTGGAATGTGTCTTTAGTGTCTGCATAATAATCAAAGTTTTATGATTAGTTTGAAGCAGATCCAGTATCGCTTCATGCCAAATAACTTTTGGTTGAAATAATGGACAAACATCATCATCCAATCAGCAATGTCCCACAGTACCTACCTTTTCCGGTTTCCCTAGAAAAATAGCATTTCAGAAAACAGTAGTAACCAACAAAAATTAACTCAAAAATGTTTAAAAAATAAAAAAAAAAGTAGAAATTCTAGATACTACTTTTGTTTTACGAAATGTTTTACATTTTATTTCTTTGAAATTGTGTTTTAGTTTCTGAAACTTAGTTTTGATTTATAATGTGTAATGTTGTTTTTGCTTTTTTGATTGTTGTTGTGATCTTTAGTATGTTTATGCATTGAGGGATTTGTTGGTGTGATTTGCCCTTCAGGGCCACCGTAGTCTTTAGCAAAAGAAACTCTGAAACATGGTTTCTTTAGATCAAGAAGATTGGAGTTAAGGAAGACTGAGTTACATGAGAAATGAATCTTGCTGGGTATCAAAAGGTCTTATTGCTTTTGCTTTCCAGCCTGGGTGGACAAGACGGACGTCTGCAACAACACAGATAATACAAAGTGTGTACCTGCCAAAAACAAGCTCAACACAAATTCAGACAGTGGAGCACTTTGAGAAATACCTTAACTGTGTTCCAGCATGGTCATCCAGCTAAAATGGACAGAGATTTAAAGAACAGAGGATTTTATCGTCAGTTGTTCCGTTTAATGTCCAAACTTTTAACTAAGAGGGCCAGATTTGGTGAGGTGAACATGTTTGAGGGCCAACCATTCAGCCTGACACTATTTGAACTACTTAAATATCAATAAATGCAAATAAACTATTTAATAAGTATTTTATTGCGATGGCATATTTTACATAGAACAAATAAATCCAAATTGTCAGCTCAGTGGCCCAATGTAGAGTGTCCGCCCTTTGCTGGAAGGTCGTGAGTTCAAATCCAGGCCACGTCATACCAAAGACTCCTAAAATGGGGCCTTAGGCGGCGGTTGTCAAACAGCTCTTTATTAATCCTGGATGTCAGAACGGTTACCGCACGAACCGAAAGGCACAGCCAGCTTCTTCTAACTCAGAGGGAGAACGTTCCCTTAGCGCACACACCCACACACACACACACAGGTAGACCCCGCCCCCTCCACCAGTCACCAGCCCACCGTTGATTGACATACACTGTGGTCCCGCAACTGGCAGAACGAGGGGGGGCGCCGGCCACCCGCAGCGTGTCGTGAACGTAATCTTCCCTCCCCAAGTCCGCATCTATTTTGTTTAGGGATCCCCGATATGGAGCAGCAGGAAGTCAAGGATAAACTTCAGACAGGGGAGCTGAAAAGGCAAACGCGCACCGCCGCGGCTGCAGCATTTCTCAGCGTAATGAAGCGAGTGCTTATCATCAAGATCTCTCTGTCACTCTCTCTGTCTGGCCTCTTCTTCTGTGTTCCAGCGTTATTTCATTGATCAAATGCATTTGTCATGTAGCCATTCCCTTCCTGCTGGACACCCAGCGTTGATGGGTTGGATTGGGGGTTAAGCCACCAAGTGGTTCCCGAGTGCAGCTGTGTCTTCAGCTCACCGTTCCCACAGGGAATGGTACAATGCAGAGAGAGATGAGGGAAAGCTGATGGGACTTTACAATTTTACCAAACTTACTCTCAATTTGTCATTTGTTGAACCACTATCAAGAAATCTTACAGTTTTTAGAAAATGATGGGAGCAGCATATTATTGATTTTATGAAAGGAGCCTGAGGGGCATGGGAAATTTGTACGCGATCCGCATTTGACCCACGGTCCGGACTTTGGACATCCTAGGTTTAATTCAATTGGATTGTTGCATTAGTCAGACTACTGTTCTTTTCATTAAATAATGTGAATATAGAGCCTTTTTTAAGCCATGAAAAAATGCATTTAATAAGCTTAAAATGCTATGAAAAGGTTTGTCTTTGAAAACGCACAGACTGCTTTGATAAATGAAAAATCAAACGTTATTGTTACAGCTCTGTGCCTCTTTCAGACTCCATGCAGTGGATATTCTCATGCTTTCTTTCCAATATATTGTACCCTTGCTTTTCCAATTATCCCCAACTGTGCATGTTTTATATGAATATTAGATGTTTGATCATGAAGCTCTGTGCAGGTACTGGAGATGTCTAGTTTTAAATAAAAATACAAAAAAAAGAATATTCATTTGACAAACTGAATATCGAGTCTGCTGCTCTGGATGACCTTTGAGGGAGGAGAGAAAAAAGAGGAAACTCATGTCTGAACTTTGGGGTTTTCAGCGGCATGAAACTGAATTATGAATCAACATCTGAGAAGAAAAGAAACATGTCAGTTATGTTATTATAAATCCTAAGGTCTAAAAGAATGCCAAAACAAAAGCCTGTGCTGCATTTCATCATAATATTTTATGTTTTATTGCACTGTAATCAGGGTATTTCTTTTTTTTAATGAGCTCATAAGATATTTTATTCTGCATACTAATTGTATTTTATGTCTTTATTTTGTGCCTGTTGCTTATGTTGTCCAATTAAACTTATTGCGTGTTCATAATTAAGAGAAAAAAAGAAAGAAAATCCCATTTTATACAATTTTTGTGAATGGATTTGTTAGCGTGTGCTTGAGATAGATTTTGGTGAGAAGATGTGCACATAGAAAATTGATATTATAAGAAATTATTTGTAAGTTTCACACTGGATCTACAAGTTTTTATCCTGTGGGCTCAAGTTTCCATCTTGTTTCCGTATAATAAAAAAATTTTTTTACTGCCAGGGACTATAAGGATAAAACATGCGTCATGTGACTCCTTTAGGTCTTTTAGGGATGGCTCTGAGTGACAGCTGCAGTTAGGAAACTTTTTTATAGGGTTGTGCTGACGTGGGAGGACTTTCATCTGTCTGAAGTGTTTACCAAGTTAAGCATATAAGGAGCTTCCCTTGATAAATCAATAGGCAGACTCCCTCAGCATGTGCCTAGCAGGATCTTTATTCAAAAAATTGCTGGTTTTAAGATAAAGCATCTCACATTTAATGATCATGTTTTTGAAACACTCAATGGAAAACCCTCTAGGTGACATGTGAAAGAGAAGACGTTATTTATTAATGGGCAGATCTAATTAGAATTTGTCACACATCAAAAAAAGTTCCAATGCAGCTCGAAGGTTCACAAACATGACTTAAAGTTTTTTTTTTTTTTTTTGCCCATGAGTTTAAGGCTGTGAATGTTACTTTTTGATGATCTAAACCCAAAGAAAATATGAAAGCAGCAAGATGGCCACCCTGTGTGTTTAGATTATTAGTCCACCCTTAGTGTCAAACTCGGCTTCAAGCTGCTGTGACAAATAAACACATAGATCTTGACACATGGGTATAACTTTAAAACTGATATAGTTTACAGTTCTGACATTTAAAAAGTCAGTATAAGAAGGTGATCTACAAATTATGTGATTCTGTCATTATCATAATGGCCTGTTTATTTACAATGATTTAAGTAACAAACTTCTAAAATGAATATTTGTTAATATGATTATATCATTTTTTAAGAACACAAAAGACTTAAAGTTTTAGGCCATGTATTTTATAGCAGTTTGACTCTTATCCTATTGGCATATTTGGTTTGGCAAAGATTTGCCCCTCCTGACACAATCCTGTGTCTTTCTCCGGGCTTGGGACCGGCACAATGAGATCCTGGCTTGGGCTCCGACCAAAGGCCAAAGAGGTTTATGGATGCAGTGAATAAGACATGAAAGTAGAGGACAGGAATAAGCTGTTTAGATGTGGCGACCCCTGAAGGGAAAAGTCCAAAGGAAAAGAACATGTTTGACTGTTATCTAAATGAACTACTGACTGAGATTATTAGTTATGACTGAGATTATTGTGTTTTTGGTGTTTTAACATGTCCTTGTAAAGCATTTTTTCTGATGATGAAGGACATATATAAAGGAAATTAAGCTTGAAACTGTATTCATTCGTATTTCTTTTGTCAAATCGTTGTTTACCAGGAGTAAATGAAAAACCGTCGTGGTGGACTGTTTATAAAAGCTTATAGCAGTGATGTAGAAACTACAAATGTAGACTTAAACTTTGATAGAAAATAAATAAGAACTTTAGATTGATCCGGACTTATGTAACTGTAGCCAAACCCCTGTATGCAGGATCTTTTCCCACTTTTCCGTAACATGTCCTTTGCCATAAGAAGACAACACACATATCGAGCAACATATTCCTTTTTATTTCCGACAGCTTTGTTTCCAAGGTTACTAATCCGCAGGCGGTAGCAGCGAAATATGCACCTTGTGAACTTTCCACTAAGAACAGGTCACAGTGGACTGACTGAGAAGTTGCAGACTGTGAATGTTAATTATGTCCCAGAACTTCAAAAAAAGAGGAAGATAGGTGCTGTTTTCTCTACCACCTCCCTGCAGTGATTCTGCTTCTCAAACCCTTCAAAAAAGAAAGGCAATAGATGTGTCCCAGCTGGAAATATTCTACTTCAACAATAGAACTCAGGAACACAAAGAAATATATTCTTTTTTATTTTTTTAATTTAATGAACAGGCATATGCGCAAGTGTTTTTTTATGTTTTCTAGTTGTGGTTGTAGATATCAAATTAAGAAAACAATGCGTTTTGGACCAGTTTAGCTATTTTGATGACTTTTTATTTGTTTGGTTTTTTTAAGTTCACATTTGTATTTTTTTAAGGTTAAAGTTGTGTCATATTCTGTCATAAGTTCTGTCAATTTTTAATCTTTTCACTTGATCTGAGTGCATGTACACCATCCATCCATCCAGCCATCCATCCAACCCTTCATTAATTTCCTTAACCTTTTGGGGTCACGGGGCTGCTGGAGCCTATCCCAGCTACTGTTAGGTGAAGGCGGGGTACACCCCGAGAAAGTCACCTATCACAGGGCCATACAACCACATCCAGGGACAATTTAGAATCATTACTCAACCAACAAAGCATGTTTGTGGACTGTGGGAGGAAGACTGAGTTCTCAAAGAAAACATACACATGTACGGTGAGAACATGCAAACTACACAGAAAAAACAGCGATGTTTCCTCTTTGACTCTCATCTGCAAAGACAAACTTTCCAAATATGTTTGTTTTTTGTTTACTTTGCTTTTTGGTGGTTCCAAGTAGTGAATGGCTTTTGACAGAGCGACTTGACATGCGTCAAGAATATGTTGGATGTAGTGAGGAGATTCCAGTAGTTTTCCAAAATAAAACTTTCTTCAGAATCAGATTATAAATAAAACAGAAAAAATGGAGTTTGGGGTTGTTGTTGTTTTTTGTGGCCCGACACCAAGTGACCCATGCACTGGTACCAGGCCATAATTCAGTACCACCATATCAGCCCTTACTGTTAATAGGTGTCTTCAACCAAAAATTTTTGAACCTTTTGTATTGCTTTCTGCATGTTGTATCTCTCATGTCTTGAATTGGTAGCAAGAAAAATGAAGTCGCTTGAATTTGAGGTTCTGGTCTTTTGTCACAAAGTGTATTCAGACAGCAGAAAATCGAAACTATCATTGTTTACCTTCAGAGAGTTTAACCAAAGAAGCACCTTTGTCAATGAGTTTGACCGCCACTCAACAGACTGTACAGAGAGCATTCACATCAACAAAGGCATCAGCACAGGGCTTTAATTGCAGCGCAGAGGAAGTTATTTCTAAAAGGGGGTAATGACATGTGACATTAGCAACTGTGAGCTGATTGGGCATGAAATTAGATGAATCATCTGAAAAGTGCTATTAAAATAAGCCTTCTTAATGTGACAGTACTTCCAAAAAATAGGCAAATCAAGAAATATACCATAATGAGCACTAATCAGGAGAAAATCAGGGTTTATTACTCACATCGTTCATTAATTAGATGATTTAAAAATGTCAACTTCTACATCCTGAGTCTGATCTTTTCTGAGAAATGCCATTGCATGCTCAACTTTGGAAACGTGTGTGCTTTTCTATAACTTCAGAGGTTTTAATCAGCTTTAATCAGATGAAAGCTGTCATCTATGAACACACAGATGACTATGAAACCGCTTTAGTAACATCCAACATCAGAATCAGAATGACCTCAAAAAAAACAAAAAAAGAATCAGAATGACCTTTCATCATCATTGTATGAACAATGAAAATCGTGATGCTGTCCAGGTGTTTAAAAGAATGTATAAAAGTCAGAGCTGAAAATAAAAACACGTTTTGTATATAAAAACTAAAAAAGGTCTAAAAATGTGTAAGGTCAAAATATATACATCTATTGTACTTTCCTGAACAAAATATTGCACGTTGGTAATAATAGGGTTTTTTTATATTTTGTTTTCAGAGTTGTTGAGGCTTAATGGTGCGAAAACAACTGAAAATTCCACATAAATATTATATACAAGAGATTAAGGGACTATTAAATGTATTAAAATTATAATATTTACATGCACGAATTAAATTTCAAGATCTATTTTTAAAAGAAGCTAATTGGTAAATAAAATTACGTTTTATGCCCTGAAATGTATTGGTTGTCAGATAATATATATTCCTAGTCAGTATCTTTAAAAGAAAAACAAAGGATCCAACAAATATTTTATTCAGAAAAGGTCAAATGTCATTTCGGCAACAGGGATTAACATTCTTTTGATGTAAAATGTGTATCAAAACCTCAGCACTACCTCAATTAAATCTTTAACTCCATATGCTTTTTATCTGTTCTTTCTTTTTCTCAAATAAACATTAATGCTCTGCCCACAGTAAAGCTTTGCAGGTCTCTTCTAATTAGTAACATGACGTATAAACCTCTTATTTACTAAGGCTGTCTGTAATTGACTTACTGCATGTGCAGAGAAAGTGACAGAGACAGTGTAGAACATCACTGAATTGAAGTATATCCGTCTGTCATATCTTACTTTTTTTCCGACCTGTAACAACCAATACTTAACATTTTGAATTTGACGCAAGCCAGGATATACCAAATGTTACAGTACCACCAAACCCACCAGGGGCTGGGTGCAGAGAGGAGTAAATCTCTTTAGACTTCAGAGTTAAAAAGGCCTACTTTATGCTTAAAGCCCCGCTCCAATGAAAGACATTTGTGTGATTTTTCTGATGATAGAGGAAATGTATAAAGAAAATGAAGAATAAAGTTGCATTTATGAGTATCTTTTACTTCAAATCGCTGTGAATCAGGAGCAGACGAAAAAATGCAGCTAAAAAATGTTGTAGTTGTGATGTAAAAAGAGACACTAGGTGGGCCACAGGCTCCCTGCTCCGCTCCGCTTCTGATGCATCGTAGATCCATAAACGTTTTTGTTTTCCTCGCCTGAGCAGGCATCTCCAAACTGTACAGTTGGACAGCTCCAATATTGCTTGCCATTTTTGTTGCACTGCTGATGTCAGGCTGGGGTTGTGAGGGGCTGTAAGCTAGCAGGAGTAAACAAAGAGATGATGGGAAACGAGAGCAGGCTTACTTGGCACCAACAGTCCCGCCCACATTTTGTTCAAAAATTGCAAAACTAAAACTAAAACATCACTGGAAGCATTTTACAATACATTAAAGTATGACTGGCATTGCTTTACATGCATTAAGAATTCATGACAACTCTGAAATTTGTAATTAAGATTTTATTGAAAGACAAATTTGTTTATGTTTGTGATATAACTTATTTATTGGTAGGTGGGTTGGCCAAACAGGAGAACCAAACAAAGCTTCAAATGTAACTTTAAAGAGACCTTTATTGAGTGGGGCGGAGAAGACTCCAGTGGCGCTGTCCCAGTTAACTCCTCATTTATGCTGTGTAGAGTCCAAATGGATCCATGTGTATTATGCATCAGTGTATTTTTAAGTTTGTGAAACCAACACATGCATTTTCATTTATTCTAGCAGTTAAAACACTGTCCCTTAAAAAAAAAAAAAAGCTTGATGCAAATCAAATGTAATACTTTCTAAGAGACTCAGATGAAATAGATGTCAAGTCTTTTTGTTGCTGTGTCTGAATCATGTAGAATAATTTAAAAAGTATGTAGCAGACAGGAAGTCCTCAGTGTGAAGGCAGAGAGAATCCACTTTATTTAAAATAAAATAAAAACATCTGTAAGCTTGCATATTACCTCCAGGGAGAGCTCACAGGCCCTGCAGATTGCAAAGTACTTGAGCACACCATGCTTTTAATAGTCCCACAACAGCGAGGACTAAAAATTGAACAAAAGGTAGAGCAAAAGCACAGAGTAAAGGCTTTGCACTCCAACTGTGAGCATGTGTGACTAGCCCTTCATGTAGAAAAAATTGAGAGATTCATTTTTAAAAAGATGCCCAAGATTTTGAAAACCGTATTTTCTACAAACACCAGATGATAAGGCGCGAAGTCAATGAATGGCCTATTTTTGAACTTGTGTCAAATTGAAGGTGCACCGAACTATAAAGTGCATTAGACAAAACAAAAAGTCAAGGAAAGGTCATACTGTCATACTTTGTTAACTGCGTTCACAGTAACTCCAGAATGTTTGTTACATGCTACATGTTAGCCACATGCGTATTCACAATACCTGTAACTACCAACCTTATTTGTGACACGTAAAAAAAAACACAATCCGTCCAACACCGCTACACATTAGCCATGTTAGTGTATACACAATAACACCCAACCCTGTTTGCAACTCGTAAAAACACAGACTGACCTGTTGACCTCTCAAAATCACTATAACATGTGTAAGCACAGGGCTGTACGGTAGGTAGCGCCTTTGTTTTACAGCAAGAAGCTTCCCTTTCAATCACGGCTAAGTCTTTTCTATGTGGAGTATGTATGCTTTCCTCGTGCATGTGTGGGTTTTCTCCGGACACTCCGGCCTCCCCCCACAGTCCAAAAACATACTTCTTAGGTACCTGATTACTCTCAACTCTACTTGGTGTGTATGGGTGTGGGAGTGATTGTGTGGCCCTGTTGGGAAACCTGTATAAGGCAAACTGTCTTCTTTTTTTATCAAAGCTTTTAGGTGCACCTTATCGTACAGAAAATACTGTAGACAGTGTTCCCTCATTTATCCCAGGGCATTTGTACCAAAAACAGTCCACTATAGGGGAAATCTGCGAAGTAGGATCACAGATGTTTAAGACTAAACCTACCTACTCACTTCAAGGGCTTCACTTTTCTCAGATAGTCATGAGCATTTTCACACTTTTATTGGTTTAAACTCTCAAAATTCGCACCTTTGTAAAAGAAAAAGCCAAATAAAATGGAACGAAAACAAAGATCTTCTTGCGATTCAAATTTTCTGTAACTGGCCAGCTAAACACTTTCTGCACAGGCGACAGCCAATCAGGACGGAGAGCACAGTGTGCTGTAGAAAGAGAGGAAAAAAAGGCAAAAGCTACAATGAAAAAAATCTTCCAGACTCCAGACGCTGTAATCATAAATCCAGAAAAAATCAAGCTACAACTATAGGATTTTAATTTCAAAGAACACGTGAAAACAAAATGTATCTTAAGATTAAACAACTGTTTCACGCAAAATGTAAACTAGAAAAAATGCTGTTGTCCTTAAAAAAAACATCCAAACACATTTAAATTTAACCAATAAACCAGTTTAGATGAAGAGATGTTTTATTTAAATATCTTGTCCTGATCAAGATAGATTTAGGGGGATGTAACAAAAATGTTTCTGTCATAAAGGATTCTACTTTAAAGTTAAATCTAGCTGTGTACTTTAAACAGCTCTATACTTTGCATTCAGTGTGGCGCAGTTCAGTCCATTATACAAGGCAGACACTTTCTTCTACTGCTAAAAGACAGATGCTTTCCACTTTTATGTCTTGAAAATTGATTTTCTCTGAGGCTACAGCATGATCCATGTCTGGGGATCAGGCCTGTACATAGTTAGCTCACGTCTATTCAAACCGGCCACACGTGCAAATGAGAACCGTCTCCAATCTGAGATCTTTCATTCACTCATTCAGCTGGCTGAAGAAAATGAATATTAAGTCTGCTATACAGAAAAACCGTTTGTGGAAATTATGCGCAAAAAGATGTCTTCATACTTAAAGAATTTTCTAAAATTACGTTTTACCACGTTGCACCATAAAAAAGGATCACTTTTACAGACTTCCATAAATACCTTCTTCTGCGTTTATCCTCTACAAAGACAACTGAGTAGTCTAAACAAAAAAATAGACAACTATAAATTTATGGCTATATAAAGTAAATTATAGCTGACGGAGGGAAATAAAGAGTGCGAGGAGGTGGGGCAGCATAAAGAAATCCAGTAGGGGGAGAAAAAAAACCTCATCGCCTTGTATTTTTTGTGTTAAACTGGGCGTGAGGCTTAAAGTCAGCCGCGCTGAGAAAGTGTATAGTTATGGGTTGTGGTTTTCGCTCCAACATCTCCACAGAGTTCCCAACAGGGAGGAACGCACAAAGAAGGCCCTTCAGAATATGAGAGCGCATGCTGCCTCCCCGTTGCCTTAGAAGACGTGCTGGAAAATAAACAACTTTTTGACATCAAGAGGGGGCTTTCAAGTTCAAATGTTTGTCTGGCAGTCAACAACACTCATTGCTAAGAATGTCCTTAAAATAATTTTCATCTGCGCCAAGAGAGCACAGCCGCTCTAGGGTTTTTATCAGAGCACATTTAGAAATCAGATGATCAGTGCCAGATCATTCAGAAGTTTGACAAATACAACTTTAGACAAACATCAATGCAGTACATTTTACAACATGTCACTTTAGTGAGAATGAACTCAACATGGCAAAGCAGCAATTGGAGAAACAAGGTTTTTTTTCCTCTTCTGATTTTCTTCAAAGAAACTAGCAAAGTCAGGACTCTTCATACGTTTCTATTTAAATGCATTTCATATAAATGGGCTGCACTGTGGCACAGTGGTTAGCACTCTTGCCTCACAGCAAGTCCCGGCTGGGGAAGGAAAAACACTACATCGGGGGACCTTTCTGTGTGGAGTTTGCATGTTCTCCCCGTGTATGCGTGGGTTCTCTCCAGGGTCTCTGGCTTCCTCCCACTGTCCAAAAATATGTTTCATAGGTTAATTGGCAACTCTAAATTGTCCCTAGGTGTGAGTGTGAGAGTGAATTTTTAGATTAGATTAGATTAGATTCAACTTTATTGTCACTGCACATGTAAGTACAAGGCAACGAAATGCAGTATGGGTGTAATGGGTGTGTAATGGGTAAGTATGGGTAAGTAATGGGTGTGTGATTGAGGACATTCGACCCTGTGACAGACTGGCGACCTGTCCAGGGCATCCCCTGTTAACTTCGCCCAAAAGTGGCCGGGATAGGCTCCGGCAGCCCCGTGACCCCGAAAGGCAAAAACGGTTAAGAAAATGAATGAATGAATGAATGCATTTCATAAACTAATCTTAAGCAGATGTCCAAACTTCCATAGAAATAAAAGAGCTTTTTGTGTATAGCATTCAGATGTGACTTTATAAAACTCTCTGCTTCCTTGAACCCAGCCTGAAAAGAACTATTCAGACTGATAAAGTCCGTTAGGCCGGATCCAGTCCTAAACCTTGCATTTGGTCTGTATTCAGACTGGTGTCAAGCAGACTAAAGATCTCTTTAGTCATTGGCCAGGAATTACGAGGGCGGGGCAAAGCAACAACAGAAAGAATAATGGAAGTCTTGTGCTTTGCAATTCTTGTCAGGGATAGTTCACATATTCAAACTTTATTTCAATGATGAATTTTGAATGTCTGTATCAATGTCAGGTAAATCACCTTTTACTTACTGCTTTAATACGGTAGAGGCATGCCGCTGGGCGTTTACTGAGGAGACGATGGCTAAGAAGGTACGCTGGTAAGTGTTTATGACAGATAGATTGTCAGGTAAACAGTGTGAAACGTTAAAACTTGTTTGAATGAGCCTGCATTCATCCAACCCAACCTTCAATAAGTGGCTGTGTCTCATCGCTTTCCACGTTTGTCTGCGGGTTATGGCTGCTACCTTTCTGTTTACACCTGTAATGCTCGGCTACGGTGGCCGTTTAGGTCCAGTTGTTTTGAGCCTTTTCAGACTGAGGAAAATCGGAGCGAACCGAAGTTCAGTCTGATTGGAAACGAACCAAGGCCGGCTTAAAAGTCGGGTCTGAAAGCGGTTCCCAGTCCCGGACCAGGGTCCACCTGTGTGTATTCAGACTGAAAATGTATTCAGAATTATTGGGGGGTAAACAAACTCAAGGTTAACTTTAAACGAATCAAATGAGTGCAGTCTGAATACACCACATTAGAGGGCTGCATTGGGATCGGGTCCCGCCGGGTCCCGCGGGACCCAACCCAAATCTCGCGGGATTGGGCGGTTTGGATTGTGCTGCGGGCGGGAGCGGGCGGCAAAAAATAAACCCCGCGGGATCAGTGCTGGCATGAATATCGGATGCATATATAATAGCGGACTACGTTAGGCTGTGTGGCTGTTGGAGTCTTACGTACTGAAGCTCCGTGAAGCACCAGGTAGAGATGCCCAATGGCCTCTGTCATCAAACCTGTTGTTGGGGGGGGGTGCAACGCCCCGCCCCGCCTCTTACTAAGAGCGCGCTTCAGGCCGTCTGTCTGCGCGCGCACACACGCACACTTTAACCGAACAGGATTTGTGAAAATATATTTAATATTTAAGTTGCACATTACACAAGAGAAGAATGCATCAAAAGATGAGGCTGGAGGAGGACATGAATCTCTTTAATAATATCAATACAAATACGTGTTTTTTTCCTGCGGGACGGGGGACGACACAAAATCAATGCATCTCTATTACTGTGCGGGACTAAATTCTCTGAGTTTTGCGGGTGCGGGCGGGAGTGGACATACATATTGCGGGAGCGGGCGGGAGTGTAACGCATACGTTGCGGGAGCGGGTGGGATTGGTCAGAAATTCAGCGGGCGCGGGCGGGAGCGGGATGAAGAAAATAGTCCCGCGCAGGGCTCTACACCACATGTAAAAATAAACCAGGTTTTGCAGTTCCTCGAATGACCACAAGAGGTTAGTTTGAGGCTAGTTTTTCCCACTTTTGCTGATTTGCACTTTTTTTTTTAGAGCATGCCTTTTTAATTAATGTTTTCTTCCACAGTATGCTCTGATTCTCGATTGGCTGTAGATCATGTCAACCATTCTCCTTTGTGCTGTGTCTCCTGGACAGAATGCGCTCGTTTTGATATTAGATCAATCCAGCCGTAGAGTTTTAAGCCAGCTAGGACCTAAGCGTGAGCGAGCCAGTGTGCACGCAAGGGGGCGGGGGGCGGGGTGGAAAAGAGAGACTTTGGCTCGCCCTTTTCAGTAACTGCATCAGTAGTCTGAGCTCTTCCAAATCCAGTTTTCTCACCCAACGCAATTTGAATTTACAAACACTCAGAAATGCAGAAAACACGTTTTCATTGGAGTTGGTCTTTTAGTCAAGATACTGCATTGTAAAACCTTTTAAGAAAAGGTTTTTTTTTAGAAAAAAAATGAAACATTGCAGGACATTTTAACTAGTCATCTTTAATCAACTGTAGGATTTCAGCAGAGATGTTTTTCAGTTAACAATTCATCGTTTAAATATCATGTGCATCACTGCTTTTAAAACATTTCCAAAGAAAGACGTCTTTGTGGAGCAGCACAAACACTTCCTAATTGCAGTCAAGCCTGGAGACGTGGTGGGAGTTCTGGCTCGTTTTGCAGCTGCAGGAAGGAAGCTAGTCTTTCCTTTAGCGGATCATGAACACAAATGACACACCAAGCAGCAAGATTTGATCCTGCAACAGGACCATAATCTCTGAAACAAAATATCTGCTGATATTAATAATACAACAGTTATTCAGTTCAATTTCAGACTTCCATTGGACTGAAATGCTGACTAAGACTAACCATAAAAAAGCTCTGCACAAAGGAAAGTATTCAAAGTGATAAAATAAATGACGACCCAAAAATTCCTCCACAATGATGTGACAAATTAAATAACTTCTTATAAAAAAGGGATAACTGCAATGTTCGTCTTCTTATAGTTTTTTTTACTAGCTAATAAATCAAAGGTTGTAAAAACTGTTTCATATGCTGCTGCGTTTTTACAACATTTTTTCAATGTCAGCACTTTGTGCATTATATCCGTCAGTTTCTTATTTCAATACCTGCCATGAACCAAATAGATAATATTATGGCTTGATATATAGATTTACATTTTTTGTTGTTGACTTTGTATGAAATATTTAAGAGAAAGCGAGGAGTGCCCACTGTTTTTGTCTTGCCCAAACTGAATCGTAGTGTCAGAATATAAGGCAGAAGAATTACAGACATGAAGTAAAAAAAAAGGATAATCTCAGGAAAATGGGTGAGCAAACAAATCAAAAACACGCATCCGGGAATTACGAGCCGCCTTGTTGCCAAAAATCTGCCTTCGTTTAAACCAGTGTCAGGGCAAAGCTGAACCACACCTACAGAAGCCCACAAGTCCAGCACCACTGCGCTATACTTAGAATAAACAATGCCAGCTGAGACTATTTAGAAAATCCGTAAACACCTTTACACCCAGACATATTTTCACTGCTTCAGGACCGGGCAAATAGCATATGCACAACAAAGTACCAGGGGAAACCTGGAGGGAGAGAACTGGGACTAAAAACTGCAGCTTTGTGCTTTGGTTAGTATTTGAGGGCCAGCAGACACCTGTCCCAAGCCATCAGTTCATCATCAGCTCAGCCGTGCTGGAGCTGATAAAATGTGGGAGGACAAAGGGGAAGGGAGCCGCCTCTTTCTCTGCGCTGTGTGCACATCATGCAATGTGTTGAGGCAGTCTGTCACCATGAGCTGCAGAGATGTCATGAGCTCTCCTCATTACCTTATAAATAGGACAAGACCATGGCTTTTTTCTCAGAGAACGTAGTCTTCCATGTTTGGGTTTTTTTGAATTAATCGTCTGTGTTTATTTCTGTTAATTAACTTTTTTGAAGTTAGTGTACTTTTTCCGTCTTTGGTTTTGTTTACCTGCTTGTCACATTCACAGCCACAAGGGCAGCTCAGACAGTAAGGGATCTAAGTTATTTTAATAGACTTGACTTTTTCATGGAACGTAAGGGCAATTAGGAAAACTTTTGTTACAGTTGCGTTCACACCGCCCTCAGCAAGAGCGTTCAAGTGACTACTTCCAATGAAAAGTCTATGCAAACACACATAAACGTGTGTTTCTGGCTCCTCTCTCATGTTCATGTGTCACAAGCAAGTTTATACTGCTTTTTTCAGGCTGTACATAGAAAATGCATTGCCAGTAAACGCAGTTAAACCAGGTCGAACTTTGACCATTCAGGGATTTGGATTTAGTAGTGACGTACAGATGGTGCTTTTTTATTTATTTAAGGAAGTGCCAACTATTTGAAAATTGATCACAGAGGAGAAATTGATAATTATGGTTTGTGTCCAGCTGGAATTCTATGGCACCAAGTCAGTGTATGACATTTATCGGAATAGAGCTGTGAACGAAAAAGCCTGCGGCAAGATTCACGAGATTTGCATCCTTTTGAGATTTCACACCAAACCTATTCCAACTGTGTCGGAACTGCGATAGTAAACAATAGTAAAAGAAAAGGAAGAAGAATCCCTACTCCAGTGTGAACACAGTTTAGTGCGTTCCTGAACACGGTCACATGGAATTTGGAAAAAGCTTGTCGCTGTGACGTTAAAGTTACGATGGGCGGGCCACAAGCTCCCTGCTCCTCTCCATTCTAATGCATCCACTTGCAGACAAATCGATCCATGTACGTCTTTATTTTTTTGTTTTTGTCAGAGCTGGCAATTGACTCAATGCTATATGGCTGGTATAGCTCCAATATTGTTTGCCATTTTTGTTGAACCGCTAATGATAGGTTAGGGTTTTGAGGGGCTGTACGTTTTTGGTTTTTTTTTCGCATCAGGGTGTGAAAATTATGTCTACTAATTCTCCATGAAACCTATACATTTTGATGAATAAATAATTAAATAGTATTTTTTATACAATGGATTATGGTGAATACTCATTTCTGATTGTGTGGATTAAAAATTATGATTATGCACAGTGATAATGCACATCTGACAAAGAAGTTCCCGTCACAAAGCTTAAATGTTCTATATCACTGCACTGACTTCTTTAAAACTAACTTTTGCTTCATCATCTGGACAAAACAAACCGTAAGAGGTGAACTTTCTCTCTGAACTGATGCTTTTATAACCCATTGTGGCGATCAGCATATATATCACTTTCCTTTGCCGCTGCAGTTGTGGTCCCTGCCGGCTCAGCGCATTGGTAACATTACAACTGCACCACATAATAAATAGTCCGCTTTTTGTGAAAAAAGCAAACTAAACAAAAATAATAACAAGAATTAAGTACTAAAAACTGATTGGACATTCATTTCTTTTGTAAGGTCATGGCGTAAACTGGATTATGGATAATTAACAAGTGCGTTCATTTCAGATCATTATCCCTCACATAATCTTTTAGGAAATCCCCAATCACTCGTGGTGGCTTGCAGTTCTGCTGCATAACTTTCTATAGACATTTTATTAAAAAATAGCCAAGGTGTCCTATTTATGCAGTCATCAGGAGACTTTCTTATATTTAAATCCAATAAATAATACAAAGGTAATATTTTAATCATGTTAAAAAAAACTGGATGTAGAGAATTTCAGTAGCAGAACTTCATAGGTCACGAAATCCACTTAATATTACAATGTCCCAGTAAATCAAGGATGTTTTTCTTCAAAGAGATCCTTTCATCCAACTAGGGCAGTTTTAGATGGCAACAAAAATAGCATCTTGTTCACATTTATTTGATTCCAGAGTTGAGCTTGGAAATTTTTTTTTAAAAAGCTGACTTTTTAAATCACTCTGTCTGCATCAAAGTTGATATTTCCACAACTTTCCCATTAATGTTATCTAATAGAAAGTTTTGATTTTTTTTTACAGAAAAAAACCCAGAACTTTCACATTTATGGCTGAGGGTTTCAGAATATCAACCTATAAACCCTTTCAAGCAATAGCGGCTGGGTTGCTCAGCAGAGCAGTTGACTGCATGCAGGCCTGGCACATTGGAAAATCAGGGTTTGATTCCCAGGGGTTGCAATGAGCTTCATCCAGTTTGGGTCTTGGGGAAAGACCATTCCCACTACTGCCTAACTATGTAGCTACAAGGGGCCGAAGTCTGGATCCCCCTGTCCCAGTCCCCAGCCCGGATAAAATACAGGGTTACGTCAGGAAGGGCATCCAGCGTAAAAATCTCTGCCAAACCACCTGTGTGAATACATGAAATGGTGGTGACCTTGAAGGGATATACCCTAAGGTGAATAACAAAACCTTTCAAGCAATAAAAAATGTTTAAACCGTCTTTGTAGACTTTATCCTGCTCATAGTGAGACAAGCTGTGTTAAATAATTCATCTTTGTCATGTGCTTTATTGATATTACAAGATTCTTAATTCTGTCTGATAAAAGTTTGGAACCGGATATTGATAAATCATGTTATAAAATGGTTACGGTAACAGGGGTGGGATTATATCAGTTTGCTTCCTTCCACTCCCTTTCAAGCAATATTTATTAATATGTCTAATTATCCAAAGTTTGATTAGTTATTGTACGAATGTATAACTGATGATTGTATTGTTTTTGTGTATTATTCCTATTTGATTGCTTGAAATAAACCATTTCAAATCAAATCAAATCAAAATCAAATAGCAATCAAGACTATTAGAATTCTCTGAAAGATTGCCTGACACTCAAAGTTATGTCAAGAAAAAATATCATGAAAATAGGCCAAAATATTGTGTTTTATAGAAGCCAAAAAAAAAAAGAAAAATGTTTTCTAAATCCCCCTTTAAAGTTTTGTAATGTTAACTTTTTGTGATGCAAAAATAAAAATACTGAACTGCGTGAAATTCCTTTATTGTGTCTTTTTTTATTTGATGAGCAGAAGAGATTTAACGAATGAAAAGAAATGCTCTTTAGAGGATGCATGGTGGTTAGGGTTCTTGTCTCACAGTGAAAGTGCCCTGCTTCAAGTCCCAGTTGGGACCTTTCTGTGTGGAGTTTGCATGTTTCACTGTGCACGCGTAGGTTTTCTCCAGGCACTCCTCCCACAGTCCAAAAACATGCTTGGTATGTTGATTGATGACGATAAATTGGTCTAGGTGTGAGTATGTGAATGTGTGCGATTATGTGGGCAAGAGTTGTATCCTGCCTTTGCCCAACTGCAGCTGGGTTGGCTCCAGCAACCCTGTGTTTCACTGGGTTCTGAAAATGGATGGAAATGCTTTTCCTTGACCCCATTCATTTGTTTCTTTTAAAAAAAAGAATGTGGTTGGGGTTCTTCCTCTTCCTCCTCCTCCAGTCTAATCAAACTACTCAAACTACCCTCTGTATGCATTGGCTCATGTTGTCTCCCCTTTAACTCCAGTTTGTTGTGTTTTTTTTCCTTCAGCTCAGGTCAGCCTGTGTCCAAATGTATGTCAAGGTTGATCATATATCTGTCCTTGATCTTTCTTCTGCCTAAACCCATGTTGCCGGTGAAGTTTTTATCCACAATTCCCCTTTAGATTTTATTTCTAGATTTTACTTTGAGTCTCCTCTAAACCTCCTCAGAAAATACAAATCAGAGGGATTTCCCATCTCTGTGACAATGACCATTTACGCCATGTATAAAGTGCATTAAGCGAGACAAAAGAGTCAGATATCAGAATCAGAATTCAGAATCAGAATTCTTTTATTGTCATACGCACAGCTTTTACACCGACATACGAAGATCAGATATATGTCAGTCAGTCAGACTTTATTAACAGCATTCACAGTCATTCTAAAACTTGTTTGTAACACGCATGTTAGCCATGTTAGAAGCATGGGCTGCAATAGCATTTTCACAATACCTGTAACTCTCAATCTTGTTTGCAACATGTAAAAAAACCAGACTAATACCTGCACCGCTAAAACAAACGTTACTATGATTACGCTAACTCCCAACATTGTGAGTTAGTGGTGAAAACACACAGTCCGACAGCGCTACACGTCAGCTGAGTTTGGGTATTCACAATAACACCTAACTTAGTTTGAAACTCGTATAAAAAAAAATACTGATATTATGTCAAAATGCTGTGTGCCTAACATCAGTAAGTCCAACCATAATGAATTTATTTTTACTTCGGATTGTGAGGCACACTGTCATATTTTTTTAAATAATTAAGGTTTTAAGTGTGCCTTATAGTGCGAAAAATATGGTACCTACCTTATAGATTTCCACTTATCTGCCAGTTTCCCATCCTGATCAATTGTGTTTAATCACCAAGAAGGAACTGATTCATCTACCATAGACCGTTTACACTGACTCTCACAATCCAATCTTCTATTTTGCAGTCTCCAATTTCTGAAAGGTCAACAACTAATCCATCATGTTGTTATAAATGTATAAATGTTCATCTACAACTGCCACAGTTTTTACAAATATATGTTTGCCATTAGGGGAGCCACTATGATGTGCCTTACAAAGCAGGAAAAAGACAATTTTATCAGTTTTATCATAAAAACAACCAACTATCTATCTCATTCTTTATTGTCCATTCATTTCACAATCCTGTACAGGGAGATGGGGTTGCTGGAGCCAATCCCACCTACTTCAGCACAAAGGTAGGGCTCATCCTGGACAGTTCACTAGGCCACCGCAGGCCCACACAGATGCACATTGGGTTTTTGTTGTAGTATGCCACTCAGGGTTATCAGAACTATCTGCATGCAAGTAACGTGTTACACTCTCAACAGGCTTTTCAAATTACGAGGGAAATCTCAAGCAGCAGAACAAAGAAGCACGTGTTTGCACATGAGGAGCCGATTAATTTCACACAGAAATGAACCAGACATGATTCTAACAAAGAACCTTTGAACACAACTGATCTGTACACCAACAATCCCACACCCCAAAAAAGTAAGAACTCATTTGAAGATCACACACAACGTGTTGTAAAATCTTTTTATATGACGTGGGTTAAATTAAAAAAAAAAAAAGTGTCATATATGAATTTCTATTTTGATTTACAATGAGATGATCATAGCTGCAGGTATTTTGGGTTGAACGTCAGCCAGAAAGGAAAAGGCTGAAAGAAAAAAATGCATCAGTGTTTGGACTGAAAACTGAATCTTGAGAGAAAAATTAAAATATGGAAAAAACAATTAGCAGAAGCATAAAGCGTAAAATTAAAACAAATGTTATGGGATGCCCAAGTCAAAATCCTAACATAAATCCTACGGTAATCTAATTAAGTTTGATGACTGAAGTTCTGTATAAGAACGTTTGGCAGAAGTGCACGTTTAGAGCAGCTTTATGGCTTTCAAAACTGAGTGCACAAATGATAGTCTTATTAGTGTTGCCTCACTTTTTAATGCACTATATATGTTTAGATCACCTTAGTTCAAAAGTCCTTCTTTGCAAAGTTTTCTAACTTTATATATTCCACCCGGCCACATGCTGGTGGCCTTAAAGGCAGGACCCTGTCATTCTGCACCAGGCCTTCCACTGCTGCTTATTCTGAGCTGCATCTCAGCTCACAGCTTTCATCTTCTCACCACAGCAGTTCCATGCAGAATGGGAGCTTTTCTTACTCACAATGTTGGTTCTTGAGCAGAAGTCTGACGGTTGCATTGCACCACACTGCCTAAGTTTTGCATCAGAATATATAAAAATATATTAAAAATAATATAACGAATCAAATTCTCCATGTTGAGTCCTACTCATCACAGACTGTTACGTCTAGTGTCAGAGAGGTTTGGTTTGATATTAATGGACACGTGAGAATTTTGTCCAAAAAATAAACAAATACTCAGAGTTTGTTATCCAAATAATTTCTGGTTCTTTTATGAAAAACATTTTTTAACAGTCTCTCATAAATGTGGAACTATTCAGTTATGTGCCAAGTGCAATGCGGAGCAGCGCCTTGCAATTCTGCCCAAACATAAGGTCACATTGTATAGCACAGAATTCCACTTGCTCTTTGACAGACAGGCATGGCTTTGAAAAACCAGCGAGGCCTCAAGTTCCTGTAATCCCTCAGGAGAAACCGGGAAGGGAAACTCATGGGAGTGGATAGCTTCAGGAATGGTTGGTATTTTGAAGTTGTGTTCTTCCCCGTGTATCTATTTAAGTCAGTGTCAACATGGTCCACAAACACACGCTTCAGCCAATCAGAGAACTACATTCTCACTCATCCGCTCATTGCTACTATCAAAACAGTCAGAATAGACGCCGAGCCGCTGCAGAGACTTAGTCAATCTAAAGAGCAAAGACGTGTGAATAAAGAGTGTAGGAGAGCAGCATTCATTCACAAAGTCACTCCTAAATGGAGCGATGACACTCACAAACCAAGAAGGGATTACTGTTTGTTTTAGATTTCTAAAGCAATGTCAATGACATCTGTGGCAAAAGGTCAAACACATACAGTTATAGAGGAAATGGAAGAACAGATACCGGACGAATTTAAAAATGACTTACCTCTTACTTCTGTGACTCTGGCTGTCCGTCTCTCTTCTCAGTGTATGACAAAACTTCTTAAGTTGCTCTTTTCATCAGACTCCCTCCCTCAAAGCTCTCTCCCACATGGATACACACGTAACAAAAAGAGCGAAATAGGGACATCTAGTGGACATTTGTCTTCAGAAATGCAAAAAAAAAATCTTGGCTAATCCGTGGCTCTCTTCTACCACTAATTTAAAGGCTAATTGGCTCAAATTCCAGGGGAGGGCTGAGGCCAGCAAACGGATTAACACAAATGTATGAAACTAATTCACATCTAAAGAAAAGAGTTAGTAAGCATTAGGGATGTGCACTGAATCGTGGGGAAAGTGAACTGTAGCATCCCTACTGCATACCAGTAAGTTTACGTTGAAAGGATCAAACATTGAGATACATTTAGGAAGAATTTATTGTTTATTATTCAATGACTTCACACCAGTACAAGCTAGGCATGTCCAAAGCCCGGCTCGTGGTCCAAATGTGGCCCTCGTTCAATACTGTCCTGCAGCCCCCTGTCATCAAATCAATTATATGTGGCTCCCAAACCTTTGAAAGAACTATGATTTCTTGATTGTGATTGGCTAAACTACATTATAAGCTATTTTAAAACCTGTGGCTACTTGACCTTCAGAGCCTTAATGGCCAAATGAAAAGATCTTTGATCAAAACCACAGATGTTTGTACTTCTGAATAAGATAACTGTTTGTGTTATTTTCCTGTTCACATCCTTTACATTTAAACGTTTACCTAAAGCATTTATTAATGAATAATATGTAACATTTCATATTAACCCTGATTTATTGCTGACAAAAGCTTTTTATTCCCAAAACTTTTTCTTTAATTTCATATTTTAACACAAGAAACAAATGTTTTAAGATTTAATTAAGATATAATGTTCAACAATCCAAAAACATGCTGCATGTGGTTTATTAGTTACTATGAGTGTCCCTAGGTGTGCCTGTGTGTTGAAGCGATTGTGTACCCTGCAACAGACTGGCGACTTAACCAGGGTGTACCCCGCCTTTGCCCAGCAGTCGCTGGGATAGGCTCCAGCAACCCTGTGACTCCAAGGGGGATATAGCTGGTTAAGAAAAGTGATGGATTTCACTGATTATTTTGTTTTGTAACATACAAATCACATATCAAAACAAAACCAAAAAGTTTAGAACCAAATTGTGATGAAAGTGCTGCATCCTTGATAAGCATTATAAATGGTATCCAGATTTTAAGATTTGCTTATAATTCCACTCCAATTTAGATTGAAAATAGCACAAAGAGCCCTAATAAAATCATTGAGTTGTGTTTGGAAGCTTTGGCTGTATTTAATTCTTGTCATTCGTCGTTGCTCTGGTGTTTTTTCTGCTCCCAACAAGACTTCCTGAAGATCATTAATATTCAGTCGTGGTTTTGGGGTTTTGTGCCCTGAAGCACATCAAGTTTATTTAATAAATCCCCCAGTTTAGGCTCTAACTATCTGCTGTCTATGAGTGTGCATTTGGATTTTCCGTTGCACACAAGGGTATGAAATGTCTGTTTTTTAATTCAACGCTGCCTTAAGGGCTGAAGATTAAAAGCTTTGGTTTTAATATATACGGTCCCTGGGTGCAGAAATGTTCTTTGGACCTCTATGAATCCAGAAATAGTGGTCAGCAAATTCAGGTGCCAGCATTTGAAGTTCAAGAGGAATTAGGAGTTAAACAGAAGTGCTCAAACTGTAAAAGTGTAAATTAAGTGAAGGTTAATGGGTTACATCAAAGAGGCTCTCAAAGAAACCCTTTTTTATTGAAAAAAGGATTAAAATCAAGTATCATCTTTTTAAAACGCCATCAGATAACTTAGCAACAGCTTTGACTGTACTTTTCTTCCACTTCACTATAATAATTCCACAATTAAGACTCTTTTTTGCACTACAGCTAACCTTCTTTTCTGTATTTTTTAATTAATTATTCTTTATTGTATTTCTTTCGTTGTTGACAAAAGTTAAACTTTTCATTTGGAGGCTTGTTGATAATATTTGGCATTTTGTTTAAGTCGCTGGTGCTTTATTTGGGTGCTTTTATTTTCCTAACTAAACAATTTCTGTGTAGTTTTTTTATTCTTCCGATATATTAGAATTTTACATTTTTTATGCTATTTCTAACAGTAACTATTTATTTCTGGTTTTGTATTTTCATTTTTGTCACTTTTATTAAAAATAAAAGCCCATCTAGGGACACGCTGCAAATCAGCAAAGCATTTTGATATGGGCATGGGACTGCTGTTTTGTAGAGGGCTATCTCCCTATTTTTATATCTGTCCTTATTCAATAAATAAATAAACTAAAATCCATTTGAACCTGTTTTCCAGCTCTTAAACCCTCTTATTCCACATGCCCCATATAGAAATTTGGACTGCTCTGCACCGTGATTTGGACTTTAAGTTTTATCACTTAAATGTGCTAAACTGAATCAGACTTCACACCGCATAAGATAATGGTTGCTTGCATTCATTAGCAACACAATTACACGAACAGTATGGATGCAAGACAAAACACACAACCAGGGTTAAATCTATCATTGGCTCCTTCCCAGTACTCCAATCAATTCCAGTTCCATTCTCATCATTTAGAAAAAGTCAAATTCTTCTGAAAGTTATTCGATTAACCTCCCATTTAGATGCATGCTTTCACCTTCCTTTAGAAAAGAGGCTGTTGCCATTTATCGCACTGCATTAAAAACTTTTTCCCTTGTCGTATTCCTTTATTTCTGTCAGGGTTATGCAGATCAGATTTATCTAAAGCCCACTACATCAAAGAATTGACTAAAAACTTAATTTTTGGATGGGGAATTAAGCTTCTTTTAAACCCTTTGTGGAAATCCATAAAATAAATTGTTTAATTTATATTCATGAGATATAAATACTATTAGTAATGATCTGCTCAGTGATTTGTTAGCGTTTACTCACAACGATGTAAAGATACAAAAATTTTGACATAATAATATATTGACTCAAATTTGAGCCACATATTTTACGGTAACTGTACTATAAAGACTTACTAATCAATTTATCCTTCTTTGCCCTCTCCCTCGTATAATCACTTATTAGGGCGATGGGGGGGGGGGGGGATCAGCCTGCGATGCACCTTGGGGGGAGGAGTCACTTGGCAGTGGTCCTCTTCCCCTGGTTGTCGTATGGGAACCCCCCACCCCTCAGTTTTAATTGCACATTAGACATGTAAGACCCTTGGTAGGGGGGGCGCTTGGACATCACCGTCAGCAAACAGCAGATGTCCTTTCAGCGCCCTACCCGCCAATTTTAACTGCACCTAGACATTTAGGGCCCCTTGGTGGGGATAATTTTTGGACATCACTGTGAGTAATCAGGATATGTCCTTTCAGTGCCCTACCCGCCAATTTTAATGCACACACCCTTAGTACAGACACCCTTTACCCCTCAGAAATATACTCTCTATACCCACACACACATGCTTACAAACACACACACATACATTATACAAGGAAGGTGGGACCATCTGTCCCCTACCCCCTACCAGGGATGGGGTACCAGGCCCTGGTAGGTTGTGCCAGGCCCTTGGCAATGGTGGCCGTGTTCCTTGGGTGCTGGTTTCCTGGGCATGCCCAGAACTGGGTGGCGGTGGGTTGCTTGTCTGGGGCTGGGAGTGCTCTCCTGTGGCAAGGCCCCGCGTTGGGCCTTACCGGAGCGGCGAGGGAGCTGCTCTCCTGGTTGGGCTGGGGCTTGCACCCTCTGTCCCCCGGTGCTTCCCTTGCCCTTGCCTTGGTGGCGGATGTGATTGCCTGGTGGGCGGTTGTTCTCTATCTGCTGCCGTGCGGGTGTTGGGTGTGGGGATGGCTTCTTACTCTCCCTCCTTCTTTTTACATTCCATCATCCACTTTAGAAGAGCATGAAGATCCACTCGAGCACAGGTGCTATCTCACCTTTGCACAAATAGTTTGAGTGATTAAATGAAATATTTCACATGGGTCGGCATCGGCATGTGTGAGCATCAGTTGTATTGTGAACATGTTGACATGTTTTGTATGTAGGCATTTTAGGAGCCAACCCTTATGTTTGTGGCATTTGGGTGTGTGTGTGGACAGGCCCCGCCCCCTTTTGGATTTATGTTTTTAAACCTAACTTAAATGATTTTAAACATCCAGCAACTAGTTGCCTTATGCTGCTTCACGATTCTACCCCCCCCCCCCTCTTTAATCACCCTCCTACCCCCCAGACATCCCTCTCTCTTCTTCTCATCTTTTCTTTTCCGTCCGGTCCAACAAAAAACTGTTACAGATATGAGTAAGATGAATAAAGTTTAGCCTAAATTACAAAAAGGGTTTATTTAAATGTACACCTAGTGTCTTAAATGTTTCATAACCCGTATTGTAACAGTAAGATTTGTCCAACACAAGAGGCTTTTAGCTCTCATCTGTCTGCTCAGCTGTTGGACAGGACAAGTAAAAAAAAGACTTATTAATCAACAAATTCTGCATTAATTCAATTTAGCAAGTAGTCGTTTTAAAAAATGAGTAACATTTCAGCAAACTTTTCCTGCCAAAAGTGTTTCTGAGATTTGGAAGCAGCCATTTTAGATTAAGCAGGAACAGCCTTCTACTGCCTCTAGTGGGATGACAATGAACTGCAGGACAAAAAACACGGGCAAAGTTATACTCAATAACTTTAAGTCCCACTCAAACCATATGTATATATAATTTATTTTTGTAAAATTGTTCCCAGTGGTCTTTTAATTGTGTTTCTGTAGTTTTTATCCAAAATCAAAAAGCCATATTTTATGCCCAGCCAATTCTGGTTTATGGGCAGCACTGTTGCACAGCAACCCTGCCCCCTCCCCATCGCTGAGCTCCCACTACAACAAAATAAAATTACCGTTAAGACACTGTCCATTTGACGGTGTCTTGATAGAAGGCACTGCAGCCCGCTTCAAACTTAATTTCTTCTGTCGGTTGGAGAAACAGTCTTTGGTAAAGTATTAACAATAAATGACCATTTTTGTTTTAACGTTGCTGAGACCAACTAATTCTATCCATTTTTCTCTTAGTGCAACATTTGTTGGAAAATAATGGAAGCTGACATCTGTTGTTGTTTGATCAGAATTGCAATTCCCTACAGCACATGAGCGTTGAACGCTCATCATCTATCACACACTTATGGATGAGCGGGCCAGTGTGAGACAAGGGGGGGAGGGGGGGGCACGCCCATTTCAGTCACTGCATCATTAGTTTAAGCTTTTTCAAGCATCCAGTTTCTGATCCAAAGCGATTTGAATTCAGGAATACTCAGAAATGCCATTTTAATCCTACTTTCTTTCATATAGGTCCTCTATTATAAAGAAAACAACAACATATTAAAAACTTTTTTTTTCTTTTTTTTATAAAAACAAAAAAAGATTATTTTCATTGGAGTGGGTTTTCAGGAAAGTTTGAATCATGCTAATGAGATAGGCGTGTCAGAAATGTGTAAATTCAATATGATACAAATGGTTATATAGAGATAAAATGATCACGTTGTCTTTCTTTTCATTGGTCCAAGTTGACTAATTTCTTCCATAACAGAAACACAGTCAAACCCAAACCCTTTTATGCCACCGCCCTCCTGCATCTGTGCAAAACAAACACAAGTGAGCTTTTATCTAAGACACTTAAGCACAGACCACATGCAGTGACTTGTTCACTTTTAAAAAATCTCAACCATAAACAATCCCACTTCTTTCACTCTATTGTGTCTGACTAATGTGTCTGATGAGTCTTTTGCTAAGCAAACTACCTTCAGACTTGTGTTGTTGTTTTTTTAGCTTTCCTAAACTCGCTCATGTTCAGCATCTCAGATTCCTTTATTACTTGCTTTTTCTCAACATTTTCCATTTATCATCCCCACAATGTTTTACTTCAAAAGTACTTCAAAGGCTTCAGCAGAAGCTATCATTATGTTGTTGCTGATAAAACCTAATATTAGTTCCATGGGAGCCTCTTTGCTTCCACTTTTCCCAAACCTCACATCATCTGTGCACTTTTGTAATTTATATTGTTTATTTTCAAACACTTCCTTCATGCTTTTTTTTGCATGTGAACTCCTCAACACTCTGGTTAACCACATTAATACTACACCTCAGTTTTTCTGTCTTTTTTGTTATTCAACCACACCACTACATTTCCTCTCCTCTAATCCACTGCACATCTCCTCTTCACTTTAATTTGGTGGAATCACCTTTCTGTTACCTCTGTTCACTTTCTCCTACTCACTTTTGTTTTTGCTAGTTTTACTTCCATTTCACTAAACTCTATACCGCTACACCAATCAGCAGATTGCAGCAGGTCATCAATTTTGGAGTTCTTGTTAAGATGCATTGTTACCTGACGCATGCAAACTAACAGTCACATTCACAATAATCCTTTATATTGTTCTGATATTTTTTTCTTTTGTAAAGTGTATTTGTATTTGGGCACATTAAAACTTAATATTATACATTACATTACAAAACCAAATAAACTGTACTGTATCTGTAAATATGTGTTAAGTTACATTTGAATTGTGTGGGGATACACTTGGGTGTTTTGGGAAATATTGTTTTAATGGACCCAAATAAGAGTTTATACAGCAAATGTGTGTCAGATGTTTCCGTTTGTGTATTTTTCTATGAGTATATTTATATTACACAGTTATGTGTGGGTTTGTGGGTATCTGAAACTGAATGTGTACTCATTACAGACCTGTAATCGATAGCAGATGCACTGGGTGTAGAAATAAAATTGGTCTTGTGGTGGGCAAACTTTTTGACTCATGGGCCACAAAGGGGCTCAAATTTGACCGAAGGGTTGGACCAGAGGCAGATACTTGGATTATTTTGGTAATCTGCCTCATTAGAGAAAGAAATAACATGTAATCTGAATAAAAACATGAATTAACTTTGATTGAAAGTTTGAATTTTAAACAGAACAATTTTTATTTCAAAATGTGTGGCTTTTGCTGTCATTTTAGTGCCAATTGCACCAATGGGTTGATGTCCATAAGGGAAAAACGCAAATTTAGAGTGACGCTGCGTTCATGTGATGTTGGAATGATCGGAAAAATAACTGTCCAACTTGGAAAATACCCATGAACACCTGAAAAAAAAAATCTTCAAACACCACATGAATGTAGAATATATTTTTGCACCTAGACAAAGGTCGGTGTATTTGTTATGCACCATCTATGGAGAAACACCAGAACAACAGGGAACATTAAAAGGGATTATCAATATAATCTATTCCAGTTTGCCAGATTTAATAGTTTAATGCATATGGCCCCTGGAGCATGAATTGCCCACCCCTGATCTAGTCTAGCCTAACGCATTTATAAGGCTCTTACCGGTACTTCTGCACTCCCTTTCAGATATTTATTGTATTTTTTATATATTGCCCTTTCTTTCCTTTTAAAGTTTATGTTCAAAATAAATGTTATCATCATCATCAATTATTAATACAGAAAATATTATACGTTCATTCGAGTGAAAACTGTCCAGAATAATCTATAACTGTAGAAGACTTAGAGGAAGTTTTGAGTTTGTGTGACTCATTAATGCTCATTAATTTAAACTGAGTAAAGTTTTACATGTCCATGACTATTATTACATTTGTTATAAAATAAGAGCGTACATAGCCTAGTTGGTAAGAAATGACTTTGTGAGCAGTTTTACTTTCTGAAGTGACCCACTGACTCAGTCAACATCGGAGTGACAAAGGACTGACCTGTTTGAGTAACGAGCCATTTAATGGCCATAGAACTGACCTGGCTTCAGTTACCTTTATTTTCAAAGTGTTTTTTCTGCTCTGAAGCAAAAGCTGTTCTAGCTACATCCTGTAGAATCATCTTACTATAATATACACTGTCAATCTCCTCTGCAGTCAGTGAGAAGGCCTGAGGGTTGACTCTTTAATGATAATTGCACTCAGTGTTCTTCACTGAAGTTGACATGATAGAGTTTATAAGTGTATAGTGCTCCAGCTTAATTTTTCTTTGTTTCCCTCTGGTTCTTTTTAGAATTTCTTTATTGTTACTGTAGAAAAAATGAGCTCAATGAATAAATCAACTAAAGGACATTTTCAAATGGAGATATTAGCCAGATGCTGTCAGAAACCTGAAGCTGATTTCAAAACGTTGGAGATGAATGAAATCACAATGACAAGAGGTTTTTGTTATTTTGTAAACTTGCAAAGTATATGTGTGCTGTGCACCCAAGGGTGGCTCAGGGAGTGAGACTCAAGGTAACTGTGGGGGGACGGTTGCCCTCTGAATCGGAATGTTGTGGGTTCAATTCCCGCATTGGGCAAGACACTTAACCCCACCTTGCCTCTGGTGTAAGTTTGGCACTAGTGTTTGGCAGCAAAGCTGTCACCAGTGTGTGGATGGGTGAATGGGTCTGTGACTGCAAAGTGTTTTGGCCCTTTTGAAGAAAGTAGAAAAGCGCTGTTTAAGTATATGCCACTTACCCAAATGAAATATTTTTTGCTTTATGTGAATATTAGTATTTAATCAAAGATTAACTTAAAAATATTTCATAAGTTTGAACTACTTTTAATTTTTTATGTATTTATTTATTTCATTTTATTTATTTAGTTTGTTTTATCATTTATTTTTAGTTTGTTTTGTTTCATTTTTGTATTTGGAGTTTTTTCTTTTTTTTGTTTCCTAACTTTCCTAACTAACAACTTTTTTTTGTTTTGTTTACTTCCTGGAACTGCTCTCCGCGCGTTCCCGTGTGACTCCGCTCTCCTGTTGTCGCGCGCTCCTGTCTCTCTGTCATTCCGACCGTTCTCACGTGCTTTCTCTGCATAAAAGGGTCTCCCTCCACGCTCACCATGTCCAGTGTGTCACCAGACAAGCGCAGAAAGATGGAGTCAGCACTAAGCCAGCTGAAGAAGTTCACCGTCGTGGTGGCCGATACTGGAGACTTTAACGGTAAATCACCAATGGAGCGCGTGCTAATGTTAGCCAGTTAGCATGCTCTTCCAGTGACCAGGAAGGATCCAGAGTTTAATCTGCGACTGACCGACGGGTCGATAGCAGGCAGGGGGGTGTGCACATTAGTCTTTTTCTGGCTAGTCAGGCTAACTTCTATTACACTAAAAGTTACGAGCCTAATTGATTTAATGTATGAGGTTACAATCTAGTTTTTTTGTTTTTAACTCAAATTGAGTTGACAGTCTGATAATCTCATTACATGGTATTATTTACGACGTCCCATCGTTTCTCTGGACCCAATTTACTAGCTGCTAGCTTGAATGACGAACATGTTTTAATTAGCAAATTGTTTTGTTGTGAAGATTTAAACGCAACAAGGCTCTGCAGAAGGCAAGACTCTTTTATTTCGTCCTACTTCCTTGTCCCTTGGATGGTACTGGAGAAATGGTTGAGTGGTTATGGGCTAGAATTAGCTAACTGTGCAGTGATGTATTACCGGTACGCTAATGTAACCCCTGCGGACCGAGCTCAAACTGCAGACCCAGGATGACATGACAAAATTAGGTTTTCCTCGTGGTCATCAGATAAGGAAGATGCTGTTTTTTTCCTCTAGTTTCTATAAAAGCTCAAGCTCCGTGTTTGTTGTTGTTGTTGTTTTGTGGCTCTCTGGTTAAAGCATAATATATTTTTTTAATTTAAATTTTTTACATTGTTTTGGACTATACAGCATTTCAGCCGAAACAAAGTCATATGTCAAACTATTGAACTCACTCACACACCACTTTGCCAGGCTACTGACTACAGTTCCCATTAGGCCTGCACAATATACCGCAAATTTATCGTTATCGCAATATCAAGCTGTGCAATATCCATATCGCAAAAGTCAGCCAAAATCGCAATAAATGGTTACCTTAAATGTGCTAAAACAATCTTATGGCAACTTGAAGTATTTAACGTAACAAATTGGTCCATTTATGCATTTGACCTATTGGATGGACCCTTTCACGTTGTTGACCAATCAGATAGAGGTATTATGTTAGATGTTTGCCTCCTACGTTAACGAAGGTCATTTGGAGTATAATTTTTAAATTGTTGCAGTGAAATGGTAATGCTGTTTTTGGTGGTTTACTATTTGTGTATATACCGCAAATTATATCATTATCGCAACATTGATCACTCATATCGCAAGTTTTGCTCATATCCTGCAGCCCTAGTTCCCATCATGCTTCAACAATCTATCAAGTGATGTGGCTCTGTAGTTTAACATTTTGGCAGATTTTTCAGCTGCATTTAGTACCACAGAAAATCAAAATGAGGTCGTGAGCACAACCAGAATACATAATGGATTTATAAGGCGGACTATGTATCATTTAACAGAATTCAAGGTCTTGAATTGCACCATTTGGTCTAAAAATACAGTGAGGGTCACTTTGTTCGTTAGTGTTACGAAATTTTGGCTGAGATGCACCAACATTACAAAAGTACTATTACTAAAATTGCTGCATTGACAAAAAATCCCATTTATCTTTTATTTTGAAAGGAGGCCTTGTGAACCTCTGCCAAAGTTATAAACTATTTGATAATTCTAAAAAGAAAAGTTATCTTTATGCTTATGTTTCATTTATGAAAAAAAACAATAGTTTATTTTTATTCTATATAAATAGTAGTAACAATAACACAAATACAATAGTTCATTTGAATTTATTAAATAGTAACTATAACATCAACCTAAATCAGTGTCTTCATTTTCTGAAGGGTGAAGTAAGACTTTGTGGCTCCTACTTGGTGGTAATCAGTGAGAAATTTACCTGAAAGGTTCTTTTAGTGTTAATTGTTGCAGACTCCTTCTCTAGTACTGCAAGCCAATTTAATAAACTGTTTGCAATTCTCTGTATGTAATTTTATTAACCATTTTCAAAATATTACATAAAATAAAAACTTAAGAGACATTAAACTAGATGCTATTAAGTATGGTTGGTATAATTGAAGATCTTCAAAAAATTAATTACAGTTTCCAGTAGGCCTTGTTGATTCAAATCAATTAATTGATTTGAATCGATCCAAGCTTTATAGATCAATAATGGATTCATAAATCTAGAGATTGACCTTTTTTTGCTTTTTCCTTTTCGAGTGATTTATTTTGTAATATGGGCCAATTTAGAGCCTTTACAATTTTAATGATTGCACCTTTTTGCTGGAGCTTCGCTATTTAAGAAACCACGTGACACTGTATGGTGTTAAAAAAATCTAATTTGCTTATAATTTCACAAATAAATTTTGCAGTTTGTGACCTGTATTAGATTAATATGAATATCTTCAAAACATATTGATTATTACTGTATTTTTATACAAATATGTTTAAACCGTGTGCTTTCAAAATTGAATTGAATTGAATCAAGTTGATCGAAATTAACTTGAATAGAATTGATCCAGGCCCTGGTGAATCGAATAGAATCAATTAGATTCTGGAAACTATCAGTGATACCCAGCCCTAGTATCCACTCCAGCCAAGATTATTCCAGAAAGGCCAAATTGTTTTAACTGAATTTTAATGTTGACCTCTGTGTATATCTAAAACCGTTGCTGCCCAAAATGTATAGTTTAACTTGCTTGGTATGTTGAGAATGAAACATTCTTTTAAACTGCTACTCATTATATAGCAAACATCCAGTGATTAATTGTTGGCTGTGCTTTGAACCTTTGCAAGGACAAACTGGAAGCAGTTCTGTTTAAATGAATGCCCACATTTGCTAGTGTCTTTCACAAAGCATACATTATTCATCAAACTGTCTTATAGTCTAGCAGTACTGCAAGTTAAACAAATGTGGTGTTAAAGGAGTTTTAGATTTCATCTAGTCGTGTTAAATCTGTGCGTGTGAATGTATTCTGTTTTTGAAATCTAGGGTCAGAATGTGGCAAAGTTACTGGGGTTTTTCTGTTCATTGCAAAATGTAACTTCTTTTTTCTGTTAATCCAGCAGCGTGTCTGTTTCACATGAGAACTTGGTAAACACTGTGTTAACACCACTTGCTTGCTTCATATGTGGAGCAAGAACAGTTCTCGCTAAAATTGTGTGCAATTAATCGGAGGGGGCTAAGCTTGTGACACTTTGTTTTTTTAACCAATTTTCCTGTGCAAATGCAACAGATTCTCTGTCAGTTGAAAAGGCCCTAGGTTTATGCACCATGTGGTATTGTCAATTGTTTTCTTGCAGACACATTAGTTATTGTATAAATCTTTTTAAAATATTGTTTAGGTAAATAGACTAATATACCTCCAAGATGTGTTTGTCATCTGTAAACTCTAATGTATATGGCATTAGCATATGAAAACAAACCAGTGATGCTCTAACTAAAAGTTGAATGTGTCTCTTTTTTACCATCTGTCAGTAAACATCCATTAGTGCAGTTTATGCTTAATAGATGCTCAGCCATTGATTTGATTTCTATGCACTCCATATTCCAATGGGAAGGTTTATTTTAAATAGAACTACTATAATAGCATTTGCATATGCAAATACTATTGTGCTGATACATTTGCATTTAGAATAGCAGCAACCGGAGGATTCCAGTTAGAATTTATTCTGACCATAGTCTGAGTAAAACTCCACCAGTGGCAAATTACATCACAACACAACACACACATCACAGCACATCAGTCATGTTCAGCCAGCACAATGGCCACTGTTGCGGGTATTGCCAGATTGTATCTATTGCAGGATGTTACAGATCTAACAAATATCAGTTTGTCTCATAGTAAAATCTGTTTTCCATTGAAAATCTTGTACTGTATTTTCTGCACTATAGGGTGCACAAGATGATACGGTCAGACTGTTAATAAATGCTCTATATTTGGTCTTATATCATGCATAAGGTGCACTGAACTTTAAGGCTCATTAAGAGAGACAAGAGTCAGAGATAAGTCCATCAGTTGGTCAGATTTTAGTAAATGCGTTCACAGCAACTCTAGAACTTGTTCCAAACTCTCTACATGTTAGCCATGTTAGCATATTCACAATACCCGTAACTCCTTTGCAACACAAAAAAGCAGTCTGACATCACTACGTTAGCCGCGCTAGCATTTTCTTACTAACACCCAATCTTGTTTGAAACTAAAAAAAAACAGACCAGCGTTTTGAAAAAGTAATGTGTACCTCTCAAAGTTGCTTTGACATCAATAAACACAATCAGAAATAATCCATATTTAAGGGGCTCTAGATTATAAGGCACATTGTTGTTGTGTTTTGGGAACAAAATGGCTTCAAAGTGCACCCTGTATCCTTTTTGAAAAACGTCTATCACATTTCTCCTCATTTACTAATTAATGTTTTACATTTCTTCCATTCTATTTGTTTGTCATTACCAAGCAAAGTTGGCTTTGAATGGAAATTTGCCAAATCAATTTCTTTGAATTTAAAATCAAATCAACTCTCTAGTATTTTGACATTATTACCTAAAAACCAAATACTTTAAAAAAGTTAAGGTTTTTCAGTACACATTATGTACTCACATTAGATTACATAATTATTACATAATAGTGTTTCAATGAGCAGGACAAGCCACTCTCATTGCCAAAATGTTCAAATTAAAATAAATGAATTACTGTCTGGTGGATTGTGCGACTTTTAGCCACTGAGTGATCACCTTCATCTCTTTAATCATGAGCCTAAATGTTCACTAGTTCCCCTGAGCCCCAAAACGCATTTTTGGGGAGTTTTTGATACTTTTGTTGAAGTGGTGTCGAGATCTGCAGAAAGGCCATGTGATGTCTTGCATTTTATTTACAAACCAGTAATTAGATTTCTGACTTTCCCAGTGGCAAGCATATTTTTGTTAACATTCTATCAGCCTTTCACTCCAAGTGAGATATTAATATTTTCTGCGCAGCACTGTTACTATTTTCTCCATGTGTTGCTCATCATAAAAAGGGCTAGACTTTCTACAGTAGAGTGTCGTTTAATCAGTGTAAAGCCTATCCAATTAACTGACGCCAAGCTTGAATATAAAAATTTCCAAGCTTCAAATCTGCATCTAATGTAAATCAGCTTTAACAGGAAAGCAAACTAAAAGATGTGGCTTGTTTAAAGGTTGAGCAATAACACATTAAAACACCAGGTGGCAGCATTTTCCCTACAGAAGCATTATGTTGGGTCTTTAGATGGTTTGTGAATGTTTGTTAAAGCTCCATGACACATTATTAGTTTGCACATGTTGACTTAAGGTTTTATTGTAAAAATTGCATTTTAGATAAATGTAATGAGGAGTTGGTTTCTGTCCAGTTTTACATGTGCAACATTTAACTACACATTAAATTTTTTTTATTGCAAATGGAGCCCTTGAATCCTATACGAAGTACGGACTGCATTAAGAAATGTAAAAAAAATACAGTGCATAAATAAGATTCCAGGAACTTTCAGTGTTGACAAGTTAAAAGTTAATGTTTTATTTAAATTCCAAATTAATTTTTTTTTCTTAAAAAGCAATGTATACATTTAATGAAAAATTGGCTAATAGAACATGTAGCCTTAGAATACTTGAGTTACTTGACTTATTTCTGCATCTCATTCATTTCCATCTTGTAGAAAGGCAAGGAAACATGGAGTGAATAGATGTTTTCAATTTCACATTCAGAGCTTAATCCAAAGCGACTCAATCTCCCAACGTCCTCAAATGGCAGCTGCTATCACAACATGAGTTTAAAGAGGTTCAACACAATTGCTATTGGGGTAGCCAGAACAACAGGTCAGACGGGAGGTTATACCAAACTCCCAACCAGAAATTGGGATCATACCCCCAATAAATGCCATTACAATGACAAAGGCAGGAACTAACCTGAAAGTTCATAACTAGAATGAACACCAAGCAAACGTGATACAAACAACAACGGCTAAGTGAGGTACCACCTGGAAGTCTACTGGAAACTGAGAGTAAGTGTGCACTCAGTGGCGGAGTCATTGCTGCAGAGGAGAGCCACCAAGGCTCCAAACTGAACAGTTCTGAAAAAGTATGTGGGGAAAAGGAGGCAGCACAAAAGAGCAATGCCCAATGACTGGTCTCACGAAATAAAAGAATAAAGCAACCTTCCTGAGCTGAAACCAGTGACCATCACAAGGGTAAACATCCATGAAAGAGCCTCGGGTATGAAGAACTGGACAGCCCCGGGCTCTGAAATGATAATGGATACTGACTTAAGAGACTCATGGCACTGCATGGATCGCCTGGCAGCACAAATGAAGCAGCTAGTAAGAGATGGGACTCACTCCAAATGGCTAACGGAAGGGCGAACAATCCTGATCCTGAAGAATCCCTCAAAGGATGCAGTACCATCCAACTACCAGCCGATAACTTGTCTCACCACAATATGGAAGCTCATGTCATGCATCATTGCAACTAAAATAAATAGGCACAAGGATCAATACATGACCAACGCACAGAACAACAGTGGTAGAGATTCCGGAGGAGCCAAACACCAACTCCTGATTGACAGAACAGTCCCTCAAGAGTGCAGGTCACAACACACTAACCTGTCCACAGCCTGGGTTGATTAGAAGAAAGCCTATGACCCAATCCACATCCATGGATCAGTGAATGCTTTAGCTGTACAACACCAACCACCTCAGAACTTTCCTATCAAGCTCAATTAGGTAAATGGTAAGCCACTTGCACAAGTAGCCATCAAATGTGCCCAATGATATGCTCTGTCCCCACTGCTGTTCTACGTAGGTTTAAAACCCCTCAACTAAAAAATCAACAAGACTGGCTATGGATACCGACTCAGAACTGTTGCCACCATCAGTCACCTCTACACGGATGACATCAAACTATACGCTAAGCGTGAGCGTGACCTTGACTTCCTGATCCACACCTCCAGGATGTACAGCACTGATATTGGCAGTTAATGATTAAGAGAGACAAGATGGTCCACACAGAAGGGGTCTCACTCCCAAAAGGAACAATAACTGGCATTGAGGACGGCTACAAATACTTTGGAAAACCTTTGGCAAAGGTCAGTATCTAGTGTGACCACCATTTGCCTCATGAAGTCCGACACATCTCCTTCGCATAGAGTTGATCAGGTTGTCTATTGTGGCCTGTGGCATGTTAGTCCACTCTTCTTCAATGGCTGTGCGAAGTTGCTGAATATTGGCAGGAACTGGAACACGCTGTTGTATACGCCGATGCCAGAGCATCCCAAACATGCTCAATGGGTGACATGTCCGGTGAGTATGCTGGCCATGCAAGAACTGGGATGTTTTCAGCTTCCAAGAATTGTGTACAGATCCTTGCAACATGGGGCAGTGCATGATCATGCTGCAACATGAGGTGATGTTGTTGGATGTACGGCACAACAATGGGCCCCAGGCTCTCGTCACGGTATCTCTGTGCATTCAAAATGCCATCAATGAAATGCACCTGTGTTCTTCGCCCATAACATACAGGTATGCCTGCCCATACCATAACCCCACCACCACCATGGGCTACTCGATCCACAACATTGACATCAGAAAACCGCTTACCCACATGATGCCACACACGCTGTCTGCCATCTGCCCTGAACAGTGTAAACCGGGATTCATCCGTGAAGAGAACACCTCTCCAACGTGCCAGACGCCATCGCATGTGAGCATTTGCCCACTCAAGTCGGTTACGATGACGAACTGGAGTGAGGTCGAGACCTCGGACGCTGAGCATGCAGATGAACTTCCCTGAGACGGTTTCTGACAAGTTTGTGCAGAAATTCTGTGGTTATGCAAACCGATTGTTTCAGCAGCTGTCCGAGTGGCTGGTCTCAGACAATCTTGGAGGTGGACATGCTGGATGTGGAGGTCTTGGGCTGATGTTGTTACACATGGTCTGCGGTTGTGAGGCCGGTTGGATGTACTGCCAAATTCTCGGAAACGCCTTTGAAGACAGCTTATGGTGGAGAAATGGACATTAAATTCCTTAGCAACAGCTCTGGTGGACATTCCTGCTATCAGCATGCCAATTGCACGCTCCCTCAAAACTTGCGATATCTGTGGCATTGTGCTGTGTGATACAACTGAAGATTTCAGAGTGGCCTTTTCTTGTGGCCAGTCTAAGGCACACCTGTGCAATAATCATGCTGTCTAATCAGCATCTTGATATGGCACACCTGTGAGGTGGGATGGATTGTCTTGGCAAAGGAGAAGTCCTCACTATCACATATTTAGACAGATTTGTGAACAATATTTCAGAGAACTGGTTATTTTGTGTATGTGGATAATGTTTCACATCTTTGAGGTTATACCATACCTTCTAACTTGTTGAACTGGCACATTTTCTTTTCCTTTTTTAACATTTATTTTCTAACACCCATGTGAGTTTAACATCAATATCACTGAATATCACTTTGTTTTTTTATGAACTGTCAGTCTGGTCTCCCTGTATTTGTGTAACTCATCTGTTTTACCAAATTGCTTCTTCTATTGTTGGCAATCTTTTTTGATGCTGTTATGCTTGACTTGTATGCAGTATTTGTCTGAATTTGCTAATTTCTTTGTTTTTAAAAAAATCTGTTCTCATACGGTTTTATGTATGAGACGCCAAACCTGTTTTGATCAGGTCAACAAGTCCTTGCAACATTAGTTTCATTTTTTTAACTCTGCAATAATACAAATAGTGATGGATGTTATAATAGCCTTACAATAGGCTTATTCATGTAAGAGTCATGTGTAGAGGTCGAGTACAAAGACAACAAATTACTAAACGCGCAACAATGAGAGGAAATTAGATCTTGAATTAAGTTGGCTATCCTAAATCTTAATGGTTTCGCTTTTGTACGACATCAGATTTTTGTTTTTTCTAACAACTGACTTACTTTTGTCTGTCTATCTTATACAGCCATTGATGAGTACAAGCCTCAAGATGCCACCACCAACCCTTCTCTTATCCTGGCTGCTGCCAAGATGCCGGAATACCAGAATCTGTTAGATCAGGCCATCAAATACGGCATTGCCAAAGGAGGGTAAGAAAAGCTAGCTATTTGAGTTTGGCACTCTTAAACCTAAAGTTTTGTATATTATTATCCAAGAAAGGAAGAACATTAGGATTAGTTGAAGAGATGTTGACTGGTGTGATGTGGTTTTGCCATTAACTGTATGGGCACCAATTCTGCCTCACAGCAAGTCATTCAACTTCAACTTAGCCTATTTGTATAAAGGAAGTTACTTATTCGCTCGCAATTTCTAATATCTGTGCAACCAGTGCTGAACTCTTTTCTTGGTCACACCTATTTTGAAAGTGGAAGATATTTGGCTTAATATGGCTTCGCTTAAAGTGTTCAGCTGTGCCACTTGATAACCATTCTTGTTGTTACAGGTTACCCCTTCAAATACAAGCGGGCAATGCAGCAATATGGATCTTAACACGAATTTCTATCAGTTTTTGTTCTTGGACACATTTAAACATGTGAATAACATGAGCCTTGTATAAAAGTCACAACTCCGACCCTGTTTTTATTCTGTTCCTTTTAAGAACTGAAGAAGAGCAGGTAGCCAACACAATGGACAAACTTTTTGTAAGTTTTGGGCTTGAGATCCTCAAGAAAGTTCCTGGCAGAGTCTCCACAGAGGTGGATGCCAGGTAGGAATGACATCTTAAACTGGAAAATTACACAAATTCCACTTTCTTGAACATTCAAATGGTCAAAGACTCTCTGTTGTTTCTTGTTGTCATAAACAGATTGTCTTTTGACAAAGATACCATGGTAACAAAAGCCCTCAAGCTAATTTCTCTCTATGAAGAAGCGGGTATCAAGAAGGAGCGCGTGCTCATCAAACTGTCATCGACGTGGGAGGGAATCCAGGCTGGCAAGTGAGTCTTTTTAAAATGTAGACTATTCACAACATGTCTTTTGTTTTGACAAATTAATTTTTTACAAATATTTGCGATGATGCATGACGGACCCTCTCTTTAGTAGAAGTCACATCTGAGAAATGTGATCAGCAAAGATACTCTTTACCACATGAACAATGCCGTGTGAAGTAAACCAGCATAGCATTTGTTGATCCTGATAAACCTCCCTTTTCCCAATCAAACATGTCCAAACCTTCTGTAAGTCAACTGATATGTCCAAGAAAAATCAGGAGAAACCACCACTTAATTAAAAAGATGACAATGCAAGCGTGTTGAGGCTAAAAATCCTTGTACAAGTTGTGTAAAGCAAATTAAATATGCCTAACCAATATTTCCAAGTATGTTGTAAAGAAAGATTTCATTTAAATTTATTGGTTTGTGTCCATAAAGGCTTCTTCTGTGCTTACCATTGGGGCAAATTCACATTCTACATGCAGACATTGATCCACGTATGAACATCAACGCATCACTTTGCCAGATCAGGCCTAATTCCAGAAAACGAAAGAATTCAGATTATTTGATGTTGTTCTTAAATTACAAAAAGGAAGTTCGTCACACCTCCAGTGATACTGAGGCACAAAAGATAAATAATAAAATGAAAGACACTTTCATAATGACTCCTGAGCACATTAGACATCCTTGAAGAATTTGTCAATGCTTTAGTTAAGCCTTAGTCACAGCTGCCCTTACATTTGTGCTTCATTTGTGCTTACAAGGAACCCATTGCTGTTGACGTAATAAGTGCGTGACTGTTAGAAATTAGGAAATTCGACAATTCGGAGGGTAGTTTGTGTGGGCATCCTACGGGGAGTTATGAATCAGGTGCACACACTGTGCATGCCACCTTTGAGCAGGTTAGTAAGGCACTAGTACGCTCATCTCACTAACAGCTAGAGTGTGGCGTAAGGGCATCGTACAGCAGCATTACCAATAAGTCATAAGTGCATGCATCATACATTATCCTTACAAATACTTCACAATACACTTACCACAAGCACGGCAATGGTCCGTTCCATTTTCAATAATGTCCCAAGAGTTTGCCGCATGAGCCTCAAGGGAACTGCAAGACACACCTGCACTGCCCTTAAGATGCTGCCGCACCTATCTACGACCCTCCATTGGCCTAGACAACCCAAAAACACGTAAAACCTGAATGAGTCAACCTCCTGTATTGGTGCATCTGACTAAAGCTACATCAGGAGTCAGTGTGAGGACACTCAGGTGGCCCTAACACTCACCGACACCGTCACTATTAGGGCGGAGTGAAATTTGGCAGATTCTATCTTGTATGCTATTACAGGCAGTGTAAGGGTCTTACCAATTACTAAAGTCTTCTTAATAAATAAGTGAAGGAAAAGAACAAAAACCAGAAACTCGTCTAGACAAGACGAGCTGAGAGCGAAGGCCAGGCTGGTTTTGATTACTGAAATTGTTTGGCAGCTTTTTCTTTGCTGGAGGTCAGTCTGTGTCTCATGCAGACAGACTGTTTTCATGCACTATTTTCTGCGTCTACAAAGTTGCTTGTGTATTTATTATTGTTTTCTTGTTTCCTTTCAGGGAGTTGGAGGAGAAGCACGGCGTTCACTGCAACATGACACTACTGTTCTCCTTTGCTCAGGCTGTGGCCTGTGCCGAAGCAAAGGTTACTCTCATTTCTCCTTTCGTTGGCCGCATCCTTGATTGGCACAAGGAGAACTCAGACCGCAAAAGCTATGAGCCGCATGAAGACCCAGGTATCAGCACACATCGCCGATTGAGAGGTCACTTAGATAGGGCTGTGGATGGTTATTACATGGTGGTCCGATTCAATTCACAAATCAAGATCAACTATTCACAGATCAAACCACGTTTCTTACTATTTAATGTTTAGATACTCGTTACAGCCTTAACACTAGTGATTTCACAGTGTTGGAGTCTCACATGAACAGCATTCTTAAATGAAAAAAGTACAAAAGTATATTAGTATGTATAAAGTATATTAGGGGCTTAGAGGGGCCTGATTTTTCTTTCAACAATTACGTACAAACCAAAAACGTTTTAATTTAAATATTGTGTTAAAGATGCAGTGAGCTGTGTGTAGTTGTCCTGGCAAAGCGGTTTGAGTGTGATAAGATCCCAGCTTTAAGATAAACTTTTTATCTCTGTGACTTCGGCTGCACTGATCTTTGTATCTGCCTAAGTTTAGCAGCTGCTTTGAAGAGCAGAGTTTATGACCATGTGACTTCTGTTTTGGACATATAATATCAGAGCTGACCTCATCTATTCCTAGACTTTTGGTAATTACTGCCTCAGGGATCTGTATTATTTGCTAACATTTTTTATGCATTAGAATGTGTTAATTTTAAAGTACCAGGTTCAACTGATCTGCTGAGAATTTTCATTGCATGGAAACTGAAGGAAATAACCATTTTCAAAAGAAATACCTAGTCATCCAATGAGGCAGTTTACAATGATCAGTGAGGTGTGGACAGTGATTAATGTCTGCATTTGTGCAACAGAGCCTCCAGCATATCTGTGTCATTTCAAAGTGCAGCTATTGAAACTGAGTTGATTTTCATCAAACACAATGCTTTTGTTTTGTGTTTTGTTTGTCTTCATTTCCTTCCTGCTCTTTTTATTAGGTGTTCTGAGTGTCACCAAGATTTTCAACTACTACAAGAAGTTTGGCTACAGCACGGTTGTGATGGGGGCTTCCTTCAGAAACACGGGGGAGGTGAAGGCCCTGGCGGGCTGCGACCTCCTCACCATCTCCCCGGGTCTGCTTGCAGAACTCAGCCAGGATCACAGCGCAATCACCTGCAATGCTCAGCATGGACAAAGGTACAGCTTTTCCTGCAAAACTCTGTGTTCGGTCAAAACCACATTTACAGTCACTGTCACAACAATTCTTTTAATAGTGATTTATGACACAAGTGCAAATACGCTCAATAAATAGAAAAAAACTTAAGGTGGTTCTTTGGGGTTGAGATAATGGATGCAATACTGATAAACGGATGCAGTGTGGTAGGATGGACATGTGGTCCTGTTGTGACACAGCATTTGGTTTGGGGCTGTTTCTTCCGTTTTAATTAAATTTTTCTCCCATCAAAACAAAGAGGACACCTCTATTGTTGTAAAGCAGGTGTGTCGAGCCCTCCATTAATCAGTAGCTGTAATCTCCTGAAGGAGGACACACCCAAAGCCCTAAATTAAATTTTCTACCCAACAATGCTGGCTGGTTAAAAAAAAAGTCATCATTGTGAAAATGCCTGAAGAAGTGAAACCTAAATAAAAGTGATCTCAACATCCATAGAGACCAAACCCATACTAACTAGCAGGACACAGCCAGCGCAAGAATCCAAAATACATGAACGGTTCTTCTAAGTGAGACACTCACTGACAATAGGTGACATGCTCAGCATACCGGATGAATATGGTGAAAAGAAAAAGATAAAAACATATTTGTATTCTTCTTTAAAATAAACAAAAACTTCTCTGTAAGAAACTCGTCAAAATAATTTTAAGTGTTTGTTAAACCTTTTAGAAACAGCAAATCCAGAAGAGAAGCTTCTAAAACACAGAGATTTGGGGATTTTTTTTTTACTTTTTAACATTTTTTTTTAGATTCTCAAAACAAAACCCAACACTGTAACCAGTGGAGCTGTGTATTGTGTCCATATGTATTTCACATCGCGATGCGATGCATCCCAAGACTGTGATGCTATGTTCACACCAGGCGTGTGCTGACAGGCCAATCTTTTTAATCGTGCTCTAAGCTTTTTTTTTTCTCTACTACAATATATAAAGGACTTGGTGTCGCATGATTCTGGTCAGGCACCGACCAAATTTATTCATGTCTCCTTCATGATCAATTTTCAAACAGTTGACACTTCAGTGTTTTGAAAAGGACGCTTCCCATACGTCACTACCAGATCCCAGTCCTTTATTGGTCAAAGTTCAACTGGTTTAACTTTCAACACACGTTCAATGGCTGCATATTTTACATGTAGGGCCCAAAAACAGACTTAAAACTTGTGTAGTGGCACAAAAACACAAGAGCTTTGAATATAGAAGCCCGAAACACACACATATGCAGGATTACATAGACTTTTCATCTGAACCGGTCGCTTGAACCTAGCATCACAGAGACAATATGTCACAATCTTTTGAAAAAAAGTATAACTTTAAATAACTTTATCTGAATGGATGGATGTTGTAATGGAGAGCTGCTGAAAGACGGTTCATGTATTGACAAACAAAATTTCCCGATATTTCACAGAATCAATTTTTTTATTTTTTTTTTGCCTCCTGCAGAAATATCTTTGGTAAAATGTCTTGTTTTTTTTTTAAATGTTGCAGCTAAAGCCTGTGATCTGGAGAAGATCCACCTGGATGAGAAGTCCTTCCGCTGGCAGCACAACGAGGACCGCATGGCCGTGGAGAAACTGTCTGACGGCATCCGCAAGTTTGCTGCTGATGCAGTCAAGTTGGAGACCATGATCAAAGTAAGAATTTTTGTTTTGATTTATCAATGCAAAAACAAACGGACTCACTATATAAAGCACTTTTTTTTAATTGCAGGAGAAAATGTTCAACGCAAAAAATGGCCAGTAATGGAACAACATGGAAATCCCAGCAGCATAAAGGAGGCACGTGGGCTGAGCGGAGTCCTGCTCTCTCCGCCCGACCAGACCCTCCAGATCTGCCTCCTGAATGGGGCTCCCTTTGACGAGAAGACCACACCTTACTTGAGATTAATTCTTTAGTGGTTTCTTATGCAATGATCAATAAACAGAAATGTATCCAGAAATGAAAGAAAAACCATGAACAAGAAGAGAGACCCTTGACTTGGCTTTGTAATCCTGACTTGAGTCGTGTTACGACTTGAAGGGACCACGGTGCTTTTTGACAGGACCACAAATTTCAAATTGACTCAGATTTGTGTTTCAGCCATGTTTAAATAAAGTTTTCCTGTATCATCATTCCACCACAGATTTTACACTCTTAATAAAAAAAACCATCTCAGTCGTCAGTGTGGTGTCATCAGTACTGCTTTTGTTTCTTTTTTTTTAAATCCATCAGCGAGTTTGTTGAGTGGCAAACTGGAGGTAAGTGTATTCCCACGGCCCTCCCACTGAACTACAGCCATTGTCCTGACTCCCTACCTGCTCTGGTTGAGCCAGTTCTACTCCATTCTATTGGTTTACCAGCTAAGTGGCGTCACCATCATTCTTTAAGATCAGGAGCCTTGTTTTTTTTCTGAACAGTCACAGGTGATCCTCTGGAAAAGTCAGCTGGTGTGAGGTAAAGCTTCTTTCGATAAATTTGAACCATTTTACATCTGTGCGTTTCTGGTTCAGCACCGAGTCCTTAGACTATTGTGACATTCAGATTGAACATTTTACTGGGACGGATTTTCAAACTTTTCACAGAAAGTACAACTTTACTGCATGGTTTGGATTTTCCAAAGACCAAAAGACAGATTTATTTAACTTCTTTGTTAGTAAAAATTTTAGTCACAACATTGTTAAATATTACTTTTAAACAATTAAAGTTTAGCTATTTACGTATTTAAAATATTTGTAACTTTGGACAAACTTTTAATGCTAAACGCAGGGCAGATCTAACTAGACATAAAACTAGCATAAATTAATGCAATAAAACTATAACATTCTTAAACTTGATTAAAAAATACATTTCAGCTACGTATAAAAGTTTAAAAGAAAAAAAGGCTTTTGAAAAAAACTGACAAAACCTGTTGAGTTGTAATAGCTATTGCAAAGTTTGCTTTGAAGAGATTTGCTTATCACTTGAGAGGTGTGGAAGCTGATGACTTAGAACTTCCTTCAAGACAAATGTAAATTTTCATGTCATATGTTCTCGCTTTGTAAATCTGGGGGGGAGATCCAAAAAAGGAAACATTTTAAAAAATATCCTAATTTTGCACCCACTGACTGTTGTCTGTTTTCTTTATTGGTTTTTGCATGCATTAACAGAATTGATGCAAATGTTTCAGACTTACTAAAGACATAAACTATAGTATTTTCCTCTCTAGAAGGCAAAATCTAACAAGGAATTAAGTATAAAACCTATGATGGTTAATTTTACCTTATGAGGTGTGTCTTTAAGTCCTATTCATAATTTTTAGGATAAATGGACTAAGAGCTTTAATATAATGTCACTCAAACACAACGTTACTATTTGTGCCCTAAATACAACAAAAAAGGAGGATTTAGCTGTAAACTAGACATAATTTTTTTAGATATTAAGTTTCAAGTAATGTCAATATTTTCCAATTGTATTATTGAAATTGCTTTTATTTTTAAAATCTAAAAATATTTTTCTAGTCATCTAGTGTAGTAATTTTGGTGTCAGCCAATCCTAAATTGGTTTAATTTAGAAATCAGTTCCACATCGCATGTTTACTTGCTGCTCAGTTTATCTAACTTGCCGTTTACCATCCTCTCCTTACTCTTTAATTCTTTTCACTATCTTTTCACTACTTTTAGTTTGTTTTATTGCTTTATTTCAAGGATTAACTATGGAATAATACCAAAAACAAACCCCACAAATATTTCAAATCCATATATCAAATTAAGTAATACATTGGTTAGAAGATGGAAGAAGCTGATGCCATCTTTCTGACAGTATAATTACTTCTACTCATTAGATTCATTAAATATAATGAGTCAAGTGGCCTTTGATTTGCTGCGTGACGGGGTATTTGTTGTGGTATTTCTTTGAATATGAATTTTTCACATAGTTGGCATTATATAAAATATAATACAAAAGCATAAAATAAAATATAAAATCTGCAAGAAAAAAACGTATTTCACTGTTCTATTGTCCTCATCTCAAAGATTGAGAGTTGATCCTTGAGGTAGGCGTCTTCAAACAGCTACTGTGACATTTTCTACTGCACACACTTTTGTGGGGGTTTTTTCAATAAATGTGAGTCAACACGTCTATTTTCCACACACATTGTCCTCCATAAGTGAAAAATGAAACTACAATAGTTCAACTGAGACTTTTTTAATTAATTAACATTTTTCTTTTTCATTCTTTTTATTATTTAGGTTTACAGCTGCTGCATCACTGATATGCTGAGCAGAATCAAGCTCAGCGTCCTTTTACAGGGCCTGATTCTCTGTCTGTTAGCCCGGACAGGCGAGGCCTCCTCTCTGGGGTTCACAGTCCATGTTGTGCCTCTGACTAGCAGTGGAGAGATGGTGGGTAACGCATATAATCTATTAGTCTTTATTGCATGTTTTCTTTATTTACTTGAACTGAGTCTTTCATGCGTCTTTAAAGTCTGATAGAAGATCAGAGAATTCTTTTCTGTTCCTTCCCAGTGAGTCTCTCAGCATAAATTTAAATTCTATAAGTGTAAAGTGAAGGTTTTGAAGAGATAAGAAAGTAAGTAATCGCTGCTGTTTCCATATCAGTTTATGTAAGTGCAAATGAAATGCTTATACGTGCCGGTGTGGGTTGATGCAGACAAAAAGACCTCATGTGTGTGTTTACCTTGCCAGGTCCGGGCTCACTTCAGCGTCATCACTCCATCTCCTTGTCCGGACCTTTCCAACGTGTGTGCAGGGGAACCGAGCTGTCAGCCCCACCTCACCTCAAACCCCTTCACAGGCAGCCTTCCTGCCCCGGGCTGGTGCGTCCGTCAGTGGCAGACCACCCTCCCCAGTGTTTATAAAGCCCAGCTCAGTCTTGGGTGAGAAGCCCTACTTATCAGGACAGAAAGAAATCCACCTTTCTGTTTTTGTATTTAACTTTGTTTCAACGTGCAGCATCGATTTAGCCTAAAACTATCGTTATCTATGCTTTTCTCTTACATCTTATCTTTCCATTCTAGCATCTCACATTTTCTTTTTAATAATAATATATAACCTTCTTCTTATTATTAGTTTTACAGTATATTGTTTAATGAATTGTTTCATCACTGATTTTATGCTACTCATGGATGCATTCCTCTTGAGTCTGCTTATTTCATCATATATTTTGTGTTTGGTGCTATGTTTATTTGAGCCCTTAATTAAATCAGATGATCATTTTTCAAAGATTCCTCTTATTCTTTCAGATCCACTCTGTTTAACGTCACAATAAACGCAGAACCAAAAATCAGGTCAAGCAACGGGAAGCTCAACCAGCCGGCATACGTGGCTCTCCCGCCCCCACTGAGGTGATAATGACCTACAGACACGCCTAGGCGCTTAAAGCTCCATTCCAGTCCACTCATTTATCATTTAGATGTATCATTTATTTATACATTTTTAAACCACTTTGTTATTCTGGATAACTCTCCACACTGAATTTTTCAAGCTGATGATTAATTTGGGTTCATTGACTCTCACCACCATGCTGGGTTAGGGCTCAAGAGAACTGTCCTCGGGACTTCCAGCTCTCAGTGAAAGACCTGGATGGAGACAGGGTTCAATGCCGCTTTGCCAGAGAGGACAAGGGAGAATGTTACAACTGCTCTCCACACTCTTTTCTTGAGCTGGATGAGGTAGGTTTTACCCCATGACTTCAGAAATGACATGTTATTCATTTAGGCATAATTTAGTTTTATCAATAATAATAATAACTTTGCAGCATTGAAAATAAGAGTTAATTAATCTCCTTTGATTTGGACACACAGAAACTACTGTTGTCAAATATTACAAGGTAGGGTTTAAAGTTAATGTAAAGTAACTTTATTGAGTTTAGAATTCAAATGTTTTTTAGGTTTTTTTTACCATAAAAAGGAGTTTGATGGCTCCTGTTAACTAAACCTTTAATTTGAAATGTTACTAGAAGAAATTATAAAAAACAAACTCATTGAAACCCTCATATTTAGGATTCTTTTTCCTAGTGGTGTTATTTGCTGCCTTGTTTGTTTTGCTCAGCATGTTTGAGCCTTAATGCAGAAAACTATAATTATGGTGGAACCTGTTATTGAATAGTAATGGGTAATTTGTGTTAAAAGCACCACGTTTGGCATATTTTTTTTTTAAAAAAGAAAGTGATTTAATAAAAATCAAACCAAAATATTAATAATATTCTACTCATAGAAAAAAAGATCCGATTCATATTTTAATGGGGGTCAAAGTTCGGACCTCCTGCCTCCTATTAGCTATATTTGCTCCTTTGGCCGAAGTTTTGCCATTGAGACAGTTTTTTGTGGCATCTTTCAGTCCATTAAATGCGTCTGAACTTAAACATAAGCAGAAATGACATTCTTTTGAAAATACATTCAATAGAAAGTTTTTAAAAAAAATTTAAAAAGTTATATCACTTCAAATTGATATTAAATGTTTGACTGTATATACTCTCAGGTTAAAAGTCTGCATTTTCTGCATTATACTGTTTAGCCTGGGGCAAATAGAAATAAATATTTTTATAACAAGTTATGGAGATCTTTAAAAATGGCCTCCAATTTTTTCTTTTTCTTTTGGCAAAGGTGCTTTTCTGAAAGAGGGAATCCTGACATACATGCATGGATAAGTTGGTGCTTTTGTGCCACAAAATGTGGCACAAAAGTGACAAAAGTGTGGCTAAAATGCCACAAAAGTTTTGTCTGAAAATTTAACCTAACGGCTCCTTTATGATAAACTCGTCAAAGCAGAACTATATGTATCTGTTGCATGTAGGCCACAGATATCCTTTGATTATCAGTTTACTCTTTTTTTTAAATGTAATCATTGAGCCGAAAAGCACAAAGGCTGACTTTTGAAAGTTTAAGACTTAGAATCTTAAGAGATAAGGTATGGTATTTGTAACCCCAAAAGTAGTCTGATTAAGTGTACTACAAGTATATTTACTCCATTCTAAAAGTGAGGCAGCATATTTGAAGTCTACTTTTCTTATGCTGTCTATATATTGGTAAACTTAAAACGTTCCAATTTAGTCTAAAGAAGTATTTAGTTAGTATAGTTACTACGTTACACATACATGGTCTGTAGTATGCTTTCTATTCTTATAGTCAAGTATGCTTACTAAAATAACCTTCAGATGTACTAATCTTTGCAAAAACTGTTTACAGGGATGGAAGCAAGGACAGAAAAAAACTTTAAAAAATTATTTCAAGTGCACAAAAAGATCAAATGAAAGACAGAAACAAACTATCGTTGTGGAAAGTTGTGATTTAACATTTCATTCAGTGAGTTAAGAGCTAAGGAAAAGAAATGAAAGTTAAGACAGGCGAGTCTGAAGGGAATACCAGGAAGTAAACACCAAATACCTGAACACAGTGTTCAACAAAACAAAAAGGTTTTAAAGAGGTGAACCACAACACCACAATGTTAACAACTGAAAGCTGATGGAAAAGGCACATTGCACAACTACATACAAACACACACTTATACATAAAGTGCTACATTTTAAAGCAGATTCATTCCCATATCTGAAGGCCCCTTCAGCTGAAGTCTCGCCTTATGGTTTACTCAGGAAACCAAAACCCTCTTTAGATGTCGGGTTAAGTCGCTCAACTTTTCAACACTTTCCAATCAATGTCTGTGTGTAAGAGGCCGTGTGCTAATCTGTGCACGATTACAGGAACAATAGCTGCCAATGAATCTTTAGCATTCTGCATTCCTAACCATTGCGCCATTCCTCCTCTACTGTATATTTCAGTTTTTCTATGTAGTTATAATGTTCTTGTAAAAAAAAAAAAAATGCTCTCTATTCCTGACTTAAACTGGAATCCTGTCCACTTTAATAGTGTCATTAATTTCAGCATCTCTCTCTACAGGCCAAATGTAAGTTGACCTTTACTGGAAAAGCTTCCCCAGGGACGTACTTCATAGACCTGATGGTAGAAGACTACATTCCTGTGCCTAAATCAGTCCAAATACTAGAAAACAAACCCCTTAGCTCTGTTCCTGTGCAAATTTCTCTCACCGGTGAGTCTGCTTCATATACATTAGGTGAAGGGTTTAAGTCATTTTGAAACCCTGAAGTACAAACATTGCAACTTCTTCTCGTTTCAAACTGTTAATAATAACAAAAATACTTTTTTTTAGTGGAATCCAGTACAGACTGTGGTAGTGAACATGTGCCAACAGTCGTTCCCCAAGAGGACTTGCTGTTTGTCCTGCCGTACCAGGAGGTGAAAATTGATGTCAGCTACATGGACATGAGGAGGTGCGTCTCCTAAAGTCATTCTGTCTATGCTGACTTTCTTCCACAGCGTATAAGAGGAAGCAGACACAGGCCAGATGTTTTTATTAGAAACATCTGTCCTACCACTGTAGCATCAGAAATAAATATTTTATGGTAGCTAAGAAATTAATACAGTGTTTTTCAACCAGTGTGCCGCGGCACACTAGTGTGCCGTGGGAGATGGTCAAGTGTGCCGTGGGAAATTGCCCTCATTCACTGATCTAGAAACATTTCCCATCTCCAGGAAATCAGCTCTGTGTTCATCCAAACAGGCCCTGATAAAACACTGAGTAGTTAGAAATATAAAAGATCATAAAATTATTTTTTCTTTGTGTTTATTTAATTCTATTAAAGACATTTTGATAAGAATCACGGTACCACGATTTAGCTGCAGCTATACCTGTTTGCGGAAGAGTGCCGCCCCTTTAACTGTCTCCACCAATCATTCTTGAAGGCTTGATCACATGTCATCAGTCTGACCAATCAGAAGTGGTAAAAGTCTTCACTTCCTTGTTTAGATTTAGCTCAAAAAGTCGCTCAGTTCCAACAAAAATACCAGCTAAAGCTTGTCTTTAGCGGTTTAGCTTTCCACAGAATCCAGTATCAGACCGTGGAACAAGAGAACAAAACAATGAAGCTCAGAGGCGCTGGTCTTTCTGCACTACATCTCCCATGATGCATTGGGTTAGAATGACTGTCTTAGCGCACAATGAGCCTCTCCTCTTAACGTCTTTAAGCAAGGAACACACATCAAACAGTTTTTGAATCTTTTAACTTAACTTTTAATACAACTTTTAGAGAAAACAGCTGCAGCTTTTTCTGCCACAATTATCATGAAAATGCCCGTGAGATTCCGGGGGGCAGCTGTCGATCAATACAGACTGAGTTTTTGCTTTTTTTTTTTTTTTGGATGCTGGTGTGCCGCGGGATTTTTGTCAAGGCTAAAGTGTGCCGTGGCTCAAAAAAGGTTGAAAAACACTGAATTAATAAATATCATAACTTGGCTCTTAAGCTTCACGCCGCCCTCAGCAATGGGCGACCATCATCAATAATAATAATAATAATAATGGATTGGATTTTTCTGCGCTTTTCCAGACGCTCAAAGTGCTTACATTTGTGTCCATTATTCATTCACTCCTCATTCCTACTTGGTGATGGCTGTTGTAGCCACAGCTGCCCTGGGCTGAGACTGACAGAGGCGTGGCTGCCATTTTGTGCCTACATCACACACAGCACACTGGAGGCAAGGAGGGTGAAGTGTCTTGCCCAAGGACACAACGACATTTTGGCTGGTGAGAGCGGGGATTGAACCGCCAACCCTTCGATCATTGGACAACCCGCTCAACTACCTGAGCCACTGTCGCCCTGTCGACCATCAAGCAACCACTTCCAATGAAAAGTCGATGTGTTTTGGGCTTTCAAAACTGTCGCATTCATGCCATGCTAGTTTCCACAGCTGTTATAGGGTTCTACGCATAAAACGCACAACCATTGAACACACACTGAAAGTTAAACCAGGTTCAACTTTGACCAGTAAGGGACTCTGATTTGGCAGTGACGCACGAATGGCGTTCCTTTTAAGTCACAGAAGTGCCAACCATTGGAAAATTGATCATGGAGGAGAAATGAATAATTATGGTTTGTGCCGGCTGGAGTGCTACGACACCGAGTCTTTTATTTATGGGAATAGAGCTGTGAAAGAAAAACCCTGGAGCACAATTTTACGAGATTTGCATTGCTTGGACATTTCACACCAAGCCTCTTAGGTGGCGGACATGTGCTAGTAAACAGTAGAGAAAATAAAGAAGAAGTGTGAACACCATGAGCGAATCATGCGTATATGAACGCACGTCAAACACCCGGTGTGAACGCAGCATAACACTTTGCGCATCAAACAAACAAAATGACCACATTGGAATGGAAACGATCCAGATGTTCCTTTCAAAAGACTTAGCAGCTGTCCTCATTGACCCTGATGCCGTAAAATGTTCTCATAAAGTTAGACCGCAATACAAGAAAGAAGCACTGATGTTTGTGATAAAAGTAATGTATTTTTTTACTTTCACAGTGTGGCTGAGTTTGCAGTTGTTGGTCTTCCTCAACTTTACAATAAGAGTGATTCATCAAAGAACCAAGTGACGTTAGCCTGGGTCCGCTCCGAGAACAACCTGCCTCGTCTTTTGCCCATCTGCTTTGCTGCCAACAGCGCAAGGTTTGACATCACTGCGTTCTCTGATTATAGCAGTCTATTACATTTCTACTCTAAGAGCTTATCAAACCCATCGTGATTCATGGTATAGCATAATGCAGTTTAACATTAACATATATAATGGATTGAGGTAAAAACAAGAAAACTCTTTTTTTTTCATTGCAATTGTATTTGCACCAGTTTGTTTCAATAGGAAATGACAAAACAATCTAAATTAAAATGTTGTGTAAAAATGAATTAAATGAGAAAATGAGAAAAAACATATGTAACATAATAAATGATTTTGCAGCATTTTACTTTTATTTAAGTTTAATCTGTAATTTGTCTCACAACCACTAAGTTTAAAAACATAATTTGATATATTTTCCTCTTTTAGGAGTTGAGGTTACACAAACATTTGTTTTCTTTTTTTAATTAACTGTGTTCTTTAATTAACTGCATTTTTAAGTGCGTGATTTACAAGCACACCTCACCCACTTATTTGACATGTGGAACTATCTGACCTGTCATTTCCTGTCTTTCCAGTTTGCAGTCAAGACTCCAATGCGTGTGGATGTATCAAAGTAAGAATTTTGCCCTCTCAAACATCACAGGAATGATGGCAATGTATCGCAAACAAGCCGCAGTCAAGTTTCTCATCAACCCTTTTCTTTATTCTGACATATAAAATACACTTATTTTGTCTTTCTAGGGGAAATGACGACTCTGCCTTCTGGAACAGGTAAAATATATAAATATTATATACGTGTGTGTGTGTGTTTTTTGTTTAACTGAACTTTTATGGATTAAATGAAACCAAGTGCAAACGATCTACTGCTGCTGCCTCTCTGCAGAGCTGAAGTGTGACAAGACGGAGATGACACTGGTGCTCCCCCTGGCTTCCATTCCAAACGTCGTCCTGGCGGAACTGCAGCCCAACAGCTCCACCTGCCCCCTCACCTCCAACAGCACACACTTGACGGCAAAGATCTCTCTGAACGGCTGCGGCACACAGGCTGTGGTGAGACGCAGCTTGATTCTCAAACAGAAAATACGTAAATTAGCAACAATACTCAAAATCTAAAACCGTAGATGGTAAAAAGCCATATTAAGGTAGCATTGGACCGACAAAATGTGGCTTCTCATTTTGACTAAAAGTTAAGCTTTTAAGCTTTATTTTTGTATTTGTTTTTTTGAAAATCTGAATGGAAGAAAGTACATTATAAAGGTAATTTTGTAGACACCCTCTTTGTCATTATCTCACACCATTGTTAAGCATTTGGAATAAAATAAAAAAAAATTTTTATTGGCTAGGCAGTCTAAAGAAGTAGTTTGTCCTCCTTCTGTGAGCAACCAAAAACTAGTTTTTATTTGAAAAGATAGTTGCATTTTCTCCATTAGAAAAAAGGTGAAAAATGCTATTTTTAAACATATTGTGAAACAGAAAAAATGTCTTTCTCAAGAAACAAAATAACAAATATCTCATTAAAGATGTTTTTCCTTGATTTTAGTTTAAAAAAAACTGCCAATGACACTAATATAATTTGTCTCAGTAAAATTCCTCAAAATAAGTTGTCCTATTCTGCTGTTTACAGATTAAATCAAATCTTAAAATCAGCTATTAACACTCATATTTATATGTTGATGTCTTAAAAATGTATTGCTTAAGAAAAGAGTTTTAATTTTTTAAATTAAGTATATTTATGCACTTTTCCCCCAAATATATATCCTACAATAATCCAACTATTCTTATTTCTAGACCATAATCACCTTAAAGACAGACCAAACATATTTTAGGATAAATTTGTCTGAAACTGTATTTGGATAAAATTTACACAAATACAGTTTTAACTTTCTAACATTGGTGCTGTTAAATGTATTTGTACTATCAGGAGTCAAATAAAACGTTCCCGTTTCCCCAAATCAAAAGTTAAAAAAAAAATCTTTGCGTAAAATAATGTTTTCAAGATCAAAAGACTCATCAAGATTTTTAAAATATATCATCTTAAAACCAGTCAGTACATTTTACTGAAAAGTTTCTAAAAAGTAATTTTAACTAGAAACCAGTAAAAAAAATACATTTTGTGTGTTTGCAGAATGCACAGACATTTAAGAAAAACAGCAAGGAAGAAATTTTAAATCCAGCAATGAAGATTTGGTAAAAATAAAATCAAAATAAGAAGTAAATGTGCAGTGAAGACGATAAAAACATTAGACAGCTGCATTAAACAGTAAACACTGACAGGAAGTAAGACTATGACTACTACAAAATAAAATGAGAACACGTATACTTTAGGTGTAAAACTTTGCAAAACAAGATGAAGAAGTTGCAAATTAAATAAGAAAGAAAATAGAAAAACAGAGTCCTAGACAGTCAAATTTTATTATTATAAATGTTTTAGAAAAACAACTATAAATTATTCTATAATTTGTGAGACCAACTTGCGGCTGTTAGTTTCTTAATGTGACACTGGAGTTTCTATGAATAGCATTTATTATCATATTTATTCAGACTTTTTTGGTCTTATTTTCATGTAAAACATTTTCACCAGTTTTTCGATTGTTTTTCAGCACTCTGGGTCAGAGTTGGTTTATACCAACACATTGCGAAGTGTACATCTCAATGTAGTGAGCCGCACGCCCTCTCTGGTCCTCCCACTGGCTTGCCGAATCCGAAAAGTGCAGGCCAAAGGATCCAACTCTACTGTCATAATGCCCAAAGAGGAAGCCGTTTTTGGAAATGTTGAAGTTTGGATTGAGGTCCACCAGCCAGGAGAGGGGGGATTTTCAAGATACACAAGAACTCCACGGTTTTTACCTAATGGCCAATCATTGGCGAGAGCTCGCAGGGACACAGTCTCCACCAAAATCACTTCCAGAATTACACAGCTTGACCTCTACTTAATGTCCAACTGTACCATAACAGATGTTAAAATGATTGTGACAAACTGTGTGGAATCAGAGACAACGGACTTTGAAGTGAGCCATCCCATTATGGATCAAGGGTGAATATTACGTATTTTCCAGTCAAAACTCATTATGTTACAAGCATATCAACTAAAACTGTAATTGTCTGCCTGTCCTTTGTCTCATAGGTGTATGTCCTCCAGCAACACATCTGAGATTGCAATTGATCAAAGTACTGCCAGGGTTTACCGTCTCAATGTGGATTCATTGGTAGCCAAGAACTCTGATTCGGTATGTAGGTTTATACACTAAAGGATCAAATACATTTTGTATCATTCAAAAATCTCTAGAAAAATCCAGCAATAGATAATGAGACAAATTTCTATCAATGAACGAAAATGTTGGTTGAACGATCTCTTTAGATTTTTTGTAAGTTTGCCTCAATTTAGATGTAAATTCATGCTCCTAAGAACTATTGTCCATGTTTTCCATAATTGCAGATGTTTATCATGTGCAACATCAGGCTGTGCATGCCCACCTCTCCCAGCGCCCAATGCCTTAATGTGTGCGGTCGTGCTGGAAGCCAAAGTCCTTTGGTCACCAATTTTTTGTCTAAAACATACACAGTCCGTTCCGACAGGATCCCCCTTGTCCCCACCTCTCCTACTGTCACAACACCCACAACAACGTCGCCACCTTCCAATTCCACAACAACAAAGAACCCCTCCATCCCTGCTGGTGTCAATTCCCACGGTAAGGTGTCTAAACTCTAAAGACTCTATAAAGGTTTCAGGTTGATCTCAATTGTATGATAAATAAGGATGTTAAATGTTAAATGCATTTCAGTCCATGTTTAGAGATGCCCTTCTGCAGACCTCGGTTGTAACCAGTGGTCATTTGAGTTCCTGTTGGAACCAGTCTGGCCATTCTTTTCTGACCTCTGACATCAACAAGGCGTTTCCACCCACAATACGGCCTCTAGCTACATATGTTCTCTTTTTCGGACCATTCTCTGTAAAGCCTAGAGATGGTTGTGAGGTAAAAACCCCAGTAGATGGGCAGTTTTTGAAAACCTCAGACAAGCCCAAAGTTACTTCACTCACCTTTCCTTCTCATTCTGGGGCCTCATTTATAAACGTTGCGTACGCACAAAAGAAGGCGTACGCCACTCTCTACGCAATAGTTGAGATTTATAAAAAGCAAACTTGACGGGAAAATGTGCGGTCCTTCACGCAAGCTCTGACCCAGGCGTACGCACAAAAACAGGTGAAATGAGAAACGGCGACACCGTCGGCAGATGGAAGAAACACGTGAAAGTGAAAATGACAAGACTGCCTCTCATAAATAACATGAAGACTTCACAAAGCAAGTCTCACAATTAACAGCTACACAAACACCCGTTTGATCGATCAGCAGTGAAACAAACAAAAAAAAATCAAACGACAATTACAACAGAAATTCAAATGAACACTTACTTGCAAAAAGAAAAGTGAAATATGTTCTGCAATATTGGCATGTTGTGCAATTCATCCTCATAAATAATATAGTTAACAGAACGAACTAATGTACAAAACTGATATTCTCCTCAATGTGTCCGTCTGGCGGAGCAGATATAGTCAAAGTCAAAGTCAAAGTCAGCTTTATTGTCAAATATGCAGCATCCGTAAGACATACAGCACAGATGAAATTGCTTTCCTCTCACCCCAAAGTGCAAGCAGCATATAAAATAATAAATAAATGACTTAAAAAATACATTCTTTTAAAAACAATAAAGCCGATAGAGCCGCTGCGTGTGCACGCGCCGCCAGATGCGTGTGAATCAGACAGACAGACGGACGGACGGACGTATTAATTGTCCACTGAGGAAAGTTGTTTTCATAGTAAAACATTTCTTCATAAGCTACAGAATTATGGTATTCATGCATATGCCTTTAGTTTGTTTGATTTTTGATAAAACAATGTATGGCGTATGTCTGAACCATTCAGAAAGCAACAAGAAATTACATTTGATGAACAATTTCCCATTTCCACGTGGATTATTACAGACATCTGTAGCTTGTCAGATGCAATTAAATGGATGGAAATAAAATGCTCCATCACAATGCGTAATGACGCACAATGGCTGATCTTGGATCTTAGAAGATGTGGCAAATGGAAGAATTGGGAGTGAACGCATCAGGACGAGTGGCTTATGAGCCGGTTCCGACTTCCTCCAGCCGTCCTGTTGGAGCTTTTGGGGGTGTGTCACCCGGTGCATCAGGTGCGTCGAGCCCCCCCCCCCCCCCCCCCCCCCCCGCCTCAGTCACCACTCCACGTAAAAGGGACTCCCCAATAATTGCCGCCACTCTCTCATCAAGAGGGGTCAGCTCCGGTGTCCCCTGTCCCCCACCCGTGGCAGACACACTCTAGCGATGCAGCGCCAGACGTTTTTTGCCCCGACTTTGATGTCCGTCTGTCACTGTTTGCCACTCACGTGCTTTTTCGGCATTAGTAATGCCCACACTGTGCCCTCCAAACAACATTTTTCTCCTCTTTTCCACCTCGCCAACGATAACTTCTACTTCACATCGAGTGAAGTTCCGTTTTTTTTTTAATTTTCTCTGTGTTTGCCATGGTTTCGCTATCAATGAATATTCATTTGTGGGCGTTTCACGGACTTTTTATGGGCAACTATGGGCGTGTCATGAAGCCGCAAAAGCTGCGCAGCATTTAGAATTGGTTGTGATTTATTAAGGGAAGGATGCGTAGGATGTGCGTGCGCACGGTTTTATAAATCCGAATATTTCTGTGCGTACGCACGTCCTATGTTTCATCCGTACGCCGCTTCTGACGCAAATCCTACGCAAGGTTTTATAAATGAGGCCCCTGATGCTCAGTATTAACTGCAGCAGATCATCCTGACCATGTCTATATGGCTAAATGCATTGAGTTGCTGCCATTTGATTGGCTGATTAAAAATCTGCATTAACCCACAGTTGGACAGGTGTGCCAAAGTGGACAGTGAATGTACATACTAATGAAACATATTTCCATTATTTACTCACTGTTTTTTTTTTTTACTTTTTTTAATCATTTGAAGTGTGCATTTCTCTCTTTTGCAGCTCCCACGGCAACATCAGTAACAACAGCAGCAATTCTCACAACGATCAGCATATTTCTTCAAAAGACCATCTTATACTGAGAGAGCTGATGGACAGCTATCAGTTTTTTGTTTGTTTTTTCTAATGGACAAGTAACAATTCCATCCTGTAAAGAAAAAATAATCATTTGAACTTGCAAACTGTCAAAGAGAAAACATAACTATTATATATACAAAACTGCACACTAATTATACAAAAAATAAATGTTTCTTAATAAAGTGCTATATATTTGCAAAAAGGCTGTTATGGGAGATTTGTGCTTAATCTGCATGTTATTTTGCATGTTACTGTATCTCTCTTTTTGCCACATTATATGTGTGTGTTTTTTCATCAAATAAAAACAAAAACAAGTATTTAATTCATAATTGTTATTCAACTGTGTTGTTTATTGTTATTGCACTGTACACTACACTTGACCTCTGTCCACACACAAAAGCTTCACAAAAATAAAAATGAAGAGCTTAAACTGAAAAGCCTGTCTGTCTGGCAGCATCAATTTTGGGAATGTTACTTTGAAAAAAGAGAATTAGTTACAGTTGCCAACTAATTGGATGCAAAAAGTAACTGAATTACTTTATAGTAAAAGTAACTGCTTACTGAGAAAAGTAACTATTTGTGTTACTGTAAAGGAAAAGTCTGTATGTCAAAATTCAGATTTTTCCGAACAGTTTTGCAAAAGTCAATAGAGATGAGTGTCCAACGCTTTAGGCCTTCAACCATTATCTGTTTGCTCAGCTGCTGGACAGGACAAGTTCATAAATAATAATTTAAAAAACAGTGAAATAACTGTACTTGTTTTATCATTTTCACCATTTATTATGTAGAAAGTATGCATATTTTGTTCTCAACAAAAGTAAACATTTAAGTTAAAGAGTGTTTAATTTTAGCCTATAGTTTAAAATAGATATATAAAACTTAAAGTCTGATCGGGTTTTCATCCAAACATAAAAAAAAAAAAAAGAACGTGAGAATTTCTTGTAAAATACGTCAAACTCTCACAACCTGAGACAATAGTCTTAAAGTAGTTCCTGCATTTCCACCAAGAAAAGGACAACTTTTCATTGGGGTGTTTTGGACTGGCCATCCATTTGTCTTATGGTGATTGGCACCATTGACTGTATGAGAACTGTCATCAATAGAAAAAGACATTACTTCCGGCTGAATGTGATCTAGATGTCGCCATGTTGGAACCAGACGACATCAGCAGGCAGTGATTGTAGTAAATGTTTACATGGCAACCACTCTCGCCAATCAGGAATGAGCTTGTTGGAAGGCCACACCCCTACCACTTGAAAGCAGGCTTGGGAGGATTTGTCCATCAAACATTTTGAACGTTCAACACAAGACCACATACTTTAACTGAGGCTTCTGATTGGTCAGTTTATAACTTGAATAATTTGCACTACAGAAACAACATCATGAAGAAAAAAAAGATTAGCTAGAGCGTGTTAAATATATGTAGCAGAGCAAGAATGGTTATTCTGACAAATGGCTATTTGTATCTGTATAAAAGTCTGGAATTTTGGCTTCTTGGCTTCTTCAGCTGGAACTTCCTTTTTTGGAACGTAAACATTTCTAATCATTTTTGTTTTTCTTAAAAATCAAACAATAAATATATAGCTACACTCATTCCTAAATGTGTCATTTATCTCCCACTCTATTTTCATCCTCACATGGTGTTATTAAGTCTTTGATCCGTGTGCTTCCTGCAATTCAACAATACAAGTTTTTAAAGTCTCATACTCATTGCAAAATTCACATTTTCTATCAATATGTTTTTTGGTGACATAAAGATTTTGACTCAATTGAGTGTGGCATTTAGCAAAAAGTACAACACTTTAAGTTTGTTTTGTTATGTATATTAAAGTATAAGTATAGCAAGTATACTATAGCCGAGAGCTGAGAGACCCATTTGGCCCGTTTTTTTTTTTTTTTTTGACAAAAACCCAACGGGAGCCGCAAAGTCCCACTTTAACAATCAGAAAAGTCCACTTTGAGGTGGGCAAACTTTTTGACTTGTGGGCCACAAAGGGTTCTAAAATTTAATCGAAATACCGGACCAGGAGCAGATGCGTGGAGGGATTTGGTTATCCACCACATAAGAAAAATAAATAGAAAGGAATATACATGGACAAAGACATCGTATAACTTTTAAAATTAATAGGAATATTTTAAAACGGAACATTTTGGAGTTTTTTGTTTTCCTATTCTAGTTTTAATTGCATCAATGGGTTGAGGTTCCTCAGCAAAAACAACTGCAAACTTAGAGAAACCCTGCGTTCATGTGGTGTTGAAATAGGTGGAAAATGCCTTTTGATTCTAAAAAACACGCAAACATTAGAAACAACAAATCTTTCAACACAATAAATTCTTGTTTTCACCTATGGCCTGGCAAAAGCAAAACCTTTAGAGAAACAAAAAAAAAACATTTAAAAATAAAAAAAAATAAAGAGAGTTACAGTATAGAACAAAAATCTTTATCAAACAGCAGTAACACAGACAATCATTAAATAATTAAAATACTAAAATTATTAAAATTAAAGCCTCATTCAATTTTCATAGTATTCCATTGAAAAACATGAGAGTTATTTATAACAGTGCACCACATTTGCTAGCTCGCTCTGCGGACGCTGTTCAAAATCTACAACTTCTAATTGCAACATTTTTTCCAGAGTAGCTTGCCGTTGAAGAGCGAAAAGTTACGAGACGATTCCAATGACAAATTTTTGTTTGTATCTGGTGCTAAAGGTGCTTTTTTTTTTTTTTTTTATTCTAGATGGCGGCCTTCTCCTGAGGACAAAGGTCGACAAACCTCCAGAGGTAGACTTGGGCTAGCGGCACGATTCTAATATTTCGTGAAAATTGCTCGAAAAAAATTTGTTTTTCCTATGTCGTAGAAAAACCAGAAAATGGCGAAATCGCGGATTTTAGCACAAAATGGCCACCAAACCGTAGTTCCTGTCACCATCCCATAATGATTTCAAAAATTCCTCTGGATATCGCCAACAAGTTCTCAAGAAAATCAAAATTCGAATTTTTTCGTTTTTTTTCCGAGTCAGCACATTTTTTTGCCACGGATTTTTGCTTACCACGCCCACATTCCTTTATCAATCCAGTCGCATGTTACATCGTTTTTGGAATTGCATATTTCATTTTCATGACATTCCGATAAAAAATGTACAAACTAGCTAAGATCGCAACGGATAAGAATTCGCCACGGAAAAGCCGTTCAGAATGTACAACTTCTAATTCCAACATTTTGTCCACATGACCTTGCTATGGATGCCTGACACGTTACGAGACATTCGCTAAAAATCCTTGGGAGGAGTTTTCATTTGTATCTGGTGTTAAAGGTGCTTTGTTTCACAATGCAAGATGGCGGCCTTTTCCCAAGGTCAAAAGTCAACGACACTTCTGTGGTGTTTGTAGACTGGAGGTGGCAGTGTGTGCAATTTGGTGAACATCGCTCAAACAAAAATGTCGTTTTCCCATATCATGGATAGACTCAAAAATCTGCAATTCTCAGAGTTCACCACAAAATGGCCGCCAAGCCGTAGGTCGTGTGGCCGTCCCATAATGACTTCAAAAACTTTTTTGGGATATCCCCAACAAGTGTGTTTTGGTTTCGTAACTGTATTTTGAAATATTTATTTTTCAGCCTATTTATGGGATCGCTCGCCGTGATGTCAACGTCTTCGGCGGGGGGTGGGGTGACTTTGACTTTGTGGAAAATTCATTTTCAATTTATCCTAGGTGTGTGTACATTTTGGTGACTTTTCGAGTATGCGGCGGGGGTCAAATTATCGCTGAGAGGCCCAGAAATCTTTCCAACTGCGAAAACAATATGGTCCTTGAAGTCAGTGACTGCTGCTGTGGGCCATAATTATAAAACTAAGTTACAGCAACATTTTTATTTAAAATGATCTCTAAGATTCCTTTTAAAAATGATACACTTCCTATACACGTGTATGGTCTGTAGTATACTTACACAACTTATCCCATATTTAATAAAATACATTCTGAGGGTTTTAAATTTTGCTAAGGGCTAAAATGTAACAATAAAGTTTATAGTGGAATACCTTACTGCGAGATCATACAAACAATTTTAGAGGTGTTGTTTTTTCTTGCAACTTCAAAACAACCATTAACTGCTGTGTCGTCATAGTTTTGTGTCAGAGGAATAGCAAACCTGTTTTCAATCTCTGTCAGAACAGCAAGTGGAGCTGATGTGGGTCCATTTGAAGGTGGATCATGTCAACATCAAAACAATAGGTATCAGAAGAAAGATGAAGATCAGCATCAGATGTCAAATTATTACACTTCTATTTTAAAAATAAAAAGATGAGAGGAATTTAAACTGGGATTTTATGCAGTAATTTAGTCCAAAAAATTCAACAAATGAAAGTTGAATGGAAAAAACAAACTTTCAAACAAATGGACTAGTGAAAAGTAAGAAAAGGTATATTACTCTATATTTTAGGAGCCCCCTTACACACAATACTACTAAAGCATAGCAAAGATAAAAGGTTTAAATCAAGGGAATTTCTTGGCAAATTACTCCCTCAATCGGGAATGCCCACTTTTAACAGTGTGGGAACTTTTGGCAAATGATGGCTCACCAGCACCAGCTCTACATAAAGTTTGCCAGCAGAGGGATGAAAAGTGCCTTCTGCCAGCAGGTGTCATAACTGCTCAAACCACTGACTTCAGAAGCAGAAAAACAGATTCCTCCTCAGTTCTTTTCTTGAAGCCAGTGGCTGTGATCGTCTTCTGGACACCAGTCGACTAATTAAAACTGACCATTTAAAGGCCCAACGGTCCTTTGAGAATATTTTTCAAACACCATTTCTTCACAATATTCACTTCTTTTTTATGTCTGCATTTGAAGCACACATTATTTTCATGTTTTAAATTGAAAAAGTGAGAATTTATATATGCTTTTTTTAAAAAACAATTTGACATATTTAATATTACTCAAGATATATACATGATCAAATATTGACAATTGGAAGTTGCAGAGAAGAATATTTTATTAATATTAGATATTAATAAAAGGTCTGTCTGCAAAACAAACCAGTTTGAGCTACGACATATTTTTTGACAAACAGTATTTGTACAATTTATGATTTTTATTTTATTAATTGTTCATTTGGATATGCTTAATGTTTACATGTCCAGGGTTTTGACTTCCAAACTGTTGCAAGCATATAACTTATGTTATAAGATGTAAAACTTCAGTGAATTATGAAAACTAAAAATAGCAAATCTAGCTTTTGCTCAGAACAGCTAGTTTACGATGCCTTATTTATTTTTTTCTAAACTGGCTATTAAACTAGCAAAAAAAAATCTAATCATTTTGAGTTTGAAAGCTTTTATTATTTTTTATTTTGTGTATTTCAAGCATTAAAAAAGAAATTGTTGAAAAATTATTAGAATGTTTGGTCTAGAATATTACATCTATTTTTTCAAAATATTAAACAAAAAGTATATTAGATTGTGGGGACATTGTCTTGCTCTCTTATACAGCATCAGGATCACTGCTTTTACAGGACTGTTTTCTTTCTAGAGATCTGACCAATCAGAATTCAGGATGGGCGGAGTTTCGCCTGCCTCGCCGAGAGACACGCCTCTATGTTCAAGGAAGGAACACCGCTTCATACATACACTGTTGTTAGCGACTACAGCCTATTTCGTTGCTGACATTTCCATTCGATAGCACTTCTCTAAACTTTACTTTTCCTGACCTCGCTGGTTGAATCTTTATGTAGAGGAGCGTCGGTCGAGATCGGTTGCACTGTTTCAAGTTGTTGTTGGAGGCAGCCGCCCGAGGTAAGTTAAACTAAAGTTAGCATGTTAGCCGAGATCCAGTGATGGCTGGTTGTTGTGCTAATGTAGCAAGCTGCTGCTTAACCTTGTCCGAGGGATTTAGTAACGACCGAGAACTTAGTCCTCTTCTGTCACATACAAAAGCCTTCGTGTTCAATAAAAAATAAATAAAAATGTTTACGGTTAAGTTGCAGCATCGAGAAGTTAGTCTAGGCTACTCGTTAACAAGGCTAGCAACTTTGACTTAGCAGGCAGGCTAACGGCAAGCAGCTTGACCTAACATGTATTTTCCCGTAAGGTGATTCTTATTCAACTAACATTTGTTTTTCGACTCAGGTTTAAAATACTGTTGTCGTCGAAATGGTTTTTTTCTCCTTTTTTTTTTTGGTCGAGCATTTTTTTAAATACTAAACTTCTGCCATATTTTGACGTTTATGCAACGTTCCTAAGTAAATGTTAGCTATGTATCGTCCCGGGCTAACCACTAAACGTGGTCAAATTTAAAAATTGACCGTCCCGCTTGATGGTGTTGATGGGACGGTCGTGTGAGAATGAAAACATCTCACTTGTGTTTCTGACTTCAAACACGCATCGATGTTTTCTGTTCGGTTTATCCGACCCATCAATGCTAAAGCTCGTCTATCTAATGTTTTAGTTAGCGAGGTCCCCGTTTGCAGTGGACCTTCAGTGGTAACCTTTCAGTGACAAACTCGTAGTCCCTGTTTGTCCCTAACTGATAACTTACTGATTGCATGTAGTAGCATAACGTATGTGCCGTATAACTCAACGCTTGAACTAAAGTCAGCGCCAGCCATCAAACGAGCCAAAGCAGTGCGCTCGCCGAAAACGGATAGCCTGGTCTTTAGCTTGGAGGGGGAGGGGAGAAGGCAGGGCTTCAGCGAGCGACAGATCGCCTACGTGCCTACAAAAAAAAAATCAAGCCTGGTGGATAAATGGGCCTTTTTTTCTATTGTAGCTGTTACGTTTTCACGCAGATCGCTATTTGTCGTATCATTTTCGCGTCCCGTCGAATATTTGTCAAAAAATAAACAGCGAAATGGACGATCTCGTCGAATAAAGACCGTGCGCTCTGCCGCCCTCTTCACCGAAAACGGTGGTGAGCAATGAGGCAGACCAATTCCCCCTCCTCCCTCCCTCCCACCCACAAGCCGAGTGACGTTTGCTTAGGGACCGTCTGCAAATGGCTCTTCTCCTGTGGAAACCCATATTTAGAGAAGGCATCTGTCATGGTTTGTTACAGTGGCGAAAATGTGCTCTGCCAATAATACGTTTTTTTTTCCTAATCAATTGAAGTTTAAACATTTCAATAAAAATAAATGCCTTGGGCATGGCATAAAAAGAATTAGACAAATTTGTTCCCTCAAACTAACAATTTGTGTCCATAAATGGCCTTTTTTTTTTTAGAACTTTGTGGTCACAAATAAGATACGTATTTGTGTGCACAACATTCTAAAGTGTGGCCACAAAATGGTGATTTTTGCACTCAACATACCTATTCATGGCCACAAATTATTAATTTACAAGAACAATCTATAATATTGTGCCCAACTCTCCATAAATGGCTGTTTTTTATTTATTTACCGTTATCTTTTTTTTATGCAGGGATTACACGGTTCCCATGTTATGTGTGACTTAAACTGCACTTTCCATGTTCCTACCCTAATATTTTAAATTCCAAGCATGAAATGTAAACATCTTGCATTCTGAATAGAAAAATTCACGCCATCTTGTTGTGAAAATTGTAACAAGAGGCATATCTCACTAATTCAGTATAAAACCATTTTAAAAAGCACTGTTAGTTTAGCCAGAGTATAGATGGTGTCTGTATAAATACTTCTTTTGGCTTCAGAAGTGTTCATGCTTGGTGCTGTCAGCAGTATCAGACTATGATTTGCCAGCTTTGCTTCTCCATTAATGGGGCTTTAAAGCACACCTGCTCAGTTTTCACCTTTAGTGCGGAGTCCATGCTGTTGAGTTACAAATTCCACTGAATGTATTTCAGCATGTCAAAAAGTTTTGGAATTTTCTCCAAGCACATGTTTGTAATTAGGTAAAATTGTCTCAAATCATTTTTTCAAAACTTAACAAACCATTTGTATGTTTTTTTGAAGCTCCTATGAGCATGAGTATACGATGAAGAGGCGAGTGGAGGACCAGGAAGTGATATTTGCTCCCCAGCAACAGCATCCACATCGCACCGCAGTTCAAGGCCTTTCAGAAAACGTCCAGCACCGGGCCCTCGCCCCAGCCCTCACCGGGATAGAGGTGGCTGCAGATAGCATGCAGCCATCAACCGGCATTCAGTATTCTCTCCCACAGGGATACCAGGTAGGGTGGCATTGAAGCTGTGGTTTTTTTTCTGGCCTTGTTTTTTGCAGAGCCCAATATTTTGTCATAGGGATGCAACAGATCACAAAACTCACAGTTCGGATCGTGTAACAGTTTTAGAGTCATGGTTCGGATCAGTAGAACGGGAAAAAAGCAACAAAATACAGTTATTATTTTAATGAGAATCTTCAAAACAAATGTTTATTAAAACATATATAGAGTACTTCCAAAAAATATATATATATTTTTTGAAGTACTCTTATATATGTTTTATATATATATGTAAAATACATCAAAACATTTGCTCATCGAGGCCTATTTATAAAAACTTTGCATGAATGACAACTTTGAACTCCAGATATTCCTGTTTATAAAATATACCCAGCATTGCTTTATGAAACATCTAGAATAAACACATAATTCTTATTTAGTAAGAGAATCAAGAGATCAGAATTTGCTAGTTGACATTCTTTCACTGTGTTCCCTGCTGCTATGAAGCCGCTCCCACTGGTTCCAGAGGAGCAGCGGCTTTCTCCTGCCACAGTGCGGGACAGCTGCTGCTCCTCACCGGGAGAGTCTCTGAAGGATTTCATAGAGCCGTGCCGCTGCGCTTTTGTACAGTTCTACAAAATAAACAAACCTGGTATCTCATGGTTTACGTCAGCTGTGATGAGGTTGAGAAAAGCTTTTGACTGAAGCGGCGGAGCTGCAAGTTTAAACACTATTGGACAAACGTCAAGCAGCAACTTTGACACGTGTTAAAATAAAGATGGAGTACGGGAATTTACTGTGCGTACGAGGGGAGGGGGGTCGTCCGCTTTAAACACGTGTGCCGAACCGTGGCTAGTGATCTGTTGCACCCCTATTTTGTAAGTTTAGAAAAATCTTTTTTTCCTCTTATTCTATTTATTTATTTATTCTCTTTTTTTTCCCCCCCTGAAGGTGCCTACCATGCCTCAGAGCACAAGTGGGCATGGACATGGACACAACAGCACTGCACCCTATGTTGGTCCTCATGTACACAACCTTGCAGTCCAACAGCAGGTTTCTGCAGTGGTGCAAGGCCATGTCCATCCATCTGCACCCATCACTTCAACTCCAGGGCAGCAGCAGCAGTTTCAGCGACTGAAGGTGCGTACGCCTTTTAAAACAGCTCTGCAAAAGTACGACATAAAATGATATATAGTTATTCATGTCACTCAGCAGAGGGGTACTAGAAAAACATTTCACTTGAATTTTACTTGTATTCATTTTAATGGTGGTTAGTTTTGAATGGGCTAAGAACAAATGTCTTTCTGGGCTGTACAGGTTGAAGATGCTTTGTCGTACTTGGATCAAGTGAAATTGCAGTTTGGAAATCAGCCCCAAGTTTACAACGATTTCCTTGATATTATGAAAGAATTCAAATCGCAAAGGTAAATCTTTTCAAACAGCTTTTGCTCTCTCGACACATTTTGAATTTGGCTACAGAGACACGAAATGTATCGGCCTGTTAATTTGTGTGTTTACAGCATAGACACTCCAGGAGTCATCAACCGCGTCTCCCAGCTCTTTAAGGGCCACCCAGACCTCATTATGGGTTTTAACACTTTCTTGCCACCGGGATACAAGATAGAAGTACAAACCAACGATCTGGTCAATGTGACCACACCGGGGCAGATCCACTACATCACCCCGCATGGCATCTCTGTTCAGAACATACCTGCAACTGGAGCATCCAGTCAACCTTCAACCCAACCCCAGCAACAGAGTCTGCCCCAGGCTGGCTTGCACACAACCACAACCCCTCCTGTCGCAGCACAGCCTACTGCTACCAAAATCAGCAAGGTACCTGTTTACTACTTATTCATGCACTTTTAGGAGAAATTTAAATAACTGAATAGATAAAAACAATAGGCTGAATTTATGCACGCTTCACTACTGAAACCCACTGATGCTTATTTAGCTTCATAAAATACAGGAGGAAAATAGAGTAGTATTGCATCATATGAACAATTATTCAGCTAACCACATCACAAAGAACAAATCACCCAAACTCTTCATCGTCTGTGTCACTCTGAAACAATTCTGCCAAACCCGGCATAATACTGAGCGGCGCTTCTTCTTCTGTGTTGCTGTCAGTAGCAAATATAAGTTGCACCCCCAGCTTAACTGTGCAAAAACCATGACTCATACCATGAAAAATATGGTAAATAAAGTATGTAAGAAACCATGGAGACATTCTAATGTGCTTGTACATTCTGGTTCCTCCCAACAGCCTGTTCAGTCTCCAGCCCATACACCAACCAGTCAGCCCAATCCATCCATCCCATCTTATGCCTCACCACGCTCGCCCTCAGTGCAACCGCACACCCCTGTCAGCAGCACGCCATCCAGCGGGCCACCCCTCCAAAACAATCAGCCGGTTGAGTTCAACCACGCCATAAACTATGTCAATAAGATCAAAAACCGCTTCCAGGGCCAGCCAGACATCTACAAGGCCTTTCTGGAAATCCTGCACACATACCAGGTGAGAAATGGGACACAAATAGAAGAGTTATCTGCTGACACAGGAAAATACTTGCAGATTTATTCCTTTTCTTTCTTCTTTTTTGTAAATTTCAACCAATCTAGAAGGAGCAACGAAATGCTAAAGAAGCAGGTGGTAATTACACCCCAGCACTGACTGAACAAGAGGTTTACACTCAAGTGGCAAGACTCTTCAAGAACCAGGAGGACCTTCTGTCAGAGTTTGGTCAGTTCCTGCCTGATGCAAACAACTCTGTGGTAAGAAAACCTGGGAATAAACCTCGTTTTTGCTTGATTTTAGGACACTACTCTGATCGTTTTTGTGACTGTACTTACACTGATGAGAAATGTCTTGAGATGTTAGTGTTAAGTTGTATTTGCTGTCACTGTAAAACAAGAACACACGACTGTTTTTACACTTTAAAACCATCAGTTCTGGTTCATTTTTAAGGTTTTTTGGTCAGATTTTAGGACATCTTCGGTTAAGTGCTCATATGTTTTATGAAGTGTAACACCTTTTTCCAGTTACTGAACAAGACTGCACCAGATAGAGCAGAGTCGGTCCGCAATGATCACGGCGGAACGGTGAAGAGACCCCTGCTGAACAACAAACAGCGGCTGAGTCAGAACGGCCTGCCAATCAAGAGACCCGCTGGAATGAGTGCCACGCCCCCTATCAAGGTAAACGTTTTTCTCAACATGGATCCTCAGCATAGTTCCACAAAGCTGCCTCCATGTACTAATAAAAAATACAAATCTTTAAATGGCTTGAATTGTTTTCTACAAAATTATATCATTTGTCACAAATAGTTCACTCAAAAATTTAAACTGTAGCTTTGCCTTTTTTAAGAGTTCCTATAGTATTTAATGTTTAATTTTTTTGTAGAAGAAGCCCAAAATGATGGGGAAAGACCACAGCCTGTCCGAATTGGGAAAAATCAGCACCAGCACTGAAACCATGTTCTTTGAGAAGGTCAGCAAAGGAGCATTCAGCTGCAGTGTCGCTTAATAAAGATGTTATAATCTTAGAATAAGATTATTCGCCTCAGATATGTTTTAGGTGATTTGAAGTTGTTTCCTTTTTACCACATGAACACAGGTGAAGAAGGCTCTACGGAGCGCAGAGGGATACGAAAACTTCCTACGCTGTCTGTACATCTTTAACCAGGAAGTGATTTCTCGCACAGAGCTGGTCCAGTTAGTTATTCCATTTCTTGGGTAGGTGTTTTTGAATATCCCCATGTCGTGCTCTGACAGGGTTAAATGTGAACTATTTAAATACTTTGATAAAACGACTCGGAAACCTTGTAACATTAGTGAAATAAAACCTGTCGACTGTCTAATATGTTTGGGTGTTATTGACAGAAAATTCCCAGAGCTTTTCACGTGGTTTAAAAACTTCTTGGGTTACCGAGAGTCCAGTTATGGGGAGACGAGCCATGCGGAGAGTTTGCCTAAAGAGCGATCTACAGAGGGAATTGCCATGGAGATTGACTACGCTTCATGCAAGAGGCTGGGGTCCAGTTACAGAGCACTGCCCAAGAGCTACCAGCAGCCCAAGTGCACTGGAAGAACACCACTATGCAGAGAGGTACACAGAATTTTGTGTTGTTGAAAGATTTCAGGTACTCTGTGCTTTTATTTTGAAAGAAAAATAACGTGCGGACAACAAAAATCTCAAAAATGAGTCATCAGTCTGTTTTTTTGATGGCTGTTTTTCATTCTTGGCTTCTTTTCTGGCCCCGTGGTGCTGTTTCAAGCACAGAAGTTGAACTTTTTTTCTGTTTTTAACATGCGCTTCAATACTCAATAATCCAAACTTTTTGTGATCATTGGAAATGTTTTCTTACGCATATAGTTATTGCTTTTTCTCTCTCAGGTTTTGAATGACACATGGGTGTCTTTTCCATCATGGTCGGAAGATTCCACCTTTGTGAGCTCAAAGAAGACTCAGTATGAGGAGCACATTTACAGATGTGAAGATGAACGCTTTGAGGTGAGCAGCACAGTGTGCTCAGAGTCAAAACATTTAATGCCGTCTATTATGTTGCGCCTGTAAAGGTTCCTCTTGTACCTGCGTCCGATGTAGCTGGATATTGTGCTGGAAACCAACCTCGCCACAATAAGAGTCCTTGAGACCGTTCAGAGGAAGATATCTCGCATGTCAGCTGAAGAGCAGCTGCGCTTCAGACTAGACAACACATTGGGCGGTTCCTCAGAGGTCATTCACCGAAAAGCCATCCAGAGGATATATGGAGACAAAGCCCATGACATCATTGATGGGCTCAAGAGAAACCCGGCAGTGTCTGTCCCTATAGTGCTGAAGAGGTAAAGGTTTCATTTTCTCTCAACAGTTAGGCTTTGATGGACAGCCATTGACAACCTCCAATCCCGTTTTAGGTTAAAAATGAAAGACGAGGAGTGGAGGGAAGCCCAGAGAGGCTTTAACAAAATATGGCGAGAGCAAAATGAGAAGTACTACCTGAAGTCGCTCGATCATCAAGGCATAAACTTTAAGCAAAACGACACCAAAATGTTGCGCTCCAAGACTTTGCTTAATGAAATTGAGATGTTATATGATGAGGTAAGTCCACTTCTTGACGTGTTTATAGTTAATTTTACAGTGTTTTCTGTGAACAGATATATGGTTGTCAGTGTGACATTTATGCTTGAAGAGTCTACACAAGCCCCAGAATGAAGTTATGGTTTTATTTTGACAGGGTTGATAAAGTCCCATCAATGATATCTCAGTATTTGAATAATTAACTTTACATAAAGTGTGCAGCTGTTTAAATATGCCAAAAATTTGTAGCTTTTTTTGATCGACTATTAATGCTTGTTTGCAAGATCCAATCGCCCAACACTTGAAACGTTCTCATCTGTAAATGTTTGACAGCGTCAGGAACGAACATCTGAGGACACGGGGACCCCGCCTCCGAGCAGCCCGCACATGACCTTCACCTACGACGACGGTCAGATCCTGGAAGACGCTGCAGCTCTGATCATCCATCATGTCAAGAGACAAGTGGGCATCCAGAAGGAGGACAAGTTCAAGATCAAACAGATAATCAACCACTTCATCCCTGACCTCCTGTTTGCGCGGCGTGGGGAGCTTTCTGATGTGGAGGAGGAAGAGGAAGAGGAGGAAGAAGATGCCGAGGTGGATGAGGGTGGCCCCAAAAAGCACAACGGCCTGTCAGGCAGGAGCCCCGTCAAGTCGAAGCTCCTGTTCAGCAACACTACGGCTCAGAAGCTTCGGGCCGCAGACGATGCCTACAATTTGTTCTTTGTGAACAACTACTGGTACGTCTTCTTTCGCCTTCATCACATTCTCTGTTCCCGTTTGCTGAGAATTTACGGGCAAGCAGAGAAGCAAATCGAGGAGGAGGCCCGCGAGCGCGAGTGGGAAAAGGAAGTGTTGGGGCTGAAAAAGGACAAGAATGAAAACCCAGCAAACCAGTTGAAGATGAAGGAGCCAGGTAATTGTTTTATTTTATTTGATCTTGTGACTATTTGTCCTTCTGAAGCTACGTAGCCTCTGGGCATTTGAGGAACATGTGCATTATTGAACGTGCGTTTAGCCCGTGGTGATAAGCAGGGAGGGGCAACACAAATCACAAAGGGACACTTTGGGCATTAAAAGGCATACCATCCATAGGTCACTACCAAATCCGAGTCCCTGATTGGTCAAAGTTTGACCTGCTTTAACGCACGTTCTATGGCGACACGCTTTGTACGTAGAGCTCAAAACGGCAGAAACTTGCATAGCTGCACTGGAACGCGAGAGTTTTGAACACAGAACCCCGAAACGCACATTTATGCGTGTTAACTTTGACCTTTCATTGGAAGTGGTCACTTGAAGCTGCGTTGCTGATGGCGTTGTGAACGGAGCTTCATGCATCTAGTCTACAACCAAGTCTACTCTAAGAAGGCTCCTGTCTTTAGCTGGTGCTAAGAAGGTTCCTGTTTCTAAAAATCAAGAGAGCGTTGGTTAGTACATGCAAAAATGATGTTAAAATGTAAATAGAGAAAATTACTTTGAGTAGAATTCTCAATGGCAGAAAAGAAAAGCAAGCTGTGTACATAAAAGACATAAACCTTAAAGAGTGAATAGTTCACCTCTTACTGCTTGTTTTTGTCCAGATGATGAAGCAAAAGTTTGTGAGCAGTGATATAGAACATTTACGCTATATTAACTTTTTTTTTAGACGTTCAGTATCACTTTTTAATGCACACCCAGCAGCCAATCAGAATCCAGTATTCACTCCGACCATGGTATGATTATGAGATAGAGTTCTTGGGTGTTTAAGATTTTTTGTTCTGCATACTCTAACTCTGGTTAACTATTAATTTTGTGAACTTTTTGCAACATATTTCTTCATTATTTTTGTTTCTCATTCAAAGGCTCCAAATTACAAATAAAAGTATTTCTTATCATCTTCAACTATGGAAAGTAGATTTTAACAGCAGCCTTTAAAACATCTGCTTCTGTAGAACTTTCCTGACATGCTTTTACATTTATACACTTTAGCTGCACCAGAATTCTACCCCTTCCTTTGTTTGAGGTTCTTATTTCATCTTCATATCAACAAAAATGTTTTAATGAGACACTTTAGGCCATAGAATCAGGATTAAAAGAGGCTCTCTAGAGCTGGTGGTTCATGGCTGAGCCTCTTCTTTAGATCTTGCAACCATTTCATTGGTTTCTTGATCTCAAAATTGTAAATGGCCCCTTCCCTTTTTTTGCAGAAAAACATGTTTTCTTCCTTCTTTCTGCAGTGGATGTAGAGGTGGAGGACTATTACTCTGTGTTCCTGGAGATGGTGCGGAATCTCCTGGATGGGAACATGGAGCCGGCCCAGTATGAGGACTCCTTAAGGGAAATGTTTACTATCCATGCCTACGTTGCCTTCACCATGGATAAACTCATTCAGAATATTGTCCGGCAGGTTAGCATGCCTAAAAACAAAGCTCCTTCTTTTTGCATTCTCCTGGCTTTGGACCCCTCCCTCCCTATAACCAGCTACATTCTTGTGGTTTCCCAGCTCCAGCACCTCGTTACTGATGATGTATGCAGCCGTGTTATGGACATGTACCTGAGTGAATGTGCCAATAAAGGCACAGGGGGCACACTGTCCTCGCAGACATCCAGGGCTGCAGCAGAGGGGGGCTACCAGCGCAAGGCGGAGCAGCTTATGTCCGATGAGAACTGCTTCAAGGTGAAAAAAAAGAAACCGTGAAAAAGTATTACCCACTTTCAGTGCCTGGTTGCTATGCATTGACCACTGATGGCTCCTGTTGTTACTCAGGTAATGTTTGTGAAGAAAGACGGAGCAGTCAGTCTGGCTCTGGAGCTGCTGGACACTGAAGAGGAGAACTCCGATGAGCCAGCAGATGCTCAGGTAAAAGGCCATGCAACAGCATTTGATTTAAGTCCAGTTTTTGGGGTTCAAAATGGGACCACAGATAACTGGAAGCTTTGTTTCCATGTTGGTGGAGCTACCCTGTTGCTGTAAATAATCAAATGAACAGTAAGGAAACAGAGGGAGTTAAAAACAATGAAATAGCTTACAGCCACTACCTGCCCCCGCCCCCCTTTGACCCAATCTCACTGGCTGAGTGACGGCTACACGTCCCTCACTCTATACCTTTTTCAAAAATGCAGCTTTTTTGTTGGTATTATCTGCGTAGCAACTGTTTTATGTTTTTGTTGCGTGGGGTGGGCGAAAGGATCTATGTCATTTTTAGAATGATCCGCCAGCGTGGTTCAAAAAATAAACTTTATAATTCCAAGCTTTTTTCCCCAAGTAGATGCTCAAGGAGTTAGGAGGGGATGAATCAAAATCCCTATAAGAGGAGTTTACGGTGATGACATATTTATGCTTTATATTCAAGATGGCGACCCAAGATCAAAGGTCAACAAAACTGTGGTTATGGTTTTAGGCTTAACCTGGTGGCGTGTGCGTGAAACATTTTCTCATTGTGTGAAAATGGCCATACTTCCCACCTGCGCACATCATGGGCGCCAAGCTGTAGGTCCTGTGGCCATCCCATAATAATTTTTAAACTTCCCTTGGACATCCCAGATGCATGTGTTGTGGTTGTGTTACTTGGAATTTTAACTACTTTTTTGAGCCCCAAAAGAGATTCTTTTGTATTTTTTTTCGCTGTTATACCTGCTGGGATGTCAAATTCTTTTTCTGGGAGTTTTGGAGTTTGTGCCGTGTTCAGTCCAGCACATAATCAGGAAGTAACGTGGGAGCTTCCACTCTGTCGGTTGTGCCTTTGGAACCTCCCAAAGCAGGCTGGTGTTGGGCGCACATAGCTGCTGATCAGTTGTCATTTCTAAGGCAAATGGATTTGTATTTGGGTTTTATTCATCTGCTTATGGACAGAAAAACCTGGAGTTGGAGCGCCTTGTGTCTCTGGGCTTTCTGTTGGACTGATGTTGTATTTCTTGCATGAACTGCTTCAGTTGATAGCGCTACAGTGTGCTCCGTGTTGCTGCTGTGGTCTTGTGTTGTGTGAGTAGAAGCACACGTTGATCACAGAGCAGAAGTGGAATCAATACTCCAACACTTTCCTGTCCGGTTTCACTTTCACTTTTGCTGCTGTACTTTGAATGTCCTTCTTGAAATGTCACTTTTGAGAGTCCTCGTTGCTGATGAGTGAATTTCCCCATCGTGGGATAAATAAAGTTACCTCATCTAATCTAATATTGTTTTGCTTTTTCTGGTTTCCAGAGGTGGTCAGACTACATGGGCAGATACCTAACCTCAGATTCTGCATCCCCAGAGTTACGTGAACACTTAGCCCAGAAGCCGGTGTTCCTCCCCAGGTGAGACTCCTGCCCTGTCCCCTTAAAGTTTCATTTGTAGACAGTTCGGCTCATCCTTAGAGGAAGAACCAAAGGCCATCCATCCATCCATCCATCCATCCATCCATCCATCCATCCATCCATCCATCCATCCATCCATCCATCTCCAGCAGACATGTAAAAACCAAACCTTTGACACCTCTGGCCTCACTTTAAAGTTGCACTTTACATGTTCACTTTTTTTTTCTTTTTATGGAACTTTATTTATTTCATTCAGTTCCTTTTCACTTAAGCAGTTTCTTTGTTTGAAAGCCATTTTTTCTTTTTGCTGAATACCAACTGTTTTTATTTTATTTTTTATTGTATTACATTTAATTTCTGTTGTAAAACAATAACTAGAAGCAACTAAAGTTGCAAAATAAAAGCAGATTGTCAAAACATCTTCATTCCTATCAGGTTTAGAACAAGAGTGCCTGTGAGGGACACTGGTTTCCCCTTCTTACCTGAGCTTTCTATTTTTATTTGAATGTTTTTTTTTTTATCTCTGTGTAACGTTAAACTACATTTATTTTAAGTCTGTTAAGCCCAGTTTCATCTTTGTAATCATTTTTATTTAAACAAAAACAGATTTTCAGTGGTTTAATGGTTCCCTTCCATGGGTTTTGTTTTTATCCATTTTTATCTATTTTCTTTTTTACTTTTTATTTTCATGCTTTGTACAGAGTAGTAGGGTTTGTAAATAAAGGAATTGTTTGAATTGTCTGCTCACATGTGGATGTTTTTTTTTTTCCTGAAACCACGAAGCATAAAGATGAAGGGAGGGTGTCGGTTTTCTCTCTTTAGTTGTCACTTCCTCTGGATTTGAAAACTGTTTTTTTTATAAAAAGGTGTCAGCTTTAGCTTTTTTTGGATCAAGGCTCTGCTGCTTTCCTCTCTTCAGATCAGGAGCTTTTGAAATAAAAGCAATTTAACTTGTTTATTGTACAGTTTTGTTGTATGCGCATCAATATATTATTTTGTGCTTTTAACACGTGTGTTCACACATTTGGGTGGATTCGTTCGCAATTGTCTAGAGTTGTTGGGTTGTTTTTTTTTTTTAACTGTTTTTGTTTGAATTTGGCTTCAATGTCATCTTTTATTAAGAGATCTGAATGAAAAAAAAAAGCCCTCTTGGTTTCAGTCCTTTGTGGTAAGTACACGTTTAAACCTTTTATTCAGGTGGGATCCATGATTCTTTTCTGCTTAGAATCAGCATCAGGTTTTGGTTGATTTTTCTGAGCATTAGAAGATTCAAAAAGATGTTTTATTGCGGCGCGTAAAAGAAAAACTGAAATACTGTGTTTTTGTTGCTCCTCTGCTTTGCTGGGTGAGTTTGATTGTATGGGTGGAAATAATCATGTTAAAGGACTTTGGATTTGACCACATATCTGCTTTACCTGCAATTGTTTGGGATCCTTCAGGCTTAAATGGCTGCGCTGGGCTTTTTGTCAAATCTACACTAAGAAAAAGTCAAATTACATCAGAATTTTCTGTGTGGTGGACTCCGTCTTCATGTGTGGGCTCATTTTCCCCTCAAACCTGTCCATTTTCTTACTTATCTTCTGACTGTTTTTTTTCTGTCCTCAGGAATTTAAGACAGATACGGAAGTGCCAGAAAGGATGGGAGCAGATGCAGCAGGAGAGGCTTGCCAAGATCTCCTCAAACAAGTCACAGGAGGGCAACAGAGAGCTGAATATGGAGTGCATGTTCAAGCTGAACTCCTACAAGATGGTCTACGTCTGCAAGTCTGAGGACTACATGTACAGGCACACCGCACTCACCAGAGCTCACCAGGTGAGTTCAGAGGGCAGCAAAATACTGAAGTACCCTCCTAATGTAAATCCTGATAGAAGTGAGCATAAAAAACACAACATGTCTTTTCCTTTTTGTGGGGATTTTTGTGGTCAATTCCAAAAATAAAAACTGAGTAGAAACTCTTTCAGAAAAAAGTCATTGATGCAACTTCTGAAAGGACAGTGTTATTGTAGAAACTTTTTGTTTTTTGCAGAAATTTGAAGTGAAAAATAACACAGAAGCAACCTTTGCTCCATGCAGGGTTAAGTCAGATACTCAGATATTAAGTCAGATGGTCGTTTTTATGTTTGTTTCTATCATATTTGGCAATAAATAAAAAAAAATAGAAACGTGACTTTACTATAAAAGATCTCAAGACAGCACTATATCCTCAGCTTCAATCTCAGCAACGCGCGTTCCAAAGGACACTAGAAGAACTCATGGGATTTGCGCTGCTTTGACTTTTTGCACCAAGCCTCTGTCCGCTGAAGGTGGCGGGCGTGTGCTAGTAAACGATAGAAAAAGGAGGAGGAGAAGCCCCTCCCTGCTGGTCCAGTGTGAACATCAGGGGCTAACGCAGGTTGAAGATGTGAACGCTGTTTCTTCATCTAATTTTCTTAAAGTTCTTGAGTTTCTGATTTTGTAATCCATCGTAATACATTTCTTTGGTTTGTATCCCAACACATGGAACCGTAAATAAGCCCAACATTTATTTAAAATCTGTTGGGGTTCCCCTCATCTCTGTAGACATACGTGTCAAGCTTTTGTTTTAAAGTTGTGTGTTTTTTCTGTTGTTAGCTTGAGCTCAGCGCTGCCGTTTGGTCCATTTGACAACTTTCCTGTCTCTTTTTGACCTGGTTCTGTTGAGTTGTTTTATTAAAGTAAAACGTTACAAATAGAAGATTAAAAAAGGTTTTTAGATTTGATAGTTTGAGCGAACTGGATTGCCTCTGCTGCATGAATCCTGCCATTCACACGTGTGCGTCTCCGCTTTGTCGTTCAGTCCCACCAGCAGGTGAACAGGCGTCTGCACAGGCGCTTCCAGACCTGGCTGGACGCCTGGGTCAAGGAGCACGTGACGAGTGAAATGGCTGCAGACAACCACAAGTGGCTGATGGGAGACGAACGAGAAGGACTTTTGTCGTGCACCACCACTCGCTGCCCCGAAGTGCTCCATTATCTTAACGTCAACAAGTACCGGGTGAAGTACAGGACGCTGTAGGACAAATCTGCGCGCAGCAATTAAGACGACACACTTTCAAAGTTTTTGTTTATTTTGTTTGTTTCCTATCGCTGTATTTAGTTGCCAAATTCCTGTTGGTGGTCCATCCTCATTTTAAAACCGCTTAAATGATTCATTTATGATTTTACAACCTATGTAGACTAAAGTGTTGCAGGAGCCTCCCGTTTGAGCCCTTTTTAAATAAAAACAAAAAATGTAAATACGTTGGAGGGAGGACAAGCTTCTGTACCCGCTCAAGTGTTATTCATGGTTTCAACAAGTTTGACCTTTTCAGAAACAACTTCAGGAAGAAAGCAGATCTCAAGGACGCCTCCGAACTCTACGGGAAACGAAAGGACCTCTGCCCGGGTCTTTTGGTAACAAGTGCCCCCTGCTTCTGTTGAGAGAGTAGACTCTTGGACTTGAATGGGACTTGTATCTGTAAACTTGTACAGCCTGTGAATGTTCTCACAAACATACATGTACGTCTACAATGGTGTGGTAGATGCTTGGCATTCCTACAATGCCAATTTTGTGCGTCCAGTACAATAATTTATAACTGCCCGAACAATTTGTGTAAATATGTTTATATCTAGATTTTTTTTGTTTTTTTAATCAGGTGTCATTTATGTGTAGCAGACATTAACACCTTTACCCAGCAGAGTTTTAAAAAGATAGAAAGCTTTTAACTTTTTTCTTTTTACCAAAGGAAGATGCTCAGAAAGCAGTTTTTCTTTTCTTATTTATGATCCGTGTCGTCCCTGAAGTGTTCCCTTTGTAGAAGAGTTGTTTATTTTTATGTGCTCGGGTTCCTGTCTGTGCATTTCTACCTTCAGGCGTCAGCAGCACACGTGCTGATTGAATGTAGCTGAGCAGCCATTTCTCCTCATCCCAGTACAGGACACTTGTATGGCCCGCCCCCGCCCCGCCCCGTCAAACTGCCCCAACCGTAAGAAGCATTTCCTGCTTTTTGTGACACGGCCAGAATCTGGATCCTCATTAGGTGGTTTTTCAACAAGAACTTCTTTGCGAGTTTGTCTTTATGGCGGATGGTTGGTGAGTTTAAGGATGTCAGCCATAGTTGAAGGGAGTTTGGAGGTTCCTTTAAGGGTTGAAAACCAGCAATAATCCCTGGAGTTGCATCTTATGGAAGCTGTTGGTTTGTTCGTCTCGCTGGAACACAAATGTGAATGTTTAGGGGGAAGTACACATCCCACCTATGGCTGGACAACGAACCTCTCAGAGCAGGATTTTACAAATGTTTTGTGACAAACATTGACCAAACACACACAGAAGCAGACTCCACTGGCAAAAAGGTTTCACTCCCGGCAGCAACACAAGCGGCTGCAGACAATCCTGAAACAGTTTAATACTTGGGTTTTTATTTTTATATTTACCGTGTTTAATAGAGAAGAAACACACGCAGGCTTCCCTTGGGGAGCTGATTGTACATACAGATACTGTTTGTACCTTGTTTATTGTGTCACTTCTGGACTTTTACATTGTTGTATATGAGTGTTATGGTGTTTGGCATTAAACTATTCTTTGAGTAGACAGAAACTCAGTTGGCCACTTTTGTTTTTATTCACATGCAGTTACAGCGTTCTATTCGTTTTCTAGCAATTATTTGTGGTAAACTGGAAAACCGAATTCGGTTATTTCTAAACTAAAATGTGAGTTGAGGACGAAAACAGACGACTGGAGGTGAGGGTTCGAAACCCCACAGGTGGGAGGATGTTCAGCTACGCTCGTGCGTAGATCCGTGTGCAGATCACGTCGTCGGCTCCAAAGATCTGCAAAGAGAGATTCAGATGGAGAATGAAACAAACTTTATGTATCTTGTCTTTGTGGGATTTTTTAAACTCATTTAACACAGAAAAACTGACACAAAGCAGTAAAAGGGCTGCAAGCAGTTTAGATTTTAAATTATATTTAGGTTAGATGAATATTTTCCCTTTTTCTCCAAGTTTCCACATTCTCTTATTGTTTTTTTTTGAGGAGTTGGGAACAAATATCTATAAGAGCTTTAATTATATTTTGCTGTTTGACCATAAAGTCATAATACACCATCATTTTAGTTTTTTAGTTGTTTTTTTTTACAAACTTTCATAATCTAAGAATATAAAGTTTAAACATCTTTCAATACATTTTCTACAAAAGTCAGTTCTGTTATGTTTTCTTTGAACTAAAAAAAAATGAAGCTACTATTGTGTCAAATTAATGTTTTCAACTATTTTAATGAATATTTAGAGCAGGCGTGTCCAAAGTCTGGCCTGTGGGCTGCTGCGGCCTACGTTCAACATTTCCAACATGCTCCTTTCATAAATCACAATGCGGCCCCCAGCATTTCCTAAAAACCATGTTAACAAATTCTTGATTGTGGTCGGCTGAATTAGATTTTTTTTTTTACTTTAGCTCATTTCTGAATGTCCCCTGTAAATATATTTTTTAAAAAAAGGAAAATTGACAGTTGTAATGTCCGCTGTAAGGACTTTGTCGGAAATTGGCTTTTCTTTTTTTTATATGCAAAAAAAAAACCTGTCTGCCTAGCATGCCAAGAGACTGCGGCTGTTTTCATGGAGTTTAATATCACCAGACCAGACTGGGGGTGAATGGTGCAAAAAAGAAAAAAAAATGACTGTAATTTTGGTAAAAATGTATGCCATTGCTATCAAATGTTCATTTAAAAGTAGTTCAAGGAATGTCCTCAAACATTTTCACCTCACCACGTCTGTCCCCCTTTGGACCCCCCTGATTTAGAGGGACATCAGTGAAAAGAACACATCAGTTTTAGTCTGGAAGTGGTTCTGCATGCTGAGTGTGTTAATAATTGAGCTGCTCCATCTGGAAGGTGGGGTGATTCCCAGAACGACCCACACAGGACGAGACGCCAGCGTCTTATCAGGAGGGCGGGACCAGCTTTCTGTAACCACAGCATTTTACCGGACTTATGTCCACATGATGCAGACAGTAAAGATCTTTAAAATAACCAAACCTGTTTGTAAAGTATATGTCAAGTAATCATTTAACCCGTAACTTTTTTTTTATTACAACGAATAATCATAAATTCTGTGTTTTCAGTTCTGCATACATCCTTACCTCACCTGTCTTAGCGGGTTTTTATCTATTTTAAGGTCATGTCACAGCCAATATTTACATTTTGTGCATATTGCACGGATGAAAGCTGGTCATAGGTGAATATACGTGGAAAAAGTGAAAAAACGTGTGGTCTTTTGGTGAAATTTTCACCGCTGTATCACAAATGAACCACGTTAAAACCATAGAAGTACGAGAAAACCACGCAAAGAACACGTAAGTCAATGCAGAGCATGAAGCATGCGTGATCATTGAGACGTTCGTGCGTCAATTGAGTAATGTGAAGGCGAAACCTAAAAAATTATATATCTGTGGCACATTCATGAAAAAGTCTGTCAGGAACAGTCGTAAAAAGACACAGATTTTCGTTTGAATCTCACAAAAATCACACACAATATCATAGGATTTATGTCACAGTCGCGTAAAAACGACGTGAAATACGCATAAACTGCGCAATTCTCAACTGACCAAAATTTTCAAACATCTCTAAACTGAATTCTCGTAAATACCCGTCGGCTGAATCCCTCAACGGACATGAAGAAGGCAAAAAAAAAACCAAAAAAAACACGTGAATTGCGTCAATCACGCATGTATCACCAAATTTCATAAGTGGAAAATGCACAAAAAGTATGTAGTGGCTGCGTGACACGACCTTAACTGATATACTAGAGTCCTGTAAGCCTTGTGCTATCCTAGGCACTTTAACATTGGGAGTTGGGTCATCTAGACCCACTAGACAGTGCACTGAGCCTTTTTTCTTCAATGATTTGTGATCTTCATTGGTGTCCATGGATTACATGAAATCCTCTCCACCTTTATCCACCTTTGTCATGGTAGGGATAACATGTCAATGTAAGGATTGGGTCATCTGGACCCCATAGGGCACAAGGGTTAAACAGTAGAAACCCATTAGTTTCAGTGTTTTAGTTCAATAAAGTTCACAGTGTCTGTATTGTTAACTGACTTCTTGGGTTATTTTTTCACATACCTCACATGTTTTGACGGACATCAAAGATGTCCGTCAAAACATGTGAGGTATGTGAAAAAACACAACCGTGTCTGATGATAGAAGAACCGAAGTGGAGGACAGGTGATGGCCATGATCTGCACACGTTGGGCACAATCGCTTGAAACTTTCAGAAAAACTCGTGCAACCAAAGGACGACTCTGGGTGAATCGCCATGAGACGGACCTGAAATGGACCTTCAGCTCAACAGAAACCGAGCAGAAAAACATTCCTCCACAGTGATTTTTAGAATCTGATAACATCGCACACACCAAAAAAAAACAAAAAAGAACACACGATTGCTTCAAATGATTAGTCTTAAAGGTGGTCCAACAGGATAATGGCTAGAGGTCCTCCACACATGACCTCTACATTTTTTGGCCTGTTTAACGACTGCTGTAATATTTTCATTGGAGACTTTTCTTCTTCTTTTTTTTTTTTTTTTTTAAATCTTTTTTAACGACAGTATGAGCAGTCTGTTTTATCAGGACATACAAAACCTTAAAAAGAAAGCATTTGTACACTCTTTCTCAGCAATAAAAAGTTGAGAAGTTCTCAAAAGTTTATGGATTTGCATAAATTAGGCCACAAACAACCAAAACGAAGGATTTCTGAATTGGAGCCCAGTTTTGCTTTTTCCATCTTTAATGTGTCAAGTCTTGAAGTATGAGATTAGAACAGTAAATTTGACACAGAGATGATAAAAGAAAGAGGCAGAAAATCTTTAGAAGGGTTTGGATTCGTCTTCTTCTCACAGCTTATTTGATCTGAGATCATCCAAATCTGAACATGAGGGGACGCTCTTCTGCCTGACCTCCTGCTCCTTTTTTTTTCTCTCACGATTTATCCCCACATACCAATCAGATTACGGCGTATTGCTTCACCATGAGCAGACGTACGCACCTTCATGCTGAACAGAAACACATTTTCAGAGTTCCACTCTTTGTTTCACATCTGAAAATCGGAATTCAGTCCAAATTGCAGCCCCTCCTAAATGAGAGACAGTCACTCCGTACAGAGATCTCCATCAAAGTCAGACTGGACAAAAGATTTTTTTTCTCTTTTTTTTTGGAGGGGGGTTAGGTCCATCTGGCCAGCAAAAGTGGAACAGATGTTTACAGCTTCGTTGCTGTGACTTTTTCATTGGTAAGCCTGGAACTTGCAGCAGTTTTGTTTCTGACAGACACAGACTGTGAGGTGCCGCCTGAAACTGAACATATATTGATGAAAGCTGAATGAACTTCAAGGGCTTTCCTTTACTGAGCCACAAGAAAAAAAGGTTTCTGAGAAATGTAGCGATTGAGGCTTGAGCAGCATCTGTGGCTAACAGACAAGGCTGTAGAAAACACTATGAAACCATCAGGAGATGCTAAGACAAAATAATGTTCAACATAGATAAACAGAACAAATAAAGAATCTAGGAAACCATATTGTACGATTCTGAATGAATTCATTTGTATATTAATGCAGAAGTATATATATATATATATATATATTGCTCACAGACTCTCTTCTAAAAGATCCATTCAGATCAAATTTGAGTTTTTGGTGTTTTTAATGTGTTCTTTAATGATGATGGAGGACACATATGGAGAAAATTAGCCTCAAATTTGCATTTCTGAGTATTTCTTCATTTAAATTGTTGTAAATCAGGAGCAGACAAGAAAAAAGCCGTTTGAGAAAAAGCGTATTTGTGACAGAAAATTTGCAGGGTGGGCCACAAGCTCCCCGCTGTGCCCCATTTTGATGCATCCACTTGCAGACAAATAGATCCATGTACGTCTGTTTTTCCTCGTCTGACCTGGAATCTGGATCAATCTGCTCCCCATTTCAGTGAGGGGCTGTAAGCTAGTGGGAGGGAGTGTAAACAGATGGATGATGGGATCGGGGCACCAAGAGTCCTGCCCACAACTCAGAGGTGGATTTCTAATGAACTCCTTTGCTTATGGCTATGTCCTAGAAAGACACAAACTTTTCAGCACTCATTAAAAGACCACTGGAAACACTTTGGCAGAAGATCAAAAGAGGATCAGAGTGAAACTTTTAGGACGTTTTTCTATCCTTAACTCATTACCCGTATTCATCCGTTATCTGTATAAAGGACAACTGTCCACACCCTTCAACAGTCAGATGGCAATGTCTCCACCATGACCAAAGAGCTATCCAAGGACACCAAGAACAAGATTACCTGAAAAAGACTGGGACGACCCAATCTATCGTATAAAAGCAGTTCAGTGAGAAAAGGTCAACTTTTGGAGAAATTACTAGAAAAGAAAAAGAAAAAAAAAAACAAGAACACTGACAGTCTCCCTCCACCTGGAGCTCCGTGCAGATCTCACCTGGTGGTGGAGGAAACATCCCTGAACTACACAGGGGAACACAATCTATCCTCATTTTGTATTGTTGTCATATTTTGTAATAGTATTAAATGAAATAAATGTTTTTTTAAAGACTTGATAATCTTGTACTGCAAAATAAAAGGCTTATTTTCTGTCTGCAAGAAGAACAATGTTATCAAGTAACAGCAAAATCATCAAAATGTGTGATTCGAATATTTTTTCCAGAATGAATAATTTTTAAATCAAACAGCTGCTAGTTGTGTGTTTGCCACAGATGCAAGTGAGGAATCAACTTTTTCCTTTAATCTTCAAGAAACCCAAGCTTTGTGACATTTTCCTCTACGTTTTTCTTTCAGGAGGGTCAGTGCTGATGCATTATGGGCCAGAATTTCTGACCGTCCATCTGGCTGCTCTGTTGTTTGCGTGGTGGCAGGAAAGAAACGCTGAAACACTGAATGGATTGTGTGAACGCAGAGATTTCCAACACTGACACCCAGTCCCACTTTGAAAAGCATCCAAACATCTGCTGATAGAGCTCCGTCATTATGGGGAGAATCTCTCAGACTTGTGGGACGGGAGCGTTTTTTGGCCCAGAATTCAACAAAAGCAAACAAAGTGAACTCTAGGCCAAACAGATTATCTGAAGAAAGGACATGTGTGATCTAAACACGCATGTTTCTGCACTGCAAGGAGGTCAATCATTTCACCAAACTCACCAATATGAGTTCGTCCCCTTTGAGCTCCCGGCTCCAGAAGGTCTTCGGGCCGTTCCCGCTCACCAGAGTCTGCTTGCAGTAAATTTTATTTTCTGTCTCCCATGTCGCCAAACTCTGCAGAAAAGCAACACTTTCCTGTGGTTTTTCTCATTTTTCACCCACCCACTTTCAAGCCGTATCGCCAAAAAACAAAAATGTTTGTCAGGCATGCAACTTTGAGTCACTTTCCAGATGGGTTTTCTGATAATTCCCCCGTTTTTGTTTCATGTCACTGAAGGTCGACATGACGGTGCCTTCAGGTGCTCATGTATAGTCACTTTTTTTTTTGTTATTCCACTCACATGTGGTCATCTGAAATGTTCATGCCTGTATTAATACCTTGCACTTCCTGCCGTCCACTGTCTCCTCGTTGAACTCCTCTCCGATCTGGAAGCTGATTTCTGTGGTGCGAACCGTGGTGGAAGTCTTGATGTAGAAATGCTCGCCGTCCTGCTTTATCTCCACATGGGGCTTGGATGCAGCCGCCACTGCGACCTTCCTCAACATGGCGTTGACCCCTGAAATAAAACTGAACATGTTGGATCAGGGAGTCAAGCGGCTCCAAGGGTGTCTCTTGGGTAAAAAACCTATTTTCTCTCTCCCGTTTTTTGCAGTCTGGGTCTGGGTGGTGTCACATTTTTGTCAGAGCGCCTGACACATTTGAGCTTCGGTTTCAAAGATGAAAGTTGATGAGGAGAAACTGCCCCTCTCGTGTCACTTTTGTTGAGTGTAACCCTTGTGCTATCCTAGGCACTTTACCGTTGGGAGTTGGGTCATCTAGACCCACAAGACAGTGTGCTGAACCTTTTCTTTCAATGATTTGTGATCTTCACTGGTTCAATGGCTTACATGAAATTTTTCCACCTTTGTTGTGGTAGGGAGAACACATCAAAGTAAGGGTGGGGTCATCTAAGATAGCACAAGGGTTAAACGGAATATTTCAGGTGTGAAGGGGATTTGGCGTCTTGTTTGAGGAGGATCTGAAAGCAGCTGCGGGTTCTAGCTGCTATCAGCGGATGTGGAGGCTGCAGTGACAAGGTGAGCAGAGCCAGAAGTGCTGACCATGTCTCCTTTGTTAAACCCTCCAGCACAGGGGTCTGCAAGCTGCAGCTCCAGAGCCACATGTGGCCCTTTCACTCCTCCTTTGTGGCTCTCTGGTTCAAGAAAAAGAAAAAAAAAGGTTCATTGTAACCATCATCTATAATGATTTGTGATCTTCACTGGTGTCCATGGATTACATGAAATCCTCTCCAACTTTATCCCCCTTTGTCATGGTAGGGAGAACACATCAATGTAAGGGTGGGGTCATCGGGACCCCATAAGATAGGAAGTACCTGTGAACTAACTCAAACTGTATTTGATTCATTCACAAACGGTTGAAGAGCAGTGGGTATCAGGAGTCGAAGTAAAACATTTTGACTAATTTTTTAGCATTGTGTGACACAGAAAATCAATTTGAGGCCAGCAAACATGACCAGAATTAAAGTGCGCCAGATTATAAGGAGGAGTTTATGGTTTTGAACAAATTTAAGGAATTTTAAAGGTTTAAAAATACAGTAAGGGTTACTTAATTATCTCTGATGTAATCTTTCTGAGTTCCAGTAATGAATTTCTGGGTGAGATGCACTTACAAACTGTGATTTATTTTTTTAACCCTTGTGCTATCCCAGTGGTTCCCAAACTGGGGGCAGAGGTACTGCAGGGGGGGCGCGGTGGAGTTTAGAAACAAAGGATTTGTGTGTTTGTGTCAGTGTGGGGGGACTCGAAAATATTCTAATCTTCAGAAAGGGGGGCCCTGCAGAAAAAGTTTGGGAACCCTTGTGCTATCCTATGGGGTCAAGATGACCATTGACGTGTTCTCCCTACCATGACAAAGGTGGATAAAGGTGGAGAGGATTTCATGTCATCCCTGGACACCAGTGAAAATCACAAATCATTGAAGAAAAACGGTTCAGAGCACTGTCTAGTGGGTCTAGATGACCCCACTCCCAATGTTAAAGTGCCTAGGATAGCACAAGGGTTAATCACTGCGACATTACAATACAACTTCTGTTGCATTAAGATGATCCTATGTAACACAGTGTCTTTTATTTTGAAAGGATTTCATGTGAACCTCTGTCAAAAGTATTTTGTATTTATAAAAAAAAAGGCTGTTTCTCTCTAGGTTTTCTTTATGCCCCTCTCAAAAAAAAAAAATTATGTTGATCACAACTGTATGAATGATATAAAAACAAATCACTGTAAGACTTTGTGGCTCCTGCTGGGTCGTTGTCAGTAAAATTGACCAGAATGGTTCTTTAACTTGTGCTATCTTAGATGACCCCACCCTTACATTGACGTGTTCTCCCTACCACGACAAAGGTGGATAAAGGTGGAAAGATTTCATGTAATCCATTGAACCAGTGAAGATCACAAATCATTGAAAAAAAAAGGTTCTGCACGCTGTCTAGTGGGTCTAGATGACCCAACTCCCAACGGTTAAGTGCCTAGGATAGCACAAGGGTTAAGTGTTGAGGGTTGCAGACCGCGGCTCCATCAGGCAAATGGTGTCTTCTAAATTTTCCATCGTTCAGGTTCAGGCAAAGTGCGAAATCAAGGAAAGAAGTCTTTGTTTTTATATACGTTTGTATATATGTTTTTAAAACTTTTGTTTTATTGAGGCAAAGTTTGTCTCATGCTCTTTTGTTCTGCTTTCAGGAGATGCTTTTATCTAATTTTTTTTTAAACTAACACAATATAAAACATAGGCTCAGCATCTGTCATATTTTTTCAGTCTAAAAAAGGCAAAAAAAAAAGCATATATAAAAAGAAGAAAAAAAAACATATATAAGACACACCTGAGTAAAGGTCGCACCCCCAGCCAAACTACGCACAAAAACGCAACTTCTACTCTACATTTAGATGTTCGTTTAGCAAAATCCAGGCTAATAACAGAAAAGAAAAGAGTGAAGCTCCTCACCTAGAGCTTTCAGTAACTCATCAAAGTTCTCGCTGCTTCTCATTTTCCATGTTCCTGAAAAATTTGCCATTTCTCCTGCCGGCGTGTCGGTGGTGATTCTGCCAGCGCCTCCTGTTGTCCTCCGTCTCCTCAGCTGCCTCTCCAAACGCTCTCTTTTGTCCATCCGTCCATCCTTCTGCTCCCTCCCATGATGCCTCCTTCTCTCCTCCCTGTGTGTAATGAGCCACACCGCAGACCGAACCCTCTCCTCCTCTTCCTCCTCCTCCTCCTCCTCTTCTGCCTCCTCCACTAAAATCATTTCCTCCAATTCCTCAAAGAAAAATATGAGTTTTTCAGCTAAAAAGTAGTAAATGTTACTTATTCAGAGAGCATCTTCAGGTCTAAACATATTTTCCCAGTTTCAGCAGAACCTTAGAAGACTTTACATACATTTTAGTCATCATCCTACTTGTTTGGATCAGTCTTTTTTATTCCAAAACCTTTTCCCACAATGCGATCCTTGTTTGGATTCTGCCAGCAGCACCGCATCCCACCCGAATGAGGGGCCCTTCCTCTCAGATTTGTTCCTTGCCTGACGCCTCCTCATCAATCTTTTTGATAAAGTGCCTTTAAGACACATCTTGATAAATAATGCACCCAGCAGAGCGGGGAGCACTCTGTCATCCCAGCAGGAGGCGTCAGCTCCGAGAGGGCCTCCGCCATCCTCACCCATCCCAGTCCCTTCCATTCATCACCCCATTTTCCTGTGGATCCATTTCTAAAGGCAAAAGTTGGTCCAAAGTGAGGAGAAGGGGAAAGTTTTGATAAGATAACCGTGGAGGGAGAAGTCAAAGCGGTGCTCTGTGCTGCCACCTGCTGCCTACTTGGTGAAACATTCAACATTTCAGTTTCAGTAACAAAACTAATTTTATTCCTTTAAATATGTTTTGTTTTTTAAGTATCTAAAAAAAAAAGTACCACACAACCTCAATACATTTATATATTAAAAGGTGTTATTTCCTAACAAGATTTCACAACACAACTCCACAGCAACAAAAAGAAAACAAGTCTTTATCTGGAGCTTCAACCTGAGTCTTTTGGCTTTCCGGTAAATTGTATTTGCATGTTTACAGGATGACGGCACAGCAGTGATGGAAAATATCATGTTTGACTTGGCTTTGTTTCATTCTTAATTCAAGTAAACCTGCTGCACCAGCAGCATCTTATTTGACACAGGGTGGGTTTTATTTTGAAAGGAACTTGCATGTGCTACTGTCAAAAGTAGGAAGAAAAAAAGTTAAAATCAAAGAAAAATATAATATTGTTATAATTAAAGAATTGTAAGAAGCAACAGTTTATAAATGAATGTCTTAAACACTAAACTAGGTGGCTCTTGGTGGGTTTTGGCCCATTTGGCTCTTTAAAGGTTCCGGACCCCCTGATCTGAAGAATGAAAACCGGGCACGCATGCATCTACTGAGATTGGAAGGAGCTTATTCCTCACAGGGAACAAGCAGCTGACATAGAAAACTGAAATATAAATATAAACTCCAAACAGGTTTTTCTTTATTGACCAAAATGTCCAAAGACACACTAACAGAAATGAAAAGACACCAATTCTGCCTCTGATGGTTGTGGTCCACAACAAACTGGGAAGTCTGGTTTTTTTCCTGCAATACAAGAAGTGGCATCCAGTTTCCTCTGTAAAAATAGATTCACTTCTATGAATGTCTTTTGGGCTAAAATTGATCACAGACTGTAAAAAACAAACATTTTTGTGTTGCTTTAAAATGAGGGAAAAAGCATTAATATGACACTGATCTTTAAACACTTATGCGGTTCATCAAAAGAATCACAATCCCAAAAACAAATAAATTAGATAAAGTGAGTTCCTTTTTAGACAACGTCACGCATAACGAGAGTCACATTTTGTGTGGAAAAGAACAAAACCTCATTATTGCACTTTAATAAGAACTGTACAAATGGAGGAGGAGGAGGGGGGGGGGGTAGTTTGGCTTACTGCCCTCCTGTGTGCACTTAGCAATTCCAAACAAAAAGCAAATGAAAACAGATCCAAATACCTGAAATGTTCCTGCATCAATGATGACATGACAAGTAAAGAACCAGAAACAGTTTCATCTCTCACCGTGAAGCTTCGCTTTGAATCAGAAAATCCCAAATTCCTGTTTTTCCAGCTCCGTTTTTGACTCTTACACCTTCAAACACTGAAGGCAGCTTCAAAAACGGCTCATAAAAAGCCAGTTTGGTGAATATTATTTCACATAAGTGACTATTTACTGCTGATCTTGACTCACCTGAACTCTCCCCAAACATCTCTGGGGTTTTAGTCGGATTCCTTCACTACTCACTACTTAGTGCACTATTTAGTGCATTTGCCATGTTTATGGGATGTCTGTGTCTGCAACTCCAAAATGCAGTGCCCCAGAAATTTCCCAGAAGTCTCTGCCAAAAACCAGTGTGCATCAAAGCTCCCTAAATTGGCAAATATAGACCACAATGCATTGCGCTTTTCATTTGGGGAAAAAAAAGTATTTAATCTTTTTTTTTTTTTTAATATCCAGGTTCTCATCATCAGAAGATTGGATTTTCTCATAAATAGTCTTTGTAATGTTTGTATTTATTAGATTTTTACTTTGGGAATCGGTGACGTTGTTAGTAGTTAGTATGGGGTCTGAATGGCTTTTAAAATCCAGGGCACTAGATTCTCCCACACCTTATAGTTTTAAGGAGTACTGAGGAGATTCAAACATAGCCCTAAATATCAGAAAAGGCAGGTTACTACGGTAACCGCACAACGAGTCACAAAAACAAGTTACACAGTGCAGTGCAAAAACGCTCAAATAAACAAAAATAAATGAGGACTTTTGCTTTCATATTTTAGGTGTGACTTCAGTGAAATATTTCACTTAGTTCCGTTTTTGTTTTTGCACCACGCGCTGCTGAGCAGCTTCACAGCAAATGATTCAGAAAACTGTTGAACAACAAAAAACAAAATAGCCCGTTTGGTTCTGTTCCCGCACGGTTTCGCTGCAGAACCGAACCATCAATCGGCCCTTTAAAGTCCCACCTGGAAAATGGCACACGATTCCTCAGCAGGACCTGTCTTTTACCAGTGCCTCGAATCAACCAGCTCGGGCCGCAAACTCAGCTTCTTCAGCGTCTCGTAGCCGACGACCATGACGATGGCGGTGGGCGTGGAGGAAATGATGCGTGCGGACAGTCCTTTGGTCAACCCCCAGCAGCCCTCCTCTTGGATCAACTGCTTGAACGTCTCAACGACGGAGGTCCTGCCTTCAACCTAAAATCAGAGTCCACTGTGAGCCCAGAAAAGAACTGTTTAGGCTTAAATGGGTTTCAAGTCCCACTCTGACCATCTTTTGATCCATCCTGGTGGTCTTTTGATGATGATAATATAAGATATGATTCAATCAAAAAACCTGTGTCGTTTTCTGGGACATCATTTCTGCAAAGCGACGGGAGTTGATCAGAATTTCACCTCTGAATTGTGGGTATGGAGTAACCCAGCTCCCCTTCCCATCATCCATCTGTTCACACTCTCTCGGAGTGGGTCTTTAACAAAAGCTAACTCAAGCCCCCATTACTGAAATCTGGGGGGGAAATGAAAACGGTTAGAGATTTACTACCTGCACTCTCGCTCGGACCACATCCATCGGGTTGGTGACGGTTGAAGCGGTAGCTGCGGCTAAAGGTCCCGCCATGGCTTGAAGGATCAGATGAGGGCAGTCGCTGGGCGCCAGTTTAGAGAGCTGCTCTGTTAAAAAGACGACACACAAAACCTTAAAACATAGTCTCACTAGCAGCAACGAGAATTTGGGTTAAAAGAGACCATCGTAACCTAGAATTCAACGCTCCTTGATTTCTTTTAAGCCAAATTTTACTCACTGGATTTGCCACAAAGTGAAAGAAATCAAACAAATAGGCCTTTAAGCAACATTCTCCTCCTCAAAAGCAAAACAAATACTCAAACAAGAAAAAGGAAAAACCAAGCATGAGCAGCTTTACCCCTTGTGGGGTCCAGATGACCCCAGCCCTTACATTGACGTGTTCTCCCTACCATGACAAAGGAGGATAAAGGTGGAGAGGATTTCATGTAATCCATTTAACCAGTGAAGATCACAAATCATTGAAGAAAAAAAATTCAGCGCACTGTCTTGTGGGTCTAGATGACCCCACTCCCAACGCTAACGTGCCTTGCAGGGTCATCTAGACCCCACAAGATAGCACAAAGGTTACTGCCACAGCTCCTTCCTTACCAGCGTAGAAGTGATAGAAAGGCCACCAGACGGCGCTGTTTGGGATGTAAGTGAGTAGTGAGGCCACGTATCCCCTGTAGAAGCCAGGCAGGCCATCAGAAGCAAAGATCTGAGCCATAATGTTCCTCGTTTGGCCAAAGACCTTCGTCGACTTTCCAGTCTCTGAGTTGGAAGTCAGCCGAAAGCGGGTGAGGTGTTGCCCCTGACCCTGCATCATGAGCTGCTGGGACACCACATCTATCGGCACGGTGATGCTCTGAGCAACCAGAGAGGCCGAGCCACCCGCCACCAGTGACTTGACGGTGTTGTCATCGGAATACTGGGAGACGTACTTCCGCACCAGCTCATAGGTGGTTATGTACGCCTGTCCTGAGATGAGCGTGAAAGTGTTGACCATGAAGCCTCTGTACAGGCCCCGCACGCCCTCCGCCCGGAGGATCTTGAAAAAGGCGTCGAACGTGCCGCTGTAGAGGGATTTCCCTCTTTGCACCTGCAGCCGAGTGCGGATCAGGGTGGCCGGGTAGACGGTGGCCCGAATGGTCATCGTCATGAACAGCCCAAAGGAGTAGAATTTCCTTTTGTCCAGGTCCTCCCACTCGATGATCTGGATATTTCTTTTCTGCTGCATCCTTTCAGTTTCAGGGGCCTGAACATCAAACTGAGACCTGCCAAACAAAATGAACAAAAGCTCTGTGAAAAATGTGCCAAAGATAATGTGCTTTTCAAAATACAAAAGAGGGCAGACATGACTGTGTAGTGGCATCAAGTTTGGAAATGAAATGAATTTAAATGTTCAAAACGTCCATAGAAGCCATAGAAGCTTTCTTAGTAGTTATTAATGCTGACTTCAACTGTGCTGCTCTTGTTTCTGGAGTTTCACTGTTTGGTTGACCAACCAGTAGAGCAACCCAGATACTGTCGTTTTGCAGGGGTGTAACGGTTCATTTGAACGATTCCATTCATATTCATTTGTAGTTGACGATCTGATTCATAGTCCCATAATGGTTCATTTTGAACGATCCGATTTGGTTTTTAGATTCTGTTAGGAATAATTAGAAATAGAATAGTTAGAAACTCCCTTTTTACTTTTATTACATTTACTTGTACCTTTTATTACACTAATGGTTTAAACTTAATTCACTGAGCATGTATTATCATCTCAAAATTATATTACATCCTAAGACAGCACAACCAAACTATTGTCCTCACAGTTCCTCCTCATCCTCCCTTTTTACTTTTTGTGTGTTCTGGTGTTTGTGCTCTGGCAAATGTCTGTGAGAACATCAGAGAGATCTGATACCTGAAGCTTTACGACCTTCAAGTATCCAGCCTGCAACAGCATGTGGGTGGGTTTTTCACACCATAGACCCTCGGACCATCTTCTGAATATGTAAATGCCAGGTATATATAGATTCCTTGCTTTTCTTACAAGATAATCAGTTTTAAATTAAATATGTGTACTAACAAACAAGTAAAAATGAAAGATTGGCAAATCTTTTCACACTTTAGTTTTATAAACTTCAGCCCACTGTTGTCTTTCCTCATCAAAATAATCCAAATGGAACATTATTAGAACATTCTACCACGCCGTACGATCACATCTTTGCTAAATTCAAAGTGTTTCCACACACTGGACTGGAATGATGGACTGATCAGGCTTTACAGCATCACATGTGTGTTGTCCGCAGTGATGGAACTTGGTCATTTTTACATCATAGTAAAATATATCTACCATGTCTGAATCCAAGTGGTGTTTTCCAATATTTTAATATTCGATTTATTTTGAGTTGATTTTACAATGTTATAGGTCAATTTATTAACAACTCGTCTCAGACAGATCGATCTGGTTGGATCACAGGATATAAATCGATTCATTGATTAATCGTTACACCGCTACAGATGGCAGTTTGGCCTTTGAAGTTTCCATACCAACTGCTTTATTTGTGGTCATATTCAAGTTCAAGCAAAACTCGATTCTTACGTTTTTCTTACTTTTTTTTCTGAAAAAATTAGTCAGATAAAAACAGTAATCGTCTGACAATAACTGTACCTGTAAAAATGTATATATATGTAAAATATTAGCTATATAAGACTCCACATCCCCTCACAGACACTGGCCAATAGCTATTGTCATTTTTAAGTGTATTTTTAGTGTTATTCATCATCCATCTGCTGCTATGAATAGAACTGTCTTGACAACATAATTTCTTCTTTTTCGTGATTCTATTCTACATTTCCCCCAAATAGTTTTGTAATAACAACACATTTTTTCTCTTATTTTTTAACTTAGCTACACAAAACTAAGGAGAACTTCAAAAAAAAGGAAAACACCTTAAGGTTATTATAAGCATAATAGTCCATTTAAAAGACAAATATGAGAGGAGGATCCAGGAAAACCTGATCCTATATTTGGTGTGGTTCCCAGCGTGTTTCGGGTTATGTCTGGTTACCTTCCGGATCGCTCAAAGGTCATCATAAAGCAGTCTAAGCGCTGAAGCTTTCTTGCTAAAGAAAACACCAAAACTACAGGATTTTACTAAAACGCGACACTTTCTATCAATGTTGTTTAAAAAAAAAACAGTTGTTATTTTGTAAAAGCGGCTCTCAGTCTAAAAAACACACTAAACTTAAAACTGCAACTAACCCCTGAGCCGAGAGGACACTGTGTTCCAGCAGGTGACGGAAGCTGCTTTGTTTACCCACCAACTCTCAGAAAACAACACAAATGAAGTTAAAATCCCACAGAGTCACACGTCAATCTCAATGTATCATAAGTAACCTGCTGCATGTGTTCGGGGACGAGCTAACCTATTCCCACGATCAGCTAATTCTGAAGTAAACAAAGTTATCAATAGTTAATATAAATTACTTTTACACACACCTACCTCTTTAGACAGCTTGCGTCCTACATCTCTGTCATATCATCGACATAATTTAGGCAGGTCAGCTCATGTTTATTGGCATTTGTGAACCCTGATCGCACGTCGCTGCCTACGAAGCTATAACCTCCTAGCTTCCTCTTCTTCCTGGTCTCATTCAAACGCCATGCGCTACAGTCAGCCAATCGGGTCCCGCCTTTCTTCTTCTTCTTCGTTTTGTTCCCCCGGCCCGGAAGTTTCATCACCGCTCTTTACTGCCCTCTGTAGGGCTGGAACATCATTTCTGGATTACTTAATATTCAATTACTTTGCGAGTTTCTCCTTTAGGTGTCACCACACCAAAGCTCCGCCGCTATCCTATCCCAACCTCTGCACCCGTACTTTGTGAGCGTTTTTGTACTTTGCTATAAGAAATAGCTAAAATACATTTTAAAGAATACCAGAACTAATATCGCAGGCAATATACCGCCCTTTACTGCTTTGGACACTTCTAATATTTACATTTTGTTCATTTGTTGCTGATTTATTGAGATTGTTAATTTTCATAGTTTCATTTAAACACTTCGGTCCTCCTGTCGGCAGGTGGTGCTGTAGAGTCGCTGTTTCAGTACTGCCGGTCAGCGAAGCAACATCTAACTGAAAGCACTTTTGGATTTTCGCTTTAGCGAAACAAAGCTAAGTTGGACTTTTAAAGAAAGGTAATTGAAAAAGTCACCGCTACCATCCTTTTGCGAATTCTCTTTCAAATACTATTAACATATATCATTTTAGTTTGTCTCGTTCTCACGGTTGGATTTAATACATCAAATATACTTCATGTTAGCAGCTGAGCTAGCATGTCGCGATATTGCAGATTCATTGTGGTGCAGTTTTTAGCAGCATGAGCTAGCTGTCGTGGGATTCATAAAATAAAATAAAAAACGTTTTAGTCGCCGAAATTGTCCGAAACTGTTTTCAAGTGAACTTTATAGATTTATTTATCTGTCAGCGAAACTATGTTTTAATGAATCATGGTAACAATGTTGAGTTTTTCTCTTGCGTGTGTCCTCCCAGAGATCTTCTGCTGTCAAGTATTTTCTCAGGAAAAAAATCAAGTGACAGGACAAAATGGTTGGTAGCTGTTTTCCCATTTTTTTCATAATATATTATTATAATATTTTTTTAAATATATTTATTGTCTATTAAAAACCGTGTTGTTGTTTCTTTCAGTCACGCAGATACGATTCCAGGACAACCATATTTTCCCCGGAAGGTAATGCCAAGAGATGTACAGCTACAGTATTTAGTTTAGGGGGATCTGTACCGAAAACATTTCTATTAATGTTTGTTTATTATATGTGGCTGTGTCATAGTAGAGGGACAAGCTGTAAGCTAGGGTGTCATAATTGTATAGTCATCTTTTTTTTATATATTTATATTTCTATAAACAGTTTTTAAAAATGAAAGAAAAGGACAAAAGTTAAAAGTATTGGAACGATATATAGAATTTTATTTTTGTTTTTTGGCACATACAACCTTCCACCCCTTTTCGGTTAATTCAGCTGTTTTTCAGCTAAATGAAAAAGATTTTTCTCTTCTCGAAGATTCTTACTTTTTCTCTTGCTAATAACCCTTAAAGACCCACTTCAATGAAAATTCTGTTTTTGGTGTTTTTAACATGTTCTTGTGGCATGGTTCTGATCATGGAGGACAAATATAAACATATATATATTTTTAAAAATTACAAATAAAATAGCTTTTCTGAGTATTTCTTTATTTAAATCGTTGTGAATCGCATACTAGACGTTTAGCTATACATCAGAGGACTTGTATTGAAATATTCTGTTGACCTAAAAGAATTCATTATACAGTTTTTGATATTTTTTTTTTTTTACTTCTCCTACAATATTTAACTGTCAGTGTAAAATAACGGCTGGTGGCTGTGATTGACAGGGCGCCTTTATCAGGTGGAGTATGCGATGGAAGCGATTGGCCACGCTGGAACGTGTCTGGGAATTTTAGCAAACGATGGAGTCCTGTTAGCTGCAGAGAGACGCAATATCCACAAACTACTGGATGAGGTTTTCTTCTCTGAGAAGATCTACAAGCTCAACGAGTGAGGGAACCAAACAGCCGCCCCATTTGAAAAATGGGAGCAGCCGCCCCGAGGCTGACTGGTTTGTGTGATGGTCTTGCAGAGACATGGCTTGCAGTGTCGCTGGGATCACATCAGACGCCAACGTGCTGACGAATGAACTGCGGTTGATTGCACAGAGGTGAGCGTCTGTTCTTATGGGTCCAACATGCTCAGTTGCATAGTTTAAGCTTTTAATTTTCACTGCGTGTATTTGTTTATGGGAGAATTTATATGACGTGGTGTAACCTACCAAATCAAATAAATTCTGCCTTATTTTAGATTTAAAAAAATATTTCTACCCTCAACTGTAGATGCTGCACTTGTTCAATATGAACTTTGCTACAGAGCAGCGGTCCACAAACCCAGGCCGCAGAACCATCTCCAATTGTTCTGTTTTATTACTAATTGTTCTGTTTTATTACTAATCTGATTCTTAAGGAAGCTTTATGTTTTGTCCTAGATTCTCCTAACACATCCGATTCTTTCTGTAGGTATGTCAAATTGCTCGATCATGTGTTGAAAACTCATCCGCTAACTTTCTGAAAGCGGCTGTTAACTTTGCTAACCGAAGTTAGCAAAGTAAAAAAAAAAAAAAAAATGGAAAGTTTCTTTTTACAGAAAAGAGTCGGTGAGGAAAAAGAATAAGAGCCTTTGACTTCAAAATAAAAGAATGTTGCATTTAACAGACAAAACCAGGAACCTTTACTCAAATATGGATTTATTGCTACAGTTATTTATTTCCAGACACCATAATAATAGTGTCAAAATATTGTGTGTTACAAGGAGACTGCTAATAAAGTTCAATAAACATTAGTTTTAGTGACCTTTTTTTATTCTTTGTTTTTGTCGCACCTTAAAACTCAAGATGCTGAAGTTGGCATCTGTTTTTTGTTTTTTTTAGCTTTCACTTTGACAGTTATGGGTTAAGAGATAATCTGTTTTACGTTTGAATGGTTCCCACCTGAAATCTAGTGTACAAATAAAGTTCCATGCAGATGTTTCACAGAGGACAGAGATAAACTTTATCCTCAAAAGTTCAGCAAAACTGGAAGCCAAAAAAGAAAAATGCAACGCCTACTTCAGCCTCGTATAGGCCGATCCATGAAAATACTGTCTGGCATCAAAGCGGCCCATGGCCTGAAAAAAGGTTGGGGATCACTGCCATAAGGTGTCTGATTTAGTGAAGCAACCTTCTATCACACCTGTCCTGACAGGTGTGATAGTTTTACATGTTGAGTTGTTGAGATTTCATGAAGTACTCATGCATGTGACAACTCTAACGTTCACGCTGGAATCTGAAGGATCTGCTGCTCCTGACACACGATTCAATGCCGTCAATTTCCAAGGACCATCTTTTCCTTTTCATAGTAAGTCAGACCCAGATGGTGACTGTTTTTCTGTTTGGTTTTTGTCTCTCAGGTATTTGCTGCAGTATCAGGAGCCCATCCCATGCGAGCAGCTGGTCACGGCCCTGTGTGACATCAAACAAGCATACACACAGTTTGGAGGTGAGCAGCTCACCAGTCCTGTTCATGGTGTTTAAAAAAAATAAAAACAGAGCGCAAATCAAATTTCTAGTCATTACACCTTCTTTCCAGTTCTTCTTTTTTCCCGCTGTCCATTAGAAATGCTTTAGACACACCATCTGTAAAGAAGCTGTTTTGAACAACACAAGTGGGCTTGTTTTAGAACACCTTTTCTTTTTGTCTGAACAGGTAAGAGGCCCTTCGGTGTGTCTCTGTTGTACATGGGTTGGGACAAACACTACGGCTTCCAGCTGTATCAGAGCGATCCCAGCGGAAACTACGGAGGCTGGAAGGCAACCTGTATCGGCAACAACAGCGCGGTAAGTCTGCCATTGAGTCACTGCTAACTCATTTTTCTGGATTTAAACTGCTGTTGCTGCTTATTTTTTGTCTTTTAGAAGCTTTTAGGGTAAGAGGAGCACATTGTTTGTAATTGATAAACATATCGAACTGTAAAAATCTAAAAGTCCTTCTATTTCTTCTCATTCTGTCTCTGCTTTTCGGCCTCAGGCTGCAGTTTCCATGTTGAAGCAGGACTACAAAGAGGGAGAGATGACTCTGTCCTCTGCTCTGGCCTTGGCCGTCAAGGTCCTCAATAAAACGATGGACGTCAGCAAACTCTCTGCAGAGAAAGGTAATTGTCCAGATGCAAATGTTCTATTGAGTTTTTTCTGTGAAGAGTCACAGAGTCTGCATGCAACGACCCAAACCGACCCCCCCCTCGACTCTTGCAGTGGAGATTGCCACCTTGACACGAGAAGATGGGAAAACCAACATCAAGGTTCTGAAGCAGAAGGAAGTGGAGGAACTCATCAAGCGGCATGAGGCGGAAGAGGCCAAAGCTGAGAAGGACAAGAAGGAGAAAGAGCAGAAGGAGAAAGACAAATAGAGGAGAAATGAACCCCCACGCCACCCCCTGTCCTCGTTTCAACAAACCCTGCATTGAATTGTTTTACAATAAAAGGTTAAGCTGGTGGAAGTGTTGTCTGAATCTGTCAACTGTCACACACAGAACTACTTCAAACACACAAGGTGATCGATCACTACACACAAATGCTTTTTTTACACGATTGTCGGTGCCATGCGGCCTGATAACTGGTCTGTTCAGAATGTTGGTGTCAAGCAAAGGGTGCTCACCTTGAAACATCCAGGTCATCTGATCCCACTTATGCTTCTTAAGAGCAAAATCATTTTTATTTATTCATTATTTTAGTTATTTTTTTATGTTTTTTTAAGCTACTTTAAGAAATGCTGTGTGAAAAAAAACCTTATCCTGTCTCCAAAACAGTAATTTAGCTCAGACATTACTACTCATTAACACCACAAACCAGCTTTTTCAAGACAGCAACAGTTCAGGAACAAACTATCCAACTCTGCATGTTAACATTTGCACCTAGATTTAAAATGATCTTAGATTTAGGCAGATATCACTCACCTGAACTCCCTTTGTTTTCAACAAAAAGAGAACGTAACTAAATAAGACTTTGTATTGTAATACTTTGTATTATTTAGAAACGGCATGGTCAGTAATGGTTTTACATTGCTTTTTAGCTTATTAACCCCAAAAAACCCTTTAAATGGAAGAATTGACAGAAAATATGACATTTTTTGGAATGAAAGATGTTTAAAACCCTTTGATGAAATCCCCCCAAAAATATTGCAAAATCAGATATAGATAGCATAAATTATGATAATGTTTTTGCTCACAACAAAGTTGTGAGTTTAGTTTAAGATGCAAAAATATTGACACCAGTGTTCAGGAAAAAAGCATCTTGTTTACCTATTGTCTCAAATTTGATATACACATTGTTCATATGCTGTAACTGTATTGTAAAGAATTCATTTAGCATTTTTTTCAATGCAGCAAGTAGTCGTTAAAAAAGGAGAAACAATAGATGAGTTTTTCTCACCAATAAGCTCAGAAAATTGGTTAAACTTTTCCCATCATAAGTGTTCATGGAATCGGCCATTTTGAAATAAGCATGAAAAGCATTTCTACTGCCCCCTAGTGGAAACATGATGAACTACATGGAAAAAACATTGGTCAAGTTATAAACAATGGGTTTTTAAGCAAGGTTTGAATCATACTAATGCGATGGGGGTCTCAAAATTTCAGTTGGGCCATCAAATATAAAATGAATGGTTACATAGGGTTACAATATGTCATTGCAAATTTTGATTTGAACTTCATGCGATGCTGTCAACAGGTCTGCCTCAAATAATTTGGCTTACAACTTTGAGACTGTGTCACACAGCCACTACGGACATTTTGCGCTTTTTCTGCATATTAAATTTCTTCTTTTTTTTTCGTGATACATGCATGGTATACATAACTCATATGTGTTTCTTACGTTCGTCATTCGTGGATGTCCGTCGAGGGTTTAGGGCGACGTGTCTTTACGTGACTTATTACGTTTATACATAATTATTGTGCGAATTTGTGGCTTTCCACGACCGTTCCACGTCTGTCTAACAGATGTTTCACACATACCACTGATGTATAACTTTTATATCGTGATCAAGGCCCACATGTTGCATAAACTACGTCCTTGACTCATGAATTACTAATGAATTGCATATAAAGACGTTTGTATTCACGAATGACCAATTTCCATCCGTGCAATGCACACAACATGTATGTAGTGGCTGTGTGCCGTGGCATTAACATATTTACCTGCCTAATTTCATGACATGAGCAGGAAGTTTAACCTTGGGACAGCAAACTGTATCAACATTTAAGAGTTTGACACAAACCAGCCATCATCAGAATGAGACACCTCAATTTGTTGTTGTGCAAACCAAAAGACAGAGGAACATTAACAGAGATGTTATGAAATCTAAAAGCATTTTGTTCTTTTATCCTGCATTTAAAGACAAAAAATGAATTGAACTGGATTACTTTACTACTTGCCCAATTTACCACTTGATGGCAGTAGTATTCACCTCCTAAATTACTTTGAACATTTTTTATGTGGTCATGCTCATTTTACTACTAGAAAGTACCACATTTCTATTCATTCATTCATTCATTTTCTTCTGTTTTGTCCCTTTCGGGGTCACGGGGCTGCAGGAACCTATTCCGGCCACTTGTGGGCAAAAGCAGGGGACACCCTGGACAGTTCTCCAGTCTGTCACAGGGCTGCAATCACACACCCATTCACACTGACACCAATGGACTATTTAGATTTGCCAGTTAACCTATGAAGCATGTTTTTGGACAGTGGGAGGAAGCCCCCCGGAGACCGCGGAGGGAACCCACGCATGCACGAGGAGAACATGCAAACTCCACACAGAAAGCTCCTCCATTGGTGTTCTGCACCAATGGGGGACCCACCACATTTCTAATTGAATTCAATTCCCTATAAAAAATAAAATCTGTACCATATTATAGATGCTGTTATAGTTATCACGGTGCCAGAGATAAATGCCATACTGTCAGTTGAAAAGATCTGATCTGCACTGGCACACACTCACACACTTAGGAATTCATGATTTGTTTGTATTTAAGTCTCTGCAGGGTGAGACGTCTCATGTCTGAGCATTATTTTGTTTATATCTAGTTTATTTATAGTTGTATATGGTCACAGTGCAGGTGGTGGATGTGACATCTGTCTGTTTTATTGCTGTGTGAGTGATTACAGAGACACAGTTGCACTCTCTGTTGGTGGTCAAGAGTGGATAGAAAGCAGCTGTTGGTGAGGTTTGAGCAGACGGTCACTCTGAGGTTAATCTGCAGCAAAATGCTTGCTTGCGATGCACTTTCAGGATCTGCGGCATTGGACGTTTTGTAGCCTGAACCTGATGTTCAGAAACAGGTTTTTACCTGTTGGTCAGTTCACAGTGGGGCGGATACAACTGGAGCCAGCTGGATGATCTGTGGCATCACAGCACGCTGCCACTATGTGCTCAAAAATGGTTTTATTCACCATTTTACATTTTCTAAAGAAAAAAACAAAATACGTTTGCCTTTATATCAACACACTACAATAAATAATTGAACTAGATTTAATTTAAAATATATGTATATACATTAGCATGTTGTTCTGTTAAAATTTACATCCATATGCATAATTTTACCTGAGACACAAAATGAAAAAATACAAGCAATAATTTCATAATTAAAAAACACAAGTAAAAAAGATGTAAATGTCAGTTAACAGTTTGATGCTCTTCCTGACACAACCATGAGTGCTGGGAAAAGAGGTAGAAACCCTGCAACAGTTGTTTTTCTTTTGTTACCCAATACAAATAAGAACTTCAAAACAGGCAATACATATTTTCATACAATTATCAACATTTTCATTAAACAGCATCATATTTGGCATCATATTAGAAAATAAATTAGAAGAAATCTGTATGAGCGTAATAATATTGAAAAAGAATTCAAACCACACCGGAAATCACTAAAACTTCTTAAGGAACCATCAATAAAACAATATGCAATAGATTGAAAACTACTTTTTTTGTTTCTAAAAACATGAGAAAAATAATATTATGATTATTATTTGCCTCTCTTTGCTGAGTTTTCTCTTTATGTTATTAATTTTGTTTTTGTTGCTTCACTTTGTGTTTGTTCCCTCTGTTTGTATTTACTTGTATTTTGTCTGTTTTATGATTTCTTGTAACGTTCAATTTTGCTTGAATGTTTTGTAATGTTCTAATTGTTGAATAAAAAGAAAATTAGCACCACTGGGATGCACTTTGCACGGGAAGTCTTTTATTTTGAAAGGAAGTCACACGACCTGTCAATAGTTAAAGAAAAATATTCCGAATTTAGAGAAAATGCTAGTCTTTCCTTATATTTCTGTTTTCAATCATAGCAAAAAGGAAAATAATAAATATGTATTATAAAATTTAAAAAGTAATAAATACAAGGTGATCTCTAATATTCCTAACGGACAAAATAAGACTCTGCTGCACCTACTGGGGTTTGATCTGTAACTGTTAAAGGTTGTAGATCCCTACTCTAGGCCATATGAGTCCTGCATTTAGACTTTGACACGTGAAATAGAGAAATAGCATAGACATGTAAATAAGGAAAAACGAGTGGCCACTTCACCAACAGGGGTCGCTGTGAATCCAGGACACTGGTGAAGTCAGTTGAAGGTTGAAGAACATAATTTCTGCCTCTGTTTAGAGGAAAAATGTATCTCATATAAAATACAATTTATCACATTTATTCTTAAACGGAATCTGTCATCTTAAGAGTAGCAATAAAGGCTTACTGAGTTTTCTTTTTAATTATTATTGAAACTTTAGTGGGATTTGGAATGAGTTTTTCCTCCAGGATGTGCTTCTTTAAAGTGAGGTCATGGTGTTCACATGAGCTCCCACACTGACGAGTGGGAGGACTTTGGCATGTAAATGACCTGAGCTGTTCATGGGCCTCCCCTTCACAGCATCAGCCCGAAACTGAAGCCAACATGGCTCCCTAAATCGATCAGATTTGCATCTAGATTTTAGGTCACCTGCCTGAAGATTCCTGAAAAGTGATCTAGTTCTTTTCAGAACAGGGCGTGAACACTGGGATGAGTTTGTCAACGCTGTCCGCCGCGGTCAGACTGACAAGGAGAGGAAGGGAGCATGTTGCAGTGTAAACACAACACCAGAGAAGCACTGGAATGTCTCTGCACTGGGAGCTGGAGTACGAGGTCAGATGGAGGCCAAGGCAGGTGGTATACATCAGAATCAAGGCTGACATCTCAGCATTAACTTATCCAAACAAGAGACAGCCGCTACCCTGCTCATGCTGGAGGAGGAGCAGCAGCTGAAGGAGCTGGAGGAGGATGGAAGAGTGAACTGAAAGAAACAGGGAAGTGGCCGAAGCAGACGGAGACCAAGGGGGAGTGTCCCTGCAGCTCAGTTGTCTTCCACTTGTACCTCAAGAGGAAACACGCCAAGAGTCCAAACATAACATTGGAGCTGTTGCTTTTGCAAAAGGCCTGTTCTCTATCCCATCACGGTTCCTCAGAGCATAAGCTGTGAATCACAGCAGCAGTTGGATTTGTAGCTCATGGGTTAGTGACATGTTAGCTCATTTTATGTTACTGATCTGCATGAGCTAATATGATCGCAGCTGTCTGCCATTTTCTTTAGTTTAATTTCATTCCAAACTATGTGATTACTGAACATTCTGATTTGAAGGAAACAGTCCAGATTTGTCTCAGAAGGGACTACCTAAGGGTTCATTGGAGTTTGTCCCACAGTTCAAAAACAAGCATCATAGGTGAATCTAAATTGTCCCTAGGTGTGAATGTGTGTTTCGCCCTGCAACAGACTGGGCGACCTATTCAGGGTATACCTCACCTACGCCCAACAGTGAATGGGCTGGTTCCACCTACCCCATGACCCAGAAAGGGATTCAGTAGGTTCTGAAGATGGATGAAAGTCACACATCCAATCCACATGTGCTCTCTGACCCATCTTTTGAAGTGGTCTCAGTTTGTTTCCGATCAGACTTAGCTTCGATTTGCTTTGAAGTTTTCTCAATTGGATGGGCTCCATGCTCAGAACAGAACAACTGGACCAAATGGCCACTGTAGCAGGGCATTGTGGGATGTAGACAAGTAGAAAGGAGATGATGAGATACAGTAATTTATTGAAATGTGATCGGATGAATGCAAGTGAGCAAGTGAACTGTCCCGTCAAGGACTGCAAAATGTAGGACTTCCATTTTTCTGTCTCTCCTTGCTTTGCCCCGCCCTTGTAATTCCTGGCCAATGACTGAAGATATCTTTAGTCACGTGCTTTTGTTTACAAGCTTTGGTTTGACATAGAAATGTCTGTTTGATGGCAGTCTGAATACAGACCAAACGCAAGGTTAAGGACTCAATCCGGACCTAAGGAAGCGGACTCAGTCCAGACAAACCGACTTTTCCACTCTGAATAGACCCTAAGTATGTTGATGTTTTGTTTATGAGATAGGTCAGGTTCTACGTAGTTAAGAAGGATCAGAGCCATTCATTCATTCATTTTCTTAACCGTTTTTTCCCTTTTGGGGTCACGGGTCAGCCTATCCCGGCTACTTGTGAGCGAAGGCAGGGGACAACCTGGGGCCTGTTGCACAAAAGTAGGATAAGGGATTGAGCCAGGATATCTTGGTAATCCTGGCTCAATTGATCCCCAATCCGGTTGCACCAAAGCTGGACAGGGGGCAGGAGGATATGTTATGGTATAAATTACCATGGAGATTTATTCTGTGGAGCTAGCCTGCTCCAGACCAGGCTAAATTCCAGGATCTATTTAATCTCATCCCTAATGTCAGTCAGCAGTCGCCACAAATGGAAACCAATAGTTATTTCACTGCTCACTATACATTGTTATCACATATATAACTAGACCCACTGTCATTATTTAAACGTTTGTGATCATGAATTTCAATCATTTTGGATAAATAATGAGTTTTAGATGATGTTAGACTATGATAGAATATTAGGGCCACAGAGGGAAAAAAAAGACAAGTCATAATATTGTAACCAGTTGTTTTAAAGGACAGTTGTTAAAATGACAGATGTGGGGCATTTCGTGAAATTGTATTTCAGTATGGTTTCATAAACAAAGACATGCTGATGTGCCAGAATATGAAGTATCACATTGTCATAACTATCAAAACTGTAAAAAGAATATGTTGCTTTTCTGCAGAAAGAACCAGCCTCATAAATTTATGACTTTATGCTTTCTTCTCCGTGGGGCCCTAGAACTCTGTCATATAAACAAATACACATTCCATATGAATATAAAAACACAATGTGTAACATTATGTTCCTTTATTAAATAAATACAAAACAAAGCAGGTAAACTACACTCAAAAAACGTTCACTTTGAATGAACATAAAAAATTATGGAAATGATTTCCACAAGATTAGATAACTTTACTTGAACAAAAATTCATCATATTGGTCCTACTTAATGTATTTAGGTTGGGTCAACTTAATGTACTTAGGTTCAAACTATTAAATTTAAGTTGATTCAATCTAAATACTGCAGTTGGACCCAACTTCAAATTAATATTGTTGTTCCCTCTCAAAAGAAAAAGTTGATCCAACTTAATTGAATCACTTCAATTGGTCACACCTAATTAAATTAAGTTTATTCAACTTAAATTTGTATGACTACCCAACACAATTTATGTTGATCTAACTTAAATTTTTATTTTTTGCTTTAAATTTATTTATACATCTGACATTGATAATGTTTTCCAAAGTTACAACTAATGGGTTTTTTAATTTTCACATCAAAGTCATAAATTACGCAGCAAAGTCCCACATCACAAGACAGGGAATCAACTAATACAAGTTCTGCCTTTAGTACTGCAACATTAACATTTTGTCGCACAAGGGGGTTGGTCATCATCCTCTCCCAAACTCTAATTCATGGTGCAGAAAAAAAATAAACACAACACTTTAAATCACTAGTTAAAACAGAGTAAAACAGTTAGACAATAAAACCCATGGACAAAAACTCACACTTAGACCCCAATCTGCCCAGATAGACAAAGAAAATGGTATCCCATGCGATTACTAATGTATCCAATTTAATGGTATCATGTTGGATCAACATGATTGAAATAAGTAACTTTTAAATGGATTATTTTTATGTACAATCGACATGATTCATTCACATATGATTTACAAACATACAATTTTCTGGTTGAAATGACAAGTTACATTTTCGTAAACTTAATTGGCTGGTAATTTCCTTTTTTTGAGTGTGCTTTATCACTGTGGCGGTGTTGCCTTTCTTCTTAATTATATCTTTTACCTCCTCGTATGCCTCCATGAGGATTTGTGCTTCGGACGGGAAAAGTACGCGTCTCTAGTTGCCATGGTAAATCAGTTCATCTGTGATCTGTGGCGGGGTCTATTTGAGTGAGCCGTGAGCGCGCACCTATCCAGGATTGGTTTCACCTGGCTTGATGAATCCTGGCTTGGTCTTTGTGCAACCAATTAAGCCTGGACGCACATGTTTTGGCTTCATTGAGCTCAGCTTAGTCATTTATCCCAGATGTCTTCATTCTACTTTTGTGCAACAGGCCCCTGGACAGGTCGCTGGTCTGTCGCATGGTAGAATGTCCTCAATCACACATCCATTCACTCTCACACTCACACCTAGGGACAATTTCGAGTTGCCAATTAACCTATGAAGCATGTTTTTGGATGGTGGGAGGAAGCCGGAGACCCCGGAGAAAACCCACGCATACATGGGGAGAACGTGCAAACTCCACACAGAAAGGTCCCCCGTTAATGTAGTTTTTCACGTCCCCCAGCCGGGACTTGAACCAGGGGCCTTCTTGCTGCGCCACCATGCAGCCCAGAGAGCCAAAAAGCAAAACACCCAATTCCGTAGTCAATCTTCCTGCCATCATGTAGAAACAGCTTTGAGTCAAGACTGAAAGGATAAGATCCCAGACACAAGCAGCTGAAATGAGTTTCCACCACAGGGTGGCTGGGTGCTCCTCTAGAGATAAGACAGGAGTAGAGTTGCTACTCTTCCACATCAATTGTTAAGATGGATTGGTCAAGTCTCTTTGGATGCCTCCTGAACGCCTCCTTGGAGGGGTATTCCAGACACTTCTCACCAGGAAGAGCCCTAAGGATGACCTAGAATCCAATAGAGGAACCATGCCTCTCAGCTGTCCTGGGGAGCCTTGGGGCCCCCTGGCAGAATTGGTAGAACTTTCCACGGAGAGAGAGGTCTGGGCAACCCCATGAAAATTGTTGCCCCCATAGTCCCAGCTCCAGACGAGTAAGATAAGATGGATGATGGTTGCAAGTCATGCAAAAATCTCAGTGGATGAGATAGCAAGGCTTATAGAGAGATAAAATATGGCTGATGGAGGCATCCAGAAGGAAATTTGAGTTTGGATCAACATATAATGTCCTTCTGTCTTTCCAGAACTCGACTCCACGGTCAAATGAGTCAAATTTGTTGTGCTTAGGGAGCAGCTTTATTTCAGCACCTTCTGTCAGGATGTGAAGTGACGTTGTCACAGGGGAGATTACCATGGAAGCATAATGAAGTGCTGAAATACTTAGCAGCAGCAACACTTTGTTACACATTCCATTTTCTTCAAACTGACATTGAGGAACATAGTCTTTTCAGTACTTCATAATCTTTTTACACACTAGAGAACGTCTGCTTATGTTTGCTTTTGACATGTTCTGCCTCTTGAAAGCCTCTTGTTCAAGGCTCTGCAGAAACTCTGTCCTAATGACAGTTTTTTAAAATTTGTCTTAAAATGATATAATAAGAATTATAAGACCCCTGGGAACGCTTAAAATAGATGATCAGAGTAGGACTTTAAGTGTGGGACTTTTAGTGTAACCTGTTATCTTTTTTTTAAATCATTTTTTGCTTTTTAGCTATTAATTTTCTCCTCCTAACTATTTAAAAATCTATTGCAAGCATTAAATAGAAAATCTATTTTATCAATTTGATAAAACTAAACAATCATTCAGATTTTATGTTCAATTTTGTTTAATTTTATTTTTAGTGGATGAAAAAAATCCCTCAGCCTTTCCAGATTTAAAAAAAAATTATACCAAGAGGATTTGTTTAGCTGGCAATTTCACCACGGATAAATAACATCTTTTAGACTGTAATTCAATAAAATGCTATAACTCCAATATATATGTGAAAAAGCAGACATGTGTCCTCCTTCTCCTCAATAACAGATTGTGTCTACACAGAGAGTAATGCCTTCATCTTCCAGCACCGCTCAGCATCCAGCTGTGATTTGCAAACGAGGCCACTCGGTGGTGTGTAAAACCCTGACCTTACAGGGAATCAGGAATTAAATAAACTTCTTACCCAAGACAGTAATTTTGTGAGTAGCCTGAAATCCTTAAGATTACAGACTCTTGGCTCTCCAAAGGTTCAAGACAGATCACCATAAATGGGGCCCAGTGATAGTAAACAGTACTTAGAAGCGATGCTGCTGATGTGGCCTAATATGGAGAGGTAAATGAAGCTTTTGTTGCTGCTGGCACATAACAGCAGGGCTTCAGGAACAATATTTATATTGTTTTTTTTCTTGCCATGACCTTGAAATAATATTACATCATTGTATGGTTCTTGTGAAAAAAACAACTTGCTGCCGATGTATGGCAAACCTAAGTTCAGTTAAAAACTGTTAAAAGGCAGACTTATATTCGTTGTCATGGAGATTTTGGGGGCTGTTATCCTTTTTGATAGTACATTTATAATTTTGGATCTTCATATGTTCTGGCTTGTTACCAAATAAGGGCGGTGTTTTTGTGCTGCTATAAGGAGCATCAGAGGCAGGCATGGAAAGTTCCCTGTCAGCCTCTTTGTTTGCTAAACTTCTATTGCTCTCTGTGAGCAAAACTCTCAATGTATATTTGATGTGTTGTTTAAGCAAAATCCTCAGATTTATTGTTTCCTGGTATAAAGGCAGACAAAACATGAATGGAGGTTTAATGTTGTGATTGGCTTGTTAGTATAAAAACCCTTGATATAAAGGCCGTGTCACACGGCCACTACATACATTTTGCATGGACTGCACAACTTAAAATTGGTCATACGTGAATATATGTGGAAAAAGTGAGAAAAGTTGTGGTATTTAGGTGAAATTTTCACAGATGTATCACAAAGGAACCCCATTAAAAACAGTGAAGAAGTACAAATAAACCACATAAAGAACACGTAAATCAACGTAGAACCTGAACCGTGCGTTAACACTGGTTGAATTTTTGGTTAAAGATGTTTTGGATCGATTTTAGGTCAGTGAATGGGATCGTTCAAAATTAAGCAGGAATGAATTGTATCAGCAATCACAAATTATGATATGAACCTTTACAGTCCTTATATTAAAAGAGTTAACAAAACGTTATTTTGAATATTTAGACTTGATTTTATGATTTTATTTGACTCATGTCAGATGTTTATATTGTTTTAGGGTATAGATCAGCAATCTTTCTGCAAAAAATCAAATAGATATATAAACAACCTTTGACCCCAGCAGCCATTAAATCTGCAAACAGTTTCCTTTTTTTAATCTGTACATTTGAGGACGTTTATAAAATTTGACAAGCAAACCCAAGACGTCACCAGGTTTTCCAAAAGTTTTGCAAAAAGGAGTTTGAAAAGTTTGGGCCCATGTCTGCATGCATTGTCTCCACTGGAGAATTTTCCATTGCCCACTTTAGTTAAAACTCCCCCAGAAACCGAGTCTCTTCCATTTTTGATAAGAGATGAGCTCTGAAAACAGCGGGAACCCTCTGAATTATGCAACTGTTTGCATCCTCTTAGGGGCAAAAGCAGAGCTGAGCAGAGCTGTCGAAGTGAACCAGCCATGACAGGCCAGCGCGCAGGGGGGGGTGCGGAGCATGCATTATGAATGGTGCTGAGTACGCCTCAGCTGGTGGAGCTGAGTGGAAGTGATGGAGGCAGATGAAATAGTGCCAACCTATTGGTCGCCGGTGGGTAATGCCCTTTGGTTTTACCCCAAAAACATCTCTCTAATTCACCCCCCTCCCCCTTACTGCCCACATCTTTCAACACCTGGTACGGCCTCAAAATGCTCAGCTGAAGTACAGAATTTACTTTTTTTCTTGGAATAAAACTTATGACACCACTTTATAACAGTAGTGCACAGACGGGAGAAAAAGGTTTATCATTTTGTTCGTTGGGAAAGTCTCATTGTGTGAGTGGGAGGTCTAGTTTTGGATCAAGCTGTGACCTGATTTTTACTGGATTTATAATATGCAATGCAAAGACAGTAAAACATTAAATGTCAAGCCACATTTTTTCTTAATTTTAATTATTTATTTTCCAACATCACTGAGGGTTTTCTCAGAGTTTGAATCGTAAATAAAAACATTTGACCCCCCCCCCCCCCCCAAAAAAAAAAGTTACTAATAAAGTTTCTAATAAAAATCACTTTTCATGTGTTTGATGATCATTTCTAGAAATTAAAAGCTTATTAAACATGTGATCTTTGAGTTTTGTCATTTTAATCTTCAAGAAACAAACTAAAACAGAAAACCTACAAGGCAAACAGAAAAACTTTTTGCACATTGTTTCTTCTGGCTTTTATTTTGAAGTTGACAAAAGTTACAGTTGATATTTATAAAATAAGCCTACCTATATCCAACAAAAACAGCAAATTTTATTTAGGCTTTTTACAGAACACTTTAGGACACAAAAGTAGTATAATTATGACAGTATTTTTGTTTACTTCTTAATTGATGACATTAAACCATGACAATTTCCTCTTTAAAAATCCTTCAGTTTTCCTGAGGCAGCTTTGCTTTATTAAAATCTTCCTGAGAACACGGGCCGCTCTGACGAGCCTCTTCACCATGTTTAATATTTGATTAAGTTAGTTCTGGTCATTGCTTTTCCTCCAGCTTTGAACTGAAGCCTTTCTTTCATTTTTTTTTAAAGAACATTTGTTTTCTTTCAGTTTTAAGTGACAAACTATTCATAAAGGAACATCTTTTACTGTAAATAAAGACAATGTACAGCGGGGAAAATAAGTATTGAACACGTCAACATTTCTCTCAAAAATCTAATCGAGCTATTGACATGAAATTTTCACCAGATGTCGGCATCAACCCAAGTAATGCACACATAGAAAGAAATCCAAACATTTATGTCCATAAATGAAGTTATGTGTAATAAAGTGAAATGGCACAGGGAATAAAATGGCGTATATATATATTATATAGCGCTTTCTACCTTCTTACAAAGGCCCAAAGCGCTTCACAGTCAGTCCCATTCACCCATGCACACACACATTCACACACTGATGGCGGCTCCGCTGCCGAACACTGGCGCCAACCTCCCACCAGAGGCAAGGTGGGGTTTAGTGTCTTGCCCAAGGACACTTCGACACATGGGCGTGCAAGGCGGGAATCGAACCTGCAATCTTACGATCATGGGTCGACCGCCCTATCGCTGCACCACGGCCGCCCCATAGAATAAGTATTGAACACGCTTACTGAAATTTATTTAATACTTGGTGCAAAAACCTTTGTTGGTGATTACAGCCTCAAGACGCCTCCTGTATGGAGAAACCATTCGAATCCATTGCTCAGGTGTGATTTTGGCCCATTCATCCACACAAACTGCCTTCTAATCTTCAAGGTTCCGGGGGTCTCTTCTGTGAACCCGGATCTTCAGTTCTTTCCAAAGATTTTCAATTGGATTCAAGTCTGGTGATTGGCTGGGCCATTCTAGCAGCTTTCTTTTCTTTGTCTTCAACCAGTTGAGTGTTACCTTGGCTGTGTGCTTGGGATCGTTGTCTTGCTGAAAGATCCACCCTCTTTTCATCTTCAGCAGCCTGGCAGATGACAGCAGATTCTGATCAAGAATGTCTCCATACTTTTCTCCAGTCATTATTCCTTCAATGATATGAAGTCTACCAGTACCACATGCTGAAAAACAGCCCCACGCCATGATGCTCCCACCTCCAAACTTGACTGTTGGTATGGTGTTTTGGGGGTGATGTGCGGTGCCATTTTTCCTCCAAACATGTTGTGTCTTATGACATCCGAAGAGTTCAATTTTGGTCTCATCTGACCAGAGTATCTTCTCCCAGAATGTCATGGGTTTATCCAAATGTTGTGTCGCAAACTCCAAACGAGCTTCAACATGCTTCTTCTTCAAAAATGGAGTCTTGCGTGGTGTGCGTGCATGGAGGCCATGGCGGTTGAGTGCATTACTTATTGTTTTCTTTGAAACAACGGTACCTGCTGATTCCAGGTCTTTCTGAAGCTCTCCACGAGTGGTGCTGGGCTGTTGGAGAACCCTTCTGATGATTGTTCTGACTCCTCTGTCTGAAATCTTGCAGGAGCTCCTGGCCGTGGCTGGTTTATGGTAATGCCGTGTTCTTTCCACTTCCGGATGATGGCCCCAATGGTACTCACTGGAACTTTCAGAAGTTTAGAAATGCCCCTGTAACCAATGCCTTCAGTGTGTTTTGCAACAATAAGGTTGCGTAGGTCTTTGGACAGCTCTTTGCTTTTACCCATCATGCAATGCTTCTTGTCTAACACCTTGCTGGTGAAAAACCTTTTTAAAAGGCATCAATCAGGACTATACCAGCTGATATTACTTTGCACTAATAGGGGGCAGGTTAACCTTCTGAATACTGACAAACTCCAGCTGCTTTCTTGGCTTGCCAGACCTTTTTACCCCTCCTTTTCTTCATGTGTTCAATACTTATTCCCTGTGCCATTTCACTTTATTACACATAACTTCATTTATGGACATAAATGTTTGGATTTCTTTCTATGTGTGCATTACTTGGGTTGATGCCGACATCTGGTGAAAATTTTGTGTCAATAGCTCGATTAGAAATATGTTTTTTGAGAGAAATGTTGACGTGTTCAATACTTATTTTCCCCGCTGTAAAAGTTAAGGACACCATATAAGAAGAGAAGACGGGAAAATCCTGAAAGGTATATAAAGCGGTCTCATAAGAAAATCCAAATGCTTTTTTAGTGTGGGACAGCAGCTTCCTGTTTACAGATGCCAAAGCGGAATCAGTTAAAGAGGAGATGACCCTTCTTATTGTGAAACACGGAGGGGGCTCTATTGTGGGCTGGGGCTGCTCTGCTGCATTCCTTACAGGGTGTCCGGGAACTACGCAGGACAGAATGTAATCTAATGCCTATCATTAAAAAAACAAAAACAAATGTATCCATCAAGAAATAGAATGGCGAGAATGAAGAGGGAGCTGAGCCAGAAAGCAAAGCTCTCAATTTAGCGGTCGGACCTGCTGCAGCGTCTCCAGCGTCTGGTCAATATGAGACATCCTTCTGTTGATCATTTGTTTTTCTCTTGGATAAATATGTTTACATCAAAGTTTACAAAGTGAGCTTTTCAAAGTTTTGATGCCAGTATTTTTACTTTTTTTTACTAATACTCAGTATTATTATTGACCCTGAAAAAAACCATACCGGTCGCTCACTAGTACGTACATAAAGGAAGTGAAAATAAAATACTCAAAAGTGGACAAAACCTGAATACAAACCATGACCTAAAATCTCAGGAACAAAAACAACGGAAATAAACTAAAAATTCACTACATTTTGAATTTAGTAACATAAATTGAATTTAAAAAAAAAAAACGTATTTTTTTATTTTTACAAATAATGATCAGCTTTAATTCAAAATCTTAGCATGACTTTCATGTAAAACAATTCATGAGTGGCATTAATTCTTCTGACAACTGATTTTAACATTCTAGAATCAATAAACACACAGAAGCACTTCAATCTGCTTAAATGAGACATGACACTATTACATTTTTTTTCCTGCCGATGCACAGCTAATATCCTGATCCAAAAATAAGTGTCTTTGTGTTCGTCACTAGATTGTAATAAATCAGAAAAGCTATTTTCCAAAGTAAAGTATCTGGATGAGAAGCGTCCGGAACGCCTGGAGTTTATTTAGTACGGATTGATTTAGAGTTCCTGAACAGGACGAGGCTCAGGTCCCTCTACTCTTAACTGCCCTGTTTTTGTCCATCAGATGAGAACCATGCCTTGGATCTGTGGAGTGAGAGGGGATGGAGAATGTGAGTTTAACCTGTGTTTGGATTTGAGTAGAGTGATTGATGCTGTGTGAGATTTACCAAGCATCCCTTTGTAGGAATTACTGCAGCGAGGAAAGCTCTGCTCGGAAGGTTAAACAAGCTGTAAGTGTGTCCATTAAAGGAGAACGTTTCTATTGTTTTCCTGTTCAGATTCTCTCTTCTAAGAGCTTCAGGCAAAAGTTTGTATAATTAAATAGTCATGCGATGGTAAAAATGTATAAATATAGAAATGTTTAGGTAAAAATGATCTTGACTTTGCTACACTGTTTTGAACCTTTTTTGTGCTTTACATACGTCAAAATCCTTTTTTTTTTTTTAGATTGGGTGGTGTTTACCAATGTTGGATTTTTAAGTTTATGTATCAACCCCAAAGCAAACCTCCCCTTTAGATGTTTTTTCAACTATGAACCCTCAGACAAAAAAAACAGATCAGAAAACCTTACAGTTGAAACAAAAGATTTTTACAAGATTGTTATGGAGCTTTATTCCTTTTTTTAGCTTTAGCTATTGCTTGGACGTTCTCTGGATTTTACAGTTCTACTCAAAATTGACTCTAACTGGACTATTTAAAAGAAATGTTTTTTTTTCAAATGCAAATAAAGCTACTTTTCTGAATTTAGTTTGAGACACTTTTTTATGCAAAGTTGATTGGGCCTCATGTGTTTAAGTTACCAGAACACAAACTAGCAAACATTATTCTTACTGATTTACGGCTGACATTTGTCATTATTATTATTATTTTTTCCTTCTGTGAGTTATTGTCTGATGTGGAAGAAAGGTCAGTTTGAATGCCAAACTTCACTTTTGCAAATGTCAAAGTTAAAGCTGCACCCAATCGTGTAGAAGGAGTCCCAACAAAACACACTTCCTTCATTTATTCATGAGTGATCTTCTAATGTTAAATTTATTTCAAACAGGACCTCTCTTTGAGTTGCCTGTCTGACAGTTTTCTTCAAACTTTGTAGACTCCAGTCTACTTAAGAGGGGTTTTATTTTGTAAACAGTAACATTTGCACAGCTAAACTGGATTTTGGAACAATCCTATTAAAAGTTTATCATAAAAAGTCCCCACTTTGTGCATTTTTTGATCTATGGTAAAAGTGTTCCCAGTTTTTATTCTGATCATGACATTTTTAGCTTAGCCAAAATTGAAAAGACTTGTGTGGTTTTCTAGGACATATTTTCTGCAGAGTGGCAAGAGTTCATTAGAAATTTGCCTCTGAGTTGTGACCGGGACCTCTGGTGCAAAGTAAGCAGGCCCCACTTCCCGTCATCCATCTGTTTACGTGCTCTCCCAATTGCTTCCAGCCCCTCACATCCCAATCTGACAGTACTGCTGCAACAAAAATGGGGAGCAATATTGCAACCACTACAGTTGTAAGCCAGATGCTTCAGACGAGGAAAACAAAGACGTACATGGATCTATTTGTCTGTAAGTGGAGCCATCAGAATGGAATAGTTGTTTCTTGTTTGAGATTTCTTTTTTCATCTGCTCCTGATTCACAACAATTTGAATAAAGAAATACTCAAAAAAGCAAATTTATTCTTAACTTTTTTTTTTATATACATATGTCTTCCATCATCAGAAAAATGTCCCAAGAACATGTTAAAACACCAAAAACACAATTTTCTTTGGAGTGGGTCTTCAAAAGCATTTTTTTAATGTTTACTCAACGTGCAGTTCAATTACCTGAAAGGCTCTACTCTGTTTCATTACAGTCCTATTACCAAACACAGTCTGTGTTGTCTTGTGTTATTGGGGGGGTCACTTACATTCCTGAAACGCTGTCCCAAAACATAAAGGGACTATGCTGAAAATGCCCACAACACAGTTAATAGTTTCTGTCAGATTATCTCATTAAAATCTTTCTGAGCGATCGTCCCCAAAATCCTCAGGTGAGTCATTCCAAATCCTAAATAAAACATTGCTGCTCTCTGTAATGTTAACATTGGCCTGAGATGGAGGCCATCTACAAAAACTCGCTCTCTTTATGACCGTTCTTCCCCTTTTATTTTGTCTCTGGAGAGATGTGAGCCTAACAGGCCTCCACGATATTTACAGATTAGAGATCTTTGTTTAGAGAAGCAGCAGAATGGTTCAGTTAAACATAGATTTCCTCTGTCTCCAAGGAGATCACAGCCACTTTTTATTTATCCTTACCACTAAGAGTTTTTTTTTAATCAACTGTTATTTGTTTATTCTTTTATTAACATTTCTGCAAAATGTTCTTTCACATAAAAGTGATCTTTGTTTTTACAAGTTGAGAATTTGACCTTAATGCTTAAGTTTGAAAAATGCTGCAACTTTATTTACAACTGTGACATTTCAATCGCCAACAGACTGTGTGTCTCTATAAATCTTCCGTGTAAAAACAACAACTTTCATGTAAAACTGTAGTATATTAGATAAACACGGAAGAACACATATATACTGATGATATTTCTGTTCTCATTTGATGCATAAAGTTTGATCCCTGATTTGATCCCTGACGCCATGCCCGCCAAAGGACTTTAACATCCCTGAGATCTTATCTAAGCATAAACAAAGTCAGATAATCTCCGCCGTCTTGTTTTTGTAATGATAAAAAGAGTCTCTTCCACATAATGATGCTGGGTCTGCAGCAGATCTACTTTTGCTAAACGAGTAAATCAGACGATCAAAAACTTTGTCCGAATTTTGATGTGACACTGGGCACTTCTACAGGATGGAAGAGACACACAGGACAGTTTATTGAAACTAACGTGTTAGCAGCTTCTAGGGATGCAACGATTTGGTTCAAACCTCGATTTACAGATACGGATTATGTTTCACAACACAACAACAAAAATCTTTTTTGTTTGCCACTAAGTGAGTAAAAATGAAGAAAACCCCTTCAGTTGACATATATACAGTATAAGCTTGGTGTAATGTAATAAAATATTTAGTATATTAGCACAACACACGTGTTTGACACTTTCAACATAAACATGTGTAAACAACATTGCAACAATTCACTTTCCCTACGATTCTGTGAGGATGGGACACTTTGTTTTGGTTTTGGTTGTGTCCTGTTTTGAATTGTTTAGGCTCAGGTTTATCCTGATTCGCAGCTGTCTTCATTTCAGTTATTTGCCCTCATCGTTCTTAAGTATCTGGTATCAAGTTCATCTTGGTCAGGTCATCTGCTGTGTCACCTTTTTGTTTCTCGCATGGTTTTGTCATGTTTCGGTTTATTTATTAAATGTCTGAGTTTCCACCACCAAGCCAAATCTGCTGCGTTCGGGGTCTTGCAGCACCAGTTCCTGACAGATTCAGTTCAATGGTGTAACACAAGGTTTGTTTTTTAACTGAGAAATGTGGCAGCCCCAGTAGCTTCCCCCTTAGCAAACTCTAAAATAGTTTGTTGTTGACAGTCTGTTGTCGTAGACATGAGTTTTCTCATTTCTACGATTTTCCTCCTTTCCTGAGTGAGCCTATATAAGTTGTTGTCATCAGTGTCTCCCTGCACAACACTTTGTGTTTTGTGTTTGAATTTCTGACCAGATCATTTCTACCTCTATAGTATTTTTGTCCTCAGTTTTTTCAACCTTGGATTGGAATAGAAACGGTTTGTTTCAAACAATCAAAGCAGAAATTATACAAAAATAAGACAACAGACATTTGAATCAATGCAAAGATATATCTAACTGTAGAATGATAAGTCATAAAAATTGATTAAATACACATACATTCAAACACACTAGTAAATAAAAAGTAAATAAATAAACAGTCTTGCTCTTTTGTGCATAGTTCATGACTCAATGAAACTATAAACTATGAAGATTGTCTGAAGGAGTTCAACAGATTGGCCTGAAAGGGAGTGGAGGGAAGTGAATTTATATAACCAAAACCCCGCTCTTCTCATTTTTATCTTGAACCTGAACTTCTACAGAGTACTGACTCTGTTACCTTGTTTGGATTCATCGCTGCTTTCTTGGTTCAGTAAATTCCTCCGCTCTCTTGCACTGACACACAAGAAGGATTTATAGACCTACTCCAATAAAAGTGGCCCTTTTTGTGCTTTTAACACGTTCTTCTGGTATTTTTCTCACGACTGAGGACATGTTTACAAATGTAAGATTAAAATAGCAGTTCTGAATATTTATTTGTTCAAATTGTTGTGAATCAGGAGCAGACAAAAAAGATTGTAGCTGTGATGCAAAAGCAACAGTCGACGGGCTACAAGCTCCCTGCTTCGCCCCGTTCTGATACATCCACTTGCAGACAAAAAGATCCATACGTCTCAGTTTTCCTAATCTGACCTGGATTCTGCATCTAACCTTAATGGCTGGATAGCTAATTTTTGCTGCTCCAGTAATGTCAGGTTGGGGGTGTGAGGGGCTGTAAACTAGCGGGATACAGTGTTAAAAGGTGGATTATGGGAAGTGGGGGGCGGAGTTGCTATGTTCCAGAAGTCAGAGCACAACTCAGAGGTGAACTACTGTCCCTCTGCAGAAAATATCTTCTAGAAAACGACACAGATTTTTTAAATTTTGGTATAATCGTAATTGAAAGACCGCTGGGAACATGTTTACAATAAATCAAAAGATTTTCCGAGTGCCTTAAAGATAAAAATAACTTTTAGTCTGGATTATGACTGCCCACTGTAACCTGACATGTAGGCTTCTGAGATGATTTTACTATGAAATCAAGGAATGACAATTACCAAAGAAAACTCACTCTATTATCACTCATTCTTCAGAGCAGGTTTATACTTCACTGCTGCTGTTGCTCCTCTAAATGGATATACAGGCTTTCCACAATAACAATTATAAAAAATGAATCAGAAACTTAACCACAAATGTTTTATTTTTGTTCAATTTTCTATCATTTAGTCTTTTGCATCACAGTTGAAGGATAGCTCAACCCCCAGTGTAATTATCTTCTATTCTCTTGAGCATCTTTATCTTTTCCCTCTTTTCCTGCTCTCTGCACTTTCCCACCCACCCTCCATCCCCATGAGAGGCTGGCAATAGAATCTTTCAATCTCATCGGCCTCTGCTAGATGGGAATCTGCTGCCCTTTGGTTTAAATAGCTCAACCCTCTGTGTTCCATATTCCATACACAAACAGGAAGTTAAGGCCTCATTTATGAGGGAGGATGCTGGGAAAGTGTTTACTTATTTTCCAAAAATTCCTTCGTCTGAATACTCCTAAGACACAATGTGTCTCCAATGTGTTAATTTTCCACGTATTTGACATGAATCTTTCACATACGTGGGTATTTCTGCACATTCTTGGATTCTCTGAAGTTTGTGTGACTCCATGAGAACACTGCAATTAAAACAGATTTAGTGGGTCATTTTTTAGACATGCTTGAAGAGGGGAGCAGGTCTTAAATCGTAAAGTAAATACTTTATTTTGGGCTGTTTTTGGAACACAAATAATGTCTTTGTTTCTGCAAGGCCCAGAATTATACTTCTGGCAGGGATTACATCAAAAGTGGAAAATAAGTCCAATAAACATGAATTCTTCTGTTTTTTGTACTTGGGACAACTGTACAACCACTACTAGCAATCGCTTAATTTGCATTGTGGACATTTTTTTTTCTTTTGACATCCAGAACTGATTAGGAGAGTGAAACTACTGCATTTATTGACAGACAGTTCATGACTTAGCTGTAATTAAAATAAATACACACAGTAGTTTATATCAGCACTGTGTTACTGGGAAATCCCACTGCAGTAAAGCAGCAGGCAAATTCTCATGGTCTTTTCCAGAGTGGTCTTTGACATGTGCTTCAGTGTTTCACATCTGGGCCAGGATGTAAAATCTGAAGGAAATGAGATTATTCCAGCTGCAATGAAAGGAGGGGATTCCATAAATAGATCATTGTGTTTTCTTTAGGTACCATCAATGGGACTGCATTTGAGACCAAAGAGAAACAGTTTTAACAGTTTTAACACACCTGCACCACAGCATCAACGAGAGATTAAGATCTATAAAGACAGACATTTAGTTTAGCCATCAGTAGCTGCGGTTATGTGTGCTAAATGTCTTTGATTGGATCAAAGATTGGATTAGAATTGAACTGTGAACATGGTCCCAGAATAACTTTATCCGATTATAACAAATATTTACATAGGAATAAATCATTTTGACATGCGTAGAACTCTCTAAAATACCTGAAACGGCCGTAGAAGAAGAAATAGCGAGTTCCGTTGTAAACAAGCAAAGCTGCAGCATAGAGCGAGACGATCTTTTAAACGTACTTTTGTCATTGCTATGATGAGTATTTAGGGCTTGTTCGCTCATAATTTTCTAAGTATGCCCATCCAGTGCTTTATTCTGGACTGCACAGAGCTGGAAGAAGGGTTAGGATTAGGCTGCCAAAAACATTTAGCTTTGGATGTACTTAAAACCTGTGCAGGCAATGCGACAATGTGCAGCCTGGCTACACTGTGGGAATAACATCAGCCTTTATTTTCTCTAGACACGGTAGGTAATACAAATTTTCGTAATTTACAGCATTTCTGCATTCAAAAGCCGCCTCCGCCAGCTCTCACGCCCGTTCCAAAGTCGCTAATCTGCTCAGAGACGCAGTCCTCCTGAGCTCGCTCACGCAGAGCAGCCAGGTGGACTGCGGTCCGTAGTCCGTAGTCTCCTCCTCCATGTAACTGAGAATGAGCGTTTTGCAGGGCAGACGCAACTGGAGATCCTGGGTGGAAAGCCACACCCACTGCCTAGTGGCCAGACTGGGACCCTCCTGGCAGTGACTGTTGGCCGGCTCTGTGGTCCTGCAAACGCAGAGAGAGAGTTGCAACTGAGCCGCCTCCCATGTCTACACACATCGGCAGAACCATGCATCCACTGCTGGCAGCTCTGATGGAGCCCCAGACCAGGGAAAGAATGATGGCTGTACTCCCAGCACGTATTGAAAAGGTGACAGGCCAGTGTACACTTTTATGAGCAGGAAAAGGCTCCAGTCCTCCTAATGGTGGTGGCAATACGTCCACAGGAATCTGACCATTGGATTGGGGATGGTAACCAGAGTTGAGGCTCAAGTTGATCCCCAAGCCTTTACACATAGCATGCCAGACCCGAGAGGTGAACTGGGGGCCCCGGTCTGACACAATGTTCTATGGAAGAGCGTAAAGCCTGAAGACATGGAGTAACAGCTGTTCTGCGGTCTCCAGTGCCATGGGTAGCTTGTGTAATGGGACAAGCCTGCATACCTCAGAGAATCTGTCTATGACCATCAGTATTGTGGTGCTACCTTGGGATCTTGGGAGATCTGTCACAAAGTCTACTGCGATGTGTGTCCATGGGCGATGAGGAATCGGAAGAAGTTGTAAGAGGCCGGCCAGACACTGCTGAGGTACCTTTGCCATTTGAAATGTGGCACACTGAGTGACGAACTAGCCTGCAGATTAGACCACCAAAAGCTGTTCGAGTTTAGTGACTGTGTGGCGGCAATACCTGGTTGTCCAGAAGCTGGGGTATGATGCAAAAAGGGTAGGACCTGTTGGCGATGAGATGGGGGCACGTACACTTTGTAGTGTAAATACAATAGGCTAAGCATGTGTTCATGCTCAGTGCAGACAGCTTTAGACAGCAAATGTAATGATGCCAGTGACCAAATGTAGAAGTGTTACAATTGTCTTTATAGAAATATCATTTGAAAAATAAATGTAAAAATATATAACCCATTGTTTCACACCAATCCAGCTTGGCTTCAGGTCTTATTTTTGATTCTCTTAAATGTATTCATGAGGAGTGCCAGTAATTGGACAAAGTATTCATGTAACGTCACAAACGCACACAGCTACTTTCTAGCTCAGTGAGTGGGTGAAAAAGCTTCAAAGTTTCCTAGGACCTCCAAATGGATGTTTGTCTGTACCACAGAGGACATGGGGAACACAAGCTAAGTGCTTCAGCAGCGGCTGATGCTAATGCAGAAGGACAGACTCAGCCTGGCGTGAAGCAGAAGAGTGCTGTGTGAGGTGACTTATGGGACAATGGGGCCGCTTTTTGCAAATAAAACATGAGGCTTATCCAGAGCCTCTGAACTATACAGTCTCAGCTTCTGTCAGGTGTTTGCGGGTGGTTTGTGGGGGTGGGTCAGATTTAATGGCCCCAATTCTCGGGTTTCTTCTGTGGATGCAGTTGAGGTACCAAAATATCAATATTTTGCTGTATTCATCAAAGGATGAGAATTCTGACATCTGCTTTTTCCCTTTTGTTGCACAATTGGGATATTTTTTTAATCATATTTTTAATGTTACAGAGCTCCATCTGGCACTAAACCAGATATCATAAATACTATGATATCATTAGAGAATTAAAAAAGATTTATTGTAATTAAAGGTTGGAGTTTAAGGAATCTCATAAAAGGGCAATCATCTATTTGGACCTTTCAGAATTTAAAGTTATGGTAATTTCTGGACATGGGGACGTTTCTGTTATGTTTAGGTATTTTGTTACATTTTTTGAAAGGGGGAGGGTGCAACTTTACATTTATGTGTCAATGCCATAAAATATTAAGTGTTTCTGTCACAAATAAATATATTTAAGGCTCAAAAAACAATATTTAAATACATTTTAGTCAAGAAGGAAATGAAAGTGGAAATTTTACTACGTCCATTTCAACACATTTTCACCTTATATAATTAATTTGCCACGACAACAATAAGCTGCAATAAAATATGTTCATCTGCCTTGATAACTAACCAGGCAGAAATCATTCATTTATCTTCCAAACCTGTTTTGTCCCTTTTGAGATCACAAACTTCTTTCAGTCACTCGTGTTGGAAGGCAGGGTTCATCCTAGACAGGTCGCCAGTCTGTCGCAGGGCCACAAATCACACTCACATTCACACCTACGGACAATTTAGAGTAACCAATTAACCAATGAAGCATGTTTTTGGATGGTGGGAGGAAGCCGGAGTCCCCGGAGAAAACCCACACATGCACGGGGAGAACATGCAAACTCCACACAGAAAGGTCCCCCATTGGTGTTCTGATTCAGGTCCCCCAGCCGGGACTTGAACCGAGGCCTTCGTGCTGTGAGGCAAGAGCGCTAACCACTGTGCAGCCTATGTCTGATGTCTGTTTTTTTATTTACTGTCAGCTAAATAGCAGCATCCAGACACACTGTTGTCTTTGAGATTCTACCATAGAAAAAATATTTTAAACCAAAACTGCATCCTCAGTAAATAAGGTATGGCATTATGTGTCTGTGTGAATGAATGGAGAGTTAGCGCTCTTGCCTCACAGTGAGAAGGACCCTGGTTTGTATCCTGGCTGGGTCCTTCCCGTGTGGAGTTTGCTTGTTCCACCTGTGCATGTGTGGTTTCCTCCTACAGCCCCAAACATGCTTCATAGGTTAACTGGTGATTCTACATAGCCCCTAGGTGTAAGGTGTGTGAATGTGTGCGAGTCTGTGAATGTGTGCGTGAATGTGTGTGAATGTGTGCATGTGTGTGAATGTGTGCAGCCCTGTGACACACTGGTGACTTGGTCAGGGTGAATACCGGCTTCACCCAACAGTAGCTGGATGGACTCCACCAACACTGTTGCCCTAAAAAGGATACAGCAGGTTCAGTGGATGGATGGATGGATGGATGGATGGATGGATGGATGGATGGATGGATGGATGGATGGATGGATCTTTAAACTAGGATGGCACTATAGATTTGATGTCACTGCTTTGGAGATATAATGTGTTTTATGTTGTGGGTTGTTGTTTTTATTTTTGCCTTTAAACTTCATTGTTTTACCATAAAGCCCTTTAATTAGCAGTGACAAGGCTAATGTCAAACAATTGAACTACAAACGACTGAAATGTTTCAAGCAAAACTGAAAACAGTCTGAGAAACTATCCGTATAGTTCAGTAACCTATAGAATTACATCGACCAGAAAACGTTGCAGTCAGTTTTGTAAGAAGGTTGCACTCTGGGAAGTGGGAGACACCTTTTGTTTGATTTATTGAGGTTAGAGGAAATAATGCTGTTATCCAAACCGCTGACCCATCATTTTTGTCAACAGTGAAGAAAAACTGTTATTTGAAGTTCCATCATGGCAGTTGATCTGTTGTGACGACCACTAATCAGCAGAAAGGAAAGGCAGAACATTGCTCATTTGCCAGAATGCTTCAAAAGTCTTTTTGTTTGATCATGGATATAAAAAATATTAGAGTTTTTAAATAAATTTAAAAAACATTTCCTAACATCTATATATGTCAATGTGCATAAATTTGAAGAACTGACACTTAAATCAGACCTACATCACTTTTACCCGCCTCCATGCTAGACTGTTAAGATTAGGTGTGGTGCTAAAAGGCTCTGCTTGATCCAGACTAAGACTCCATCTTTCATTCAGAAAGTTACATTAATTTTCTTTAAAGTATCTTTAAAAGAATTCCCTTTTTTCAGTCTGTCACAACTGTTCCCATCTTTTCTTTTTCCATCATCATCATTATCATTGATTTATTTATAAAGCACCTTCCACCACCAGCCAAGGAGCCCCCAAGTGCTGCACACAGGGAGAAAATAACATTGTACAGTCATAAAACATGAAACAATTAAAAGCATGAAAAAAAATTAAAACATTTTAAAGACTAGAATAGAATAAGAAACATAAAAAAATGCAAACAGAGATTCAAACCAGAATAAAAACAGAGCTAGGCTGATGCTAAAGTGCTGAAATGGAGGAACAATTCTACACCTTAGATTATAATAGTCCAGATTACTTAGACATTGTTTGTTATTGTAATTCTTTTTTTTACTTTAGCAAATACCTGAATGTTTCTGGCAGTTAAAAAACAAAAATCTCATTGTGGTTCTTATTAGATGTCATATACAATCAGAGATATTGAGTTTAAAGTACTCAGATAACTGTATTTTTCTTTTCTTTAAAACAGTTTTGTAGGACTTTAATGTTTACAATTCATTCCTGCTTATGTGAATGAATGAAAAAATGACTTTGAAAGTCAAATGTTTTCAATCCTTCGTTTTGCTGAGCTAACATGTGACCAGATCCAAATTAAAGATCTTCTTTCTTTAAAATCACCTCCGCCGTCATAAAGAAACTTGTGCTTTGGGGACAGGAAGGAGTGGGCTTTGTAACAAACTTCACATCCTAAATTCAACCACTAGATGTTTCAATACGGAGAAATCTTGGGCACAATTTCCTTTTGATACAGTAATATGTGCAGAAAACAAAAATGTATGAATCTTTGGGGGTTAAATTCTTGGTCGGCGACGACGTCTTGCGTGTGTGAAGACACCGCTGGTGGAGGTTAAGGGATGAAGAACGGGCTGGGGGAGGGCCGGAAAAACCATATGGAATGCAGAGAATTAAACATTCATACATATAAGGGAAATTTGCTTGTGTTTGGCTGAGAAAAAATGCGGGTAATTTAGCTATTGGTTCAGGATGAAGTCATGACGATGAACAGCTGTGAAGGGAGGTGGATCTTCCTTATTAAAAGTACAACAAAACTTCACAAATAAGGCTAATTTTACTGGGTACATTTACACAAAGATATGGGATTATAGTGGTGCTGCAGCATCTTCGAGTTTAAGACTAACTGCTGAGAAGGCTTGAAAAGAGTAATTATAAATATTTATTTGCATGCAAATATTTTTAACTCAAGAGCAAAACTATTTTTCTTCACATGTTACAAATAAATCCTGAAGAAAGGCCTAATTTCAGGAAATAAAAGCTATGCATATTTCTTAATTTTGAAAAATGTGCTCATCTTTTTCATCACTATATTAATATATTTTCTTTTATTCTATAGTGAATAAAAAGAACAGAACACAGGAGGGCAACGGATCCAGAATTTCTAAACATACTGGCCTGCTGTGTATTAAAACCATGTGCTGAAGGCTGCTGCAGTTGTACGTTTTAAATATATTAACAGTCACTGAGCGGCACGATCAATTTTTCATAAACTGGGAGTGTTGGTAAAATGTCTTACAGAGCGTAGGCAGAATTTCTGAGTTTTTTTTTTTCCTTTTTAAAAGTATGAGCTATACTGCTTTAAGAACTCCTCTTTTTCTTTTGTTTTATTCTAGAAATGTATACATTTGTGTTTTTTTAGCTGTCAAAATATGACGCCAAATGAAAATTGTATGGGAAAAAACACAGTGGCCAGTTTAAATTCAATTTAAATCTGAAGATACTGATAAGCTAGTTTTTAATGCATTAAAGTATGATTTGAAATCCTTGTGACTTCATTGCACATTTTTGTTGTTTATCTAAATAATACATTTAGATTTGGTGTAAAGATCCAGCCTGATAATAATGAAGTTCCTTTGTAAATAAATGTGGGTTTTCTCTCTGTGTGAGCTTCATCTCAGATTGACTCCATCCCCTCCTCATGTGTGGGCAAACCATCAAGCATGTCTACCACTTGGTTGGGGTGTTCAGAAACATGTGAAACCGCAGAAGAGTGCCTCTATTTTTAGATCTGATCCAGAACTACAGCAGGAACACTTCCGTCCACTTGTCCCCCTCCACCTCCTTCTGGCCCTGTCGGCCTGATTGTGTTCCTATACAAAGTCAGGAAACCGTCTGGCCTTTGAGAGCTGCCTTGTTGTGAGGAAACACGCTACATGTTGGGCTTACGTCCAGGGCTGGGCCTCCAAACACCACACAGGCTATTTGTTTCTCCACCCACATCCCTCCTACAGCAACCCAGATCCAAAAGATACAAATATTCACTCTTGACATTACTTTAAACCATTTGGCCACATGCAGAGCCAAGAATGAAACCCGTTTTACTTAAAGCTTTATGGCTTTTAACAAGGCCTGACATTTAAATTTTGCAAAATAAAAGACAATAAATAATATAATAAATAATAATATGTAAAATACTAAAAACAAATAATGTGTTTGCATTTCAAGTATTGAAACTGTTTGTGTCTTTGTTTAATAAAATAAATACACATAAAACAAAAAACAAGGATTTTATTTATCTAGAAAATATTACCCAAAATGGGCAACTCATATTTTTTCAATATGTGGTGTCTCTTGTAAAAAACAAAAACAAAATTATATATATATATATATATATATATATATATATATATATATCTGCCTGTCTGTCTTAATCTCATTTCATGAAACAGTCAAATATTTTAAATTTAAAGATAGAAATAAAATCCCAAACATTAAAAAAAAAAATCTCTTTGTTTTTTAAAATAACTCAAACAATAATAAAATATCTAGGCCTATATGGATTGAAAAAGTCATAATATTGTGGTTTAATGTTTAACAAAAAAGAACCCAATTTTCCAATTTAATTTTTTTTTTTTAATCCTCGTTTGTTTTTTTGTAGATTATTACCTGGGTCAACATGTTTCACAAAATGCGCACCTTTTGGTTAATGGAAACTTTCAAAAATGTACTGTTCATTTATCCATAAAAGGATCTAATATAGATATTGTTTCCTTTAAATGAGAAAAGAAAATACTGTCTAACGCAATAATTTCGTTTGATGAAAAAATATATACATATATAAATTAAAGGAGTGTATTCATTATTTGCTCAGATTTGAACGTGGGACTAAGCAAAACGGGAAAAAAATAAGAGAAAGAAAAGGGGTGGGGAACACCGTCATAGGCATTTTTGTATTATTGTACTTCTTCATTTTGTTGTTTTTTGTAGTGAGAATGTCTATTTTTTTTAAGCATCAGGAAGCTGGGGTGACAGGATGAGACTGTTACCCCTGCAAAGATCTGTGTGGGTCCCATGGAAAGGAGCGGAGGAAACCAGGCCTTTGCGCAGCAGCTGAGGCGGATCTGCGGCTTGATTACGGCTCAAAGCAAACTCCATCATAATTGATGACCTAATTGAAAAGCAGCGGGAGGAGGAGGAGGAGGAGGGTGAGCGGCGGGAGGGGGCAATCACGGGAGGGAGGAGAGAGGGAGACGCGCTCCAATGAAGGAAAAGTTTACTTATTCTTCCTCCGCACAGTCCCGCAGCTGAGGGCATTGATGTGAGCGCAGAGGCTTCTCGGTTTTTACGCGCACTTCTTTTCCCCCCGTCTCTCACCCGCACGCACGGAGCACACGTCCACCTTGTCACCTTTCTAGTTTAGCGCGCGCGTCTGCATTTCTTTTCCTCCTTTCGCCTCCTTTTTTATGAATGATTCTCTCTCGTAAAACCTGTACCAGCCTTTCCTCGGATACCGCACGTCCTCCTCACCTCGACACATCTCTCCTCAAGTTCAAACGCCACCAGGACTTTCACTGCAGCTTCAGACGCACTTTGGGGAAATATCACTCGACCAGGAAAAACCTGATCCTTTGCGCAGCAGCAGCAGCAGCCGAAGCGACGGTCGACATGAGTCTGAAAGCTGACGCAGAGCCGAACAACAACGTTTCCATCGAGGAGGAGGTGAGTTTCTGTCGACTTCGTCCTCTTCTTGAGGTATACACTCAGAACCCGGATATGGTTTTCTTAAATGCAGAAAAAAAAACTTTTAGGGAACGCGTACTAAGGAAAAATTCTGACACTTCCCTCTGAGTCCTGTGAAGTTCCGCTTTATTCCAATTTTCTCCCCCAACACAATTTATATTTGTGCACTTGTGATTTTTCTTTTATTTTTGCTTGTCATATTTCACCTCACTCCCCTCCTAACAGGCCTTCCAAGAAGCGCAGTAATGGTGGCAGCTTTTAATTTTACACCCCAAAAGTTTTTATTAAATATAAAACAAGCTTTTGGTTCAAGTCAACATTTGTTATTGCCTTACGTTTTTGCTCCATGCTATAGTGAAAAAAATAACAGGCTTCATAATATATGGGAAAAAAATCCATCGTCCAAAATGTGTGCGAGAAGCTTTGTGCTTCTCCTGCTGTGTGGTCAGTTTCCTTTTAATGACTCCTCATGGAGGGGCAGTGAGGGAAACTCTGGCCCTTTTGTTGCTCTGCCTTTGTTCCCATTGTCTGGTGACATTAACTTGTCCGGCCACTTGACTTTTCTTTGCCTCATTTGTGTTCATTAGTTCTTAAAGTTGAGAGGCAGCATTCTAAAACTCAAGAAGGGTAGGTTAAAAAAAAGATGCTGAATGCCAGTTAAGCTTAATCTAAAGTGACTATAAATCTGAAATTATGATGGGGCTTTAATGTCTGCACTTCTTTAGGTTTAAGATCAAGTTTTCGTCTGACAGGTCTGGAGGGATCATCTCAGCTGATTGGGAGTGGGTAATTTTTTTTTTTTTGCATGTCTGTTGCAAAAAGCTGGGAGCTGCTGCTGTGCAGCACCTGAAAAATGCTGGAGGGCCAGCAGGGTTGAGATGACGGGTCAGAGGAAGGAAATGGTGTCATGCCGTGCGCCGTTGTACATTGCTGTTCATCTGGCAGCTCCATTGTACTGATAGCCTCCCCACCAGCTGAGAACTAATGGGACTCGCAACGTTGTTTATATTCCAGCCACCCAAGAAGACAAACCCTGCTCAAGAGATGACATTTGGACTGACAAGACTTTACCTTTTTTTTAATTTTTTAATTTTTTTTTTTTTATAATGTTTTATTTCTTTGACACATTTTCAATGCATTTAGGTTGAGATGTACCTTTATTGTTCCGTCCACATTTAAAATGAGACTGAAAGCGGTCACTGTCAGTGCAAAAAAACATGTCCGAAATATAAACATGACAGTCGTGGAGGTAAGAAAATATTGAAGTTAAAAAAATATTAATGCATATACACATAAAAGTATGTGCCAGGTTATTTTGTAAGGTTCTATAAATAAACCTTCAAGGGATTTTTAGGCAACAGAAAACTTTTATTGAAGAAAAACGCAGGTAAATATTTAAAAATGTATATATATCTAAATATATCCTTTGGGTTTTAAAACCTTAGCATGTAGAGGTGGATATGCAGTTTAGTTTAACAATATTTATAACATTTTCCTATTTACCAAAAAGCTCTTCATCTGCAGGATTTTAATTCACCTTTTCCAAATTTTGAGCTGCCTTTGACTCTGGATCCTGTAATACATGTGCTATTTTCCTAATATCCAACTTTGATAACTATCATGTTTCTTATAGCTGAATCTGATGCGTGGTGTTTTATACCTGCAGCCCAGACAAATGTCACTGGATGAATTGCAGCTTGTTTTCTTTGCAGGTACGAACCCTGTTTGTCAGTGGTCTTCCAGTTGACATCAAACCTCGGGAACTTTACCTCCTATTCAGACCTTTTAAGGCAAGTTATTGCAACTTTTTCTGGATTAAATAAATCATTGAATATCAAAGTGAGATTTTTGTAAATTAAGCTTTTAAATGTTTGCATTTTTTTAAATTACAAGTTAATTTAAAAAAATATTTAAGCAAGGGAAATTTTACTTGAGCAATGAGAAGTTGGGCTTTGTTTAGTCCTCAATGCTTTGCTTTATTTTGTGGACATTTTAATTTGTCATTAATGAAAGTTCACATATTAGCATATGGAAATGAGGCCACATCATTGTTCCATCAATGGCTTTTTTCCCTCCGCTCCTTGCATGGCCTCAGTGTCCACAAACATCCCTCCCACCTTTGTCCTAACTAACTAAATTGGAAGTGGTATCCCTCGCACATGGATGGTCTTGTGGAATGTGTAAATGAGTAGCTCTTGCTGTTGGCCAACCAATCCTGTGACCCAGCTCACCCCGCATAAGGATATTTGATTTTTCCAACATTTTGAATCTGGTGAAACTTGGGTATTAAAGCAGCTGATGTTGTCTTACAGGTAAAACCTATCTGCAAGCTAAATGAGCTTTATACATTATTATTGAAGGATTTTATGATAAATGGTTGCATTTATCATTTGGTGTCCCACTCTAAATAAATTCAGCTAAATCCACTTTGAGCTGATGCCAAGGATTCACAACAGGGGCAGAGGGTTGTTTCGTTTTCCATGACTGTAAATCAGGATTAGGAAAGATCCCTCATTTCATTTCTCTGGTGGGGCTGTTTTTTCATGCACGTCTTTAGCTCTTCTGAGGTGTTTTAAAACGCATGCATGAAACTGGGGCCTTTGTCTGCAGTCGTGCTTTATCTCAAAATGGACAAAAAAAGTAGTTCATCTTAGAACATGTTCCTAACTTATCAGGCTCCACATAACCTTGCGTGTAGCTTTGTCAGGAGATTTAACTTTTAAAAGTTGCTTCATAGAAACCATGTTTCTTAATGTAACTTACAAGTTGGACAGTTTGAGACAAAGCCTTGCTGATCTGCTTCTAAAAGTAAACATAAAAATGTCTCGTTTGTGCTTGACTGCCTGCATGTGATTTCTGGGTAGATAATTGGGTATCTTTGTTCCCACAGGGTTATGAAGGTTCACTGATTAAATTAACGTCAAAACAGGTAAGGTGTCTTCATCGCTTTCCCAACATCTCTTTTCCCAAAATTTCTTTTCCTTTTTATTTTTTTGATGAAAGACATTTTTCCTATTTCAAATATGGATTTTTGCTTTTCCACGTGTTGCCCTTGGAAGTGCAAATCACAACAATTAAAAAAAAAAAAAAATCCAGAAACCAAAACAATGAAAAGAATTAAAGAGTTTTTGAAAAACGCAAGTAATTTTCAGAAATCAAAGTGAAGTGTTAAACGAAATACTTGAAGAAACCAGAAAAAGTAGGTACTATGGGCCATCAATTGGATGATTAAGTTGATACTTTTACAAGTTTTACTAGAACAGAGTATATCAGCATCGCTTCATGGCACATGACCTTTGGTTGAAATGATGGACAAACGTCGTCATCCAATCAGCGATGTCTTATAGTTACTTTTCCGGTTTAATTAACATTTCATTTTGATTTTTAGACATTCGTTTTCAAAAATGTATCAACATATATATGGTTTATTTATTTATTTATTTTAAGAAATGCTGTTTGCTTTGTATTTTTGTATTTTTTTTTTGTCGTGATCTTTGTGTTTAGCGTTTTTGGTGTGAATTGCACCTCAGGGCCACCGTACTTTTTTAGATTTGTTCACGTTCACATTAAATTGATTCATAATATTTCACAATGGATGCTGTATTTTGTCTTGCAGCCTGTCGGGTTTGTAACCTTTGACAGTCGCTCTGGAGCTGAAGCTGCAAAAAATGCACTGAATGTAAGCATCGACTGTATCTGTGTTTTCCCCCTTCTTACTGCTACTGGATTTGTTCTAACATTTTGATTTAAAGCAGCAAAAAAGTTGGGATTTCATTTAAAAGTAAAAACTTCTTTCCATTAAGATTTCTGAGTCAAACCGATTTTCTCTTACAATTCAATGGCAGGGACATTTTTGGAAAGAGGCCAGAAACCCATAGCCTTACGGTAGTTTACTTTGACCTTGATACACATCCTTCTTAGTCTGATTATAGCTTTCCTTATTTTGCAAATCACTGCTTAACTATAATTCTTGTTCTATAGCCACATGTGTAGTGTTATTTGAACACATCTTCAGTAGTGTTTTTATTTTGTCACCCAGTAGCCCACGTTGGCAGTATCTAACACTTCTCTCTTATAGCCTATAGCCTTCCTTATGAGCATCACCTCTTAGACACACCAGCAGTCGCACACACACATATACACCAAAATATGACTCACCTGCATGTGGGCACTATGCTTAGGGCACAAGAACACAAGCAGGGTAAAACCACCAAAAAGAAAAGATTCTCGGTCTCTTCATCGGCCCTCTTCCTCATCTCCTTCTGGTTCACGCTGAGGCTGAACTCCTCCAGTCGCCTCTGCTGTTCATTTTTGCATGAGAAGAGATGCAGGCTTGCTGACATTTTTTCCAGGCTTCCTTCAGTCTACCCAGCTTCCGTGAGGGCAACAGGTGGGGTGATGGTTTTTTTGTTTTTCCCTTTTTTTTTTTTTCCCACACCCCACCTGTGCCGCACTAAAGGGAAGCCTGAAGGATCCTGTTGAAGCACTGCCTCAAGAAGGAGGGCCATGTGAGACCGAGCATGAGCTCCTCAAGCTCAGCTCGCCATCCTTAAAACAATCCTGCCTCAATCTCTCCCCGCAGGGTATCCGTTTTGACCCCGAAAGCCCCCAGACCCTGCGCTTAGAGTTTGCTAAAGCCAACACCAAGATGGCAAAGAGTAAGCTGATGGCCACACCGAATCCCACAAATATCCACCCCGCTCTAGGACCACACTTCATTGCACGGGACCCATGTAAGTTGTACAACTGCAGCACTCCAGCCGCTCATCCACTCTCACCTCGGCAATGCCGGTGCTTAATGAGCCTTGCTGCCCTACACTGAAACATAAAGACTGAGACAGCGGGTGGGGCTTGTGACAAACCAGGAACTAACTCATCCCCTCATGCATGCGTCACAAATTCTCTACAGCTTCTTTTTAACCTGGAACTGCAGGGTTTAGTCTGCAGGGGCATCATTAATCTGCCTACACATCTGCCGGATTTGTTAGGTTTAGACAGATTTTGTTATTTTTGTTAAATGCTGAGCTACTTTTAGACCAGACTTTACTTAAATTTATTAGTGTGGTGTGGTAAAGGAGTCAGTTTTAGCTTCATAACAGCCAATAATGGAGCAATGAATTTTCCCGCATTAGTACAAACCGCTTAACTCTCACTTTGGTGTTTTGGCACATCAAGTTTCTATTTTGTTTTTTGTTTTTTCCCCTAAAATTGGTTCTACTTCAAAAAAGTGACTTTAAATTAGCTGGAATATTTTACTCCTTTTTTTTTTTTTTTACTGTGAAATGAAGTCTGTTCTGGAAAGTTTTGCAGTTTAGGGCTGAAGTGTTTAAAGTCTCACTCCGATCATTTTTTTATAAATTTTAATTGTTCCCAGTAGTTTAATTTAGACAAAATCCAAAAACCTGTTTTCTATGACAAAGTTTCTGCAGAGGAGTTAATTAGAAATTCGCCTCAGTAGTAGGCGGAGCTGTTGGTGCGGCGTAAGCCCACCACCACTTCCCGTCATCCATCTGTTTACACTCTCCCGCCAGCTTACAGCCCCTCACAACACCAACCTCACAGTAGCTGTGCAACAAAAATGGAGAGTAATATTAGTGCCATCCAGCCGTATAATTTTGAGCCAGATGCCATCTCCGATGAGGAAAACAGACATCACAACCTTTTTTTTTAAATTGGAAAAAAATTTGTCTACTCCTGATTCTTTACAATTTGACTGAAGAAATGCTCAGAAATACAATCTTAAGCTTCATTTTCCTTAGAAACATGTTAAACAACAAAAAGTTGTCATCAGAGTGGGTCTTTAACTGAAATCAAACCACAGGGACAAGACTGCATGTCAACCATTCAAAAATAAACCTAGATAGTTTTTCTTTTTAGGTATACAGTAAGAAATTGTAAAACATTAAAATGACAAGAATCACAATGGAAATGTATTTGATTTACAGCTTGTACAGTATAAAAGTGGGTCTGTTGGCTTGTTTCCTTTCACACTGTTCTACCCCAGATGATCTGACGGGGGCAGCACTGATTCCAGCATCCCCAGATGCCTGGACCCCTTACCCTCTGTACACCACAGAGCTGACCCCAGGCCTCCCCCACGCAGCCTTCACCTACCCAGCTGCTGCTGCCGCTGCGGCAGCCCTCCATGCCCAGGTGAGAGACCCACCGGTGTTTTTCTGGTCTTTTTAAATCTCAAGTGTACAGATAAATGGGAAAATGTACATGAATATGGTTTCACTTTTAGATGGCGCAGACCTTTGTGTGGCTGAAAATGGCGCGGTCAATTGAGATGGTGTGATTGCCAATTACAGATGGAGGGTTAATTTTATCCTAATCAGATTAGCATTGACTTTGGCACTACCTTAAGCATCTAGATGATCGTCATTCATCCAGGTGACGTATTGAAGTTGAGGCATGGCTTCTGGACCTAATCTTTGACAGGTAAAGCTACTTGGATGGGTGAAACATTTCCAGATGTACAAATGCCATGGCTCAATTTCAAGACTACTCTAATTGTTAAATCCGTTGAATGTTGAAGTTGTTGAACAGCAAGCTTTTAGGATTTCTTTTGTCTTTGCTGTTAACGGTGGTAAATTAGAAGAGATACAGGGAAAAAATGTTTTTCTGAAAGCAGGTTGAACTTTAGGTTTTGCCTTCTTTGACCATCTTTGCTCTGAAAGAGGTAAAAGCTGTTCTGCTATGAGCTCCAGGAAGAACTGTTAACCTTTTGGTAAACGTTGAGGTTTAGATAATACTGTTCAGTTCTGCCACAGCAATCTCTCAAATCCAAACAAAGGGAATTGTTAGTGATGCAAGTTCATGTTTTCTGCGTCTTTGGGAGGTAATTGTCCTGCCGATACTTGGATATGAAGTGGCAGAAACAGCTGCTCAGTCTCTGCTTTGTGAGCTGCGATCCCAATAGGGTGGTGTAGCTATATCTACAAGAGAAGCGGCGGTGGGTGGGAGGGCTCTCAGTAACAATGGAAAATATTCCTCTTGGGTCATTTAAAGTTCATTCAAGCAACTTCCTCTTGCAATATAAAACTGCAGGGGAGTCTTGCACTGCAAAGCAGGCAGTTGCCACGCAGGCCGCCCTGCCTGACACAAGAGGCTGTGGAATGTGAGGTATTTGCTTGAAGAAATTGTCAGAGCCGATAGTCTTCTCTGGAGGTGCCAGCTAACTGTCCACCTTTCTGCTGGAACAGAAGCTGAGCGGGTAGATGTAGAAAGAAGCAAATATTTAATGACGTTCTGCTGAAAGATCTGACTCTGAAATGACCCTCCGCCGACTTTCTGATTTTCTTTAGGGAATGATGAATGTCAGGGACTCTGGAGAAGCAAAGCTTTCCTCCTGTGGAAATTCATAAGCCGTCAAACCTCCACTCCATTTTTATGCTCGTTAATTACTCGGATGATTGTCTTTAGTGAGCAACTATGTGGCCCACACTCTGTTGGCTTTGCTGAGGGTTTAAGGGAGCCAAGCCTCTAAACCTGCCAGTAAAATCATCCATCAAACCGTATGCATTCAATTTGCTCAGCTAAAGCCTGGTTTTGGTCTGGTGAACATTGCTATGTTTGTGTTTCTTTAGATGCGCTGGTACCCTTCTCCCTCTGAGACTTCCCAGCCTGGATGGAAATCCCGGCAGTTTTGTTAGATATTTAGTGAGTAACCTTTGGTCAGTGTTTTGTTCGTTTCTTTGTTTTTGTTTTTTTCTTTAACTCCCTAGATCCTCAACCCTCTGCTCACCTGTTATGTAATGAGAACAAGTTAGTAATCTAATCTAAAACTACTGATGAGTGTTTAGGAGCAAAGTGCAGGACTGACGGTTGGTTAAAAAGATCTGAAATATTTATTGGTGAGTCAAACACTTATTTTTAAGTTTAGATAAAAGTGAAAACTTGTATATTGTTTCTTTTTTCGCTCGGCATTTAGTACAAAACAATTCAAGCCCTGGGTAGAGATGTCACATGGTGCCAAAAGTTATGAATGGTGGGGCTCTCTGGGATAAAATGATCTTCAGCTTTCTGTAAAAAACAAAATATAAGTAGAGATTTTGTGTTCATTCTCGTTTGAAATTCTGCAAACATCCTAGCTCAAAAGACGGTGGCATGTTACAACTTTGCATCTGATGTCGTCACATTCTGGCTTTAGGACTTGCTGTGAATTAGCGTGTATGTCGTCATTCAGAGGGAGAGTAAATCTTTGATGTTAGAAGTTTAAAGTAACAGAATGTAGTTGATCTGTTCCTTACCAAGTTGACACTTTAATCAAACATTTGGCCAAAACGCACGAGCTGTTTGGTTGTGGTAGCAATTTCTTCAGGAGGGACTCTTTGTTGAGCAAAGCTGTTGTCAGTGTAGTGTGCATGATGAAAGTTTAACAATTTTTAGGGATATTTACATTTTTGACGCAAATAAATGGCTTCAAAGCTTTTTTTGTTTGGGAATATGATGGCTATATTACGATCACTGCTTAGGGGGCGGGGCTTGTAGGTAGATGTTTGATAGGTTGGCTCATTCATCTGCTGAACTCTAGGATCGTAGCTGTTTGCTGGTGCAATTCCTCCAACTGGACACATATCTGCATGAAGTTGAAGTTTAATTATTTAACAATTTGACCAAATTCAAGCTGGGACTGAATACATCATAATACATTCTAACTTGATTTTATATGCATTTCCATATTTTGCTCACCAATTTAGTGAAAGCCAGAGGACTTTTTCTATAACATCTAAAGGTCAGGACCTAACTTTGTAGTTGAAGGCTTTGTACCTTTTTTTCATTTATTTTTTTGACAAAGTTGGGGTGAATCCTCTTCGCTTAAATTAAAATGGCAACAATCAAAAAAGAAACTCGTGTTCTGTGAACCAAAATGAAAATGTAGTCAGAATTTATCCAAAAACATGCTCCAATGGTAATAGAGTCGGGCATTGCTGTGCAATAGTCTCTTTTTAACCTTGGTTTTACACACCATGCATGTGTCCTAGAGTGATTACATTTGTATGCACTCCAATATTCCGATATTTATTTTATTTGATTTCTTTTTCCATGTTAAACTATGTAATGAAGTCTGTCTGGCATGTGGCATATGGATGTTTTTATCTAGAATATTGCTTCATGGACTTTTTTTCTCCAATCAGTGTAGTAGAAGTATTTTTTTGTTTCAATCTTTATCAGCTGTAAGATAACAAAATAAAGCAGTAATGTTGACTGTTCTGCAAACTCGGCACAGCGAACAAAAAACCCTGCACGGCTCCCCTTGTCATTGTAAAGTGGCTCAAATATGATTAGTCTAACCACAAAATATCTAGAATGTCCCATCACGTCATCTGTGACCAGTAGTTCTGAAAGGAATAGTAACAAGTACTAGTTTTTGGAATATGGTGTGCACTAGGGCTGAATGATATAAGGAAAACTTGCGATATGGGATATTGGTGATCAATAATACAATGACTATGTAACTTGCGGTATACGAACATATGGCAAATCAACCAAGGCAATTCCATTTCAGTGCATCAGTTTAATTTAAATACAAGTCAACGTAAATAGTACTCCAAATGACCCTCATCTACTTAGGAGGCAGACATCTAGCATAAAAAAGCTCCAAAATATATAACGGGGCTCCATCTGATTAGTTAACAACAGACAAAACAGATTTGTCAAATGCAAAAAGTGATTTAATTGATTTGTTAAATACTTCAAGCAGCCATAAGATTGTTTTAGCACATTTAAGGTTACCATTTATTGCAGTTTTCACCAACTTTTGCGAAATGCATACTGCATAACTTGATGTTGCGATAATGCAAAATTTGCTATTTATTGTGCAGGCCTAGTGTGCACTTTGTTGCATTTATGCAGAAAAGTTCATGCATGGTTTAGTTTGTTTAAGAAATGTTACACCTATGGTTAGAAATTGGGTCAGACCTCAATGGCTTCTACATTTGGGCTGGCAAACTGGCAAACATCTAATTGTTAATAAATACAAAATGTGCATGCAAATACACACGTGTAATTTTTATCCCCTTCCCAAAAGTGTTCTCACACAATTGATTTTTTTTTTTCTCTCCCCAGAATCGTGGTCATGTTTACTCCTTTCAAATAAGTGTTCATTTCATGAAAACCTCCTTCTGAATGTCCGTTCATTATAAATCTCCTTTAGTGTGGTAAATGCCTTTAATGGTGACCTTCACAATTGTGCAATTATGCATATTTACATTTAATTGACTCATTTGGAGTAATCAATTCATAAAAATTAAAAACAAAAGAATGTGTTTGGGGAGAAAATGTCCTTGAACCTGTGAGGACTTCAACTCTGTGGTGACTGTCGGGAGGAAAGGTTACTGGGGATTGACCTTTGAAAATTCTTGGATACAAAGATTTTCTTTAATTCATTCTTGATTTAGAAAGTAAAGAAAATGAATGTTGACACTTTCAAGCATGATTATTGCCTTTATTTTATTTTTTTTTGCATCGAATCTTTTACACAATGGTGTAGCAGATTTGATGTGGACAATAAAAACTGAGGTGACACCAGCCTTCTTCTCTTGAGTGCAATAACTGTGAGATAAAAAGTCACTTAACTCCCTTTTTTTTCCCCCCTCTTGTCCTCTACAGGCTTCTGGAAACCATACCTTTGTCCAGCTGAAGTGAGGTTTGCCAAGCTCGTCATTAATTTAATCAGGTTTATTTAATGAACAGTTGTTATAAACAGTATTTATATCTTTCCCCAAATGACTTGGGGGTGGGGGGGGATGAGAATTAAAACAATCTTGCTGTCGACAATCTGAACTTCTCTTTGGCAACTATTGTGGTACATGTTAGCACTTCAAAAACGACCTCATGCAACATCAGCTCAGATGCCATGGACCATAACTGTTGAGGAATATTGACGTCATAGTAAAGCTAGTTCCTCCATGGGTTTCTCTTCTCCTGGGAGGTGTAGAAGTGTTAAGTCATTGCATGTTAGTCTTTCTTGGCATGAATTTAGAGCGCAGGTTTCTGTGTATCCTTTCTGTTTTTTCTTTTTCTTAGTGTTTGTGTTGCCTTTTGGCCTAGACAGCAAATTTCTTTATATATATTTTTTTGTAGTACCTTGGTCTTGCCTCTGTGAAAGCTAGGCTGTTGTGTAAATGGCTTACCTCGCATGGACCTTGTAAATGCCTCCCTACGTTCAGATAATCCCCAGGCTCATGATCATATCAATGTCTTATTTTGAGCGAAGGAAAGTAAGGTTTTTTTTTCCCCGTAGCATAATGTTATATTTATGCATTTTTGTGCAACTAAATAATGAACCTATAATAAGTTGGATGTTTAGACGTCTCTTGTGTTTCAGTGTTAATTTTTGATCTTGTAATCCTGTTGAAGTAGTTTTAAAGAAAAGTGCAATTTGTTTAAAGGGGAAGTGGATACCTGGGGGGGAGGGGTGTAAGTATTCTTGATTGTGGCTTGGGCCATTCTGCTAAAATGAGATTGCTGTACAACGATCTTTCAGAATGTGAAACTGGACTACAAACGCAAAGGTTGGTTTTTTTGGGGGACCATTTTGAAAACTAAAGCAGGATTCGACTGATGGAGGAATTTAGTTTGTGGTTTAGAACATGTTCGTCTTTGTATCTGCTGTGCATAAGATGTTAAAAATAATCCCATCTTATGAATAAAAGAAATGAATGCATCACTTTGCGGGCCTGCCTGTGTTTTCTTTGCAGCTCGTCTGCCACCAATCAGGACTGAACAGTCTGTAAACCAACTTCAAAATGTATTGAAGGCTTTTGCATGCTCAGATGCTGACATCAATAATTCAGTCCAACTTTTGGTTTGTGATGCATCACTGCATTAGTGTCTCTTTGCATCATGTGCAGAGCTGACCCCCACACTCTGGCCTCCAGAGCTGGTAAGATGCTCTGCTCAACCAACCATGATGCTTCCTCGAGGACTCCTGGGTGACGGTTTTCCATCTAACCAGCTGACTAATTGAACATTTTATGCAAACCTTTAAGAAGAACTGCAGGACCTTGAGTGGGCAGCATTAAAAATTGAATTTGAAAATTATTCTTGCCTGTTCAGCTTTTTCTTTCGACAAATGAACATTAAATGTTTCAACCTTCGGAATATTTTCTGCCCCTCTGAAGTAACACTTTAGTGCTCACTCTAAGAAAAATGGTCACAAGAATCAGCTGTTTGCCCTTCATGGAGCAACGGGTCACTTCCCTGTAACACAGAATATTTGGATTGACATGAAATCAATAGATTGTAAAGATGGGGCAACTTCAGATGTTTTTTATTTTTTGAAAGACTTTGTTCTCAAAGGGTTAAGCAAAGGCACCTTTTTGGTTTTTTTCTAATAGTCTATAGATTTTTAAAGTCACAATCTTTGGCAAAAGAAAGCTATTTGAAATTGACAAGTTGACTCAACCATCAAACTTAACTCTTGAAAAACTGAGTATTCTGTTTGCATAAAGCAAATGTTGCTCATAAATTTAAAGATTGAATTTCTTTTTCTCAAGCAAATGCTACACACGCACAAAAAAGATAGGAATGGTTGGGTTTGACAAATTTATTTGCGGTTTTGTTTTGCATTTCCCCAGAAAAAGGACTTTGTCTCTCTCTACTGGCCAAACGTGTTCATGGAAACCACAAGAATAGAGTTCTCTAAGTGGATCTAGTCCCTTCTTCCAATTTGATTCCCAATTTAATTTCTATTTACTTTTTACTAAATATATAAATGGAAATAAACTATGTATTTTAAGGTTATGTTTCTATCAATCATGACTTGTGATTTCCACAATCTAACCAGTCTTGGTTCACTTTGGTAAATTGTTTTGGCTGTTAATGTGTTCTTGTGGCATTTTTCTGAAGATGAGGGACACTTGTAAAGAAAATTAATCTTAAAATTGCAGTTGAGTTTTTCTTTATTCAAATCATCGTGAATCTGGCACAAACGAAAAAAAGGCCTTTTTTTTTTTTACTTTAATAATTTCATTTAGGTGACTGCTTTGCACAATGTCTTCAGACAAAAGTAGACTTACATTTTATGATTCATTATTTACTTAGTAATCAATTTAAAAGTGCCATTTTACAATAAATGTTGCTCAAGGCAGTTCACAAAAAAATAAATATCAGAACAAGAACTATAATGAACCAATTCAGTTCAGATCCTAACAATACGACCAGGTACTTAGTTTTAGTCTGTATGTGACCAACAGATTACACTGATATGATTTTGATATAATCCCTTGTTCTGAGTGAGAGATTTAAATTATATATATATATATATATATATAAATACACATAAAATATACCTAAAAAAGCTGTGGTATGAACTGCTCTGAAAAAGAGCTTAACAGTCACCAACCAGGATTCAATCTACCATCCATCCATCTTCAGAACCTGCTCAACCCTTGTGCTATGCTATGACCCCACCCTTACATTGACGTGTTCTCCCTACCAAGACGAAGGTGGATAAAGGTGGAAGGATTTCATGTAATCCATGGACACCAGTGAAGATCACAAATCATTGAAGAAAAAAGGTTCAGTGCACTGTCTAGTGGGGTCTAGATGACCCAACTCCCAACGTTAACCTGCCTAGGATAGCAAAAGGGTTACTAGGGGTTTCGGGTTGCTGAAGACAACCCAGCTACTTCTGGATGACGGCTTGCTACACCTCAGTCTGCTGCAGAACCGCACACTCTTACACACATACCTAGAGGTAATTTAGAGTCACCAATTAACCTATGAAGCATGTCTATGGACACGTCTATGTGGGAGGAAGCCACAGTGCCCATAGAAAATCCACACAGTGCTCAAGGAGAACATGCAATCTCCACAGAAAAAGGTCCCAGCCGGGACTTGAACCAGCGCAACACAGCTGCCCTAAATTTTAAGAAATTAAATTATTTTAACCAAACTAGTGTCTTAGATTCAATCACTGTGCTGAAATGGTTCCGGTCAGGATTGATAAGGATCTCAACGGCGACGCAAAAAAAGCCATCAGTCCTGGTTTTGTTGGACCCCAGTGCAGTTTGACACAATAGGCCCCTTGACTCTTCTAAAGCGTCTCCATGGCTTGGTTAGAATAACTGCGAATAACTGGATTTCATCTTAATTTACAAAAAGCCAACATCAATGTTTGTTCATCACAAAGGCACAGATTGATTGGGGGGGGGGGTGTCTCCAGGTGCTTTTCTTGGTTCTAAACTTTTTCAATCCTTCCATGGTACCACTCGGTGACACCATCAGAAGGTGCAGCATACATTTCAATGGGTTAACATGACCTCTAAGTTGCTGACGACCATCATAACTGCATTTTAAACATAAAGGTGTGGACAGCAGAAAACCTTTTACAGCCAAATCAGAACAAAACTAAGGTTTTTATTGTTAGTCCATGAGGCTGAGAGAGAAATAGTCACTATAAAGTTGCTAAGTAGAAGCAGTTGGGTTAAGAAGTCACAACAGAACATTTAACCAGTTTTATTTACTGCAATGTACAAATAATTTGCGAAAATTACATTTTTAAACACAACAAAATCCTAAACCTTTCTACAACTGCTATGATGTTGTCAATAGACCCTTTAGATAAAAGACTCACTCCACTGAAAACTGTTTTTTAACATGTTCTTGTGGCATTTTCCTCATAATGGAAGATATATATAAAGAAAAGTATGATTGAAACAGCTTTTCAAAGTGTTTATTTATTCAAATCCTAGGCAAGTCACAAGCTCCGCTCTGCTCTAGTCTGATGCATCCACTTGTAGACAAATAGATCCATGTACGTCTTTGTTTTCTTCATCTGATCTGACATCAAAACTGTACAGCTGGACGGATAGACTTTGTTCCAGACTTATAGTCCAATCAATATAAAAGGAGAACCCAGACCCACTACATTTAAAAAAAAAAAGCACAGTGTCAAGAATACACAAGTTCAGAAGCAGTATACAAAAAATTACAAATGTTCATAAAAATAAATACATGTAAAAAATAATACAAATAAAAATATTGAAAACATTACTTATACAAATCACACCATACACATTAGTTACAAGGACAAATAAAAAGACAGTCCCTCCAGTGTTTCCATAAATTTGACTGGAAGCGTATGGCACTAAGTCCAATCAATGTTACTGATAGCCAAGATGAGCGTGTTCTCTGAAGCCTTTAGCCTGCTGATAAACCTGAATATGAGTGAGCGCACGCAACCAAGCCCAGAGAGTGTTAATTCGGAGAGAAACAAACGGCTCACTAGCATTTGTCCGGCTTGGCTAAACCTGACAAGCACTCTAAGAGCATCATTGTACGCCACCTGCAAGCGTTCTCATACCGGCACTTTTATAGTTTGCCCACAGATGAGCTGCGTATAGAGGAGTACAAAATACTTTTAATAACTCCACCATGTCTCCTTCTGATGGAGCGCAGCAGGGAGACTTGAACCTACCCATGGCAGTTGCTGTGTCACAAACCTGAGCTTTTTAAAACTGTGGGTCTTTGTCTGCTCCTGGTTCATCACATTTTGAATAAAAAAATACTCAGAAATGCAAGTTTTATCTTACATTCTTTTATAAATGTCCTCCATCAGCAGAAAAATGCTACAAGAACATGTTAAAACCCCAATTTCATTGGAGGGGGGCTTTAAAGACACTAACAGTATTATTTATCTTCAGATAAATAAATAAAAAAAATACGAACAAAAGAGAAATATGATGTGCTCAGAAGTCACTCTCCACCTATGCTTCCTTTGGGTCCGAGTACAGCATGTTCCAGAATGACTGTCTCTGTGGGGCTGAAGGGAGTCGGGTGTGAATGACGGTGGTAGAGGAAGCCCTAGAGGAGATTTCGATGCTTCTTACTGTTGAGGAGAATCGGTGTGCCTTTGTCTTTTTCTTGCATTTTCAAAGCATTTTAAAATGTCAAACTTTGTTTCTTCTCTTGTTATTCTGTCCATCCTGTTCAGCAGTGGCACGAGGCTCATGGCAAAGTAGTAGCACTCGTCAAGGTCACTTTCGGGGAAACTCTGCTTTGGGACTGGCTCTTCTAAAAGAGCCATCAAGTTGTCTACAATGGTAGACTGTTGTCTTTTTTGTGACCTTTTCGCCTGTGTTGCTTTTTGTGGAGGCGGTGTGCTAATGCTAGCAACTTCTCCAGAAGTCCCTGGTTCCGAATCTTCAACTTTAATGTGTAATGACTGGTAATCTATTTCCTCCAGCGATGTGGGAGTCCCCGCTTGACTCCTGCTCTGATCCACAGCTTTCTCTGAATTGGTTTTAGAGCTGTTAGGAGGACGAGAAGCATTGATGTAAGATATGTGCACAAAAACCTACTTAGTCACACAATTTAATAACACGTTCTGTTTTAATTTACAACATCATTTCATGGCGTCCTAGCTTGATATTATTTTAGACTATTTTACCTCCTGTGTTGCAGGTAGGGCAGAATGAAAGATATAATGTCTTTGTATTTCCATTCCGTTTGTGAACCCCCCCCCGGTCCACTTGGCATTGACTTTTTTTGGTTTCTGACGAAGCTGTCTCGCAGAACCCTCCATCTTGTTTTGCAGCTGTCAGCTGAAAGATAAAGAGCTTTGTTTCACGTCGTGTTTCCTTCCTAGACATTTGGCTTCTGGAGATTCACAGCTCGGCCTGGCTTTCCCAAAACCGCCTTGGTCATGCACCTGTGCCAAACTCTGTCAACGTCGTATTTTCAGCCATTGTGGAGTCATTCATACCATCTCAGGAAACCTGGGTAGAAACTGACAGGGCTTCTGGGAAAATTGGATTTTGCCATAGTGCATCCGCTGCGTTACAAATGTGCCACAAAAGCCAGCCAATCACAGACATGCGATCTGTCTGTAAAGTGGTGGCCTGCTCTGTTTGGAGAGCAGGAGACTAAATTTCTCTAGAGTGAAAATTGTTTTAATGGCACGGATTTTTTAAATTTCAAGTGCAGTTTTTTGTTTCAAGTGCAAAATAATTTTTTGGACACACAAATTCGTTATGCTAAAAACAGTGATGTTGCGCTTGGAATAATGGCACAAAAGTCACTCCATACCATAATCATTTTTCCACATAGTAAGGTGGCCCCGAAGTGCAAATCATTCAACAAATCACTCAATACAGAAACATTTAAAGATCACAACGACAACTTAAAAAATAAAAATAAAAGATTAGCACGATTAGCAGATCCCAATTGCTAAAATATATTTAAGATTAAAATCAGTAAACAAGTTAACATGTGAAGTAATGTAAGTACATTGTAGATTTTGGAACCATATACATAAACTGACACTTAACTTAAAGTGATGAACTTCAAAAGTACATCAAAAATTATGTTGAGTTAAAATGCTTGACAGGAACAAAATGTTAGACATAAGCAAAACTGACTGGCAGCAACATGAATGTTTAAAATATTTGAGACATATGACTGTAGTTTTGGCATAAATGGAACCCCATAGTAACACGAAAACATATTTTTGACACACAGGAAACCACATAGATTCAGGGATCGTTTCCCGTACGTTTGGATGACTTGTATGGAATCCTAAACTGTTCATAATTAAATAAATAAATATTTAATTCAATAAATAAATATGACCTCATGCAAATACACAATCAACCAATAAATTTCTCATAAATAAATAAAAAGATCATGAAATTGTGAAAAACCTGCACACAGATCTTAAATTAGCCATTATATTATTCAATGTAATTCATTTTGCTTTAAAAACCTGTTAATTATTTTAAAACAGCATTTTAAAATATTCATTTTTAATCATGTTGAATATTATTATAATTCTTTTTTCAGAAGCTCGGATTTCAAAATCAATATTTTCCACAGTAGCTTTGTTTTAATTTCATGTTGCTGTTTTTCACAATGACTTATTTATGTCATGAAGAGTTTTTTCAGGAGACTGAGTCTATCTGTCAATCAGTGAAAGTGGGCGGGATCTAAACGCTTATTGGCTCATCCATGGAAATCGACTCATACTCCTCGATACCCGCTCAGCGGTGAGCCAGTCAGAGGGATGACATATTTCAGCGGTATCCAAATAGAGACAAACTATCTGTGCTGCAGAAGATGCAAACATGGACGACTCTGTTTTTGTAGTTTGAGGGTTTGTGTGGACCAAACCACAGAGGAGCTCCGGTCGTCCACATCTTGAAGTCCCCCGTTGAAACACTCCTCATTTTAATGCCTTTCACTCAGAGCTCTCATCGTGCTTTATGTCGGCTTGCAGGAGGCGAGCTGGCAGACCGACAGAGTCAGACCAGGCAGCAGCGCAAAGCGGAACCAGCCTGCTCGGCCTCCTGAACCTTATGATATTTTTCTATTTTCATTGAGACAATGATTATTATCAGGTCCTCTGGTTTTATTTTTCCCTCTCGGGGAAAATGTTGAACCTTTCCTGTAATGACGTTTCTGACCATGGTCAGAAAACGCAGCGGAGATCCAGGGTTTGATTTGGGGTTCACTTCAGATGCTTCCAGTAGGGCGGGTTAAAAGAACAAGTCTCTATACTTTGGAGGAAGCCTTTATTTTACTATTACTTTTCCAGGGAACTGAGCAACAGACCCTTAACTTGCGCACAGACGCACAGACACAGACACACACACACACACACACACACACACACTCTTGCACTGCCTGGGATCTCTGATTTACACGTAATTAGACGTAGTTTGACTGCAGGAGCTGAAGCAGAGACTCTCTGATGATGTCATGAACTCAAACATGGAAACATTGTTATCATGTGGAACTATTCAAAATAAATAAACCTGATCTTTTAACATTCCGTCTGCATTGTGCATCCATGCATTGTTACTGAGATAAGCACAGGCAACCGCTCCGTGTGGCTATCAGGCTTAAAACATTAGCGGTAGCTCCTCCCACACGCGGCATGGTGCGTTCATGGAACTCCAGGTCATAGAAGCTTAGTGGAACTCCAACAGCCACCCAGCCTAACTAAGGCCACTACTATATGTTCATGAGAAGATGAAAACTTGACGAACCGACCAGAAAAATCACCTGAATTATGCACACTCGCCCAAAGCCAATTTTAGAACCAAATTAGAACATAAACTGCCCAATTTATTGTAACACTGTAGATGTGTAGAGGTGCATACCCCCCCTAGTGTTGAGGGGTGTGCATTGCGCTGTCACGTTCGCTGAAGCATCTTCCATCGATGTAGTCAAGGTGCTGCTGCTCATGTCTGAGTAAAGGAGTAGCCAATCACAAAAGAGTCTCCGCCTTGTCTAGTTTGATTGACAGACAGAGACATCCTCCTGAAAAAGCTCTTCATGAAATAAATACGCCATTGTGAAAAACAGCAACATGAAATAAAAACAAAGCTACTTTGGAAAAAAATTGATTTTGAAATCCGAGGTTCTGAAAAAAGACGTAGAATTATAATTATACTCAACATGATTAAAAATGAATATTTAAAATGCTGTTTTAAAATAATTAACAGGTTTTTAAAGCAAAATGAAATGTATTGAATAATATAATGGCTAATTTAAGATCTGTGAGCAGCTTTTTCACCATTTCATGATCTTTTTATTTATTTATGAGAGATTTATTGGTTGATTGTGTATTTGCATGAGGTCATATTTATTTATTGAATTAAATATTTATTTATTTAATTATGAACAGTATAGGACTCCATAGACTTGAAGATAAAAAGCTAGTTAAAGCCCTGCGACCTACGTTTTACGCCAATAGAAATTGAAATAAAAGATTTTACTCACCATCAATATCCATGACATTGGCAATCAGGCCCCATGCCCTCTCCTTCCTCACTGAGTCCTTGTAAAATAGATGTTTTGTGTCATAAAGGATGTTGTGTTTTTGTACTTCTAAAATTAAACGTTCGTCGTCCATTGGTATTATCCGCGGTGGTAGCGTTATATATCGCGTGGTCACTTTCCCTTAAACATAAAACAACATTATAAAGCTTTATGTTGACAGTACAACGGAACTCCTAACGCCCGATATGTACCGGTCCGTCTGCGGTGCGTCAACGCTGCGTTGCGTTGCCACAAAATAACAGAACGTTCACTAAATCAATCGAAGCGATGTTTACGTCGCCTCCATCATGTCTGCGTCTGACTTCCGTCCGCCACGCAACGCAAGCTTTACGCAGGGAGTTCTATTTCCTGTCCGTCGACGCGCCAATTTCGCCGCAAAAAGCCGGAGAAGCAGCAAACACACCCGGCTATCAAAATAAAACGCTTCCGTTGTACTTTCAAAATAAAAGTTTATGAGAACTATCAGCTGCACCTTAGACCAGTGTTTTTCAACCTTTTTTGAGCCACGGCACACTTTAACCTTGACAAAAATCCCGCGGCACACCAGCATCCAAAAAAAAAAAAAAAAAAAAAAAAGCAAAAGCTGATAGTCTGTATTGATCTACAGCCCCTCTGAAATCACACATGCATTTTTGTGATAATTGTGGAAGAAAAAGCTGGAAGCTGCAGTTGTTTTTTTCTAAAAGATGTATTAAAAGTTAAGTTACAAGATTCAAAAACTGTTTGATGTGTGTTTGTTGTTTAAAGACATTAAGAGGAGAGGCTCATTATGCGCTAAGACAGTCATTTTAACCCAATGCATCATGGGAGATGTAGTGCCGAAAATCCGCCGACCGCAGAAAGGCCAGCTTCTCTGAGCTCATTGTTTTGTTCTCTTGTTCTACGGTCTGATACTGGATTCTGTGGAAAGCTACACCGCTAAAGACGAGCTTTAGCTGGTATTTTTGTTGGAACTGAGCGACTTTTTGAGCTAAATCTAAACAAGGAAGTGAAGACTTTAACCACTTCTGATTGGTCAGACTGATGACATGTGATCAAGCCTTCAAGAATGATTGGTGGAGACAGTAAAAGGGGCGGGACTTTTCCGCAAACAGGTATAGCTGCAGCAGTGACGTACGGTCAGGTGAGGCAAGTGAGGCAGAGCCTCACCTGTCATAATCGTGATCAAATAGAAAAAGCTAAATTAAGTAAATATTATTTTCCACTGATCTGTGTTAAAAATACATTTTCAGTCAACTCAACACATTTTCCACAGTTTCTGAGGTTAAAATCACCTAATTTGAGTGTTGTGCGATCACAGACAGAGCTGAATCTCCGGGTGAGGCTTGGCAGCGCTGTGCCTCATGTCTGACGATAGGGCTCAATGTTAGCACAGACGTGCGGTGGAAGCCCTGCTATAGGCCTGCATAATAGGCTTCAGGTGAGGCATGCCTCACTAGGGGGCAGACGTGAGCTGACAGCTGCTCTGTAGCTACACTGGTGCCGTAGAAAAAGACTAGGAACATCTGTCTCCATTGAGAGGGAGAAACTCATATAAAATAAAGGAAAATAAGGAATGCTTGGAAACAGATCATAGAGCTTTTAGTGGAGAAGGATCAACACATGGACTCAAAAAGTAAGGCCAAACATGTTTTTCAATGTTCATTTTTTTTTTTTAAATAACATGGAAGTAAGTGGATAAAATGTAATTAAAATCATTTATTTTATTTTTATGATAATTTTCACAGACAATATTTGATAACTGATTAAAGCACCAGAATTTGAAGTTGGAAAAAAAATACCAGAATAGTTACCGAGGGTCAATGTGCGCTTTAATTTGTTTACAGTATATATGAATAATTTATACACAAGAAGAGTGTTCTATCCATCTAGAAAAGAACTATTTTCTGTAGGACAAATATGATCCGGTGTGTATTTTATAAGATGTTTCCTGCTCTTGGATGAATGGTGAAATATTCTGTTCTTTCATTGTAAATCTCAGTGCCTCACCAGTCATCAACCTCACCGCACGTCACTGAGCTGCAGCTAAATCGCGGTACCGTCATTCTTATCAAAATGTCTTTAATAGAATCAAATAAACACAAAGAAAAAATAATTTTATGATCTTTTATATTTCTAACTACTCAGTGTTTTACCAGGGCCTGTTTGGATGAACAAAGAGCTGATTTCCTGGAGATGGGAAATGTTGTTAGATCAGTTAATGAGGGCAATTTCCCACGGCACACTTGACCATCTCCCACGGCACACTAGTGTGCCGCGGCCGGTGTAATTCCGGCATAAATCAAGCGTTGATCCGGTTTAATCAGGCATAAAAACAAAAACCTAATTCGAGCAATTTGGGTCTCTTCTGCAGAACAGCCTCCCTGCGGGATCTGAGAACTTCATCTGGAGTTGAGAAATTTAAAAAGAAGACCCACCTTTTAACTTTTCATTTATATAAATGTTCTAATTTATTACTATTTGTATTTTATTTACCTGCATACTCATAGTTCATTTTTGTTTTCAAAAAGAATGTTTAATGCTAGTGCTGATATAACTTACTATCTGTTTTGTCATCTTAAAAATGCATTTTATCCTGTTTTAATGTAATATCATATTAAAGTAACTATTACATTATACTTTCAAAGACTGTCGTATGTTTTTTCAGTTTTAAACTCGTGTCTCATGCAATCAAACTATTTAGGTCCTTTCCATTTTTCTTGTAGTGCATATTATACTATTTTTTTATAATGTGTGTGCAAGTTTGTACATGTATTGTTTTTATGCTTATGCAAAGGCGGTCAAATCTTTATTCATTCATGAATAAAAATAACGTCACAAATAGAAACAAAATAAAAATACATTTATTTAACTTAATAAAAATATTAAAAGTTTATTTTAATTTGTCTATTAAGTTATCAAATTTAATTAGTATTATTCTTCATTTTTTAATTGTTTTGAGCTGTCTCATTCTTTACCAAATAAAGTATTATTCCCTTTTACTTCCCTTTCAATGACTAATAAAATCCTTAGTATTTTATTTTTTGGAGGAGTGTATTTTTTTTTGCAGTTTTTATTTACTGTAAATTGGTAACATTTTGTGTCAAATATGGCAAGAATCCAGTCATGATCTCTGCTTCTAAATTGTTTTTGATGATGCACCCCTTGATACCCACATAACAAACATAAACTAGCTAAAATTAAATAAACAGTACAAAGAGAAAAAAGCTGTAAAAACAACAAAACGGTCCAGTTTGTTAATGAAAAACAGCATCCTATGATTTATTAAACTTCAAAAAGTCTCCATGTTTTCTCTTAAACCTATAAAAAGAAGAATACAAGTGAAATTACACACAAACCACAAAGATAAGTCGTTTCTCTGTTTTGTTTTGTTTTTTATATTCATTTTTTTTATAAGTCATTCTTAGTCTTTTTCCTGCAGATCCATAGTCAATGTTTGGGTTTGAGAAGTCCCGCTTAAGTAATGTTGTGGGGGAGTCTGGAAAAAAAAATTCAGAGCATCTAATTAAATAATTTAATTATTATGAAAAATGTTTGATAAAGACATTTCTAAGGGTTTGTATAGCGTAACGTTAGAGTGATTCCTGAAGTGTCACAAACTCAAACTCAAACTTTATTTTTTTTATATAGCGCCTTTCATTTTGGTTAAAAACACAAAGCGCTTAACATAAAAACAGATAAAACAGTCATAAAAAATGAAAGTTGTTAAAAATGGAAAACAAAGGACAATCACACAAAGAAGGGATCCCTCCCTCACCACCCCCCGCCCCCACCCCCACCCACCCAGTTACCCCAGAAGAACCCTGAACAGAAACAAAAAACTGCAGCTTAAAGAAGGTCTGGCCTGGTACTACTGTGAGGAAACGATATCATGGGGATCCATTCATTCCAAGGCCCAGCCCGACCACAGGGGCCATTACCGCAGCGCCCGCCCAACACAGGGCAGCCTAGGGCCCACTCCATGGCTATTAGACCACCGAGCGGGACCCCAGCCCGCCCAATGAGAACGAGCACCACAGCAACAGCACCCCCTACAGGTCAAGCTGATGGTGCCCAAGAACAGTGGATCCCCAAGAGGAAACACTGGAGTTAAAAAGATGTGAATAAAAATTATCATAAAATAACAACAATAAAAATAGAAAAAGTTAAAAAATAAAATAAGATATAAGAATGTTATAGTCCTTACAAAAAAATAAATAAATAAATACGTAAATAAATACATTAATTAATAAATAGATGAATAATAAAATACATAAGGATGTACCACAAGTGGTACACACAATGTACCATTAAGTGGTACATTCCATTTTAGAACCACTAGTAAAGACAACAACGATAATACCCTTTTATTTATAAATATATAACCTTTTTTCCCCTTCTAAAATGGCGTGCTATTGTTAGTTACCTTTCTTAACCATACATATCATACGTCTTTCAAACAAAGGGGGTTTAAAGGGTAAAATATAAAGATTTCACTTTTCCAGACTTTTGGACAATCGCTGATGTGGGTCACGTGAGCAGAAGACGGCCCTCGAGGCACAGACATGAGTCGAGCACACGTTTGTCACATCATGACTAATTAGTTTCAAGCAAACCTCATAAATGTGACTTTTTCCCCACAGGCAGGGGTCGTTATTGTGACATTTCTTTTTAGGCTTTCTGTCCACATTATGGCATTTTCCTTGGTGAGTTGAAAATTAAATTAGGGAGGGAGTCCGTTAAGTTAATGTTTTGGTTATACAACAGCGTTGATATGGTCTTTATTATAAATCTAATTGACAAAGTTTCTTTAACAAAATAACTAGAATATCAATAGCTCTGTGCTAATGAGAGTGTTAGCTTAATTGGAGGTGAACTTTGGCCGCTCTTTTTCTCGCAGAGGAACGATGGCCGCAGGCCGGAGAACCCGGACACCGAGTCTCCTGCGCTGTCCACCTGCAGCAACGCGGACATCTTCCGCAGGATGAACTCCATCCTGGGAAACGCGCTGGACTTCACCGGAGTGTGCAGCACACCCAACAGCAGCAGCAGCAGCAGCAAGCAGAAGCCAGACCTGCTATGTGGTGACGTCTTGTATTTCTGTCTTTACACGCGGGACCGAGTTAACTTTGAATGACTAGCTTATTGGTTGTCAGCTAGCTTAAGCAGTCAATGAAATGGTAACTTCTGTGACTTTTCATGGAACTGTTTGGCTGTATGAGCTTACAAACTCTAATTAGTTCACTTTGCTGCCCTAAAGGTCACGACCTAACAATTTACCACCATTTGGGGCACTTTGAATCCATAGAAGATCTTATGCTTTGGAAAACTAAACGTAGAAGTAACCACTCAACAATTTTTTTTTTTTTTTTTTTAAACAAAATTGTAATTTAAATTTTTGTTTTGTTTTTATGTTTCCCTAATACCAATGTTCCAAGAAATTAATCTTGCATGGGTAACTCCACCCCCCCCCCTCCTCCCCCAATTCTAATAGTCCAATAATTTAACGTCTCACTCTAATAATCTTTTGAGCTTTTAATTACGATTATGCAGCAAATTCTAAAGTTCTGTGTTTTTCTAGGACATTGGTAAATCACCTTTTAGAAATGTGGATAAGACAGTTGGAGCAGAGCAAGGCTGCCCTCATTTCCCATCATCCCTTTGTGTACACACACTCGCTAGCTTAAGGTGCTCACACCCCCCAACTTGACATTAGCGATGCGACAAAAATGGTGAGCAAAACTGGAGCTAACCAGCCATACAGTCTTGAGCCAGACGCCGGCTCGGACGTGGAAAAAAGACTTCAAAGCATCTGGTTGGCTGCGAGTGGACTCATCAGAATGAAGCTGAGCAGGGAGCGTGGGGCCTGCTGATTGGAGCACCTACATCACTGCTGCAGGCTTTTTCCAACAGGATTTTTGTCGTCTGCTCCTGATACAAAAAATGGAATACATACTCAAAAGGTTGTTTTTCAGAAATGCCTCAAACACGTTAAACACTTAATTGGTATTTTGGGCAGCAAAGTTATGTTTAGTTACCTTTTTTAAAGGCCCACTCCAACTGCTTATTTATTTATTTATTTTTGTGTGTGGCATTTTTCTAATGGACATGTATAAAGAAAATGAAGCTTAAATGGCATTTCTGGGTGTTATTGAAATTGTAATGAAACAGGAGCAGATCTGCTGTTTTGAGAGTGTATTTGTGACGTTGAAACTACAATTAATGGACCACAAGCTTCCTGCTTTGCTCTAGCCTTCCTCTGAGCTGGCGTCTGGCTCGACGCTGGACAGCTTCAATATTGCTCACCATCTTTGTTGCTGCACCGCTAACGTTGGGTTAGGGGTGGGAAGGGCTGTAAGCTAGAGCGTACATGTGTGGCAGGAAGTGGGGTCCCACCTAAAACTTGGAGACAAATTTCTAATTAACTCCTGTTACTCTGCAAAAATAGTCAAAAAAAAAAATTTCTTGTCCCAGAAATGGTATAATCCTAATAAAAATATCACTGAACACTTTCAAAATAAATCAAGATATTTCAAGGCACTTCAAGTGTTTTGCCTCATGGTCTATTAAATCTCTCACCTTTTCGTTTATCACTTGCCTTGCCAACAGCTGATTCATGCTGCATCACTAGTCTGCAGCATTGCACCAGTTTTAAACGGCCATTTCTTCCTTTCTTACTCGGTGGGAATTGCCAGGAAAAGCTCAGCATTGTCTTTGCATAACTTTTTTTTTTTTCTCTCTAGTATAACCTTTTCTTTAAAACATAGTTGCACAGTATTTCTCTCTTCATCAGCATCATGAATCAGAAGTGTAAATCAGATTTTTGATGCTAACTGACCTAAACTTCTACTGTGGCCTTTGCCCTCTCCAGCCCAGATTGAGTTGCTGAATCAGAGGTATGACTGGATGCTGGTAGCTTTCCAGTTGTGGGGAGAGGAGGAGCTGGCAGTGCAAATAGCTCAAACCTCATCATCTGATCAGTCAGCTGTTCCTGCGAAAATGTGCTTAAATGCCAGCCTCCCTTTTTGTTTTAGAAATCTTTTGTCAGAAGTCTCAAACTGAAGTTATTATTTTTTTTTAAATCCTACTTCTTTGGGTTTAAAATACTTTAGTCTGTCTGCTGAGTCACTCACGGCCAGACTTCCTCCCACCATTCTGTTGTAGTTCTGCCCCTCGACTCCCCCTCCCTCCAGTCGCGGTCTGCTCACTCAGAAAGCCAGAGCAGATACGGTAAGCTGCAGCGGCCACCACCACCGCTAACTGAGCCGCTGTGCACCCACCACAGAGGGACGTACTTCATTCAGCCGGCCGGCGCAACTGGAATTTTTCATTACTGGGTTGTTCAGCAAGGAGGTGGGGGTGTGGGGGGGGCAGCTGATGTCATTAGCAGGGGCGTGCGAGTGCATCAGCAGCCATGTCACATGCTACTAGGTGGGTCAGTGATGCGAACAGGGATGCATGGCAGTTGCACCGGGCACAGAGGCAGCAGGTTAGCTCCACTGTTAGCAGAGCTGAGTGTTTTCAAGAGCTAAAAGTTTTTTTTCTTTTTCTTTTTATCAGACATGGCTTTGCAGATCTCATCCTGTCTGTAACCAGTGGGAATCAAGTGTTGCTAACACTCCTTTTCCTTGTCTTTTACCATCGTTTGAATCGGATCTTGGCACCTGAAGAGTCTGAGCTGGCTGCAGTGGGCAGCAGGAGGATGCTTTTCCCCAACTGTGGGGGCATCCCCGGATCCCAGGATATGCCTTCATCCCGGGGCCAGTCGACCGTCACAGACCTGGGCCTTGGCCTCCAGTCTCTCCGTCTGTCCGGCTGGGACAGACCATGGAGCAGTCAGGAGACTGACACACATGCTCCCCCGTCTCAGCATCAGGCCAGCTCGCCCTCCAGTAAGTACTGGACCTTTTATTTTTTGTTTTTTTTTAAGAGTGCTCTCAGGAAGAAATCTGGATTAGTTACTTATGTGGTTTGTGTTTCTGCTGTTGAGACTGGCCTTTCAGCATCATTTGCTGTAAAACTGATAATGAAAAAGCTGGCATGTTTCTGTAGAACGGTCATTAGCTTTGAATTTGGTCATGCCTGGTTAGCTGCCATCTGTGTGTGGAAACAGGCTGCATCTTTGTCAGGAAGATGATGTGGCAGTTTTGCTTTGCTACGCTCTCTAGCAAGCCAGTAAGAGTGCTTTCCCTTTCTTTAAACCCTATATGTTGCTCTAAGCAAGTGTCACTAATTAGAATGGTGAGGTTTTTTTATTTTTTTAACTTCAAACTTCATTTCCTGAAGTAGTCATAAGCTTTTACAGACTTGTCAAGATTCCACATATTGGAGGTTTATTCTCAGTTTCCTTTTCTAAGATGCTTTATAATAAACTAGCAAACTTAAAGGTTTGAATTCAGCCTCGGTCACTAAACTGCCTTATGAACTGCAGTTGAACTGGCCTAGAAGTTCATCACTACAAGGATAAACGTGTGGATTCTGTGCTGGAGTTGTTGGATTACTAGCTGTGAATTTGCAGAGATCAAGTGCAAAATTGGAAATGCTCCAGTTTTGGTCTGAATCCGGCTGACGCATAAAATGCCTTCTTCAAGCAGCTATTCTAGAACATTAGTTTGTGCTGCAGTTTTTCAGGTTTACTTGATCGATATAAATCCACCAATATCAATGACTCACTGTTAATTCAGCACAAACTGTTTTGCTCAATAGTTTGGAATTTAGTTTAACTCCAAATTGTCTCAGATGCTGCTGGATAATACACCTTTACCTTTTGTTTTAATAGTTTTAGAAACTTAAAATGTGTAGGTAAAATAAAAAAAACCTGCTACTCTCCCATGTTTCTCAGTCCCTTGAAACTGCTCTTGCAGACGTCTCTTCTTGTTCCTCAGTGCTCGGCATTCTGAACAGTCCCTTCAGCAGCATCCTTGAGAAGCCGTCAGGCTATTTGTCCCACGATTCTATGAGCATGACGGCCGACTTCCTGGAGAAGTTCCCTGGCATTGCACGCATGGCAAACCGACCAGACTCCAGCTCCCTTTTGGACTCTCGCTCCAGCAGTCCAGAAGACTCTGAGACCAGCGGCTTCAGCTCTGGCTCGGATCATCTCTGCGACATGCTGGTAGGCCTCGTCCAGCTCTGTGTGCAGCTCAAGCTTCTATGGAACATTTGGCTAAACGTCATGTAGGTGTTTTGGCATCAGTGAAACTCAGTTCACTGGTTCAAGCCTCAGTAACTGTTTCTAGGTGGTAGATCTGGATTGAGCAAGCCTGCTGTATTTGGGTGGAAAAATCTCAGAAGGCAAACATTTGCCTAAATGTTGATGGAGGCGTGGCTGCCGTCTGCTATTTTTTTTTGGCGAATATTCTCCACAATCTGTCCTTTCAGTCGACCCTGAGGATTTCACCCCCGTTGCCCTACCTGGCGTCAAATGTGCAGAAGGATTTACTTCGTCTGGGTTCCCGTCTGGACCCCCAGGAAACCAGCACTCCTCTCACTCCTCCGTCCAGCTACGCCTCCTCCACTCTTTCACGCCGCTGGCGAGCTGGTTCTCCATGGCCCGGGTCAGACATGCTCGACCACTCGGACGAGGCTTTCAGCATTGAGAGGGAGGCGCGCCTGCACAGACAGGCTGCAGGTAGGCGCTTCTGTTTCCCGAAGTGACGGTTTCATTTGGTCTAATCCCGCTTCATTACCCCATCAGCTGTGAATGAGGCCACGTTCACCTGGAGCGGTCAGCTGCCTCCCAGAAACAACAAGGACCCTCTTTACTCTTGCAAGGTGTTTCTTGGTGGCGTGCCCTGGGACATCACAGAAGGTTGGGGTGTAAAGCTACAGTTGTCGTTTGGACGTTATGCAGTAGTGCCAGCACCCCCCCCCCCCCCCCCTCACCACTGTGCTTCTGTTTTTTTTAAGCTGGTCTGATCAACACTTTCAGTGGATATGGTCCTCTGACAGTAGAGTGGCCGGGTAAGGATGGAAAACACCCTCGCTGCCCCCCCAAAGGTAATGTTGCTAAAGGTAACAACAATCTGGTAGGCCTAATTTTAATTTTTCCTTACTAGAGTAGAGCTGGGTGATCTGTAATTGTGGAGTTTACCTTGACTGATATCATTTATGTTACAGGTTCAAAATAGGATTTCATGTTCAACAAAAAATTATCATTCATGTTTTTGTCAAACACCACCTTGAAGATGCTCTGTGCTTCTTTTTTTTCCCGTCTATATTTCTGTATGTTGCAGTTCTAAAACCAGCCCATGGTGTCTCTCAAACTTAATACTTCTGATCATTTTTGGAATAGTTTTTTAATACTTCCAGGTTTCCCTTCCAGTTTTACTAAATTGGTACTTTTATTTTGAAATCAGTCACGTTTTAGTCACAGTAAAAGCTTCATGGCTCAGATCACCCAGCTCTGTCCTGGGACATGGTGGCACTATGGTGAGTCTAACTGTTGGGCATTAGACACTTGGATAGTGATTGTGGTGTCAGAGGTTTGGCTTCTCCACATCCTCTTCCATTCAGCTGAAGGATCATGATTAAGCCCTGCTTTCTGTATGCAATGATCAATTATAATCCTTTATGTGCATTTGGTTTCAAAGTGGATAATTGTCTTTTAAAATGTGGATTTGAAAAATTGAGCTACAATCAAATTGATGCACAAAGTACAAAACAGAAAACTATGATTATCCTGCATTTATGGTTTCCTCAGTTTTTATCTCCTATAACTTGTGCAATATTTGATAACTTTTAATGGTTTGTCAAAGCTTGTTGGGCTAGGAAACATTTTTAGAACAGAAATTTTACATAAAGATGGAATAAGCCTGAGCCACTTCTAATGGAATCATGCTGGATGTCTTTACGTCCTAAATTAAAGTATAATTTTAATTTATTTTGTCTGGCTGTGGTGATTGGAAAGGCTTGAAATCGTAGCTTGTTGATAGTCGTGAAGTGGTTGTCAATTTGTACAAGGTTGTCTGCTGACTCTAAGACAGAACTGCTGTTGCTGAGTCCCCCCCCCCCCCCCCATCAGAATAAACTTGTAATAAACATGCTCTTGACCATTAAAACCACGTGTCAAACTCGAGGCCCACGGGCCAAATGTGGCCCTCCGTGTTATGTTATGTGGCCTGCGACAGCATAAATGTTAATTTCTTCAAATAAAAAAATAAAAATTGGTGTTCACCATCTTTGTTGGGGAATCGAACTTGAAATATGGGATTGTGTAACTATACATTAGGACTTAAACACTGTCCACATAACCTAACCTGACAGAATCAAATGTAAAAGGATTTATGCTAGAGTAACAAGCAAACATGTTTTCTATGCAGCTGTAATTGTCACTTTAAAAAATTATGATAAATGAGTTATTTAACATTAAGGAGTAGTTGCATTTATTTGTCATTAAATTTAGTTACATGTAGAAATTATATTTGGCCCTTTTTAAAGGACAACCACTATGCTGATGTGGCCCTCAGTGAACATCTCCATTCACTTTTTACTTTAATAGGTTTGGTGCGACAGTATTGGGGCCACCATAAAAGATAAATTAAACTTTACGAAAATGTTGTAAAATTAGAATTTGGAGATTTTACGAGACGTGTAAAATTGAGTCAAATTTACAAGAAGTCGTAATTTTACAAATGTCAGAATTCTGAGCAAAAAAGTCTATAGTGGATGATTTACAAGATTAAAGCCTTTACATTTATGAAGTAGTCGTCTGTTTATCAAGAAAAATGTGAAGCAAAGGACAAATGTGTTAAGTGTGAGGTGTGGAGAGCGGTGTTTCAGTGAACGTTCTTACAAGTAAGTCTACTTGAGGACATTGAAAGGAACTTACAGAACACTGATCCAAAGAAGTGGAGTTCTGGCAGACGAGCAGTGAAATCTGCAGTAGAGGCTTTATAGCACATGGATTACTATGATTAAAAGAAACACAAACGGCTGCATTGATGGATTTAGTTGGCGTATAATGAGGATGGAAGCTTACACAACCAACAATACTTTAGAAGCGGCTGTTATTTACGTGCGGACAACAGTCATGGAAATTCAAGTTGGCCACACGTAATGCATGCAGCCAAGATGCGCGTTGCTGCATAGCCCGCCCAGGTTTGCACTAGATTGCAGCTGAGACGAGGAAAGTGTAGACGTACAAGGATCCATTTGTCTGCTAGTGGGTTCTGCAGAATCGTAGCAGAAAAGGAAGACTTGGGCCACAAACCGGAGCCTTTTCAAACCACGGCTTTTCATCAGCTCCTGATCAACACGATTTGAAGAAATACTCAGAAATGCAGTTTTAATCTTAAATTTTTTTGTACTTGTCCTCCATGAGAAGAACTCTACAAGAATGTGTTAAAAACAGAATTTTCATTAGCGTGGGGCTTTGAGTTCTGCAATATAAAACGTTTGATCATGACCTGAAGCAGTTTGTTTGTTTGCAGGTTACGTCTACCTGGTGTTTGAGAATGAGAAGTCTGTGCGCAGCTTGCTCCAGGCCTGCTCCCAGGATCCTTTTCACCCAGAGGACAACAGGGAGTACTACTTCAAGATGTCCAGCCGCAGAATGAGATGCAAGGATGTGAGTAACGTGCAAAGCAACAATGTGCTTCAGTGCCAGTTCATTTGGTGCTCAATTGATCCTTTTTTTCCCCCCCAACAGAAGTTATTGGACTTTTAGGGTAATGCACACTGAACCAATTGTGTATTATATGATGCATTTTCACACATATGACGTCACCATTGGCCAAAGTTAAAACCTAATGAGCATTTGACAAAGACTAAGAATCTGTTTTCTGGTGATGGAACCTTGGAGGATTTATAAAATCTAAACATGAATACCTTTTTCACATGAAAAATGGTTCAAATGCTATGCACTTTGGTCTAGATTTGCCAAAGCACCCTAGTTTTCAGACTTCTGAGAACTTTCCAGGGTTACTGATTTAGGAATTGTAGATTTGAACACTGATAAAATGGTGAATGCTCTATAACGTCCACCAAGTAGTGAGGGAATTTGAACACAACCTGTCTTTGATCTTCTGTCCGTCTTTGACCTGAAATGAACTGCACAGTTCAGTGGAAACGTGGCTGCTTCCTGGGGGGTTGGGGGTTAAATGCATCCTTTGTTTGCAATGTATGGTGTTTATTTTTACATGCAAGATGAAGAAATGAAAATTATAATCTTATAATAACTTAATGGTTTTCTGGTGCCGAATCTTTTTAGGACATGATGGCTCAAAACAAGTCTAGTGTGTTTTTTTTACTTTTAGTTTTTAAGTGGAAACAATTTGACAAATGTTTTTATGGGACAAAACTATAAATCAAGACTTTAGCGACTAGCTGGCTGATCAAAAAGCAAATGGCTCTTGGATGAAGTGACGTTCATTCAGTTTCAGTCGTTTCAGAGTTGTTGCTAGTCTTGTTTTGTTGTGGTTCCTGTATAAACAAACGTGTACTTGGGAAGAAAATGGCATCAGTGGTAGAAGTCTTTGCTGAACTGAAGCCTCCTCTGCACATCCAGGTGCAGGTGATACCCTGGGTGATCTCTGACAGCAACTACGTGCGCTGCCCTGCCCAGCGTCTGGATCCCTGTAAGACGGTGTTTGTCGGCGCTCTGCACGGCATGTTGAACGCCGAGGCGCTGGCCAGCATCATGAATGACCTGTTTGGTGGAGTCATGTATGCTGGAATTGACACGGACAAGCACAAGTATCCTATAGGTGAGACGGTTTAGTTGCGTTAAAGCGTGAAGCTGAAACGGGTCTGTATGGATTTGTCTTCTGCTGTGCACAGGTTCTGGACGCGTCACTTTCAACAATCAGCGCAGTTATCTAAAGGCCGTCTCTGCAGCATTTGTGGAGATTAAAACGCCCAAGTTTACAAAGAAGGTGAGACTTGTCGTCTTTCTTCTATGATTTTTGGTCACCAGCATCTGCAGTTCTTTAGGTCACTATGACCCGTGGCTCCTCAGGTCCAGATTGACCCGTACCTGGAAGACTCCATGTGTCAGATTTGCCTTCGCCAACCTGGGCCTTTCTTCTGCAGAGACCAGGTCAGTTCCAGCCGCTTTCAAGATCAAACATGGAATGTTCTCTGCTTTGGTTCTGTGTGCCAAGAGTGCAGTTAATGCATTAGATCCAGGAGAAGTGTTGCATTCTTAGTTTTTAAAGCAGAGGATGTAAATGTTAGCGTTTTAGTGCATATAAGCAGCTGAAACGTTTGCATGAAGGTCCAAGCTCTCATTTAGATAATGAAAGCTCTGCACTCGCGTTACAGAAGGGTCAACGCTTAAACCTCTGTCACGGCAGGCATGAGGTGAAGTGCTGTTGCTGCAGTAACGCTCCTTTGCTTGAGTGGGGACGGTAGATGTTCTAAAGGCACAACGGATCAGTGAGATGATGCCAGGTCTCCCCAAAGTGTGTGCTCCCAATATCCAGCCATGTCTGGGTTACAGCTTTACTAAAACCTGTAGTGTGGGACCATGTAGTGCCCTCAATTTTAAAAGCAATTTGAACAGCATTCTTACTACGTTTTGACCATTTTTATTTTTAAACGGCAAATATGAAATCGCCTTGTTTTCTCTGAAGTAAAAACCTAATGAGCATTTTTAAGACTTTCTATTAATCAGCTGTTCATACATTTAATTTTTGCATGAAAACTGTTAAAATGCATTGTGGTCTAAATTCAGCAATCTAGTGAGCATTGATGCACATTGGTTTTCAGACCTGGGAATTTCTAAACCACTTGATTTATGAAATTGTAGAATCAGACAGAATGGTGAACACACTAGCAGAGGTCACCAACCCTGTGCCCACGGGCGCCATTGCGCCCCCGAGCACCCCTTGTGGCCCCCGCAGGAAACGCTCCTTCTTTTTTTTTTTTTTTTTTTTTTAATTGAAGCAAATATTTAACAATGACAACAATATCAATGCTGAGATAAAGGTAGACAAAAAATATGAAAATAAATATAACTTAAAAAAATAATCAATAAAAATAAGGGTCTATTACAAAAGTTTAAATGGATCAAATAAATGACACAGATTTAGAGAATAGGCTGAGACGGTTGAATAATCCATTAATGTGAGGTTTCACCTTTAAGAATTTACAAGTATGCATTAATTTTAATCAAATTTTAATTGTATTACAATTTAAAGGGTTAATGATGATATTTTTGGATTTGAGCCAATTATGAAAAGATCAAAACGGATAGGAAGTTTCTAGTAAGCAGGCCTTGTGGCGCCCTTCATACCACTTAGTGCCCATGAAATAGCCCTCGGTCTCAAAAAGGTTGGTGACCCCTGCACTATTGTGTGCTCCAAGTATGGAGTAGTGAAGGAACAACCTACAACTCCAAAATCCAGTAGTCTGGAATTTCCCAGAAGTCTTTGCAAAAACTGTGAATCAATGCTCATTAGATTCCCAAATGTAGATCACGGTTGCATTTGAATGATTTTAATCTGGAAAAATGTTTTTTCTTTTCTATAAATCTAACTTTTCATCTGCAGAACACAGTGGCTTCATAAATGGACTTTGTGAAATAGTTTTACTTTGTTAAGGCAGTGATGGCATACTTGCCAAAAAAAAAGTGATAATGGTGTCCCACTTGCATTTAAAAACCAGGGTACAAGATAGTTTTGCTTTATGTTTTGCAGAAAATCCAGCGTTTAACTTTTTTTAGGAAAGGGACATTGCTTATTTTCAATGTCATGCTCCTGGAAGCACCAGAAAGCATCCATTCCATGTTAATGATGATTGAAAACGACCGTAAATGTGTCAGATTTCAGCCGTAGGCTCCTCTCCATCTACATGGTGTTTGTGATCTGCCACAGGCCTGCTTCAAGTACTACTGCCGCTCCTGTTGGCACTGGCAGCACTCGATGGACATCCTGAGCAACCATCGGCCCCTCATGCGGAACCAGAAGAACAGGGACTCCAGCTAGAGCAGACGGAGGCTAAAGGGCCCGTAGAAGAGCCCTCCCCCCTCCGTGGGTCGAGGCTGCCCGCCAAAGGAGAGCACATGTGCCGGCGAGCCCTCAGAGCGAGGGCACCGTGGCACTCCACCAGGCACTGGGGATATCACTGTAGGAAACGTTCACTTTTGCACTTGCTACATTTTTGCTGTTCACAGTGGCACTTCTGCACAGTGACCTTGTTGGGACGGACAAGGGGCCCTTCACCCTTTTGCATTTTCCCAGACTTGTTGCCAGACAGAATGATGGAAGCTTAAGGTTTAGAAGTGGATGGAAATGCCTTTTTCTTTTTTTCTTTTTTCTTTTTTCCCTTTACATGTGTTGCATTGCATAGTAAAGAGCAATCACGCAAGTTTCATTGCCTTTCATTGGCAAACGCCATACAGTGCCTTTAAATTTATTTTCCCCTCTTCCCTCCCTCCCCCCAGCTGGCATCTGTTTTTTTCCTGTGCAAGCCAACTGGTGTTTCTTACTTTAGGGAGTTGAATGTTGGGCTTCATTTAACCAGTCGCATTTCAGACATTTTTACGCAGTTTTTTACTAATTTGTACACAAATGGTTTTAAGTCATGACATGAAAATTTTGAACCGAATTCTACCAGGTGGCTGTTTATGGAAAACCCCCTTTTATTTTTTTCCCTTAAACATTTTTCAGTAGCTTTCTTTTTTTTTTTCTTCTTTTTAATTTGCCCTCCTACATTTCAATTGAATGGGCACAAAATGTTGGATGTACTACTTTAAACTTGCTTTGTTGATCCAGCTCGATTGAATTTCAACGCTGCTGGATGCGCGAGCTGGTTCTGGAACCGGTTTGAGCTAAAGTGAATCCTGTGTACATAGTTTTTGATTTTGCACTTTTTAATTTCCACGTGTGGAGGTGGCGGTGGTTTTTAATCACTTTTGTACATCAGCAGGGGGCGCTCTCGTTCAAGCCGCTTCTTCCTGTTGGATGTAGGAACGTCCACTATGCTGAATGATCTATCCAGAGCTTGAGTAGACCCAGAGATAAAAAACAACCCGTTGCTTTCTTGACCCATTTAGCCTTCCTGTTCTGGTTGCAGATGTTTGCATACTGAGCTGTGTGCCAAAGACGACGCGTCTTTCCTTTCATTCGATTCGTCATGCTGAGCTCGTTGTCTTTTAGCCCAGCTGCTTTTTAGAGTTTTGAAAGTCTACCTCATTGTGGTCTGCCAAGTTTGCTGCTACCTAACAGTTGTGGAGTATGTTCAGATTGGGCACAATAAAGGTGTTTAAGCATTCATGGTGGTTTGAGGTCTCATTTGTTACAGCTTATTGCTCCATCTACTCTAAAATCCTAAAAAAGTTTTTTTTTTTTTAAAATCTGTCCACAGCATGCATTGAAAGTTTAAACTCCCTTCCTCGTGTTAGGCTGCAATAGTTCAAATTCTTAAATGAGTATTTTCAAGCTAAGCACTAAACTTAACTTGATGGTACCTGAGCCAATGCCGTTTCATACATAACGGCACTTGGAAAAATCATTGAACAGTTTTTAAATTGATTTCCTGATGTGAAACTGTCTTTATCTCTAACTTGCTGAGTCACCATTACAAGTGGAGCAAATAAGAGGCAGGCAGATGAGTGAAGTTGTTCACTGAGATCTAATAAGTTTTTTTAATTCTATTAAAAGCTTAATTCAATTCAGTCAATTTTTGCTTAATTTTAAAATGATCTAATTCTCTGACCTAAAATGGATTCAGGACCTCTTCATCCAAAAATTCTTCCAGTGTCCCTCAGATCTGTACAGATGTGGTACTGAACCGTGCAGCTGAAGTTTTCCAGATTCTTTGTATTTCTTGCAAGATAATCTAAATGTGTACAAACAAGAATTATGGGAAATCCATTCACGTTTTAGTGTCCTAAAGTTCCGCCCACTGTTTTTCCAAGTCTAAGTAATCCAAAGCTCACGCTTTGGTCACGACTGCTAAACTCAGTGTTTCCACACATTGGACTGGAATAATGGACTGATCATCACATGCGTCTCGCTCCAAATGGTATTTTCCAATATTGATATAATGGATTTCATTTTGAAACTATTTTACAATGGTATAGGTTGATTCATTTAACAAGTTGCTAGATTGATCTTATTGATCTCTGCCCCTCCAACGGCTAATCTAACTCAAGTCTGTTGCCAAGCAACAGAACCAAAACATCCCAGCTGTTGAGCTCTGCAAGGAAGAACAGACCAAAATGGCAGCTGCAGTGCAAACCTGGCGAACGGAAAGCCATTGTCATTGACAGCCAAGGTTGCATTACAAAATATTGAGGTGAAACCTTATCCACGTTTCTACAACTAACCAGTTACTGACACAGCGGTACCTTTCTCGCCTCACTGTCGGTGGGCCCATGTTTGGTTGAAGGTCTGAATTACTCTAAAGACTATGATGTAAAAACTAAAGACCATTTTTACATCAATTTGTTCTAAACGCTTTGGTATAAAGTTTTTTCCTTCATAATGTGAATTGATGTTTGGCTGTATTTCCTAAAGGAGGCCTTTCCTAAAAAACAGAAAAAAGCCTTTGGCTCCCAGAAAGTGTCTCCAGAATCAAGTTTTCTCATGTTGCAGTCAAAGAATGTCTGTCATCATGCGATGTTCTTCAGGTCGTTCCAGCTCTAACAGGCACGTCAGCTTTGAATGAACTTATAGTAAATCAGCCGTAAGAGAAAATACAACTTTTTTTTTTGGTCATCATTACACTTTATTAGTAGTTTGTAAATGTTAAAGTCCTCGTGGCGTCTTGAAGTTCATTCCAATAACCGGCTGAGTGACTTGAAGCTTGGAGAGATTCCCAAAGTCCTAAATAAAGAAAAAAAAAACATTGTGAAGAATTTCATATCGACTTGCATGATCAAAATGTGAAAAACCTTGGATTCATTTTGGATAAAGACTTCTGAACCCACACAAACACAAAGTTCCTTGAAGGTTTATGCATGTCAGTTTTACTAGAACATTTAAATGAGTTCAAGCTTTCAGGTGAATCAGGAGAGGCCTCCCATGAAAACTGGTGCTTTCTGCTTTCTGGTGCTTTTAACGTGTCAATTTCCTAATGATGGGCATTTATAAGATTAGAACTGGATCTCTTATTCTTTTAATTAGATGCCTCAATAACGGCATGTGGTCTCACATTAAGTGTTTCACAGATTTTGTGTAGCTTGCTTTTAAGTAGTTGGGGTGTGGACTCCCAACAAGCTCACTTGTGGTTGTGGTGACAGTGGTTGCCATAGAAACGTTGACTCAGACTTAGGTCGACCAATCTCTGCTTACTGGGGGATTTTTGGCTCTAACATGCATCAATACTGAGAACAAAATGGCGACAGTAAACCGTTTTCTATGAATGACATCAGACTCACTTAGCTCGGTTCTCATTTACAGTCGGTGTATGGAAGCGTCATTTTTTCTGCAGAGGTCAAAGTTTTTAAGGTTTCCTGTTGGAGAACCGTCACTCACCAGCATCTTCAGCATTTCTTTTGTGTCTGGATCCACCTCGATGACCTCCTGGTCCAGAGCAGAGACCTACAAGAGAAAAAAGAACCGGTTTTCGGCAACAAGCGGCAAACTCTCTGTTTGGGAGTGAGGATTTGGGTTGGGGGGGACCAGGCAGACCTCTGGTACGTAGTTGTCTCTCCTCTCCCTTTCATCCTCCTGAAGCTTGATGGAGATTCCTCTGACTGGACCGCGCTGAATGCGTTTCATCAGATGCGTCACATACCTAAGAGGAACGGCACCAGAGCCAACCCTTCAGTGGTTACAAGGTCAGGACACTTTCAGAATAAAAGCACAAAATCTCCACTACATTCACACAATCATCCGTTTGTTGAATTCAGTTCCAAATGAAACAATCAGAACGTTTTGACATTTCATAAGTAGTCCGCTCCTAAGCTTCTAGGAAAAAACAACAAATCATTTCAGTTCATCTACAGAAAATACAAAAAAAAAAAACCTCCTGACATCTGGGGTTCTGTAGCATCGGTGAACAGAGAAACGAAGTGTAATAACTCGAAGGTGATGTTTGCAGACAAAATTATTATTCTATTAGTGTACTTTCAGTCTTATTTATTATCTTTCTGCTGTCTTAATAGTATTGCTAATAAGGTAATTGTCCCTTTGTAGTATTAGCAAAGTTCTATTATAGTCTATAATTATGTTTCAATAAGTATTTACAGATTCTGTAAGGGAATGCAGGAACATGTGTGTGTTGTGTTTTAAAGGAGGCTCCCTGCTCAGAATGAATAAAAAGTTCATGTTTGATTTTATTTATTTTTTTATATCAGAATAAGAGCTCTACAGATTAAATTAAGTAATCAAACACACAAAGGCCACAGACATATTTCTACATGCCACCAGAAGCAGCACCTACCCTGCAATCTTGTTGCGCAGAGGTTTGCTGGGAATGATGGAGATTTCCTCACACACTCTCTTGTTGGTGTGGAAGTCACTCCCCAGACGCGTGTAGTATTTTTCAATGATGACCTTGGCGGCCTTCTTGACCGTCTTGGTTCTGACTCGGCCCTGAAGGAAAAGCAAAGCCTCGTTGCAAACAGTGAACACAACACTAAATGCACAAACTGTAAGAATACATTCATTCAGTTCATGTTTATTTATAAATTACATTTTATTTTGGTGAAATGACCAAAAACATCTCAACATATCACATTAACTAACTAAACACGACTACTAAACCCTTTGATCAAAATGATTTCCTAAAAATCATCTTTTTTATTTTTCAGCTTTGTCACAATGAAGTTGAAGATTAGTAAACTTCACGTTGAGATCTGGATCAAACATGATAAAAAAATAAAAATAATTTAATAAACACTCATAAAAGACAAGAAGACCATGACACACTGGATTTATGTCAAAAAATAAAATTTAGGAAAATCTGAATCACTCCAGTTGAAGTCTCCATATATACCGCAAATTTATCTTTATCGCAATATCTAGTTCTGCAATATCCATATCGCAAAAGTTGGCAAAAATCGCAATAAATCGTAAGCCTTAGATGTGTTAGAACAATCTTATACCAGCTTGAGGCATTTAACAAATCAAATAAATCCCTTTATGCATTTGACCACTCGGATGGACGCCTTCACATTGTTGACCAATCAGATGGAGGCCTATTGTGTTAGATGTTTGTCACCTATGGCGACGAGGGTCATTTGGAGTGTAATTTTTAAATTGTTGCAATGAAATGGGAATACTGTTTTTGGTTATTTTGCTATTTGTTTATATACCGCAAATTATATCTTTATTGCAATATTAATCTCTAATATTGCATATTGCGAGTTTTCCTCATATCGTGCAGCCCTAATATATATATATATATATATATATATATATACATGCACATAACTGCAGGATGTAAGATGTTGGCAGGGAAAGCATACATGGAGCGCCACAATCAAGTGGCTGGAATAATATACAGGAACATGTGTGCAGAATATGGACTGGAAACCCCAAGGTCAAATGGGAAACACCTCCGAAGGTGGTAGAGAATGAGAAGGCAAAGATCCAGTGGGACTTCCAGATCCAGACTGATAGGATGGTAATGGAGAACCAACCAGACATTGTAGTGGTGGATAAAGAACAGAGGAAAGCCGTTGTGGTGGATGTGGCAGTGCCAAGCGATGGGAACATCAGGAAGAAGGAACATGAGGAACTGGAGAAATACCAGGGACTCAGAGAAGAACTGGAGAAAGCCTGGAAAGTGAAGGTGACAGTGGTGCCTGTGGTAATTGGAGCACTCGGGGCAGTAACCCCCAAGCTGGAGGAGTGGCTACAACAGATACCTGGAAAGATCTCAGACATCTCAGTCCAGAAAAGCGCAGTGCTAGGAACAACTTAGATACTGCAGGATCCTCAAGCTCCCAGGCCTCTGGTAGAGGACCCGAGCTTGGAGGAGAAACCACCCGCGGAGGGTGAGGGCAAGTATTAGAATGAAATTGAAAGCCTGTAATGATTAATTAATGTGGCTTTAAAATCTGCAGGCGGAAGGACAATCTTTGCACATTTAAGAACGCTTTTAAAAGATTCTAATTAAAACAAAGTAAGAGTTCAAAAACACAGCTTCGTAGTAGCGCTTGTTGCGTTCCCTTGATTATATACAGATTTAATAGGGTACACAGAAGAATGGAGCAGACGCAGTAACTATGTAACCATGTTAGCTAAAACTTCAACGTTTAAAATTCTGCTTTTAGTCTTTTGTTGTGATAATTAGTGCAGCTAGGTGCGTTTGTCACTTTAAAGGCGCATGTAAAGAGAGGATGGAGATGGATTGTAATGGAAAGTTGAGTTAGAATGAATTAGCTGCGTACCCACCATATTTGCTCGGACTCGGACTTTTTAAAGAGGAGCACCGGAAGTTCACCCGGATGTTTGTGCTTTTATTGTGAAATGATTTGAACCCGCTGAAAAACATCGCCACCCAGCGATGGGAAGATGGAAAAGGTACCCCGGATGGTTCTCTGATAAAAACCACAAAGTACTGTTTTTTTTTTTAACCAGAATAAAGCATTTACAAAGTAATTACTGTTATGCAAGAAGAGTACAACTGAGGAAGAGCAAATACTGACTAAATTAAGACAGTAGGCTATTTAATAAATACATGACTAAAACAAGATATTAACAATTGATGAAACCACTACACAAAAAAGCATAGTGTTGTAACGGTGAGAGTAAGAGTACTCTATTTTTAAAGCTACTAAAGTAAATGCAAGTAACTGCATTTACTTGGTATTAATGATTACATCCTGCTGTTTATATTGTACATTTCAAAATAACATGCTTTGAAATTTTCACTAAGTAAAAAACGTGGAAAATGATTTTTTTTTAATCCAAACCCCATTTAACCTTAGCCTGCAGTCTTTCTTATTTTAAAAAGACAGTTATTTTTACTTAAACACTCTCTAAAAAGACATGGTAAGTTTAATTGTTTATTACAATCTCAACTATCTTCTCTATCATCAACCTGAAATGAAGTTTTTAAATTGTTGCAACAATAAATTAAAACAATTATCGGGAAGAACCAGCTCAGCATTTCTCCAGAGCATCAAGAGAATATGGCAGTTTGTGCTTCAATATTTAGAAATAAAAGAAATCGTCTTGCCTTAATTTTCATTAAAATTTTGTTTCGACAACTTTGACAATAAGCTTTAAAGTTTAAATCACAACCTCAAGAGAGATGTTGCGCAACCCTTGTGCTGTCCTAGGCACTTTAACATTGGGAGTTGGGTCATCTAGACCCACTAGACAGTGCACTGAAGCTTTTTTCTTCAATGATTTGTGATCTTCACTGGTTCAATGGATTACATGAAATCCTCTTCACCTTTATCCACCTTTATCATGGTAGGGAGAACACGTCAGTTTAAGGGTGGGGTCATAGGATAGCACAAGGGTTGAGCTCTTTAGCATAAACTCAACCCGACATGTTTGGAGGAAGGGAAATGCTGCCTATGACCTCAAGAACACCATCCCCACTGTCAAACATGGAAGTGGAAACATGGTTTGGAGGTGTTTTTCTGCACACTACTCCACCCTGTGGATGTACTGAACTGTCAATTCCTGCCCTCCATTAGGAGGCTTAACATGGGATAATGACCCAAAACATACAGCCAGGACAACAAAGGAATGGCTGAAGAAACATATCAGGGTCACGGAGTGACCCAGCCAGATGCTGAAGCTCAGAGCTTGCCAAGCGACAGCCACCAAATCTGAATGATTTAGAAGGCATTAGCAGAGAAGAGTGGACCAAAAATCCGCAGAAGAAACCTCTGATGTCTGAGCTGTTAACCGGATCTTTTCAGCAAGAGGGTTCAAATACTTCCTTCCTCCACTGTAAATGTGCAACCGTTCATATATAGGACTCTATGGCAGTTTGAACATCAACACAAATGACAGCCAGGCATTCTCACGAGGAGGAAAGATCTTTTATTTGACATAAAAAAGGGTGCAAACTGGAATTCCCTTTCAGGTGTGGAGGGAATCCAGACTTCTTTAAGATCCATGTGAGACGCTGTGATGTATGAATGCAAGGAAGGAGGGGGGGGGGGCAGTCATCTCAGATGAAAGGACTTTTACCTTTCTGTAAATAAAAATCACAAAAAGAACAAATGTGGGTCCTTCACTCTTGAAGCCCTTGACTACCTCATTCAAATACATTTTTAGGTGACATTCATATTTCAACACAATAATATTTATTTACAGTTTTAAGAATTCTCTCAATCATAGCTCTAAAAAAAAAAAAAAACAGGAGAGGATAAACTCTTTGAGCTGTACATGTTGATTTTCCACAGTGAGGGAAAAAAAGGAAAACAAAAAATTAAAGAACACATCATTTATATGGATTTTCAACAAAGACTACAGTTCGGAACTCTGTACAATTTACAGTTCAAATAAGCATCACGATATTGCAGTAAATATCACCCGACACCTCTCCCTGGAAGGAAACTATACAGTAAATCAAACACAGTTCTACAGTACAGCAACAAGGAGGAACAAAAAAAAAAAAGTGCCAGAAAAGTCGTTCATTCACACTTGAGTCGTCTTTTGCGGTGAGAAACTGGAATAAGTTACAAAACAACAACAACACGGAAATGGAATGTGGCGTTGGTGCGATAGGAAGGACTCTTTCTGCTTCTTCAGTCGGATTTGACCTGCTCTCACTTTCAGATACTGATCCGCATCACTGCGTTTGAGTTTTTTCTGGTAGTGCACACACTAAAGGACGTATACAGTGGAGTGTGGAAGAAAAAGAACACAAACACACACACAAAAAAAAGAAAAACATTCATTTTCATGTTTCCTGGCACAGATAAAGGCATGGGATAGTAGTCGTCTCAGAAATGGCACTCAGGGAATTCCTGTCAGATTGAAGCCTATATCGTGTTTTGGGCCGGCGGCGTTTGACATCCGAATACTAAACATTAGCAGGGTCGTTTGAACCCGCAGGGTCGGGGTCTGACGGGCGGCAGATCTCCCCGCTGCCACCACACGAGGCACTATAAACATGAACCCCGCCCCCTTTTCCACCCTAAATTCCCCCTCGGAGCCTCCAAGCGTGAAATGACTTTCCAGTAAATGAACAAAAAGAGCTTCAAGTACTTTCAATAACGCAATAACTTAGAGTTGCTGACATGTCGGGGTGGGGTGGGTGGGGCTTAAAAAACCAAAAGGCTATACAGTGTAAATACAAACAACGAGCAGGTTTACATACTGACTCACTGAGATAATATGCAACATCGACATTCGAAAGCGCCTGACTCTCCGCCAAAGAGCCACCAGTCGTGTTGAGTGGGGGGGGGAATCATGGCACAAAAGAGGAGGGGAGACCAAATGGGGGGGGGGGGGGCGCTTCCTTGCAGCTTTTAGGGAAGGTGAAGCTCGTGAAATTAAATAATAATAACAATAAATGGAGAAATAAAGCATGTCTGAAGGCGGTGGGGGGGGGGGGGGGGTCAAACAAATGTAGTGCAGTAAGTCGTTTTCTCAAGCTTCTTTGCTTATCCCCCCTCCCCTCCCCTCCATTAAACCATGGCTATTTGGAATGGACAACACCACAATGCAGACTCGAACAATTCACATTAGCTTTTGAAAGGAAATGAGAAAGACGGAGAAGGCCGCCGTCTGCAGGCTCGACTCTGGGCGGGATAGACATCTTCAGTGTGTTCACTGTGACGCCTGCAGGAAATGACGGCGTCGGCGCAGTGTTTGTGAGTGGGTGGGTGGGTGGGGGGTTAAGGCATTGGACAAAGCATTTGTGATTCTCCAAAGCAGGTGGTGCCGCTTCCTTCCGTCACTCCCCCCCCATGTCTGCTGCTGTTAGGAGTCCCTTTTTTCTTTTTCACGTTCAGATCTGGCCTCCCACTGACTCCCTGTGTTCATGACAGATAATACAAACGCTTTCCTGTCCATACATTCAGGGTGTATGCAACCATTTGTAGGAAAACTTGTGGCAAACAAGAGATAAATAGCATAAATATGTTTTTTAGGCCCCGCCTCCAAATGTGGGAGCCTTCAGGGCCGCAGCGCCGGCAGGAGTAAAAAGAGCTTGTAGTGTGTTAAGGAGGCGAGCGCGATCATCAGTGGACACGGTACGGGACATGTCTCTGGTTGTCTGCCTTGCTTTCGGCCTGGATCCCAGGGGCCACCTTTGACCTCTTTGGAGAAGAGAAAAAAGTGCAGGGGGCCAAACGGCAGAACTGGTGGTCGGCGTGGCGACGCGCTCGGCTCCTCCTGCGTTCAGGTTTACATTCAGTCCTGCATCAGGAATGGCCGCAAAAAAGCCACCGTGAGTTGGCGAACTCAAACCGACGGGTTGGGATCTGGATGAGGGTTAAATCAAAGCGGTGTGAGCGGAAACCACGGCACACAACCGGCGGTAAATTCCACAGGAAGAAGAAACTCTCCCTCTGCAAATACCACAGAATACCAGAGCAAAAACACACCAATGACGATGGGAGGAAAAAAAAAAAAAAAATCATTGGCGACATTTTCATTAAAATGGCTCCCCCTTTTGGTTGGACTGACCAACCAAACTTCTATCATAAATAAGCAGAGGAAGGAAAAATAAAAATGAGGAAAAAAACAGACAACTCCCATCAAAAGACACAGGCATCGTATACATCTTGATGAGCCGTTTGGAACTGGTCCCAGCAATCTTTACATCTGAAAGGAACCGTCCAGACTTCTGAAACCCCCTTCACGTCCGAGCCGGACATGTGGAACGCTTCGCTCTGCCGCAGGCTCATCATTTGTGCCTCGTGGTGTTTTTCTTCCGTTTTCGCTTGAAGAAGCAGCAGCACCTGCAGCCAGACACACAGGAAACGCACGTTCAGGAAACAGAACAGAAGGAGCGGGCTGCTTTGACTCATGGGAAATACGGGACAAGTCTTTCAAACTGGAGTTGAAATTCAGACAGCAAAACCCCTTGAGTGTTAACATGCACATGCCTTTGGTTTTACTACACAACAAGACCACAAACTGCTGATGCAGACAGTGATGACACTGGTGTGAACAAAGACTGTTTTCAAAATTTCTTGTCTACGAAAAACACAAAACACAACGAGGCTAAACAACATGGGGTTCAAATTAGGGTCAGTTTAAAGTTAATGAAAACCCGGATAGTAAATTTAAGAAGAATTGTTGAACATTTAAAAAACAGTTTTAAATTTGAAAGTACCCATTTGTAAACTTAAAAGGGAATATTGAAAATCAAAAATCGAAAGAAATAAAAAAATACAGAAAAATTACTCAAAATCAAAATGATTACAAAAACTGTTAGCAAAAACCCCAGAACCACACAGGGGAACTAGTGAATAACCTGCAGAGAGCTGGGACCTAAGTCACAAAAGCTACCATCAGTAACACGCTACGCCGCCACGGACTCAAATCCTGCAGTGCCAGACGTGTCCCCCTGCTAAAGCCAGTACATGTGCCTGTACCCATCTACAGTTTTCTAGAGAGCATTTGAATGATCCAGACGAAGACTGGGAGAATGTCCCATGGTCAGATAAAACCAAAAAAGAACTTTTTGGTAAGAACTCTACTCATCGTGTTTAAAGGAGAAGGAAAGCAGAGTTGCATCCAAAGAACACCATGCCTACTGTAAAGCATGGGGGTGGAAACATCATGCTTTGGGGCTGTTTTCCAGCAGAGGGACCAGGACGACTGATCCGTGCAAAAAGAAAGAATGAATAGGTCCATGTATCGTCAGATTTTGAGTGAAAACCACCTTTCATCAAGGGCATTGGCTATCTCAGCATGACAACGATCCCAAACACACTGCTCGGGTGATGAAGGAGTGGGTTTATGAGAAGCATTTCAAGATCCTGGAGTGGCCTAGTCAATCTCCAGATAAAATCTTTGGAGGGAGTTTAAAATCTATGTTGCTCAGCAACAGCCCCAAAACATCACTGCTCTAGAGGAGATCTGCATGGAGGAATGGGCCAAAATACCAGAAACAGTTTGTATAAAAAAAAACTGTGTGAAGACTTAGAGTGAACGTTTGACTGCTATCATTGCTAAAAGGATATATTATAACAAGGTATTGAGTTGAACTTTAATCACTGACCAAATTCTTATTTTCCACCATAATTTACAAATAAATTCTTTAAAAATCAGAAAATGTGATTTTCTGGATTTGTTTCTCCTCATTTTATCTCTCAAAGGTGAGGTATACCTACGATGAAAGTTACAGGCCTCCCTCATCTTTTTAAGAGGGAGAACTTGCACGATTGGTGGCTGACTGAATACTTTTTTGCCCCACTGCAAATTTCATCTGGGTGCTTCATCAGGGGCCGAGCTTTCTTCTCAAATAGGCCGGAGGGGAAAAGGTAAGCGATGCTCCTATCTATGTCCTCCTGGCTGAAATTCTCTGGGTCTTCTCCCATGATATTAGCCAGGTGTCGTTTTCCGATGTTGAACTCTTCGATCTGCTTTCGATCTGCTAGTGAAACATTACCGTATTTTTCCAACTCTAAGTCTCTCTGCAGTATAAGTCGCAGCAGCCAAAAAAAATGCCTAATAGGGAAGAAAGAATTCTTATACACGTTCTACTGCAGTATGAAACACACTTTTGGGAGAAAAGTGTGACTCTTTTGAACAACACCACAAAGCCCGCAGTAATGCTCCGTTGACACCAAATGAAATTTGTGCTTCAAATCTGCTGCTGGATGCAAAAATGTGTCCATAAATTTGTCCCAGACTGATTGCAGCTTCTTCTTCTTCTGCTTGTCAATAGCTAATATTTATACAGACACCTACAGTGCCCTCTATCGGTTGTTAGTGGGAATATAACAAACATGAGTCTTTTGGTTTTTTTTAATCACATATAAGTCGCACCTGAGTACAAGTCCCAATCCTGGCCAAACTATGCGAAAAAGCACAACTTATACTCTGAAATATACCGTTTTTTATTTGGTATTTCCTTTTTTTTTTAAATTAAATGTTCTAATATACAAGCTGGATTTTCATTCACTTTAAGCTGATTCTGCTTTGACCCCATAGAACAATCCAAGACAAAAAGCTGTGACTTCAGACACGTCAGTGTCTGCATCTCCTTATGATAACCCTTAAGTACAAAAAAATGAGAACATCCTTGAGAATATTTGAAGGTTTCTAGCACCGGTGAAGCAGTGAAGCTAGTGAAGGCTGATAAAGCCTCTGCCCAGCCCAGGCTGGTCCCCTCCCTGTCCCATGAGGATGATGTGGACAAGCAGAGAGGGACTCACCACAGGTTGAGCATTTTCACGCAGCTACAGAAGAAGAGAGAAGAAATGGCGTCAAGAGAGAAGGTTAAAACGGTCAGACTGTGACAGGACGGGACACATGCTACACAAACGTACACACAAACACCACCCACAGAAACACAGAGCGGCGGAGAGCTGGAGAGAATAAAGGAAAGATTACTGAACAAGTGTAAGTAACTCAATCTACTCTGCCGTTCTTTGGTTGCCAGAATTTGTCGGATCGAGAACCGTCAAATATTCTGTCTGCTTCCAAATGTTTAATTCTGCTGCTGAAAGCATGAACTGCTGGAATTGGATTTTGCTCGGTTACAAAACCTCTTGAACACATCTGCTGAAGTTTGGCGGTTTAACAGTTTCAGTTCTTCATGTTTATTAATTACAGTCTGAAACAACAATGCAAGAGTTTAAGAAAACAACAGCGTCTGCTGGATGTTTCCAGAGGTCTTTTGATTAGCCAATAAAATGCTTGGGTAATATTTGCTCGTTCTGTGTATTTCAGGGGTGGTCAAACTACGGCCCGCGGGCTGGATCCGGCCCGCCTCCATCTTTGGTCCGGCCCGCTGAACAATATCAGAGACCCATGTTTTTTTTTTTTAATCTGGCCACAGGATCAAGACGTGACATCTGCTTCTGCTTCTGCAGTCTGTGTCCTACCTGAAAACCTCTAAATGTCTCTGTCAAATAGAACAGAAGACAGTCTTCCCTTTCTACATCGCATTTCATATTTCCCGGTTTAGCTCATTATTTCTTAGCGATCATGCTGCCTTTTTTACACAGCACACCCTGTTCTGTGTCCTGATTGGCTGGGGACCTTGTCAATCAATCTCCCCAGTTCGTGCCGTGACTCCTGTACAGAAACGCGCAGCTCTTCAGATCTACAGAAATCTGTGATTGCGATCAGATCTTTGTTTTTATTCTAAGATCCTGGACCTAATTTCTATGAAGGTTTAAGAATTTAAACAAGAGAAAAGGATGAAAATGTTCATGTCTGTCTGAGAAGTGAGGAGTTTTACTGCCATAAATTTAAAACATCTGTAATCTTTCTCTGTGGATTTCACCAATCACAGTTATTTTTAGAACGTAACTCCTGCAATAAACGAGGGACTCTGTACTGGTGAAAAGGTAACACAGATATATGTGTAGCTGCAGCAGAAAACATACAAATCTGCTTTTTCAGTATTACTGGATGAGAAACAGACGCGCAGCTGCGCAAACTGTGAGACGCGTGATGAGCTCAAAGTCTCTGCGGAAATATGACGGGAGAGGATCCACTATTTATTTATTTATTTATTTTTGGTTTGTTTTTTTAAATGTATCAGTATATTTTTCCTGAATTTTTGTCTTTGAAAATTATAGAGTGTTGTTTGGTCATTGTTTTATTCCATAAATAATGTTATTTATTTTCTTAAAAGGATCATGAATGAATGAAACTTTATTCGTACAACACTTTACAACTCCTTGAATGTACCAAAGGGCTTCACAATAAAAAAGATCTAAAATGGGAACAAAAGTTTTAACCTATAAACTCTAAAATGCTCTGTTTTAGAATAAAATTATCAATTCAAATGTTTTCATCTACATTCCATGTTATATCATTCTCACTCCACGCATCTGCTCCTGGTCCGACCCTTCTATCCAATTTTAGAACCCAATGTGGCCCGCGAGTTAAAATAACTGCCCCCCCCTGGTGTATTTAGTGGATCTCCTTTTTGCAGATTTGATTTTGAGCAAATGCTGCGTTCAGGCAAACACTTCTGTTCTGCCTCTGGGACGTTTTTGATCCATGTGGTGACGCTGCAGGAACACGAGGCCGCTGACTGACAGCTGAAGCACTGATGCTGCAATGACAAATGTGTTTGTCCGTCACAGATCCTGTAAGTTCTGCCACTGATAAAGGTAAAGGAGGGCTGTAATATTCATCATAGATACACTTCAACCATTAGAGTGTTTAGCTCCTAGAAGCAAACTGGAATCAATTCTCTCACACACTTCTTCAAGAAGCTCTTCTAGTCCGTCTCTGGACCTCGATCCAATAGGGCAGAGGACCCCCACCTTTTTTGGACCACGAGGGTTTTAATGTTGGACATTTTTTTCACCGCCCGGCTTGTACGAGGCTGAAGCGGGCGTCCAAATATTTTTAGTTTCGCAAACCAGATTTTATGCAGGAACCTTTCAAATGTGATATAGATTTTCTCTTAATCCATAACTGCAATAAAAAAAAACAACTTTTTTTTTATCCGACTTTTAAGGTGTGATGGACAAATGAGAAAAAAAATTTCTAAAACTGCTTTTATTTTAATACAATAACTAACATGAATCCACAGTTTGAACAACTTTATTAGCAGCGTCCTCTTAACATTAGACAGTTGTTTGCTGAAAATTCTGCATTATTAGTACGGTGTCACATAATCCATTATTGGAGTAAAGACTTTTGGTTTTTGTCTTACTTTTAAAATGCAGATTTCTTTTATTTTGAAGTTCAAAGGCTCTTCTTCCTTTTCCTAACTTTTTTGTGAAAACAAACCTTCCAAATGAGCTTGTTTTTTTTGTTTACTTTGAGGTTTCAGTTTAACGGTCTGTGCAGCTGCTCTAAGAAAGTAGTGCATGTCTTATCAGCACGGGATCGAGGGACTTGACAGATGTGGTGGGGAGAATCCAGTAGTTCTCCAAAATAACACTTCCTTTAGAATCCGATTATAAATGAAACGGGAAAAATGTAGGTTGTTCTTTCTTCTCCTCTGCAGCGCGATAAAAATGGTCATAGGGATCGGTACCAGGCACTGGCCCAGAGGTTGGGGACCACTGATTTTGGGAATTGGTGGGAAAGTTGAAAGTTTGTGTTGCCTAGTAACAGGACCAAAACATTGCAGCTCTTGATAAGATCTGCATGGATGAATGGACCAAAAAGCAGCTACAGTGCAAAGCTGGTAAAAAAACTACAGGAGACATTTGACCTCTATACAAATGAGGGTTACAGAATATCAGCCCTAATATAGAGTACTGAAGTGAACTTTTGTTATTGACATAATTTTCTGCAGCATCGCACAACTAAATCTTTTAAAAACAGACAATGTGATTTCCTGGATTCTTTTTTCAACATTTTGTTTCTCACTGTTGAAGTGTTTGCATGATGAACATCTCTGATATCTCTCATCTATTTAAATCTGTGGCTGACAAATACTTTTGCACCACTGTATTACATGTTTTAAACCCTGTAGAAAGTTGCCCACTCCATAAATACAAAAAATATAAGTAAATACAACTTTTTGCTGCTTCCTAAATATTAAGGAGAAGACGACACTTTTAGCCGTTTCCAAACAGGAAGTCATTAATCTTGTGAAACAACAAAAAAGATGAGGTGCTACCAGCGTAATATTATTTTCAAACAATTACAGAAGCAATAACCAACTTTCTTCTCAAATACGTAATGATTATTCACTCATTTGTTTAGATCAGACTACACAATTGAAGAAGGGGACAGCCGTGTTGATCATACAGGCATCAATAGAGCTGGACAACTGAGGACACGTGGAGAAGGGAATCAGGCGTTTCCAGTTTGTACTTGTTTTATGTTTGAGTGAAAACCATTCTGACATTACTTGACACCATTGATCGGAGTTTTCAAAGTTCCATCACAGTCAAAGCTGTAAATGAAGACTTAGGAAGGAGACAGCGGCTGAAAACATGGAGGATAATAAAAGGGTCGACCACATACTTGGCCTCGTCCACGACTTCCACGTCTGCCTGAGCCGTTATCGGGGCGTTGGAATGAGCCAGCGGGTCGTCTGCATTCAACTCCCCGTTGGTTGAACTGACCACCTACAGCACAGATGGATGTCAGTTCAGAACAAACAAAGCACTGTTTCCCTCAGGAACAACACAACAAACCTGTACACAAAAGTATAAGATCATAGTTTACATTTATACATTCAGGGTGTAAAGACTTATTACAACTGACAGAAAATTACTTTCTGGATTTGCAACTTTATCTTCTATGTTCCAAACCAACAAAACATACGTCAGATGCAATCAGTGAGCTGGAAAGACAACTAAAACCCTCACATTTAGAACATGTGAAAGTAAAACACTTTTTGTTACAATATATAAATTGTATACAATTATCATTTAAGTGTCCCCTCCAAGATTCTAGTAAAATATGTAGAGGGACTCAGGTACCAACAAATGAAAGCTGAATGGTTGAGGTGAACTAATGCAGTCACATTTAGTTGATATATGTCTAGGATTAGAACTTCTGTTATGTGCAATTGTAAAAATAAATAAATAAATAAATAAATAAGAGTCCATTAAGCCAAAGGCCGTGTCCCACAGCCACTACGTACATTTTCTTGCCTTCATCATTCATCAATGAAGGCACTTTTCAAAGGAAGGTTTTGGCCTGCGGGTCTTTATGTGAATTCGGTAAAAAAAAGTTTGGTCGGTTGAGAATTACAGTTTACCCGTAATTTTATGCCATTTATACTCAACTATTAGGTCAATCTTACGCAGTTGTGATGATTTTTGCAAACTTCTGGCTTTCCGTGACTTTTCACGCATGTACCACCGATGGATGACTTTTACATCACAGCTACAGCACACATATCACATTGAAATTATGTCATTGACGCACAAATTTTGGGCCAGATTTGGCTTTTACACTGATTTATGTGTTCTTTGTGTGGTTTATTTGGACTTTTTCAATGATTTCAACTTGGTTTTTTCGTGATACATCTGTAAGAATTTCATGTAAAGACCACTTTTCTCACTTTTTTCTCAATTGTTTGACATCTGTGCACTATGTGCAAAATGTATGTAGTGACTGTGTGACACGGCCTTAAAACTTAAAGTCATCTAAACTCTGCTGTGTATCTGTGAATCAAATGGCCTCAGTTATTTTCCTTGTATGTAAGGGATAATGGCAGACGAAGTGTGCATTATCAGAAATGACGCACGCCACGGAAGCCTGAACGGATCAGGATATTTGCAATAGATCCCTGTTTTAATAAATGACGATAAGTTGCCATTAAATCCCAACATGATGAGACCAGCGCTCTATTTTTTTTAACTCTATGGATGAATAAAAAAACATGTCCAGCCATTAAGGATGCAAAATAACCACGAAGCTATAAAACTTTATTTTTACTTCTGTAAGAGTTCAAAAGTAGAATCAGCCAACTCTTGAGACCCGAGCTCTGGTTGGATATGCCTTTATTATGTAGTCGCAGGTAATCAGAATTAACTACAGTGAAAATAAAACCCACAATGTGATGTCCTCATGTGTGAACCCCAGGTCTCAAGAGGGTAAAATTCAGATGTAAGATGTAAGAAAAATGAAGGCCAGAACTTAAAGTAGCTGTAACAAAAATACATTTGTTACAGCTTGTTTGAGATCTTTTATCAGAAACGAGGTTCAAACGTACGTAGACAGACACCTCTGCAAAAGAAAACTATCTAAGCATCCACACAAGGGACAAAATGGGTTTCGAAGGTGTCTCTTTTGGGGTCACGGGGCTGCTGGAGCCTATCCCGGCCACTCGTGGGTGAAGGCAGGGGACACCCTGGACAGGTCACCAGTCTGACGCAGGGCCGCAATCACAATTAATACATAAAATATGCTTTCTTTTGCCATTTTCAAATCATATCTACACCTATAGCAGATGAATTCAACAATATAAATCTTGTAAAATGGTGAACTTGTGCTCAACACTGCAAAAGCATGCACTTTACTGCCAGAGGCGTTTTATCTTGCCATGCAAAAGACGACTTGTTTTTTCAAAGATTATCCAAGCAGTCGTACAACCACAAATCAAAATGTCATAACAAGTGCTGCTTTTAAAGCTAGAAGAATCACATTCTCCACATCTGGTGCTGGTGACACCAGATGGCATGATCATGGTGGGGCAAAAAAAAAAAATCTCCCAGCCAAGGTGTAAAGGGGTTGAGAAGGTAAAAAGCTACAGATCTGTCTCACGAACAAGTCTACCTTTGCATTATTGAGAGCAATACTGTGCAAACATTTCATTTGTGTGGCACAAACAATTTTGAAAAAATGGTTTCAAACTGTTTAAGATTAAAACTGTACTTTCTTTGTATTATTGGCCATAAATTTGTATTTCGTTTGTTCAATTTCAGCATTTTCCTGGCTTCAACTTTGTATTTTGCTCATTCCATTGAACTATTCTGAAGCAATAATTTAGTATTATGTTTGTTTGATCCAAGTATTTCGTGGCCACAAATCAGTATTTTTTATTTTATTTTATTGAATCCGTTTTTTGGCTATGAATTAGTATTTTAATCGTAGTTTTAATCGTAATTGCTCCGTGGCCAAATCCTTTCATTTCTTCTACCACATCATCAGACAGGTTCCGCAGTGATAAAACTTTGGGACATGAACACATCACTCCCTTATTACATCCGTGAGACAGATCTGACTCCATGGAAATTGGGTGAAGCGGGTTGCTGGCTGCTTCGGTGAGGGCTGTGTACCTGCACTGATCCCCCGTGCCTGTCCGCTGCCAGGTGGGAGGTCAGATAAGTGGAGTTTGCTTGCCGTGTGGGCTGCACCTCCCATGCTCCTCGCCGATCTGAGACAGCTGTCTGTTCAGGAGTCAGGGGTTGCATTAGCAATGTGAAGGGGAGGAAGATTGACGGGAAAAGGGGGAGTAATGGAATGAGGTGTTAATAGAGACGGGCATGTGGGTATATGAAGCAAGGGATCGTGCATGCAAAGCATGAAAAGAAAAAGCGATGGGAAAAAAATAAATAAAGAAAAAGCGTGAATTAAAATCAAAGCAAGGCTTCAGCCAGGAAACTGAATGAGAACCAGAGCCTGAAGCCAAACAAACAACTTAAACCTCCACCTCAGTGTAACAATCACATATCACTGAATGACATTTTAAAAACACATATTCATTAAAAAAAAAAAAAAACCTTTTTAACATTTACCCAAAATGTAAACAAAAAAAATTGTTTTCAGGCGTCGAGTTTGAAAGTTCTGTCCCCTCTGAGAAACTTTAAATCACACATGACACTCAGGCAAATGATGGAGTAAAGAGAAATTCAGTGGAGGAACCTCTTAGATGCTTCCGCCTCAATCAAGATTGTATTTCCCTGCTGAGAATAGAATCTCACCAACTGTCTGTAAGCCTTTTCATTCCAGTGTAGTAGATCATTGAATGAATGAGCATTTGTGGTCCTGCAGTAAACCAGCAACCACAGCGTTCATGCATCTTTCAATAAACAAACAGGAAGCCTTTGATTAAAGGGTCTGTATCATGCTATTCTTAAGCCTTTCAGGGTAAACTATATCCATATATATGATAACATATTACCTTCAGCACACTAAAGATTTGTTTATGAAATATGAGTTATTTTTGCAGTTAATATTTTCAACCCAAAAATAATACAACTATCTCTGAGGCTCCGCCTTTCTCTCTTTGTGGGCGCCGCCCGTTTCATGCCGTTACCGTAGAGTCGACCTCGGCAGCGTGTCTACGTTTCAGCCACGAAAACAAACAACATTGGAACCGTTGCAAAGATATGCTTTTGTGCATATAAAAGAAAACAGTTCGCTGATCACCGCTGCCTCCAAAGAGAAAGTGTGTGTGTGTGTGTGTGTGTTAGCCTGGGGGCGGTGCTGGCAGCACAGACTCTTCCTGGAAGGGGCGGTTCCCTCACTTTCATACGTATGAATGTGGGGACACGATCATTCTTGGGGACTGGGAGGGGCTGGTGCTCAGTAAGGTTTTAGATGCGTGAGTGGATCAAAATACCACCATGAGGTTGTTTATAGTGAGGAATTCACATTATAAGATACTTAAAAGCTCAAAAAAGTGGATTTTGGATGATATAGACCCTTTAATAAAAATCTTATGGCTTATTGTCTTGAGAAAAGGCAGACTTAGGCAGACTAAGGACTTCCAACAAGACTCACCAGCTGCTTACATAATGCTGCCAGCTTCTTCGGAATTATCATTTAAATGAATTTGATGTCTACAACCACACAAAAAGTTATGAGACCCACCCAACATCTTTGTTCCTAGGTTTTGCTTTAGATTCACAGGCACTTATCAGAAATGACAAAAGCCTCACACCTTACAGGATATTTAGTTATGTCAATGAATTTCAAAGAACTCATTTAAAAATCAGGGAGTAGAGTCTATAACGCTTCTTGGATGAAGTCACAGTAAGAAAAACACTTCCTGTCCCAGAGTCCACACCTGATTCCTGATTGGAGGGTGCTGTGAGGGTCGGTCCCTGTGAGCGTGGCTCTCTCTCGTGACTCCAGATGCCCCAGAATCTATATGGACGGACCCCACTGGTGTGGGCTGCAGGCAACAGCGGGTAGTTAGTTTTTGTACATGGGGGCCACTAAGAGAATCATGCATAACAGACGCTGCTTACTATCTGTCTGCCAACCCAGTCGTAAGTGTAGTCAAAGGTGTATCCTTTTCTTTCGAAGAGTTCGGTAAACAGAGCTCGCAGGTATTCATAGTCGGGCTTTTCAAAGAAGTCCAACCGCCTCACATACCTCAGGTAGGTGGCCATTTCCTCTGAATTGAACAAATTGAAAAAAGTTGAGAGATTCTGTGAGATTTGCAGTTGCTAGCATATGGAACAGCCATCATACCTGGAAAGTTTTCACATAGGACCTCAATGGGAGTGTTTCTCTTTGTGTCTCCAATCTTCTGGTATCGTTCTTTGAGTGTGTCAGCCTGAAAGACATCCATGAACACAACCATAAGTTCTGAGGTTCGCTAAGCATCTCTAGGACGTCCTATTTTTGATTTTGTTTTAACTCTAGCGAGTGGTGGTTCTGGTTTTGACCTAATCTTCAAGCTGTGTTCACACCAAACATGACTGACACAACAGGGACGTCCAGTTTTAACGCAGACGTACAGACGCACTTAGGAGTCGTGCCGCATGTTTTGAGCATCAGGTGGCAGAGCGTTTTGGGTGTCGTGGTGCATTCAGAGTTCAAAAATCGATCAGGAACTGAGTTTATTAACATGTTTTTTGGACAAGTGTCCAGCAGCGAATTTGATGCCTGAATTGCATTCGATGTAGAGGCAGCGTATTTGGTTTTCCCAAGAGAAGTTTTGGGGGAAAAAACCCTAAAGAAAAACAACTTTCGCATTATTTGATGCTTTTCACAAACATCTGTTAAAAGTTTGTGGGTTTCTTCCATACCTTGAGTCCTTGCCAAGGAAGACTCCCACGAAGGAAGTACATGAACATGTGGCCCAAAGCCTCCAGGTCATCTCGTCGGCTTTGTTCTAGAAAAAGATTTTTTCTTGTAAAGCATTCAGAGACTGACAATAAAGTGTCGTATTATTTAACTCGTAAAATTAAGGCCTACCTTTTCCCAAGTGTGTGTTAATGGACATGTATCTGGCAGTGCCGGTCAAGCTTTTATGCTCCCGGTATGGAATGTGTTTTTTGGTCTCTGGGTCGATGTACTCTTTGGCCAGGCCAAAGTCGATGATGTGGATGATGTGTTCTTTTTTATTCCCTTGCCGCCCGATGAGGAAGTTTTCAGGTTTGACATCTCTATAGATGAGATTTTTTGAATGCACATACTCCATTCGTGAAATCTGGGGAAAAGGGAGCACAAAGTAAAGGAAACACCGGTTTTTAGGTTTCTGAAGCGCAAGGTCACACACAGTATAAAAAGTTACCAGATCCCATGACTCAAATTTGAGCCCAGACTTAAATGAATGAAAATCTTTTCAAGAAAATTACTGCTAATACAGTTTTTACCTTTAGATACAGATTGTATTCACAATTTCATTGTAAGCGTGAGTACATTACACAAGAGTTTCTGTGTCATGGAAAATGGGATAAAAAACACATTTCCTATGGACAACCTACTCTGTTGGTGGACACAAATCCCCAAAAGTTTTTTTTTCTTAAAACTTCAAGAACATTTAAATAATTAGTAAAAGAACTAATTACAAATTTGCTGAGTTGACCTATCAACTAGAGTAGCATTGACTGAATGCTGAACTAACTGTACTTAAAACTGTTAAGGAAACCAAGACCACAATAGTTGATGTATCTTTAAAAACGACTAAAGGAAAAACAATGGCTAAAAAATATACACTCAAATATTGTATTTTTTGTTTCGAAGCACAGGGGGTGAAGTGTTTTTCTATACGGCATGTTTCAGCTCCTAACAGACAGACAGTCAACAGGGCTCACGCTTAGTGTGCTGCTTAGTCTCACTGTCTGAGACTAAGCAGCACACTTCTGTCCAGAATGTCTTAAAGTTCAGGAAATTTCCTTGCATCCTGCAGACTCAAGGCCCCTTGTGTCAGACACAGCAAAGTAGACCAAAACCAAGCCTTCTGCATGTTTCCCAGCAGGGACAGCATTCTTTTCTCAGGATGATTTATTCGTGCATATGAAAATTGATACACCAAAAAGCTCTAGTTTTGTCCATCTTTTTAGTGGTTTGTCAACATAGAATGGGGGCACTTTTTTCCCCTTCTTTTTGCAGTCAACAATGGGGATGTCGCATGAAATTCCCTTTGGCTTAAACTGTGCTGTGACATTGCTGTACCTTGACCCTGGAGGTGACTTAAGTACCCACTCTGTTTAAAATTGTGTTTCTGGTGATTTTAACATGTTCTGGTGGCTTTTTTTTTTTTTTTTTTAATGGAGGAGGACATATATTGGGAAAATTAAGCTTAAAATTGTATTTCTTTATTCAAATTGTTGTGAATCAGGAGGATGCAAAAAAAGCAGTTGGAAAAAGATTGTATTTGTGATGTAGAAAATATGCTGGGCGGGCCACATACTCCCTAGTCCACTCCATTCTGATGCATCCACTTGTAAACGACTAGATCTATGTACGTCTCTGTTTTCCTCGTTTGGCATTTGGCTCAAAACTTCAATATTTTTTTCTGCGCCGGTAATGTTACATAGGGAGTGTGAGGAGCTGTAAGCTAGCGGAACAGCGTGTAAACAGAGCACTCTTGGCAACAGGGAGGGGAAGGGGGACGGGGTTGCTCCTTGACAACGATCCCACCCACAACATAGAGGCAAATTTCTAATGAGCTGCTGCTGCTCTGCAGAAACTACATCCTAGAAAACAATACACATTTTGGGATTCTGGCAAAAAAAAAAAACTGCATAATTATAACTAAAAGACCACTGGAAACATTTTTTTCAATAGATCTAAAAGGATCAGAGTGGGACTTTAATGGCTTTACTTTTAGTTTTCAGTTATCAGCGTTAAGATTTTTTTTGCTTCGAGTTATTTCACTGACCTTTTTGGATTTTTGGTGTCATTATCAGAGGTGTACAATAACACAAAACACAGAATAAGTAAAAATATGAGAGATAAAATGGCTGAAGTGCAAATCACCGTCAATTGCTGGTTAGTAACATGAGAATTGTGGTGTGCCATGTCCTAAGTGCCTCCAAAACGGAGCGCAGGGCCTTTAAATTACAAGGAAACAGCAGAATTTGTGCTGACCAAATGAAATCTTAGAGATTCTGAGACATCCAAGCAACCTAAAAGCCTGAGTTCATTCATATCAAGCGCTGAGCTGCTCAACATTGATGAGATTTAATGGTAGCTTCGCCCTCCTTCATTTAAAGAAAAGAACTTAAAGAAAATCTAACTAAATGAAATGATTGATTGACAGAACGGCTTGTAGAGTTGTTGTAACCAAACCGTGAGCATAATTATAATAAAATAAAGAGATGTTAACAATATAATCTGTTTTTCATATTTTGATCTCTGAGAAGTTCAACTTCTCCAAAAATCTCAAAATAAGAAAGAAACCTGTAATTTTATAAAATTAAAACATGCATTTTCTAGTTTTAATTTGACATCAAATAAAAAATTGTCAGTTTTTTTAAATTAAAAGTAGCAGAACGTGCCCCCCAAGAAGAGTAAGCATCTGTAGAATAAATAGAAAGAATAGTAAAATATTTGAATCCCACATAGCTAGCATATGGAAATGTGACGCTAAGAACCATTTCAGAGAAATACTTAGCCAAGTCTTCACTTTTGTTGGAGAACACTGGTTCCATGGAGTTATCTCTTTTCGTGCTTGGATTAGTCAAAGGGTGAGAAGGCTATACAAGCAAACCATAAAGGACCACCTTTATTGGTTAAGGACAGTAATAAAAACAGATGGCAAGAGAGCCTTTCAGAAAGCCTGGAAATCCATCGCTTCAATGTGTTTTAAAAAGATCCACAGAAAGTCTGGATCTCGCCAGCAAAAATACACAAACAAAAACGGGTCTTTGGCTTCAGAGCAGACGCCGGTTTGGTCTGTTGCTGTGTCAACTTTAAGGTGTTGATGTTGACCATACACTTGTAAAAATGAGTGAACTTTACAGAGAGGGTTAAATAAACACTAGCTTTTATTTTGTCTGAAGGGCTGAAGTTTGTGTATGTTTTGTAGTTATTTTAAGTCCCATTTGAGTCCCATCAAACCAACTTTGTGTCGCTCGTTTGTAAAACCTACCAGCTGAATAGCTATCATTAAGACGGTCTTCAGTGAGAAGGTTCTGTCACAGAGGTCAAAGAGGTCTTCTAGACTTGGGCCTAGCAGCTCCAGGACCATGGCATTGTATTTCCCACAAGGTCCAAAGTAAAAAACCTGTGGAACCCCCTCTGAAAGAAGACAAAAAACAGACAGAGAGAAAAGTTAAAAGACAGTAACCTTAGTTACCAAGCTTTGCAATGTCCCACACTAAACATACTTAATGAGAAATAAACCAGTCATCGTCTTGGAGAGAGAAAATGTTCATGCACATTTTTTTACAGGCCTAATATGTAAGGGTAAAGTAGAGGAGATGAAGTACAGAGTCTTTGTTTTTTAAACCTCCCTGAACCCTCCACACTATGCAAGAAGCCCTTTAGTGCTGTTTCAAGTGCATGCTCTTTGTGCACCCATTGTGCGTTCTGTGCATGCTGACTGACTGTTAAGAATTACGAAATTAGACGATCTAAGGCTGCATTTAGGTCTTGATGCCCAAATCCGATTTTCTGACTACCGGTATATCCAATTTTTTTGACGACCTGCTCACATCATCTTTTAAAAGTGACCCGTATCCGATTTTTGCATTTACACTATACAATGCTGAAACTATCAAACGTAGACGTTCTGAGGACTACGTCACGTAGCAGCATTTCCGCCTTCCGCGGACCTGAGCACTGACCGCACGGATTTAAAAAATTATGAGCGAGCAGCCTTTGGTTGCTTCTGGATGAGGCAGGACAGGAAAAAGAGGGGCTGCTCGGCCGTCTTATGTGCTCTCTCTGAGTTTTGAATGAGGAAGTGTTTGCAGATGTTGTGCCGCACTAACAGTTTGATCCAAGCAAACAAATAAACGGCTTCTAGCCTGTTCCAGAGCAACGGTGTCCCGCTGCATTAGTTACCGTTTGCGTCCCGACCGGGACCGGATCGGAAATAACAGCGGTTTCCGACTACGGTCTGAAGCCTGAGGCAGAAAGGTAACACGCTGATGGGACTCCAGCTGTCCTCCAACAAGCAAAATCAGCGCACAAAAGCACCTATAATAAGTCATGTGATCTCAGTTGGTGGTGTCCTGAGTTGACGTCACTGACATACGACTCGCATTTACTGGGGAATATCCGATTTGTGTCCTCTGGCACACGCAAATGCACATATCTGATTTATTTCCACATATGAATGAGGCCTGTATCCGATCTGAGAAAATCGGAATCCATGTGATTTTGTCCTGCGTACACGTTCACCGGTCATATCCGATCTGTGCCCCATGAGAGGAAAAAAATCGGAATTGAGTCACTTGAACCATGCAGTGTAAATGCAGCCTTAGTGTAGTTTGTGTGTACATCCTACAGGCACTGACTTATCATGTAAACACCCCCCGTATGTGCAGCATTTGTGTAGTCAGTAAGGGGCCAGTATGAGATTCTCACTAATGACTAGAGTGCGTCATTAGGGCATCGTACAACAGCATCGTCCAGACATCATAAGTAGAACTTCCGTTATCCATACAAATACTTTATGATACATATACCACACGTGCAACAATCGTACATTCCATTTTCATGACGTCCTTCCTTCAAGGTTGTCACACTAGCCTCAAAGTAGCTGCAAGAGACCTGAACGCTGACCTTAAGGTGGAACCACGCCTGTCTACAACCCTCCACGGGTATGGTCAACCTGCAGCATCCATCCAGGTCTACCCCTAGATGGCTGGGTGCATGGGACTAAGACATTACAGACAACAGAGCCGTGGAAGAGCTGAGAGGACAATAAGACTTTTTTAATATTATGATATCAGCTTCCAACTGAATAATAACCCCTCAGTTCAACTCAGTATCTGATCCAACCCCTTGGCATTTATGCTTTTTTCTTCACTGTGTTGAGTAGTCGGTTTAAATGGTTCTGTAATGATAGCTCTGGTGCATTAACTCATCCTGGACATAAAAGCTCATTGTTTCAGTTGAAACATTACAAAGTAAATCAATCATAGTTCATGTGCAAAGCTGGAAAGAAGACATTTTTATATCAGGCATTGCGTCAATGTCATTCCTTTTGAAAAATAATGCAAAGTACCTGGAAGAAAGCCTGATTCAGAGTCTGCTCATTCCTTCTGGCCTCTAAGGACCAATCAAAATAAGAAACTGCCTACTGAGCTTAAATCATTCAATTCAACATGTGTCAAACTAGTGAGACCATGTTCAGCTCTAGTGCAGATTTTAATAATCATAATGGATTGGATTTATCTGCGTTCTCCCAGACGCTCAAAGCGCTTACAATGTGTGTCCATTATTCATTCACTCCTCATTCATACTTGGTGATGGTAGCTACTGATGTAGCCACAGCTGCCCTGGGGCACACTGACAGAGGCGTGGCTGCCAGTTTGCCTCTACGGCCCCTCTGACCATCACCGGGACATTCATACACATTCACACACCAGTGGAGCCACACTGCAGGCAGGGAGGGTATAGTGCCTTGCCCAAAGACACAACTACAGCTAACTGAGGGTAGCGGGGATCAAAGCGCCGATCCTTCCACCATTGGCCGACATGCTTAACCATCTGAGCCACTGCTACTCAGGTTCATAAAACCTCAAATGAGCTGATACTTAAACTATTTTATGAACCCAAGGCAAATATTAGATTTATATATATCAATATTTGGCAGCAGCGCATCTGTTTTTGTTTTGTACAGAGAATACATTGACACGTCAACGATTTGCTCCTCCATCATTCATTCTGATGTCCTACAACTCCATGTGTTTCACTTGATTATGTTTCAGAAGAACTTTTGACTTTTCATCTGAGTAACAGGAAATCCACCGCAGCGTGGAAACTAGGATGAATGCCATCCGCGAGCATATGGGAAAGTGGGAGTCACGCTGCGATCCCATCATCCCTTTCTGGACATCATTATGCAATTCTGTGGGCTGCTAATTGTACCACAGGAATGAGTGCTCGAAAAGCCCTTTTGAAAGTGGGAGGCCTTCAAATGTGTTGAATTAGAGAATTGCTGTAAAGAAGAGGATAAACAGTTCAATTGAAAACAAAGGTGGCAAAGTTTTTCACGTGTAAAATAAGCCAAAGTGATGGCGTCAGCACTACTGTACTGCAACACAGCGGGCACGATGATAGACTGATTGTGTCCAGGACTACAAAACACTGTCTTTATCTACAAGATAAATATGACCTTGACTGAGGCTGCCTATTGCAAACTACTACATTTAACTTCCACCAGTTTTCTTAAACATCACAGGAATATTGCTCAAGTACAATCCTGTTTCAACACACCGTCCCAGATGAAAAAGCAACACCAGAGAGCTGCTAGAATGGTTTAAATCAACCTAAACAAAGACGATAGAGATCGGAATCTAAATTCACTGCTACCAGAGGCCTTGTATAACAGTAACAGTAGGATGTCTCTATAAACTACCACAGCTTCATCTGCTAAATGTGGACATAAAAAGAATGAGGAACTTCCTTCCTATGAGCAGAACAACCGAAGATTTTCTCCAGACTGTGCAACATATGGTCATCGTAGCAGCAAGGTGACAGGATGGTAGGGGCGTCCTGACACAAATTTTATTAATTTCACACGGAAATGGGTGGTTTTAGTTGGGGGGGGGGGGCTTTTTTTGGGGCGCTCATGTCCCCCATAAATTGATCATGGGGGAGAAATTATAAAGTGCAGTTTGTGCCTAGACGGAATTATATGACACCAAGTCTTTCGTGTATCAAAACAGCCTGGTGTGAACATAGCATAACACTGGGACCAACCTAAACCATCAGAAGCAACGTGGAGTTCAGTGTCCTTGACACATCGACGGGCAGGGTGGGAACTGAAGCTGAAATCTTCCAATTACAGGTCAACGGCTCTACCTATGCACCACCGCCTGTATGTCTGTTTTGACGTTTGTTTTTTCATTCTATTTCTTTAAGTGCCCATTTCTGAGTCAAATTGAATCCTTCTAAAACCTAAATAACTGATCTCTATACTTGTAAACTACTTCCACTTACTTTCATTACTTGCATCATTGAAATGAATTAGCATTGCTTCTCTTTTGCCCACCAGTCAATGCCTCCTACATACATGTTGTCACACATCAGTTCTCACGTAACATCAGGGTTTTAAATATGACGGTACTGTACAGACTTCATTTGTTAGACCCATGGCCTACTTCCTTCCTTTATACATAATATATGAATGCATGACTAAAGGAAATGGGCTACTACTGTAAAATCTGTTGCAACTCTAGAGAATAATCCTTGCTTTTTATCAAGCAGAACCAGTTTTGTTTGAAATAAAGTTGATTGGGTTTGTGATAATGTTGACTGAACGTGAAAATTCTGTAAACTTGTAGCTCCAAAGCATATTTTAAACAAGAATTTTTCCCCTCTGCCTTCTTGTGATTAGAATCCACTTGTTTGCACTTTTGGCTGGTCAGTTCTACTCCAATCATTTATATGACATGTAATATATTAGGAAATAAATGAATCGTTAATTTTTAAAAAGTACAGACCATTTGTCACACCAACTTAAAGGATAATTAACGTAATAAAACTGAAAAGTGGTGTTTAAATACAAATTTCTTGTACTGTTAGAAAATAAAACTACTGGTGACAAATATTTAAGCAGAAAAAACGGCTGTAACGAATATTACTATGATGAACTGATACTAAAGTAATGCTAACTACAGTATCTATTCTAAACTCAAAATAGGAACTCTATTTTCTAACAATATTACTGAGTCTACATTCCTAATTCAACGCCTTTCACTATTTTTTCCTTCAAGCCACATAAATGCACCAAATTCTGGTCCTTCAGACACCGACACCACGTTGGCTAAGAGGAATGAGCTCAGCAGACAGCCAAGAACAAATGAGGTTACACTATCTCGTCTAGAGGAGAAGACAGAGGTAGGTTAGTACTGAGAGACTGCAGATCCTGTCACTAAATTATTCATGAGACTACGCACATTTGGCCTTTCCACCTTTTGCCTTTTTGCAAAACAAAAACCATTATAATGCCAGACAACATTTGAGTAGCTTCAGAGATCCTCTTGTTTTCCTCCTTTAAAATCTTTCTTTTTTTTCTTTCAGCTTCTATTACGTGTGCTTGTATATTAAATAAATAGACACCCTTGAAAATACATACTTAAAATCTCAGTCAGCTGGTCTGGTACACATCTGTACTTATTTTCTTTAAAAGTTAACAGGTAAATGTAGATAATTTAATTGATCAAACTCTCAAAACTTGAGACTGCAATCTGTAAGTATTTCCTGTATCCCTTCCTAGAAAATGTCAATTTTTAATCAAGCTGTTTCGGAATCATCCATTCTGCAGCGTCCTCTACCCGTTTTGAGTGCGTGACATATGTGGACCCTGTGTGGAAAAACAACAGCGGCTCCAATTGGTTACCATGAAACATGGCTCTGGAATTAGCCGATCATAATCACTTGTCCTGTAGTTAATCCACCCAGTTTCATCTTCTGAGAAGAAGAAAAAAGTCTGTGGCATGACACCGACAGGTTGGTTTGCAGTTAACACCACCTGTAACACTCAGCAACAGTAATGGCGTTATAAAAATGAAAACAATGATCAGAAAACTGAAAGGGGTAACGGCTGGGTTGCTTAAAGGATCGCCAAAGCGAATCATCTGCCTCCATCTAACCCGTCGCCTTTTAGAAAATGGGTGGAGGTTCAGGACAAAATTCCCAGCATCCAGCAGCCATACTGGATTTTTCTTTCACCGTGTGATCGAGTCACTGAGAACATCGCACGTTAGAGCTGAGTCTCTGATTGGCGCGTTAACCTCGTGGTGGCGCGCCCGATGCCCAGATTGCGCCGCAAGACCTCGGAACGCTTCTGTACGTTGACTTAACATTGAAACTGGATGTCCGGTGTGTTCAAGCTTGTTTTTAGTGAGGCACTGACATTATAATACATTACTTAAAAGCTCAAAAAGTTGATTTGCATGATATAGGCCCTGTAATGCTATTCCCTGAAATAAAGTATGATACATACAAAATGAATAAAAACACAAATAAGGTTAACTGTATGTTTTAAGAAGTTCCTAAAAAGCTTTACTTTGCCACTTTTAAATCTATAATTTGTCAAAAGAACTTTTATTTTTAGAAAAAGATCACTAGTAAATCTATAAACACACAAGCATCTGAGTCTTTGTGTACACCACATCATGGAGACTGACTGCAGATCTGGCATAACAATGATATTTGACCTGATTTAAGTAAGAACCTGTAGTGAAAATGATGTAATCTAGACATGATCTTCAAAGACAGGAAAGTCATTGGTGTTAAAAGCAGCAGAATCTTATGGATACCTGAAGTTCCCAAAGTTTTGTAGAACCGATATTCCAAGTGCAGCTGGGGAGCCCTCGACTTCACTGGTTCCTGCACAAAGAAAATGAATTTTAAAAACAGAATATAGCCAAAAATAAAGTAAGTAAAGAAGTCTATCAAGCTTATTGCAGAACTCTACTTTAGGAACTCCCCACGTTGTAAAGATAAATATATTTAGCATGGTGAGTTTATCTGTTGTAATATTGAATCAGTCGTTAGCAATAATAAAGGTGTGATTTGGGAGATCAGAGTATAAACAACTGGAAAGACACGCCCGGCCGGCTGAGCGTCTGCACATCCGCCGCACGTTCTTTCCAAAGCCAGAGGCTGTGTACGGACATCACCTGAACTATGAGTCAGTGGAAATTTGGCACCTGTGTGATGTTGAAGTCACATTTCTGGAAATAAGCTAACACAAAATGAGTGAATGAATGCACTAATGGACAACTTCTCTATTGTTTTCTAAATGTATATCACTGATCCGAGGTTTATTTTGGAGCATTTTACTTCTTCAAAGGAATTGTCAAAGTGAACTGAAAGGTTGAGCATTTAAGCAAAGGAGACAAGTCAACACTTACCAGTTTTATAGCTACATACTCGTTTGTGTAGAGATTCTTTCCTGAAATAGAAAAGTTTGGAAAGGAAAAATCTTTTAGGACTGTGTCACCGGTTTACAGATAAAATACTATAACACACTAAGGACAATTATTGAACTTAGTCTTATCCTTCCCTTTTAAAAGTCCCTCATTGAATTAGAGCATTAGGTCATCATTAGCACCCACCACTTCTTTTGTTTCTTTATTGAGATCAAATAAAGGCTATAAATCTGTGGTCCTCAACCTCTTTTAGGCCACGGCCCGGTTTATTGTTGATTTTTTTTTTTTTATCTAGTTTCTTTTAAATTTTGAGGATAAAGTTTATCTCCATCATCTGTAAAATATCTGCAGCATCTTTAAACTTTATTTGTACACAAGATTTTGTGCAGGAACCATTAAAACGTGATCTAGATTCCCTTAACCCTTAACTGTCAAAGTTGAAGATAAAAAAAAAAAAAAAAATCAGATGCCAACTTCATTCTTGTCCAACTATTAAAGTGCAACAAATAAGTACTTAAAAAAACAAAAGAAAACAAACATGAATGGACCTTCTCAACCAGGGGTCCCCAGATCCAGGCCTGGAGGGCCGGTGTCCTACAACCAACCTGCCACTGAAGCTAAAAACACCAGATCAAGGTAATCAGCAGCAAATAAGGTAGGGTTTCTGGAAAACCAGCAGGACACCGTCCCTCCAGGCCTGGATTTGGGGACCCCTGGTCTAAACTTTATCAGCAGCATCCTCTTAGCATTAGACAGTCGGTTGCTGAATTTAATGTATTATCATTATGGTGTGTGGGAACAACTGTCAAAATGATTCCATATTTGGTATATAGATTCCTAGTTTTAGTCTGTTAAATGCAGGTTTTTTCCTTTATTTTTAAAGTGAAAGCTCTTCTGTTTCCTCACTGACTCTTTTTTTCTTCTTTCTTTGCCAAAAGAAACTTTCCAAATACGTTTGTTTTTTCTTAACTTTTGGGGGTTTCAGTTTAACGGTTGGTGCAGCTGCTCTGAGAAAGTAGTGCATGTCTTATCGCCAAGTCACCGAGCGACTTGAGTCTGGTGCGGTGGGGAGATCCACTTTTCCAAAATAAAACTTCCTTCAGAATCAGGTTATAAATAAACAGATATAATGCAGGTAATGTTTTTTTTTTTTTCTTTCAACCCGGTACCAACTGTCCCACAGACCAGTACTGGGCTTGGGAATCACTCCTATTCACATACAGAATGCATCAAAAGCACAAAAAAAGAAATAATGCACTCAACTTTTAAAAAGGAAGACCTTGACCGCATGTTTCCAAGAGTCAAGATGCTTTAGCAGTTCTTACAACATCCATTTAAAACCAACTCACCAAGCTTTAATTCACCAAAGTTTCCACATCCAATCTTCTTCCCCACACGAAAATTGGGGCCCACCATGAGAACCCCCGAGGAGCTCGAAGAACCAGATGGTCTGGGGTGTCCACTGCGGTTGCCCTGGGGGACTTTAGTGCTCCTGGCGGGCCGCTCGCCATATTTATCCCTTTGTTGATCCATGGCACGTGCAGCACACATCAGCGCTCGCCTGGACTGATGTAGAATAAGGCCTCCTGGGCCGGGCCAACCGCAGCCACAGCCCTGGTCACTAGCAGCACTTTGACGGCGCAGTAACTGTCATGGGCCAGAACTTGGTGCTGCTTACCAACACTGCTTCTTCTCCACCCCTAGATCGCCCTATTGCCGCTGAAGACTCCCTTTACCTCAACATTTGACACGGACAAATGTTGAAGACCTACAATAAAAAACAAAACGACATGAAAAAAAGTTATTGAAATAAAATAAATTGATGTTTATTACATTTCAAAATGCATATAATTTAAAATTGTAGATATCTACAAAAAGCTTTTAGGATTTTTATGAAACAGAATGTTTTGATGCAAAAATGAAACATCTATGATGGAGCAGAGCACTGAAGTTCCTTAAAGCAAGCATAAGCAGATCCAGCCCTGAGGACCGTCAGATTATTAGTCTTTTCCAAAGAAACAGAAATGAAAGAAGCTCTGCTGCATGTTTAACCTGCAGAATAAAAACAGATGCTGGGTTCATAAGGAGAGAAATTCAAATGCACAACTGTAGGAAAGGCTATGACCTGTAATCACAGAAGGTTGGGAGGTTCATTTTATACAAAGACTTAAAGCCCCACTCCGATCATCTTTTTTTGAGCTATTCTAAAGTGTTCCCACTGGTTTTTTAAGTATGATTATGCCGTTTTTAGCCAAAATGGAAAAATCTGCCGTTTTCTAGGACATTGTTTCTGCAGATCGGCAGTAGTTCATTAAAAATGTATCTCTGAGTTCGGGTAGAACTGTTGGTACAGCTTATTGCGCTGTTTATATGCAATTCATTAGAGATCTGTGTGTCGATTATCTAATTTGAAACGGAAATTTGCGCCGTACACGCACGATAAAAGTTATACATCAGTGGTACATGCGTGAAAGTCTGTTAGACATACGTGAATCCAGATGCAAATGCATGCAGTTCTGATCCAGATGTTGAATCAGTTAAGGAAAACAAAGACGTTCGTGGATCTATTTGCCTCCAAGTGGATGCATCAGAATGGTACCGAGGAAGGAGCTTGTGGCTCACTCAATGTATTTTCTACGCCACAAATAAAATCTTTTACCGACTGCATTTTCTCTTCTGCTTCTAATTCACAACAATTTGAATAAAAAATACCCAGAATTAACAATTGTAAGCTTAATTTTCTTTATATATGTCCTCTTTCATGACACAAGAACATGTTAAAAACACAGAAAACGCCATTTTCATTGGAGTGGGTCTTTAAGTAACTTGAGTTGAGAAAACTGGTCAAAGGCCAGAATACTATAGTGAAACCAGGCACTTAGTTTGGTTAATGAACAATGCAACTGAAGAGCACACATTCAAGAGATGTGTTTGTGTTTCTAGTTCAACTACACATCTTCAGCAGATTTCTTTTGAGGTTGTGTTACTTACAGAAAAACAGAATACTCTAAATACACAAAAAAAGGTTTCATTTTAGGTTTAGATTCAAGGAAATAACTGTCAGATGGACTTAAACACAAATGCCGCCTTCTGTTACAAGTTTTCTTTTTTAAAAACACTTATAATAATAAATGTGTTATGCATTTATCGGGTTAATGAGCTTTTTCCCGCTTTGAAAATGAGTTTCATTTTTTATTAGAAATGATGAAAAACAAAGTAGTTCAAGGAGAACACCAGTGTTGAACAGAGATGAGGGAGACTCACTGGAAATATGCTGCTGGGCTTAACAGATAGCAATCAAGTCACAGTGGACACAGACAACAGAGGATCAACAAAAGCTTTGGAGAAGGCGTTTCCCCACTGACAGATAGAACTAGGTAGAGGATAAATACCAGCAAAGACTATTATGTAAACAGGTATAGCAGTCCGGGTCTGATTAAAAGGACACTGGAGATTAACTTCATGGACACTCATGACTTTGGAACTTACCTAGGCTTAGAAAACATGTAGAAAACTGAGCAATGTGCATAGTAGAGAGCCATTAAACTAGAAACCAGGATATTTATATATTAAATTTGCTGTTTGTTTTTAGAAAGCTAACTTACAGAAGCCTTAAGGGGGGGGTCCATGAAGAGTACATCACACAATTTTTACGAAATATTGACTCAAAAATATCAGTCATGCATCACAAACAACTCACATGATCCCCAGAAGAAGAGGAAAAAAAAGGTTTCATGACTGTGTTGTAACTTCAGAGCACAAAAAGGCTGTTGCTGAAACTATTGTGTGTGGGCTTTCAATGAGTCATTCTTGGTTTTGCCCGCACAGATCTCAGAATCAAAAGACAGCCCGCCTGCTCGGCACAGCAGTTTTGCTCTGATGCTATTACATAAAAACAAAAAACATGGAAGAAAACCAGTTTTGATCCAAAGATTAACACAGAATTCTGACAATGTTTTGAAAATAATCATTTGGGATTCTGATGCTTATTGGGTTGTTGAAGGGCCTTTATCTTGCAAAAATCTACCTTTTTAATTTTTAAGTGTATTATATTGTTCATTCCTGATGAAAAGAAACCTAAAGTTTTATTTTGATCCATTCAAGCATGTGACATCACAAAGAGGGGAACAGCCCCGTTTAGGAAGAGTCTGCGCTGCCAGCTTCGCCCCCCAGGCTTCTTTCTCTCTCTCACACACACACACACACACTGTCATCATGGAGCTAGCGGCTGTGGCAAAAACACACACACACACACATATTTAACAAATCAAAAAAACCATTGATACATTTAACCATTTGGGAGGTTGTTGACCAATCAGATGGAGCCCTTTTATGTTTGATGTGTGCCTCCTACGTCAACAAGGGTCATTTGGAGTTTAATTTTTAAACCGGTGTAATTAAATGGGAATGATGTTTCTGGTTGTTTACCTATTTGTTTACATACCGCAAATTATATCGTTATCGCAATATTAATCACCAATATCACATATCGCAATTTTGCCTCATATCGTGCAGCCCTAATATATATATATATATATATATATATATATATATATATATATATATATATATATATATATATATATATATAAACTTGGTTGTCCTTTGATACCAATATTCAACAGCAACGAAACCTACTCAGATGTCAGTACTTAATTAGTACTTAATTTAATACTTAAGTATTAAAACAAAGATTTTACTAAATATTGAAGCATCTGGTTACACAAAGTATTGCCAAAAACTTGAAACTAATATCTTTATAACTAGTATCTTTACAGAGATTTAAATATACTGGTTCTTTTTTTTGATAATTGTTGCTTAAAGAATATAAAATTCAAAGACTGTTGTAAAAATTTAGAATATCAATCCCATGGAACAAGGTTTTTTTTCAGCTCATGTCAGTCTGTTCTGTTATGAATGAAGGTTATAGTGTTTTATGAATGGGTTTTTAATCTTCTGTTAATGGGCTGATTATTTTGAACGTGTTTTTGGAGTTCTCTAGCGGTTGCGCCAGGTACCGTTGTTAAACACATTTATTTGAATAATCTTTATTGAAAAGTGCACATGTAGAAACAGAAAGGATTCGCTAGCATGCACGCACTTCGTTTGTGAGTGAACAGAATTTGCTGCATACGTCTCAATTCAGAGGTTGCTAAAAACTAACCCTTGAAACTTAAAAAATAGTCGAAAAATACCAAAATGTTGAATAAAAGACCTGGTTGTCACACGGACAACCAGTAGGTTCATTTTTGGTTGTCCTCCGTGAAATCTGGTTGTCTCGGACAACAGGATAACCGCTTATTTCGAACGCTCCATTTATATACACACACACACATACATGCATATACATACATACACACACACACACATGCACCCCCTCCCCCCACTCACATACATTTTCAAAAATAATTTGTTAGTCTGCCAAAGGTACTCTATTATATGTATGGATATATGCCACAGACCCTTTAAGCTTTACCACTGATTTGTTACCTGTAGTGGTCAGGTGACTGTCACTGATCATATAACATAGCAAGTATGTGTTCATAGAAAGCATAATCACGCTATGACAAATACTGAGCAGTCATAACACACCTACCTTCTTGTCCAAGTATTTAATAAAAGTTTGAACATATTGACTGTCAACTTCCGTTCTCAAGTGGGTTTTTGTACTGAACCCATTAAATAACAATGACAAACAACTTCAAAAAATAGAACTGAATAATACAATTTAAAAAAAAGCTGAGAACTTCTATCCAATTCATTGTGATTCAAACGTAGGTAAGAGTTCAACAAATGACTCCAGTAGGAACCCTTTCGATTCACCTTAAACTTTTGGCACAGAAACTACACTATGTGCGAACATGTTTTTAGACAAGCACAACTATTAAATTTGAGAAGTACGGAGTAGACCGATGGTTTTAAATGGCTATAGTCATTTTCAGCCTTTATAACCTTGTGATGGAACCTTGAAAGCAGCATTTTATGCTAAACGGCACTAATTATATTTCTGCCGCCCTCTGGATTTTTGATCTAACACCTTGAACTTTGAAAATGAGTCTCTGATTTTCTCTGAAGCCAACTTCAGGCAACTGTATTGGAATAAAACAAAAAGTTACATTAAAAAAAAACTATAATTAGCTAAACACTGGTAATATTTACATATAATAAACATGTATGTTAAGATGTTATAAATGATTCACTTTTATCATGTATCGAAAAATAAAACTTAAAAACACAATACTGGAAATCTTCCATCTTCAGGGTTCTGCATAAATTAAGAAATGTTTTGGTTGATAATACCTGTACTTCATAACAAGAACCTGTGCATTTAAAAACATTTTTAGTGAGTTGTTTCGATTGAAAGACTGTTAAATCAAAGAAAAAACAGTCACAAAAAAAGTCTAACAGAACCACAACGTTATTAAGAAAAAAAACTGGGCTTCAATGAAGAAAAAAACAAAAAAAAGTCAGGGGTTACAACACTCCTTGCTTAAAATCTACTACCGCATATTGATTGATTATAAAAATCAGATTTTTTAACGCAATTCTTTTTCTTCTGCCAAGAAACTGCCTTTAACTTTAATTTAAACACAAGAAATCCTAACCTTATTTCATCTTATTCACACCTTTCTTTGTTAAGTTTGGTAGAAACTGTTTCTCAAACTACACTTTTTTGAAAGCCAAAATTTAACAATTAGATCCATATTTTTTTGTGCCACACTGAATCAGAACTCCAATCAACTTGTGAAAGAAAACAAATCGATTTTGTGATTTGGTATCAAGCCCTTGAGCAATCCTGACTCCTGCTCCAACGTGAGATGGGCAATTCCCCGCCTTTATCCAAACTGCTGTGTCATTTTCATGATGGATGAGGATGTGTTTCAACACAAGACGCTTTTGGCACTTTGTGAAAAGAAATACCTTCTTAAAATGATCAAACAAGACTTGATCCATTTAAGAAATCTACTGGAAAAAGTCGTCAGTGCAACAAAGACACTCAAATTAGGTTTGTGTTGGGAAAAAAACAGTTAAATTCAGAATACAGTTTAAAGATTAAATACATTTTACAAAATAAATCAGTGATCAATTCATCTGATAAATTGGTAAGTACTAGGAACGTATTTCTTTCATTGAAGAACATCAGCTGTAACTGTCTTAAATATTTATTTACATATTTATAGTAAAGGATGCTTATGAACTCCATTAAAAAAATACATTTAAAAATAACTAGGACTGGGTTTTTTTAATCGATTTATCGATCTGAATTGATCCAAGCTTAATAGATCAATAATCGGTGAATAAAAGTTTAGATCGATCTTTCATACCTTTAAATTAGTAGTGAGGCCAAAGTCTGCTAGCTTAATGCTATTGTATTATGGGATTTCCCATTGCTACAGCCAAGGCTCGATCGACCCAAACATACATTGCTGACTAGATGAACAGCTTTATATACTCACAAGCAGGAATTTTCCAAACTAATTTAAGTCATTTTTTAAAGTAACCATTTGTGTTCTAAAGCACCATTTTTTGCTCAAATCATTTGGATTAAAGTTTAATGCTCCAAACTGAAACGCCCTCCAAGAGAGGCAGAACATGGAGCTTCATCTTTTGAGAAACCATGCAACACTCTATGGTGTCTATTGGTTTATTATTTCACTAATAACTTTTACATTATGTGAACTGTATCAGATTAATATGAATGTCTTTCAAACATATATAGATTATTACTGTATTTCCATACAAATTATGTAAACCGCGTGAATACAAAATTGAATTAAATCAAATGAAACCAAATGGATAAAAAAATAGTGAATTCAATCGATGCAGGCTCCGATTAATCAAGTTAAGTCGATCACGGAAACTATTGGTGATACCCAGCCCTAAAAAACTGCACTTAACTGTAGAAAAGGTTTTCAACGGTAATGCAGATGCAAATAACAATTACATTTAATCTGACATTTTATAATGCAATATATATCTTTTCTACAAAAGTCAAAAAACAAAAACCCCACTAAAGTGTATTTACACAAAATATGATATGTTATTCATCTGACCTGATATATGATTAAAAAAAACTTTAAAAAAAAAATCTAGATTGAGTACAGTTGAAATTATTTATAAGAACAAAGGACAACAAAGGCTTTTAAAAATGTTCAACATTGCAAGAAACAGACATTTTAAGCAAGTTGACATAGCTAAAAGGATATTTTGTGGGAATCCACTGACAAATAACATAGGACTCTGAATGCAGTCAGTGATTAACCTTCAGTGGAAAGATCAGCCTGTGAGGGGGCCTGCCAGCAGTGTAAACTCCTACTGTGACAGTGCCAGCTACCAGCTGCATCGCCCCTCTTTATGAACTATTAGAGGGACATTGTATCATGGTGTATGTAGACCCATTTGTTTATTGTTTTAATTTCCCTACACAAGATCACTGTGTGTTTTGTTCTGCTCCTTTGTTTAACATGTTCTTTTTATTTATTTATTATAAACTAAAGACATCATTACATACAATTGAACTTCGAAAGTTTTTTTTATCTTGAAATGTGTAAAACATTCACCATTGTGTTACTTTGTTTACAATATATGGTCGGTATTAAAAGAGGAATAACTAACCCCATCTAGTTTCTGATTTATTATTAGGGAATTTATGCAAACTAGTCAGAGCAAGTTTAAGCACGTCACAAAGTTTAACTTTAAAGACAAGTTTGACTGCAAGCAGGAAACATCTCTATATTGCTTCTGCAGGATCTCAAATGGCAAAACCTCCATCTGTCGCCTTATGTGCATAAACCAAGTCTGCATGAAAACACAAACCATACTGTTGATGTGTTACAAGCGTGTGGACGTGCTGAGTCAAAGAAACCAAGGCCACTGAGGTGATGATCGATGCTTTGTGAGCAGGCCCGCGGTCAAACCGACAGAAATACTGCGATGTGTTCGTTTGTTTTCTATTCCTCAGATACGGCAAAGCGTGGCAGTCTACTGCCAAAGGTAGTCACAAAAACAGTCAACAGATTAACCATAAATAAGTAAAATGTACCATCAGTCTGACCAAAGAGGTCTACCGAGCTAACGTAAGCAAAATATTACTTAGCCGCAGTGGCTGGTCTGGGTTAATCAATGTGGGGGGTGATCATAACACATTTTCTTGTTGTTGGTCGCGAACAACCGAGTGGTTGGAAAAGCAGGAACGGACAAATAATCATAGTTTTCCCCCTAAAAGCAAACACCAACAGACGGCCAAGTGACAGCTGGACCCAACGCAACAAGGAAATTAGCAGCGTTAGCAACGAAAATATTAGCTAACACAAGTCTGCCAAACATTATGTTTTAGCTAATATATAGCACACAAATAAAGCGAACTCACCCTTGGTGCGGTGAGTCCAGACGGTCAGGCCACAGATTGAAGGAATGTTTTATTTTATTTTCTTTAATTATTAATATTGATGTGCGTCTGGGACTCCACACGAGGACTTGTCTGCTCTTCTTGTTGCTGATGTTTCACGCTAACAGCCGCTAGCGGCTCTCTCCATTCTTCATCTGCTTCTACTGCTGGTAAAACACACCGGAAGCAGATACATGGCACCACCCGCTGCGGAATGTACACTTCCGGGTCAAGTTTCTGTTTACCTTTTTTTTTAACCAAACTGCAGGATTAAGGGATTTATTTGAAATCACACACGTGTACCCGTACCCATGCACGTGTAGCAATATTAAAAACAGATTCCCTATCTTTTCAATCATGTGTGCTGTAAACTCAGTTAAAGATTAGCAGTCAGTTATCTCATTTTTAAAGACGTCTTCAAGGAAGAAAATGCAAAGTTATGTACTAGAATAACGTTTTACCTGATATATTTGAATGTTCACGCCTTTAAAAAGAGATTTTGGAACATAATTTGAAACATACATTAGCATTTTATAATTTAACGTTATTGTTTAACATTGGTATATGTTTGTTCCAAGTAGATAAACACTTGTTTTTGCTTTTCTCTAATGATTTTGCAGAGGAAAAAACTACTCAAGAAAATGTTAATATAATGCAGAGGTTGGTGGAAAGGCACATTGCTTGTAAATTAAAATGTAGAAACCCAGAATGGAGTGAGAAAAGAATACTCTTTTAAATCTGACCCTAAGTGTGTTTTGGTTAATTGGTCATTTAAAAAAATCTATCCATCCATCCATCCATTTTCTGTATTATTTCTGTACAGAAAACTGAGGCAGAAAAAAAATACTTACAAATTACATTTATTGGTTTTACATAACAACAAATAAAATTGACCTATGTAGGTGATCTGCTTAACAAAATAAGAAAAACTATTAGCTGCCAGGAACCAAAAACTTTGGATAATTAACACTGGCCTGAAAAAAAAAAAACATTTTAACTTGCACATTTTTTTTTCTTATAGACCCGATTGTTACAGTCAGGTGAAGCCGTTTTAATTTCGTTAACAGATCAGATGTGTTAATGTGGCATACGCCATCTTTGTGTTACAATGTCAACACACAGCAATCGACTTATCCAACTGTCTTTTCCTTCAATGGATGCTGACAACAAAGCCAAAGTGTTCCCCCCACACAGGAGAGCGTAAGGAGAGGGGGGGGGGGGGGGTCCTCATCTCTGGCCTGGCGTCTGCATCAGCCATTTGATTGATTGATGAATGGAGGAGAAAATGAATCACAGCACTTGTTTTAGACATTTGCCAATAACTATCAAATGTGTAGAACAGACCAGAGCAGCTCATAGAGTAATATCTAATACATATGTTATTTTATTAAATGTTAGATGGATAATCAAATAATCCAGAATGAAATTATCAGCACATGGTAACATTGTTAATTAGGTTTTGCAGTTTAGCTATAGAGTTTATAAAATGTTTATATAATTTTAACAAAAGTATAGCTGTTTTTGACAGTGACATAAAAGCACATTTATTTATGGAAACCAGAGAAATGTGGACTCATTTTCCAAGTGAATTTAGTAAATAATATACTTTTCCTACATATTTATTAATGAAAATAAGATAGGAAAAAAACCTAAAGAACCAACTTCTATCCAAAAAAAAAAAAAAATAAGCACTTTTTTTTAGTTTAACATATATCTGCAATTTCCCTAAAAGATTTAATGTAAAATATTTCTTCCAGATTTGATAGTTTTCCAGCCAACAGCAACATCTAATGTTCACAATTTGAACTGCATTTGGACGGGGATGGATAGGATCAGGAATGAATCCATCAGAGGAACAGAGAATGACAGATGTTTTGGAGATAAATGCAGGGAAGCAGACTGAGATGGTTTGGACATATTTAGAGGGCGGACAGTGATTATGTTGGTAAAAAGATGCTGAAGCTTGAGCTACCAGCAAGAGGCCTAGAGGAAGACTAAAGAGGAGGTTCATGGATATTGTCAAGGAGATGAGGGTGGATGGTGTAAGTAAGGACAATGCAGAAGACTTGCTTAGATAGTGAAAGTTGACAGGCAGAAGCAAAAGAAGAGAATCTACAACACATATTCAAAATTATTTTCACGTCAAGGATCACCTTTCTAACTGCTTTTAAATATTCCTGCTTTGTCTACTGCTGACTGCCTGGATCAAAAGTGTTCAGCCAATCAGAAGAAGTAAAGACAGGTAAAGATGGAGTCATCCAAAGGAAGCAAGCTAATCTGTGTTTCTCAATGTCTGGAATTTCTCTTTGAGTCTGGTAGCTAAGCTCGGACCGTTCAGGCTTCTGCGCTTAATGGACACCTACGTACATTTTCAACGTATGAAATTTCCTTTTTTGTGATACATGTGTGATATAAGTAATTGATTAGTGTTTCTTGCGCTCTTCATTCGTCGATGTGCGCAGACGTCTATTGAGGGTTTTGGCTGACGGGTCCTTACATGAATTCAGTTTTGAGCTGTTCAAAATCTTTGGTGGGTTGAGAATTATGCAGTTTATGCATATTTTCTGTTTTCTATGCGCAATTATTGCTTAATTTTCAGGCAACTGTGTGTGATTTTTAACGAGATGCATGCAAACATTTGTGGCATTCCATGAGCTTTCCAAGTGTGTCTAACATAGTTTTCACTCTTGCAACACCGATGTATAACTTTTATATTGTGTATACTGTGTTCCTAAACTTTGGTGTCCATCGTCCATATGTTTTGGCCTCTTTTTGATTTCCCCTAGACTGGGACAGGTTTGCCTGTCGGGGGGCCGTAACAGTCAGACCATCCAGGTTCTCCTCAGGTCCATGCTTCACTTCCTGGCATGGTTTGGATCGCTTCGCTTGATCCGACCCTTTTGTTAACGAAAACATCAAAACAAATTCAAATTATCATTTGAGCCTTTTTGTTTTTCTTTGAAAATTTCTAATGCAAAGTGGTTACAAAAATAAAGTACATTCTCACATTAAGATGACACGACAAAACTACACATACAAAGCTGATTAGGAAAAAGAAAAGTTAAGGGAGCACAACACTTTTTGCTTCATGTCTACATTAAACTTATCAAAAAGTTCATAAGTCCAACAGTGTCTGTACATGCATCCATGTCCAGGATCTCTGCAGGATTCAAGTTATATTCTGGACACAAAAAACACAACTTACAATACTATAATTGTGATACTTGTAAATATGCCATAACGGGAAAAAAAGATTAGTGACTCACTGCAACCTGACATCAATTTATATCACAATCTGACCTTCGTTCTGCACTTTCAGGGGATTTTTGTCAGGAAAATGGCTTGAGGAAACTACAATGGACTGGAATATCACCTTCTGAAGGTTCATGATGCTCTTTAGTGGTGTCGATGTCATTCAAAGAGTTTGTTCAGGTTGGAACATCACACCATCTCCTGACATGCATCCATCAACTACACCTGCTGAGCTACGTTCACACCAGAGTGGGTAACATACGTTCAAGCGACCACTTCCAATGGAAAGTCTATGCAAGTGTGTGGAAATGCGCGTTCAGGGCTTCTGTGTTCAGAAGTCTTGCATAGCTACATACATTTTTAAGAACGTCTTTGGGCTCTACGTACAAAACGTGCAGCCATTGAACACGTATTAAAAATAACACTGATGGAACTTTGACCAATCAGGAAGTAGGATCTGGTAGTGACGTATGAATGGCGTAATTTTTAATTCACGGAAGTACCAACCATTTAAAAATTGATTGGCAGAGTAATTAATAATTGAGTTTTTTTTTTCTACGACCCCAAGTCTTACATATATCGGAATAGAGCTGTGGAAGAAAAAGTCGGCTATTTGCACCGCTTCAACATTTCGCACTAAGCCTCTTCCAACTGCAGGCACATGTGCGAGTGTTGGGTGGTGACAGTGCGGTGTGAACACCGCATGTTAAATGCACATTTAGCACGTTCATGACCGTGTGAGACACTCCTGGTTTGTACGTAGCATTAGTGGAGTGACCGCCCCCGTGTAAACTGCGACCTTCATTGTTAGACATCCATACGCTGCTTCAAGTAACAAACATTAATACCACAATGACATGACCGTGAGTTTAACACACTATGCGTTCAAGTTAATCTCATGAAATAGTCTTTAAATTGAGTGCTAAAAAGATCAAAGGTGTCCGAACCAGAGTGACAGCTTATTATCAAAAGTTCTGTACAAGAAGACGATACAAAGTTAGGAGGCAATAAAAGGATGGAAGTTTCTTGTGTGTTTCTACATTGTCCTCTCAGCTCCTAGCGAAGAGGTGAAGTGTTCAAAAAGGGACCATCTCCTTCGTTACGCTATCGCCTTCGCCTCTGGCAGGAACGCCTCCCAAAACTTTATAAACTGAAAGAAAGAAAAAAAAAAAAGACATCATGAATCACAGATACTGGAATGACAGGAGCATCGCATTGAGCTGGTCTAAAGTGGTTACCCGCTGTTGAGACTTCATCATCGCCTCCAAATATTTGATTATCTGGCTCTTGAAGTCCTTCGCTTTGTCTTTCTGCAAAGAAAAGTGACCCTTTATTAGCAAAAGAAAAACTGATGGAGCGTTTGTTTTCTGACTAAAAATCTTTAACAAGTAAAGAGTAAAGAGGCAGCAGAAGGGGGGGTTTTAAAATGTTCTTGTGGCATTTTTCTGATGATGGAGCACATTTATAAAGAAAACTTTAATTTTTATTTTTATTTATTTATTAACTTGTCCTATCCAACAGCTGGGCAGACAGATAAGAGCTGACGGCCTCTTGTGTTAGACATATTTTACTTTAACAACAGGGGTTATGAATCTTCAGACAAACCAGAGGTGTGTCTGAATAAACCCCTTTTGTAATCGAGGCCAAACTTTATTCATTTTAATTGTATTTGAAAATCTTTGGTGTTGGACCGGAGGGAAAAGGAAAGGAGAGAAGAAGAGTAGAATATTTGTATTGTGTACAATACAAATATTCTACATGTTCACACATGCATACTAGCCCCTGCATACTAACACCTGTGCTCAGGTGAGGGTTTATGTTCTTCTAAAATGGATGATGGAATGTGAAAAGAAGGAGGAGGAGCCCAGCCATCCCTACACCAAGACCCCCACCTCAGCAGCAGCAGCAGCAGCCACAGCCCCCCCCCCTCCCCCAAACACCCGCTTGACAGCAGATAGAGAACAACCACCCCCAGGGTGGTCAAGCCAGAGAGCAGGGAGGCATGGGGGGGACAGAGTGCAGCTCCAGCCCAACCAGGAGAGCAGCTCCAGCCCAACCAGGAGAGCAGCTCCAGCCCAACCAGGAGAGCAGCTGCCACGCCGGTAGAGTTCTGGGCATCCCCCCACATTTGCATTTTTCTTTCATCAAATCGTTATGAATCAGGAGCTACTATGGGCGGGCCACAAGCTCCCTGATCCGCTCCATTCTGATGGTAGACGACTAGATCCATTAACGTTTTCCTCCTCTGAGCCGGTATCTGGCTCTAAACTGTACGGCTGGATAGCTCCAACATTGCTCTCCATTTTTGTTTGACCCGCGAATGTTGGGGATTTGAGAGCCTTAGTGGAAGAGCACACAAGCAGAGAGCTGTCAACCACAGGGGGGGGGGGTTTGCTCCACGCTTTGACAATAGATTAAAGAAAAGTGATCAGAGTGGGGCTTAAAGATGATTTTTCTTTTCTTTATACAGCAAGCGTTTCACCAGAACTGGGTTAAGGATCATAAAGTGGAGACAGATCTTTGAACGCACCTCAAATCTGAGAAACTCCTTACGTACGGTCATTCCAATCCTGTCAAAGTCTCGCTCGTACTGTGTGACCTTCGTCTCCCACTGAGGAAATGAGGGAGGAGCATTACATTGTTACATTTCTCTGCATACATTTTTTATTAAAAATATACTTTAACATAAAAAACAATACAGCTTTTGAAAGCCATTAAAATATCATGCCACTCTAAAGGTTGATTTTATATATATATGTATATATATATATTAGGGGTGTGACGATAACCCCACTATTGCGGTGGTGACTAAGTTCTTCATAGAAGAACCTAGAATATGACATATTTTCTGTTGTTTCACACTTTTTTGTTATGTATATAATTCCACAGGTGTTAATTCATAGTTTTGATGCCTTCAGTGTGAAAATACAATTTTCATAGTCCTGAAAATAAAGAAAGGTCTTTGTTTGCAGGACTATGAAAATTGTATTTTGATTTTGATCTACCTTTAGAGATCAAAATCTAAATATCTAAATAGAACTCTACCTGTGCTCGGAACCTTTTATTACATATTTTGTAAAAGGGGAGAAGGTTCTTTTGCCTTTTAATTTCAGTTAAAAATAATATTCTACATAGCAAAAATGGAAAGTTATGTTGTGTAAGAGTTAGAGTAAAAAAAACTGACTATTCTAAAACAATGCTGTCTTATGTATTCATTAAATACAACTTTTCTTGGCACTGCTTTGCTCTTTTTTAAACAACTTTATGGATTTCATTCATACAGTTTGGTTAAGAATTGGAACACGTTACTAAGGAGACGTTAGAGCAGATGTCTCAGTGCGTGCGTTACCTCTGTGATCTCGTCTTTGGCCTGCTGCAGTTTGTCGGGTTTGTTGGCCCACAGCAGTTTGGCCTCGGCCTCCCTCTTCTTCTGGAGCGTGCTCTGAGCTTCTTGCCATCGCTGCCACGCCCGCATGCGCTGGTCTAAACAACCCTGTGGGAGACACACGTTTCAGGACAAACACAACACTCTAACTGTTCACAATCACTTTGAACTACCAGATGTAGATTAGAAAAGAGCAGGGAGCCTCTAGCCCACTGATTGTAGCTTTTAGGTAAAAAGAACATTTTCAAACAGCATTTTTGCGTCTGCTCTTGATTCACAGCAATGTGAATAAATAAATGATGAGAAATGCAATTTTAAGCTTAATTTTATTTATATGTCCATCATGAGAAAATGCCACAAAAACTGTTAAAAACATTTAATCAGCGTGTCTTTAAAAAAGACAACATTTAATAATCCAGATGTTTTCTTTGTTGGATTAGTTTTGCATATGGTTTAGGTCACAGCTGACCTTTAAACTCACTTGGGTCTTCCTGACATTGTTTACGACTCTTCTCAGCGGTCAGCTTACCCGCACAGCACCCAGCAAGCGGATGTAGTCAGCAAGCAGCTCTGCGAGGATGAAGAAGTCACTGGCCGCCTGCTCCTGATGCAGCTGCTCCATCTTGTCCTCCACCTCTGCCAGCTGGGAGAGGGCCCGTGACAGCGCAGTGTTGTCCTCCGAATTGCCCAGCATCGCCATGCTTTTGGCAAATATTGCCGTGTTTCCACACAACTCTGAAGTTGGTAGAGAGGAAACCGGAAACCTCTTTTCATTGTTTGCTTCACAGACGTTTGTTACCCTACTGGATGAATGAATTTGAGTGAAAAACGGACGAGAATTTTGATACCTTTCCGATGACTGACGAGGGAGTCCACCACAGCATGAAGCTTCCTCAGCTGCTGCTCCTCAGCTTCAACCTCCTGCAGCTTGTCCTCAAACCACTGAGGGGAGACACAGACATCCACCATCTTCGAGGCGCCGATCCTGACCCTGACACCCCGACAGAACCCATTTCAGAACTTCCAGCTAAGCTCTCCATCCCGGATCTACTTACAGTGTCGGATTCATTCATTTTGATGGTCATCTTGTTGACGGCATCAGACGCTCTGTTGATCATTTTAAGAAACCCCGCTCCGCTGAGAGTCTGGGTGTTCACGGCTCTGGGGAGCTGAAAGTTACGAGTACAAAAGCAAGAAACAGGCAGACCCCGATTGTATCTCCGTTCTTCTCTAAAATATGCGTTCAGAATTTCATTACTCGTCCTCACATCGTCTCTTTCCAAGAATTCCCGGACGTCAGGGTCCTGCAGCAAAGACGGATGAGAAACCACTCTCTGCAGATACCTGCATTCATCACAGCAGAGGCAGGAAAAGCAGTGAAAATAAATACAAACATCACTGTCCTCCTTTAAAAAAAGAAAAAGAAGGTGTATTTTTTAGCCAATTCTAAAGTTACAGCCCAACATTTACAATTATAAATCAAAAGCATATCTAAACACAAAGACTATTGCTTAAAAATTATAACATTTCAACAGTAAAATCAATGCAAAATCCTTTTTTAAGATCTAGTTTCTGTAAGGCACTTTGAACAGCAAACAGTGGCCACATTAGAGGTGCAACAAAAATGCCGAGCAATATTGGAGCTATCCAGCTGTACAGTTCTGATCCAGATTCCAGCTCAGACGAGGAAAACAGAGATTTTCACTAATCTATTAGTCTGCAAACAGATGCCTCAGAATGGAGTGGAGCAGGGAGCTTATGATCTGCCGATCATATTTTCTACATCACAAATACGGTCTTTATCAAATGTCTTTTTTTGTGTCCGCTCCTGATTCACAACTATTTGAATAAAGAAATACTTAGAAATGCAGTTGTAAGCTTAATGCTCTTTATATATATCCTCTATCATGAGAAAATGCCACAAGAACATTTTAAAACACAATTTTGGCTAGATTGGCTCTTTAACATGTTATTCAGGCAGTTTTCAATGAAAGTAGGAAGTATTTTATTCAGAAATTCTGGATTCCTCCTAAAGCTTAAGAGGATAGTTGGTGACATTATTCATGGCATCTGCATGCAAAGAAGCATTTTGCTGCACAGCATTATCCTAAGTAAATAGAGACCAAACAGGCAAGTACTTTTTTTTTTTAGATGATTTCAACCTACTCTGGGATGGGAATGCTTGATTTCCTCAGACATCAACAAAAAGCATAGAAAAAGACCAATCTTTATAGATTTTTTTTTTTTAGAAGATGTGGTCAGGGATCAGCGAGTAACAAGGTCCAGCAGAAACACTGACACTTCACCATGGCTGAAACGGCAACATCACCTCTCTAGAGCTGCTCTTCTTCGCTCCACAAACTCCACAGACGACGGGTCGTCCATTCCTACTTTCACTTTAGTCATTCCTGCTCATAAAGAGGAAGAGAAAAAAAAAACGCTGATGACCAAATACACTCATAGGAAAAGGAAAAGAAAAAAAAACTCCAGTTCACACCTACGACGCTTTTCTCTGGCGGGGGAGGGATGATGCAGCCGTGGAGCGTCTGTTTGGCCGACAGCTTTTCATACAGACCCAGGAAGTCGCTGAAACGCCGTCTCACAGAAAAGGCTTTGCTTTTGAACAGCGGCAAGGAAGACTAGAGAGACACAAGGACAAAAGATGAGCACAAACCCAAAACCAGAAAACATATCAACACAATCATTTTGGACAGTTAAAGCACTGACTCTGGTGAAGACTTTGTAGGCCACATATGCGTTCATACCATCACCTAAGAGGACAGAAAACACAGAGCAGACATCAGAGCTGAAGCCTGATTTAGGAGGCATTCTGCTTACTTAAAGACTGACAAAAAACAACATGTTTTTGGTGTTTTTAATATGTTCTTGTGGCATTCTCTGAAGAAGGACACATATAGAGAAATTTAAAATGAAGGTGGAATTTCTGAGTATTTCTTGGTGACTCAGGAGCAGATGTTTGAAAAAAGATTGTATAAAATACGATGGGTGGGGAAATGGGGAGGGGAAGGGTAGGTGGGGTTGCTCTACGCCAACAGTCCCGTCCACAACTCTGATGCAAATGTCTGATGAACTCCTGCCGCTCTGCAGAAAGTTTGCCCCACAAAACTACACAAGTTTTTAACATTTTTGCCTAAAAACGGCATGATCATAATTAAAAAACTACTGGGAACGCTCCCAAATAAATCAAAAGAAGATCAGAGTGGGTTTTAAAATGAACCAGAACTTTACCATCCTCAGTGTAAAACCAAAACATTTGCCTAAACTGCTCGTCCCACACAGCCGCACGACAGTGAAACTGACCGACTTTCTCCGGGTTTGTGACAGCAACGTCCACATCAAAGCTGTCCATGGCCTCTTCTTCCTCTAACTGCAAAAAGATAAGGCAGCTTTAGTTCTTTCAAAAATATAGACACATTGCAGCTAATGTAATTTTGGGGCTCAGCTGTGGGCTTTTACCTGCTCCAAGGAGGTGTGCTGCATAGCGGCGGGGTTCTGCTGGAACGAGGAGGCGGGCCGAGGACCAGAGGAAGTGGAGATATGTGGCTGCACGGCGCTGCTGGACGAGTTTGTGCCGAGGTCTGACTGTGCCTCTGAAGCAGAAGAAGCAGGAGTCATTCAAACAGATCATTCAGAGAAAAGGAGCTGCGATTGCCACGAGGGCCGCTGCCGATTGTTTTCATCTTTCCTCCAAAACTTTTGCAAACCAGTCATCCGTCATAATGAGGTGCATTATTTCTGGTTTCAGGTATTAAGGAGAGTTAATGGAGAGCCAGCTATAGAACTAATTGAAATGGCCGTATTGTTTCGGTGATGTGTTGTGTGTCCACATTTTCTGACTTAATGACCAACTCAGATCGTCTTTAGATTTTATTAAAAGTATAAGTCACTGTTTTTTTACATAGTTTGGCCAGGGGTGAAACTTATACTCAGGAGTGACTTGTATGCTATTTTTTTAGTTAAATATTGGCTCATATGGTCGTTATGCCCTTTAGTGGTTATTTCCTGCTAAAACCACTAGGAGGGCACTGTAGTAATAATAATTAATAATACATTTTATTTGTTAGGCGCCTTTCAAGGAACCCAAGGTCGCCGTACATAAAAGTGAAAATAAAATAGAATGCACAATAAAATATACATATAAATAGGCCAGAAATAGGAAGTTATGGGGGAAAATAGGCAAGTTGGTAAAGATGAGTTTTCAGTTTTTTGGCGAATTGTGACAGAGAGCCAATGTTTCTGAGGTCCGGAGATAGAGAGTTCCAGAGCCGGGGGGCAGAGCAGCTGAAAGCTCTGCCCCCCATAGTGACAAGGCGGGCAGTGGGGACATCCAGATGAAGGGAGGAGGAGGAGGAGGATCTGAGGATACGGGTGGGTGTGGCAACATGAACAAGATCAGAAAGATATGTTGGAGCAAGGTTGTGGATGGATTTAAAAGTCAGGAGAAGTATTTGTAGTGGTGTCTTTAAAGACCCCTTCCAGTGAAAATGGTGTTTTTGGTATTTTTCACACATTCTTGTGGCATTTTTCTGAAGATGGAGGACATATATGAAGAAATTTCAGGTTAAAATTGCTGAGTATTTATTTATTTAAATCGAAAAAATGCTGTTAGAAAAAGCCTGTAGCTGTGGCATAAAAGGTACAATCTGAGGGACACAAGCTCCCCGCTCTGCTCCATTCCCATCCATCCACTTGTGGGCGACTAGATTCATGTTTTCCTGCACGACTGCATAGCTCCAATATTGCCATTTGTTGCACTGCTAATGTTAGGTTGGGGTTGTGAGGGGCTGTGAGCTTGTGGAAGAGCATGTAAACAAAGGGATGACGGGGAATGAGGGAAGGCTTGCTCCATTGCGCTCACAACTCAGAGCCTGGAAAACATTTATTTATTTATTTTCTAAAAACGTTATAATTAGAATGAAAAGACCACTAGGAACATTGACAGTTGATCAAAAGGTGGTCGGAGTGGGACTTAAACAGGAACCAGGTAACTTTTGCCAGGTTTCCAGTGAGAACGTAAACACAGACAACATCAAGCCTCTGCTTGTGTTGCATCTAAGGTTAGAAGATAAAAGCTCTTCTTACCCGCAAACAGGTCGTTGTCGTCATCAGAGTTCACTCCGTTTGACCTGGCAGCGTCGGTTCCGGCCCCCTCCTGGCTGAACAGGTCTGCAGGCTCTTCACTGACCCGCTCCGGCTGGGAGACTCCTCGACTCACAGAGAACGGACTGGTCCTCTAAACAAAACACAATATTTGTTTGTTTGTTTATTTTAGTGAGCAACAAGAAGCCAGTGATTGTCTGAATGATAAGGCAGGGCTATAATGATGGTGGCTGGGTAGAGTTTTAAAAGTCGAGCTGTTAGGATAACACTAAATAAAGTGTCGTGATGCGTTCAAGTGAAAAACAAAAAACAAAACCCGAAACCCAAAATATCTTTAAGGTTAAACATCCGGGGCTCACTATATAGCCAGGAAAGCTACTTAATTTCTCCCCCAAATGTAAAATTTAAACTAATTTAATCTTTTTTTGTACGCTTTAATAATAATTTATCGCCTTTTTGTCAGAGGCTGACTGTTATTTTTCTCCCCGTGGCAGAAAAAGCTGGACCAGATCAGATGGAGATGGGGAGGGAGAGAGGGAGAGAGAGAGAGAGAGAAAGAGAGAGACTGACTTCTAGTTCTAGGCTGTAAACAGATATGATAAAGCCACGCGAGAAGATGATGAGTCACGGCCGGAAACTCACATTATTGACAAAAATTTCATCGCCTTCGTCGCTGTCCCCGTCAAGCAGGTCAGACAGTCCGGGTTTTGACACATCTGTTGCGGGGAAAGGAGGCGGATTTCGATCCGAGCTAGTCGCCATATTCTGTGTTGTGGGAGCGACTGACGCCTCGACCGGAAAGGCGAGTCGAGAACGACCAGGGGCTGCAGCGACACTTGCTGGCTGAGGGGGCGCATTACACCATATGTTGCTTTTGACACAGTGGTTAAACCTTTTTAAAACAAAACAAAACAAAAAAAAAGCTAATTAAACGGAACAAAAAAAGAAATAGAACACTGCCAGATATTTTGAGAATGTACTTTTTAAATGCCTGTGTGATTATTGGAAAATATTTCTGTTTAAATTAATTCAATATCCAAATTTGTGTTATTTTTGCTGATAGTCTCAAACCAAAAGATAGATTGTGTATGTGTTTTCAGAACAGCAGTATTGAAAAGGAATAATTTCCATGATATAAAACAACATGTGGTCTTTTGGCTTAAAGGCCAAGACTGAAATTACAATATGCCATAATACATAACCTTGCTCAAAAATTGCAATAACTTTTCTTTTCCAAAGACAAACAACATGCACATGATTTTGATACTTGATCTGTAATGTTAAATGATTTCTGAAAAAAAAAAAATTCTGTAATTAATTTTTAATTTTTTAAAGGATCTGAACTTGTGTTGATAAACTATAAATACATTTTCAGATATGTGCAAAGTAAATAAAAAGTTAAATAAAGCATAATAGGGCTGGGAATATATAAGTGTGCTTCCTCCCATTCCTTTTAGCAAAGAATTCAATTCTTTTTGAAAAACGTTATATAATAGTTGAAATGTATCATGTACTGCATGTATGAATGCTAATATGTGTATTTATGATTAAGAGTGATTATAATTTAATGATTTGCATGGGTATGTGGATGTATATGTATATATATATATATATTTTTTTCTAATCAATATTGACTAAGTTTGACATCTCTGTATAGATACATTTTTCTGTTGTTTGACTTTTGTTTTGTTTTGATAACTTAATATAGACCATTTCCAAATTTCCAAATTATATTTGTGTGTTATCTGAATATCAACAGATTTCATCAAATCTGAACCCCCGAAACCATTTGTTTCAGGAGTGCAAAGACTTTTTTGTTCAAATCTTCAATAAATGTTGGATTTTGATTGTGTACATAAACCCAAGCAACGATCTGGCAATACTTTCGTAATTTTGTCAAAATGACTTAAAGATAATTTTGCTTTTGCAACAAACGTTTGTAATAGCAATTAACTGTATTCAATTAACTTTATTTAAATAGAAAAAAAGTGGTAATGTGCTGTGTATTTCTTTGTCGTCAATGGGAAACAACCGTTGATTTGGGTGGAACAGTTTTTCAGGATTTAGAGAAAGGGTTACTCGTTTTTTGTTGTTGCTTTTTTTAACTAACTTCTCTGAAAGATGTCATTTTTTGGAGCAAGTTATTGGTTATAACAGACATGTTTTGTAGGAATGAAAGTCACGTTTTGAGCTGACTTAAGCACTGGGATAATTTGACTCCATTCTGCAAATTAGCTGCATTAACTGTAGTAAAAACAGAATTTAGTGTTTCACTAAAACAGTTGTTTTGGAGAATTTGACATTAGGTTTTACCTGTTGACAATTCTATCATTAGCGTTGACTTCTTGATCATACTTGAAAAGAAGACAAGCAGAAACATGGACTTTGTTAGTATTCATGATAGTTTGTATACACAATGTATAGGAGCACCAATAAAAAACTGTTTTTTTTCCAAAACATTTTCAACATTTTTTTTTTTTTAAAAAGCCACATTTTGTTTTTGTTTCTACAGAAAGCAAAGAAAGCTCTGTACATGAACAAGCAGAACAACAGAATTCGTCATCATGAACTGCAGAGTAAAACATCCGGACTGCTGGATTCATATCTTCTCCAAAGCAATAAAAAATAAAAACAATTATAACAAGACCAGCTGCCTGCTGCTTACCTAGCACACTACATTACACACACAGCTTTTGATATTTAAAACACGAGATATGTAAGAAATTTACTTTCCAAAAACTGTGAAAAAGTGCAATAAATGTTCAACTGTTCACAACTCAAAAGGACGTTTCCCGATCGGAGTCCGGTGCTCTCGCTCCCATTTGTATTCTACTCATCTGCCCAACAAACGTGTTTCCTTGTGTGTCTCCATCGTTCAAATCTCTTACACAGTTGTACTCACATTCATGACAATGTACATTAATGAGAAAAACATGGCATTCACAAACGTGGAGCAAATGACCATGATTGCTAAAGACAAATATCTTTGGGTAAAAGGGTCATGAAAAACTATTTTCTCAGATGAACCTTTATTTTTCTTTTTACAGCAGACATTTTGTGTACAGAATGAGTATCTTGATTTTTCTTCATACAAAACCTTTCATGTAAAAAACCAAAGGGAATTCTGGGAGTCTCCTTCAAAAGGCCAACGTTTTTGCGTTTATGGTTTCTAAATCTGACGGAAAAGAACAAAAACTGCAAACACTGCTCTGCTGGGTGCAAAATGTCCTCATTTTTCAGCAGAAAAAATACCTGAAACCAATAAAATGCTGTGTATTTGTTTATTTTTTCCCAAATATACAATCAAGCTTTTTTTTTTAATATATATATATAAAACTTGTGACTGATTGATTTGTTCTTTCAGAAAAGGTTGGGGAAGGGTTGGCGTCCTGAGTCCAAGGTATCCTGGCGTGGGGAGGGGCCGCAGACGGTGCCACGGTGGAGCGTGGCAGTACGGCGCAGGGTCCGACATACAAACACGTTGGTAAGGCTTTCAAAATGGAGCTCCCACAACAAACACAAAAGGCTGAAGAGCGTACAAAGAGGACGACAAAATGCCACAGAAGAATGTTCTCTAGAATCGCATCAAGCTTCTCTCCCCGCTGCTATGAAAACAGAGCTCTTTTGAAATCCCACTTTCGCTTACAAAAACAAAATATTAATAATAAAGGAACTATGGGAAATGTCAAAATCATGAGGCAGCATAAAAAATAAAACATATGTACACGCTCATAAGGATATGTGTGTAAAAAAATAATACAATAGAAAACAATATAAAGTCATGGCAAAATATATGACACAAGAGGACAAGGCGAAAATAAAAACAAAATTATAACGTAGGATTGTAAAGGGGGGCTGAAATCCAATGTTCACTTCACTGAAATGGCCCAATAGATATACAAGATGCACAAAGGAAACACTAATCAAACAAACACTGTGTGTAGACTGTGCTGCTCGAGCACCAACGTCAAAACCAGCCAATTTTTGGACTTCCTCCTCTTGTCGTGACACCGACTCAATTGTCTTAAGCGAGTGTTCGGCTCAAACACCAACTGTACAAATTTTTGCTGAGAAAAAAACAAAAATTCACAATCTTCCGGTTAAAGGCGACCGAAATGTAAAAGTTTCTTCATATGCTGTAAAGCTTCCCACTTCCCTTCCCTCTCATGGCAATCTCCTTCCTGAGACTGAGCAAGGGTTGGGTTGAAAAAAAAAAAAGTTTCAGTCTGGAGGTTTGCTTCTTTTGTCTGCGGTGGGGACGCGAGAGCTTCCACGAGCGCAGCAAGCCGGTTTCGGAGTCCACTGGCCTCTGGCTCTGCAAGGTTTAGTTGTGTATGTGTGTGTGTGTGTGTGTGTGAGACTGGCAGAGAAGGTGTGTCTGAGCCTGCACGTTGCATCAGAGATCATGGGGCTGTGGTGATGGCGTTCAGGTCCTTCATCAGGCCTTCGAGGTGAGCCATTTCCTCTGTGAGCTCATCGGGCTCGTAGCTCTGAGGGAGAGGAACAGGGTTACTGCGGGGGGCAGGCGAGGGGCATGGGGGGAGGGAAGCAAGCACCTGGAAGGAAGGAAGGCAGGAGAGGAGGAAAGGAAGGAGAGGGTCAGTAAGGGATTCCTTCACAGGGGGAGTTTCATGAGTGGGGGTGAAGCGAGCTCAGGGATTGGTCAATGAAACTGAAGCATTATGGGAACAACAACGAAGCAGCAGACCAAAGCATTAACCAAAAAACAAAACAAAAAGGGGAGTCATCAACAGCCATTCAACGTCATTCCGGTTATGGGTTCAAAGATCAAATCGTCAAAAATTACACACAAAAAAGAAGCAGCCGACAATGACATGGAAAAATGGTGAGAATGAAGTTGGAAAGAATAAAAGGAGAGAAAGAACAAACAGAAAATGTGATTACAACAAGGTCAGCTAAGTGTCATGCTACTGTTACATTGGGCACGTGATGTGCGTTCAAGAATGCACTAAACTGGCATTTTTGAACGTGCTTTTAGCGTCTGGTGTTCACACTTGACTGTGGCTAATAGCGCGTGTACCTACAGTTGGAAGAAGCTTGGCATGAAATGTCAAAGCGCTGGTGTCAAATATCGTGAATCTTTCTCCAGGCTTTTTCTTTCACAGCTCTATTCCGTATAATTCCGGCGGGACACAAACTGGAATTACTAATTTCTCCTTCATGGTCAATTTTCAAACTGTTGGTACTTCTGCGAATTGAAAAAGATGCTTCCATACGTCCAATATCAAATCTAAGTCAAAGTTCAACTTAAATGGCGGCGCATTTTGTACGTAGAGCACAGAAATTGACTTAAAAACTTGCGTAGAGACACGCAACCGCAAGAGTTTTGAAGCCCAAACGCAGGTTTACAGAGACCCTTTATCCAAAGTTGTCGCTTGAACAAGCCCGGTGTGAGCGTAGCATAACAGTTTAATCCAGTGCCCTAAAAAAAACCTGACATGAATTTGGACGTGTGATGTGAACTGGAAAACTTTAAGGCAATATTTACTGTCAGGAAAGAAAAAACAACAACAAAAAAAGCATGTTATAGTGCTTTTGTCAGCGTGGGGTGCTATACTCACGCTGTCTACATCCTCAAGCATCTTGCTGGTTTCTGGCACTTCAGGGGGTGCGTTGGGGACGGTGACTATCATAGGCGTTCGTGTCCTTCCTAGTGTTCCGATGGAAGCTGTTTTCACCACATGGGGGTGAGTGGGAGGCCCTGAGAGAGAAAAATGCAGACAGGGAGTTTTCAGTCAGTGGAAGATCAATCAAATCCTTTCATTTTGGCTAAATTCTTTGGGTTGGCTTTGGGTCAAACTGCGGTTTGTTCTTGTGTTTTGGATGGATGTGCTGCACTGCAGCAGGGTCCTACTGTAGCTTTTGAAGGAGCTCACCGGTCTGGGCGAGCAGGGGCGTGCTCGGCAGAGCAGGAGACTCGTATGATGGATGACTGGAGACCGGGATTGCAGGCACAGCGAAGCTCTTGAGTGGGTGGGCGTGAGCATGCGGGTGGGCCGAGCGGTGAGGGGGCAGGTTGCTGGAGTAGCTGGGCTCCTCGTCTGTGGTGGAGGAGCCGTGGTAGCTGCCCTCGGGGTCAGCCAGGATCTCAGAGGGGCAGGAGACCTGAGAGGAGGCAGTGGCAGGCGGGAGGGGCTCTGTGCTGGGGGTGTTCCTCACCGACTCTGGAGAAGAGAAGACACAGGATTGTTGAGTTTACAGGATAGAACACCACTTGTAATTTATTTCATCCTAAATAACTTTCTGATTTGGAACTGCTCAGTCAAAATGTAGTCAAATTAATCGAAAGAAAAACCTGGTGACTGACTATTGAGGTCATCTGTAATCCAACAATTTATTTGTGTTAACGTTTCACTTGAAAAACCCACTCAAATCATCCTTTGATCTATTTTAAAAGCATTCTTCCCAGTGGTCTCTTAATTAAGATCAAAAAACTTTTTTTTCTAGAACTACAACTTTTTTTTCTGCAGAGCGGAAGGAGTTCATTAGAAATTTGCCTCCAAGTTGTGCGCTGGAGTAAGCCTGCCGTCATTTCCCATCATCCCTTTGTTAAAACTCTCTCCTCCTAGCTTACAGCCCCTTGCAATCCCACGCTAACATTAGCGGTGCAATAAAAATGGGGAGCTGTACCAAACTGTACAGCTTGATAGCTGTACAGCTCGTACAGTCATGCTAGGTTGGGATGGGTGATGGGAAGTGGTGGGGGGCTCGCTCCTGCTTCGAGCCAACAGTCCCACCAACAACTCAGAGGGGAATTTGTAATTAACTATTGCAGCTCTACAGAAACTATGTCCTTAAAAACCTTAAAAAAAAAGTGTCTGTCTGTCTGTGGGACTAAAAATCAGACATGAAATAAGCGCTTTTATTCTGATGGTGTAACTTCAAAAAGGTTATTTAAAACAAACAAAATAACACCTGTATTTTAGCTTGTCTGCACTACAAAAAAGGGAAAAAAAAGAAAATGTTTATGGTAAAATACTAGTCGCAAAGGTATTGGGGAAAATCGCGAGTTAAAATAAAAACCTTTGACAGCACAGATCACTGAAGAACTCAGGAGGAAAAAATGAGAGTGATCCTAACCTGAAAGTGACAGTCATGCGGAAGGAAATATCTGAGTGATCCTTAGTAAATATCGCAAATTCCAGCGAGATAAATCCATCTCAGAATGGTTGTAAATGAGTACATACTTCACAAATGAGTGACACTATTTATCCAAAATTTCGGAGTAATTGAAAATACTGAAGACGTTTTTCTGAACAAACATGGTGCAATTTTAAAAAGCCCCTTTTTTTTAATCGAATTATGCTGAAGTTTAGCTTTTTAGATCAACCTGAAAAATCTCTCTCGGCACAAAAATGTTTGTACGGACTGTCTGATGAACACAAACGAGGCATCAGTCGTGCAATAAGCTGCAATACTTGGATTATTAATGATAATGACCTATTTTGAACATAATATTACTAATAAACTATCCGTTGCATATACGATAAATGAAAATGTATTTTGTTATGCATTGCAGATGTGTTTGTGCAACCATTTGTTGTAAATAAATGTAAAACTTTTGGTAAATGTATGTATTTTTAATTTAAATATGTAAAAGTTTAGAACACATTTCAATTATTTTGTTTACAATACAAACTTACAAACTTAAACCCGCTTTCTATGTGTGCATTTACACAGAAGCAAATATCTAATGTTTTCATGTCAGCTTCTCCCCATAAAACCTCACTGCTCTCTACATCTCTCTTGCAGATTTCTCTCCTTTGTCCAGCAGGTGGCACCATCTCACCTGTAGAGTCCACCCTGTCTAAATGGGAGATGGGGGTGGCGCAGGTGTGTGAGCGTGAGTGCCCACTGCCCGGATGATAGAGGTAGCTGCGTGTTGGTGATGCCAGGCTGCCCATGTGATAATGGTGATGATGGTTATCAAGCGAATGGATAGGATGAGCACTAATCACAGCTGTGAATGGAAATGGACACGGATACACAAACAAACAAGGATGAGATGTTTAACCAGCTGCAGCAACCATGACGATGCAGACGCTTCTTTTCTAAAGAACTTTCCCACAAAAAACAGTGAAGTTTTATGCCAAATGCATGAAGCAAAAACAGAATTGAATTATGAAAAGCATGAAATGGATTTCTGTGCTCCAAGTTTACACCACACACACTTACGTTGAGGAGGCTGCGCATCAAAGGGCATCATCATTTTAGGCCTCATCCCTCGTCGGCCTGCTAGAGTAGACATGCTGTCCTCTGACTCGTGGCCTAAAAGGATTGGTGGAAACCAGCCAATCAGAGATGGTTGCTACTCAACAGTTCTGACCCTTGACTGTATACGAGAACTGGACCGAGTGACGTCCCAAACAGGAAGTATCCGCTGGTCCCAAAAGGCCCAAGTCCCACAGACTTCTATCGAGAAATAAATAGCTAATACTCAGTCATTCTATTTGTCTGATTAACCTGTCTTGCTTTGCTACATTTTTAACATGTTCTTGATAATCCTTATTTTTTCATGATTTTTTCTGTAGTGCAAGTTATACACGGGCCAATCAGATGCCTCAATAAAAGCATGTGGTCTCACATCAAATGTCTAAGTGTTTGATTGACAGATTCCCCCAAGTACTCTTTCAAATGGTAGGGGTGTGGCTTTCCAACTAGCTCACTCCTGATTGGCTAGAATGATTGCCAAAGACCTATTGACTCAGACCAATCTCTCCTTACTGACGATTTCTTGTTCAAACATGGCGACGTCCGTAAGGTGAAGAAATGGTGACGGTATTGACTTCATTTGGTTGTATCCGGAGGAAGTCATTTTCTATGGGTGACATCACACTCACTCGGTCTAGTTCACATATAAAGTCAATGGTTCTGACTGATCCATTATGATCTCCTTGTTATCGTTTCCAAATGTCACAGATTCTTCATCAAGAAGCATTTGTGCTCCCAGAATTATGACATGTAATGAGCGTTGTACACCATGTATGGAAAGCATGGAATGTTCTGCATGAAGTTCAAACATAGTAACACAAAGACACATTGCGAAAAATCTCTCCAGGACTCTTCCAGACAAAAACAGACTTGTACGAGTCTCATTTCCTGCCAGCATAATCCTATCTTTCTTTGGACAATCCCTCAAAATGCTATTTCCTGCCTGCCATGCACGCTCAAGACTCCTGTGAGCTCAGGCATTGAGCCTGGCACTTCCAAAACAAGAGACTGACCACGGTAAGAGTTGCGCCTCTGCTGCAGGTGGGGGTTACTCTCAAGGCTGCTGTCAGCCGGTGTGATGTCCTGGGAGGTGCGGGGGATGGGCGTCTCGGTCATGACTGGGTTGGGGTCTGGCGACTTGTCCATGGGTTTCAGTTCCAGCCTCTCGTGGTGAATCCAAAGATCAGGCGGCTTCAGGTCCTTGGAGTTTCCCTTGTACTTGTGGGAGCCATTCGAGGACTTTGAGGCCGCTCGTTTCCTGCAGGGAGCACGAAGCCAACGGGCCAACAGTGAGTTCACCTCAACCTTCGGCTGAGTCGCATGCAGCTTAAAACAAGCAGCACAAACACGGTTGGGGGAATGCCTTACTTCTTCTGGTGGGACGTGGTGCGACGAGTGCACAGGAAAGCTACCACAACCACCACGACGATGATGAAGACTCCGACTGATACGACAATGACGATAACCAGGATGTGATTTTCACCACTTCCAACACCTAAAAGAAAAACAAACTGGATTAGACAAAAAGTATTTACAAAGACCAATAATTCAAAGCTGTGGTCCCCAACCGTTTGATGTCAGATGTCAGACATTATTTTCACATTGTTTGAATGTGAAGAAATGAGTCATCCACTCTTTGATGACTCGTCTTTGTCTCTGTATGTGTGGTTTTAAGCCATGCTCCTTGGTTATATACTAATATACTAATTTTATAGTACTTTACTACTTTACTATACACAGTCACACACTGATGACGGCTCCGCTGCTGAACACTGGCGCCAACCTTTAACGGAAGTTATATACTAATTTTAAAGTACTTTACTACTTTACTATACACAGTCACACACTGATGAACACCGCTGCTGAACACTGGCGCCAACCTTTAACCACCAGAGGCAATGTGGGGTTCAGTGTCCCAAGGACACTTCAACAAGGCAGGTCTGAACCTGCAATCTCCCGATCAGAGGTCGACTGCTCTACCTTTTGCACCACGGCCACCCCCGTGGTGCAAAAATAGTCAGCAATATGTGTGACCTACTCCAACTGTTTTTGTTTAAATGTTGTGTGACCTTTAGTATTTGCAGGTTTTTGGTTCAAAGATCCACATTTTAAAGCAGAACAAAATTTGGAAGAAGTTGTTTGAACTTTTATATTGAAAATATTTGGCACTCTGCACAATCTTATTCATTTTTATTTATTTGTTTTACTATCAGAGCTGCAATAATGGTTTTGTTGAAAATCTGTCTTGCTCCAGACAGTTATTCCTAGTTTTAAAACCGGATTAAAATTAGATTAGACATTAATATTTCCCATTTAAAATAAAATTTGGACATTTCTGGTTTGGGTTAAAGAACACATATGAATCTATAAATAGGATGTTGATTTTAGTGGTTGTTCTGTATGATGGAGCAGAAGGCAGAGGAGACTTACCCAGTGGAGTTCCAGGATCCGGTTGGGGATGGCTGCCTGACGGCTTTGGTGGTAGATTTGAGGCTGATTTGAAAGGAGAACATTTTATTTTCAACAGACTCCTTCAGAGAAACTAAACAATCAAAAAAAAAATCAGTATGTGGAAACAACTTTTTAAATCATGCAATGCAACTTGTTCTCAGCCCGGAAGATGGAGCTCCTTCAGAAAAGGAACATGAGGTGTGGTCAGCAGTGACAAAGTATGAAGAGGGAGTTTACCTTGATCATTAGCCATTTTGTCAGAGGACTCAGCTTAACAGGCCAAAGGAGAGCAGGAAGATAGAGACAATAGAGAGCAAAAAGAAAAAGAAAACACAAACAAATGGAAAAAAAGGAAACTGGTTAGCTGAAAATAGCAGCAAAGGACAGCGAAATCAAAAGACCAATGGGGGTTGTGAGTAGCAAGAGGGACAAAAGAAATGGAAAAACAGCAAAAAACTAAGCAGCTTTCAAACAGAATATGCTGCAGACACAGCCAAGCCATTAATAAGAGCAAAGCGTCAGTACAAAAAGGATAAGTCCCCCACAATAAATCCAAATCATTTTATATAGTAACCTGTGACAAAACAGGGGAAAAAAATTTAACATTTAAACCAAAACTGCATGAATTAATGTAATTCGGTTATTCAAAACCATCGATTTCTTTTTGTCTCATCTCAAAGAGATACATCCCTGAAGGAGGTAATGATGAATAAAACTTATTTGGGAAAAACTGTGCATGATCATTTCTGATACGGATTCTAGATATTGTAACAGCAGTTTTCCAGAGATAAAACTTTATAATTAAGTGTAAAAAATAATTACACGCCTCTTTTAATTAAAAGTCTGTTATCAGGACGACACAAATGATGTGATCCTGTCAAGAAAATGTAAATGTAGTTAAATAAAATGTAACATTTTCTACTTTTCCTCACTTTTTTACACCGAAATGTATGTTAATTTAAAATGATAAACGTTCACCTTAAACTGAGGTTCTACATATCTCATTAGGACACTGGAACATAACAGCAAATAAGAACAGCTTACATTTTTCATAGAGGGGAATCAAAGCAGTTGTGTTTGACACACAGCACTGACTTTAGTGATCAAGCATGGAGGTGGAAGAGTTTTTAGTCCAGTCACTATAATAAGACTTGAACTTTTCTTGATTTAGCATCACTTTGAACAGCAAAAATACTGAAGAATGTTTTTTCATATAATTGGTAATAAAGTCAGGCGTGAAGGGGTCAACTAATGCCACATGCTACAACAACTTGTTTATCCTTCCTGGCACCAGAAACACAGGTTCCGGCAGAACTGCTGAGGGGGGACAGATGTTCTTTTCAAATGCAATATAAAAAAGCTACATGTGTTGATTTACCAAGTCCAACTCAAAACTGAAAGAAACTGTAAAATACAGCAAAGGTATTTTTGTGCTTGATTTCTTTGGATTTGTCAGAATATGTGATTTCTTTCCCTTCGCAGTTAGGCGCCGTTACTTACTCTTTGGAGTGCGGAACGTTACTTACTCTTTGGAGTGCGGAAAAGTACGGCGTCAGACATGGGGCCCATGCCTTTTGAGTTCCGGGCCTGGATCTTGAAGTAATAGGTGGTGTCCAGAGTCAACTCCTGGATCTGGTGTGTGAGGCGGTTCCCCACCACTGGTTCAATAACCCAGTCGTGGACCTCAGCATTTACATCTGTACTATAGTAAATGATATATCCTAGAAAGAAAAGATGAAAATGACAGACATGTCGGTTCAGAATGGTTTCTTCAGTTGTTAGTGTACACCATAGTACACTAACAATTACCAAAACCCAAAGCATTATTATTAAAGGGGCAACAAAGATCCAGTATCTCCCCCAAACTAAAATACCCGAGTCTGACCTTGGAGCCAGACTTGAAGGACGGACTCATAAACAGGTATGTCAAATCTGAAACTCATAGGTTCTGTTTGGGCTAACGTCTGATTTCCACTGGTCCGTCTATGGTTGCGTGGGGAGTCCCTCTCCGGACCGTCAGTTGGTTTACATCATCTCTGTTGCATCTCCAGCTCCCCCCCTTTCTTCCTGAAATGTGGCTGGTAGTTCAAGCTCATCAACATTCCAAACTTTGCCAATCATGCCCCACATCCTCTCCTTCCTCACTGAATCCTTGTAAAATGCATGTTTTGTACCATGATGAGGTAATGTTTTTGTACTTCCAACATTAAACTTTCATCGGCCAAAATGGCTAAAGTTATCGGCAAACAAGTTGCCGATGTTATCCGCGGTGTTCACCTTTGTTATAGCTTCGGCACGTCACCTTAAATATAAAATGAAATTACATACATTCTTATTTTGAAAGTTAAACAGATTTTTTTTATTTTGAAACTCAGGCCTGTCACCTGTTACTGTGGCTTTTTGACACAAAATCAATGCGTCAATGGACTGAAAATAGGATTCCAGCGTAAAGCTGTGTAGGGATTGACGTCAGACACAGACATGAGGGAGGTGATGTAAACATTCTGATTGATTACTAAACGTATTCTTGGTGTCAATGCAATGGAAATGCATCGCAGACGGACCGCTGCAAATCAGGCTTAAGCCTATATAAGAGGCATGAGTTCACCTTAGGTTTTTTTTCAAAACTTTCATGGACAGAAATACCCAGGTGCCACACTGGCAAAGAGGACCAAAATAAAACTACAGACATTTTTATCCCTTCACATTGTTTTTTAAAAATTGTTTATCTAGTACAATATTTTTGAATATTACAGAATACACTGAGTTTGCCACATCGACACATATCACAATCAGATATTTCTTTTTATTCTACAATACTGGATGACATGACAGACATGTTCACGTCTGTCTGAGAAAAGTGTACTACCGTACTGGAAAAATAAAGATGTCAATTTGAAAGATTTTGTCTACCTCATGTTATTTTATAGAATGCAACTCCTGCAACAAACGAGATAATACAAATAACAATTAAAGAATGATGATGGTATGAGGATTATTGAAATATATAACAAGTCCAAAAGTTTACGCCTGAACTCCTGGAGCAAATGTCTTCTCTCAGCTTAGAAACCACAGGTTAGTTTCCTGGTTTTTGTTTTGAAGGCTTCTTTGTGTCTTGATGACAAATCACAGGAAGTCTGAGGCTCACCTGTGATCTTTCCATTGGCTTCAGAAGGCGGCTGCCAGTTGACAATGATGGTACGAGGCTTGTTCTCTTTGCTCACCACGGTCACGTCTTTTGGAGGAGAGCTGGGAACTGTGGAGGGGATCCAATGACAGCATGTGTTGCAAATGAAGAAATTAACAGAATAGAAATGTTGGTGTTTTGTGTGAAGTAGACACGGACAATTGTGGTAGCTGTGCAGTACACAGGACTGTGTGGATGACATTGTATGACAGCTCCTGGCTGAGTCAAAATGCTCATGAAAAAAGATCAGGTCTTCCTAATAGTCTAATCAGTCCTCACCCTCTGGTGCACAGATCGAAGATAATGAGAGTTTAATGTAAATATTTCATTAAACCAACAGATTATTAAAGCTCAGCAAGGAAGTCTGGACACTGACAGGTCTATGTTTACAAATGTATGATCTAATACATGAAAAGTCGTCTTGGTTTTAGGGCTGCTCCCTTTAGGGCTCATCACAACAAACAATCAACCGTATGTAGGACACTTAGAGTACCGTAATAAGGAGAAACTTCAAAATATCAGAACATGTTTTTCTGTTATAACCATCAAGTTCTAACAAAATCAACATGTCTGAAACCATTAGTCACGCCAATTAGATTAATTCTACAAAGATGAAGCATCAAGACACACTCAGATTATCATTTATACTATGATACTGCTGTTTTTATCAAAAACCAAATAACCTGTGTCCTTTTTTAGGAAATAGTTTCTGTGGAGCGCTAGCAGTTCATTAGAAATTCGCCTCAGAGTTGTGGGCGGGACTGTTGGCACAAAGTATCTCCACCCCTCTTTTCCTCTGCGTTGCTGAGAGATCTCTGTTTACAAGCACTCCCGCTAGCTTACACCAACCTAAAGGCCTTTGTCACTCAGCCACTATGTATATTTTGCGCATATTGCATGGATGAAAATTCATATATGAATATTTGTGGAAAAAGTGAGAAAGTTGTGGTCTTTACACGAAATTTTAACAGATGTATCACCAATGAAACACGTTAAAACCACGGAAGAAGTACAAATAAACGCAAAGAACACATAAATCATACATGTAATCCATCTGTGACTCGTGCGTCAATTTCATAATTTGAATGTGATATGTGCGCCGTATACATGATCTAAAAGTTATACATTGTTGTCTCTTTTAGCAACTCCCTCTCCGTCCTGAAGATCCCTCCTCCATGTGGACATCCCTGAGGTTTCTTGTTTTTTTATTCCCGGAATCTATTTTTTTTAGGGGTTTTTCTTTACCGAGAAGGATAGTCTAAGGCAGGGGTGCCCAGTTTAGCTTAGTCTGTTTAGTTCATTTTAGCAATCAGCTATTGTATTTTATAACTGATTTTATGTTTTGCACAGTTAGTGAAGCCCATTGAGACAACTGTGTTGTAAAATTGGGCTATATAAATAAAAGTGGATTAAATTGAATTGGTCCATTCGTGAAAAGTCTGTTAGACATACGTAGAACGGTCATGGAAAGCCACAAATTTGCGTAAGCGTTTCACATAAATCGCACACAGTTGTAAAAGTTTAGTAATAATTGCGTTTAAACTATGTAAGATATGCGCAAACTACGAAATTCTTAACTGACCAAACACTTTGAGCAGCTCAAAATCAAATTCACGGAAAGACATGTCGGCCGAAACCCTCGACGGGCATCGGTGAACATTGACGAATGAACACTTCTGAACTACGTATATTGAATGTATCACGAATTTTCATATGTGGAAAATGTGCAAAATGTGGCTGTGTGACATGGCCTTTAAGAAGAAAGGATGGCAGTTCCTACATTTTCTGTTGACACATTCACAGACACCTTTACTGTACTGTACTGTCCAGTCTGTGACCCCCCCAAACACTAGATTTGTGCTCTCAGAGCTCAGTCATTAATGCAGCTGATGGTTTGTGGCCCTGCTTGTTTGTGTTGTTTAATGGAGGTGAGTGTTTTTGAACGGCTGCGGTCCTCCTACTGGACTCGAAGGTGGTGCCCTGGGCGGTCATGCTCCAGGTGCTGGCGCGCCGGCCTTTAGTCAACATGACGGAGAACTCGTACAGAGTGTTGGGCTTCAGACCCGTCACTATGTGGCTCAGGCTGGAGGTGTTGGCCATCTGGTGGGAGACGAGTACAAACAAGGGGTCAGCACACAGAGTTGTTTGTGAAAATATAAAAATATGTTTTTTCCTATTAAAAAGAGAGTTTTGTGGAAAAAAAGGGGATATTAATTTCGATTCCCAAAGCTGCCAACACGACTCACGCTTTGTTGACGCATTCCTTAATAAGCGAATAAATGTTAAATTAATTAATTTCTCATGTCTTTTTTTAATTAATGATCAAATTACAGTGCAGTATCACACGTTTCTAAAAGTCTTTCTCAAATATCTAATTTTCTGAAATAATGAATATGGGTTTTTTTGTCAGCTGTAAGTTATTACCATCAAAATGAATAGAGACTTTAAATACACTTGGATATGTGTATAATGAGTTTGTTTTACATTATGTATATTTCTTATTTTATAAATTACAGAAAAACAGTTTGCTTATTATCTATAATATTGAGGTGCATGTGTAAACTTGCAGAGTGTAAATAGAATGTAATTTAATAGTAAAACCATGTATAGTATTGTAAGCAATGTTTTGTAGTGATTTGTTGCTGCACCGCACACGCTGATGTCATGATAAATGTAAAAATTCAATACATGCTGCATTGCTCTGCAAAGTCCATGTATTTCTGAGAGGATGAAATGGAAGGCATGTACAGATTTTTCATGAGGCTATTCAGCATAAATGAAGAAACCCTTAAGTTGCAATCTTGATACGCATCACAAAAAAAAAAAAAAAAAGCCTGGTTTATACTTCCCAGCGATCGGCCATTGCATCAATTGTATGGCGATCGTGTGGTCTAGTTCATACTATGACTGGCTGGGTTCGCTCACCATAATTGCAACAAACCTCTAAGTGGTGTCTGTACTTTTCAAGCCTGATGACACGATTGTCCTCAGTGTTTCCGTGGTTTGGTATTTTATTTATAGTAATATATAGGGATCTTTTTGTTTCACTTTCTTTTATATATTTATCCAGTTGTTTTTTCATATGCAAAGTTTTTCTGACGATGCTTACCTCTTTATAAATCTTTGATCCTCTCACGCAAAAATGCTTTCCTTTTATATGCACTAAATGCACATCCACCTTTGTAAAAGTTCAGATGCTGTCTGATTTTAAGGGTGAAACACAGACACGCTGCAGAGGCCGGCTCCACGTAATGACGGTTGACGTAATGAAATGGGCGGCGGAACTAAAGACTCAGAAGTCGTTTTACTTCTAGGTAAGAAAATGAACAGCAAAAATAGCTCATATACTCATTACAAAATAATTCTTAATGTGTTATATATTATCATATATGTATATAGTTTACTCTGACAGGCTTAAAAAAATCATGTTATAGGCCTCATTAATTTGAAATGATTTTCCACCTGATCTTTATCCTAATTAGCCCAAGGTTGCATTAGAAAATAAATATGCAGTTAAAATGCCATGTTTTTTTTCTTTTTTGGAACTGAATCAGAATGAAATAACATCTAAACCCTCCTGTAGTTGGAATGGCAGAGTGTCTTTGAAATCCTGAGATGTGGAAACTGATATTTCCCAGATGGAGTTTGCTCTGCCATCTCATATTCTAATTACTCGAAATAAGTGAGTTAAATGTCACAATATGCATGCGATTGTACTACAGGCATAAAATTCAAATCGCAGAAATTGTCATCAGCTTGTGTAACGTTTCAGAGCGATTAGGACGATTCTCCTTCCGATGGCCTTGCAACCAAAGCGACCCGATTGACTCCAAATCGCTATGAAACCTGAACATTAAACGACACATAGCACAACCAAAAATTGGTTGATATAAAATTCGACATAAGCGCTTATGTAATCATTTCTAGGATCAACCCAAGAGTTGAGACACGGAAAGGGTTTTGTTACAAACTAGTTTAGCATGCAATTACAAAAGCTCAGATCTCCTCTGGGGGCTGTCACACCGAGGGCAGTGGGATAGGAGAGGAAAACTCCTACAGAAACATGCAGTCAGTTTAAAAGCAGCCGTCCCTTCAATAATGCACAAGGCCGTCTGGTTCCAGCCGCTCATGCAGAGACTTTAAGGGGAAGGCGTTTCTGTTGGGGAAACCGGACATTTAACATTACGTTCTCAGAGACTAGGGCCTTTCTGATAGACTTTGGACTTCTTTAATCCCTCCACAACCTTCTCAACAACACTAAATAAATCATAAAGGCAGAGAAACAGCTTGTGTATGAAAGCCGTGAACAGACAAAAGAGCAGCAAAGGAGCATCCTCTGCAGGACGTCTCGGCTTCACTTATTTTGTTTGTGCACGTGAGTCGGCGCTGTCAGGTCTACCCAATCCTTTTTTTTTTCTGCTTCTCAGTTTGTCTTGTCCTTGTTGAATAATTAATCAGTAAATGCAGCGTTTTATCTGAGCTCTGCCCTGTCGCAGGTTTGCAATCCTGCACACAAACGTGCATCATCTGCCATGAGAATCCAGTTTTTCAGATAAAACATTCTAACAAACTTTTATTAAATAAAATAAAAACCTCTAACTTGGTCATTAAGGATCACTTACAGACTAATGAATTGTTTTGTGCTTACTCAGTGATTTTGGACGTATGAACTCACTAAACCCACAGGAGCAAAGTCATCCTTCACTTCTGTTTCCTTCTGAAAGCCTTCCGACAAATAATCCTCAGTTACTTCTGATTACTTGATAAATGTTGCACAACCCTGTGCATCTTAAAACCCCTCTCATCATAAATACTTGATATGAAAATAGAAACCACTTTGCCCCCCGAGGTGCATAGCAGCCAAGGCCAGCTACTGCTTCAAAATACTCCTGCCTTTTCCTGCAGATCTGTTGCTACACATCTGTCCATAGTTGCCCAAAAACCGTCATCATTATCACATGACACCTGCAAACAAAACACAGCGATCTCTGCAGCTGCTGTATATTTCATCCAGGTGCAGGGGGTAAAAAATCTTTCTGTGTGAAAATAAACATTCTGGAGTAAATTTCAGAGGTTTAATCTTTCCGACATTGTCGAGCGTTTGTGTGTCTAAACAGCTGCACTTGTGTCTCCTCTAAACCGTCATCCTGCTGAGCATGAAATTAGATGAAGTGTGATTAGACTTTTCATGACTGCAGCATAAACAAATGCTCTTCCAGGCTGTATCTCTGACAGAGGAGGACTTTGAGCTGTTTTTTTTGTAGCAAATCATCTACTTACAGCTGTGCTCAGATTTACGCACACTGTAGCACAGTCTACAAATTGAAAATTATGTAATTAAACACAAAACAACTCCCAAGATAAGTCATTCAAAAACATGGTGACAGATGTGAACAATGCTTTGATTTACAGCTGGCTACCTGTGGTCATGTGACTAATCTATTTTGAAAAAATAAATGTTTCCATTGCAATTTTGCGAAATATGTCCATTTCGGTATGCCTAAAAAAAACGCAACTCCTCCAAGCGCAAAAACATTTTTTTTTTGGATAAATTCATGTTTTTCAGAAATTGTCGTGTTTCCATTAGACACATTTATTATTGCAAATCCAATTTGCCTAATTTCATAGTGAATGTAAATGCAGCTAGTGAGCAAATAGACCAATTTAAATTCATCCCTGAAACTGTACGCATACAAACATCATTAGTGTCTAAAAAAGACTTGTCTAAAAAAAGAGTTGCATGTCTTGCTTGTCAGACTTTTGAACATTTTGGCCAAGGTTGCACTCATTTTGCTGGCTTAAAAAAAGTAAAAAATGAAAGAGACCTTCAAAAAAAAACATGGCTTTATCTGTAATGACGAAGACAGGAAGAAAGACGAAGCTCTCACCTTCACTTTGGTGTTGGCAGGGATGTTGGTCTTCCACCGCACCGTGTAGAAGCGGTTGTCCGTGATCTTTTGGTTCTTAGGCAGAGTGTTGTCTGCCCAGGTCACCTTGATGGTGTCGTGGGTTAGCACGGCCGCCTGGACACCCACAGGAGGCATCATGGGAGTATGGTCTGGTACTGGGGTGTATGGAGCAGGGAAGAGTTCGTACAAGTCAACATCAGGGTCTATGGGAGGAGCGGGGAGGATTTGCGTGCCAGGCAGCAAACCCACATGCACACAAATTGAAATGAGCAAAAACAAAAACGTGGGGAGGAGCGTTATGTGGTGGTTCGGGTTGTGATGAAAAATAAAAACAATGCGGGAAGGGACATGGAGAAAAGAAAACAAGGTTAATGCGTTAAAACGGATGGACGATGGTTGTAGGGTTGGAAGGGAGTGGTAGGGTGTTGTACAGATACCACAAGGGTAGGATTGACAAGGGTGAAAAGAAAGAGAGAAATTCTATTAGGAAAACAGACACTGACCTCTAAAGAAGGACAAATCTACAGACTTGGTGGCTATAAAGAAACAACTGAACATCACGTGATGCTCTATCAATAGTTACTGAGGCGCTATAAGAGAGAGAAGATGAGGTTATCTATGCATGTGAAAAGGTATAGATAAATGGAAACCAGAGCGGAGGCAGATTTGCACGCTATCAAATCTAATATTTTATGTATCTATTACTAGTAAGAGGCTTTTCAGAGTCTGGGCACAGTGTAGGAACAGAGAAACGCAGAACTTGGAGTTTGGAGTCTTCAGGAAATGGATATGGATGTGCTGCTTCTCATCTCAGGCTAAAAGGTGTTCAGCACTCCAAAGCCCGACTGAATCGCTCTGCTTAAAGGCCGCAGGAAACTCTCCCCCGGCTGTTGTTTGACATTAAAGTAACTTGGACAGGGATTTTTACTCAACCCCTGAAGACCTTCAACAGTCATCATAGGTCTCATGCTACATTCACACAGCTCTCTGAAACCACCCGTTCAAACGACCACAATGTAAACGGGCATAAATGTGTGGTTCATGCTTCTCCGCTCAAAACTCTTGCATTCATGCATAGCTACGCAAGTTTCTATATTTTCCTTTTAGTTTTTAGAGCCTTGCAAGGTCAAACCCTGATGCACATTTCTGACCATTTAACTTCATACGCTTCGGCCTGGTCCATCTTTCAAGCATTCCAAAAACCCGCTTTAAGACAAGAGGTGATGTCTCCTTTCACGCCGTTGCTCCTCATCTTTGAAGCTCCCATTGTCACTGTGACAGATTGAGTGTTTTGAATCCAAGGTCAAGACGATTTTATTCAGGAGAGCTTTTGGTTGATTTTAGTCAGTGATTTATTATTTTCTAACTTTTATTTAGACTTTTATTAGATTTTACTACCTCTCTGTGTTTTGGTTTGATTTTATGCTGTCTTTTTGCAAAAGACAATGACTTCTTATTCTATTCTATTCTGTTCTAAGCATTTTTGAGCTCTCTGTACAAAACATGCAGCCATTAAACACAAATTAAAAGTTAGATTAGGTCAAACTTTGACCAATCAGGAACTTGGAATTGGTAGTCCTGAATAGATTGTGTCCCCTTTAATTCACGGAAGTGTCAAATGTGTGAAAATTAATCACAAAGGAGAAATTAATACTTGTGGTGGTTTGTGTCCAGGTAGAATTCTATGACACCAGGTTTTTCATATATTGGAATAGAGCTGTGAAAGAAAAAGCCTGGAGCAAAATTACACAACTTTGACATTTTGCACCAAACTTCGTCCAAATATAGGTGGTGTACATGCACTAGTAAAGAGTAGAAAAAAAGAAGAAGAGGCCCCTCTCTGCTCCTCCAGTGTGAACACCAAGAGCTAAATGTCTCTTCGAGAATTGGCGTCACATGCACGTTGTGTACATAAGAAAAACTGTAAGCAGGTATGAGCTTTCATGAAGAACACTCTGGGTTGTTTGTGTCCCCGTCTATTCCAGCCCATAAAGCACAGTGTCTAAAGCAAAAAAGGGGCTCTAACAAGCAGCTCCTGGCAAATTCTGCTGAGAAAATAAACGCTTCAAGGTGAGAATCTGGGCTTCCAATTCAGGAAAAAAAAAAAAAAATCTAAAAAACTTGCTCAGTCACCCAAGAAGCCTCTCTTCTTTGATTCGTTGTTTTTCCGTTTCTTTCTGTCTTTGTCCATTTGACAACTTTTGGTGTCCTAAATATACTCCCAGCAGTGAGGGAGGGTGTGTGCATGTTTGCAAGCGTTCGTGTGGTGGATGAGGGAGACTAAAGCCTGCAGTCTGGATCTGCAGGAACGAGGCCGATTGGCCTTAAAAACATTCATTGGCTGAAACGTCTCATTTCCAACAATTAAGATGTCACACTATCAGACAGAATACAATACAGCTCTCGTTCAGCCCAAGTTCGGCAAGTTTTTCTCCGCTGCCTTCTTCAAGAGTAAAAGTAATATGTAGGTCAGCTTTTAAACGCCGACTTGAACAAACTGGCAGGAAGGGAACGCGCCCCCGAGGATTCAGCAGCACAAGACGGTGGTGGGCTTTTGGTTCTGCTTTGAGAGGAAACGTTTGGATCTGACGAAGGGTTGCCAAAGTCACCACAGGGGGTCTGCGTGAGCGCACGGTTGCATGTTTGTGTGAAGAAGCTTCTTAGAGAGAAGCATGACAGTCTGTGGGTGTGTGTGTAGCCTAAAGCCCCCCCCCCAACCGCCTGCACCCCCTTGAAGCATGTTGACGTGAATCATGTCACCAGGCACCCCGCCCCTCTCAAACTTGCTGGTGAAACACTGAGGCAGGAGGCAAACTGCAGCGATCAAGGCAGGAGGCTGGATGGGATTGGGGGGGAGGGGGGGGGGGGGGTCTTGGTGCAGTCTACATTCTGGGACACTGCAGGGAGCGCGGCTCCTAGTCTGCTGGATCTGTCACATAAACTGTGTCAGTGCCGCCAACATGCAGTCTAACTGGCAGCGTTTTGCACTTTAAGATCATTTGTTAAGCAGCCGGGATTGGGACTTAAGCTCTACTTCTAATTGCTAACAGGGTCGTGATCTGAGGCTTAACGAATTATGCATCGCCTGGCGGGCAGCCAAGCAGGACGGTCGGATTCTTTGGCTAATCGAACAAAGCTGGTTTGTTGTACTTCAGAGGAAGAGCAAAGACACAACTGTGGCTTCATGGAGGCCAGCTGATACTGGATACTTCAGACCAAACTGTCATAAACAAACAGTTGTTTGGGTTGTTTCATATTTGATCCCAAAATCCTAAATCTGCAGAGTTGTTTTTTCATTTAAAAACAAAGGTCAATATCGTAGTGTTTTTTTTAGTGGTTTAGCTTATCAGCTACTGTATTTTCAGTGTATAAATTGCATTTTTTGCATAGTTTGACCGAGGGTGGGACGTATACTCTGGTGCGGCTTGTATGTGATTTTTAAGTAAATAAATAGCAACGTCACTAGGGGGCACTGTAGGCATGTGTATATCAGTATTTGCATGGAAGAAGAAGTGCCGCTTAGTCTTACTCCAGGTTTGGCAGAATCGTTCTAAAGCGACACAGATGATGAAGAATTCAACCAAGTTAGTGATTTAAACTTATGAAGAGTTTAGTTGACTTGTTAGCATGTTCTTTATGCTATGGTTATCTGAATAACTGTTCTTATGTCCCACTAATATACCAGATTCCTCTCATGACAGCTAAATAAGCATCAGTGTGTTACGGAGCGTGCAGATATTCAGTCTATTATTGTTATCTATTCTGTTATTATGATTTTTCTGTCAAGATTAATTTATCCCCAAATGCGACTTATATGTGATCTTTTTCTTCTTTATTATGTTTTGTAGCTGCTGCTACCTATACCCCAGAGCGATTTTATAGTCCGAAAAATACGGTAAATGTTCAAAAAATGTTTCCTATCTTGGACGACAAGAGGCTTGTCTAGGTCTCCACATGGTCACTCACTAATGCAGATGAACGGGATTGATCAGTCAAACTTGGGTGACAAACAGTAAATTGTTTGTTTTAACCAGCTTACAACCCATACAACATCAATAAATCACACATTTTCTACTGTTGTCAGAATGATGCAATACTGCAGTTTATTAGCCCTCTCTGTAGAGTTTAACTGCTTTTCACGGCTTAGCATATTCTTGGCCAACTCAAAAGTCTGCTTCAACATTCAGTGAGCCTACTTCCTGCATTGTAATTATCAGGCCTTGCAGAAAACTCCAGGTCAACATATGAGGGTTTGATTAAAAAGAGACTTAAGTATACTTGCGGTCATGATGAGGAGTGGTAATTAAAGCTCCGAGGCTGACCCATGACCTCTTTACTTCTTTATAAATTAGAGCTAAGGCTCATTCTGTGTGGTGCTGATGCCAGGTTAGATAGAGGGCAAAGGCAAATGTCAGCTCAATCTCCTTCAGTGTGCAGATTGAAACTTCTTGGAAAGATGTGCTATCCAGAGCTGTTAAGTTTGAATATATCAGTGCACTAAGTGTCCCACTGTTTGTGTATTCAGAGGCCTGTCCCTCCTACCTGACTGTGCTCTGGTGGCAGTACTCTCGTATACTGGGATCCCCTCGCCCACGTTGTTGAAGGCTTTCAGTGTGATCACGTACTGAGAGCTGGGATCTGGAAGAGAAGAAGGCACATTTTTCAACTCATGATTTCAATTGTATTATAGTTTAACAACAATATTCCTGATCCCGGTAATAATTCACAATTGACAACTTCTGTTATGCACACACCTAATTATTTTTGGGAGATTTTCAAAGCTCATCCTTCTTTTGGACAACTTGTCTTTTTTTGTTTTGACACTTTTTCTGCAGCAGTCGTGTCCATTGCATGTGTCAAACTCAGGGCCCAGCAGCCAAATGTAGCAGAGTTAATCAAGTATAAAATCCAAACTGGACTACACTTCCCACAAAGCATGTCAATTTTACTTGCAAAGTAATGGAAATAAATAGAACCATATTCCTTTTTAGGGAAATTGATAAAATTAATAAAGAGAAACCCTAAAATAAGCACGCAAAAAGTGGATTACTTACAACGTGCAAAACATGCTTGAGACAATTTAGTTGACAACAAAACAAACTACACACAAGATCAAAAGTAATTCCACCAGATATGTATTGTGGCCTGCAGCAGTCCTGGTCTGCAAGGACCACATTCTTTTTGCAAATTTTCTTTTCTACTGTGCCTTTGAGCAAAGGTCTGGCCACTGCGACATGCTCAAAAACCCACCAAACTTTGCAGACGAGTAGTCCCCAGTGAAAATGAATCTGACATTTTTGACATGAAGCTCTGGTGGTGGGGGGAAGAGGGGGGGTAGTGAGCGGTGTGCAGCAGCTGCTTAGCCAGTGAGGGCGGGTCAAAAAGGGGGCGACGAGGGCCATACAACCCCTCTCGTGGTTTTAATTATAATTGTAGTTATTACTAAAAAAAAAAGCCTTCATTTAACAGCCTTCTTGTTTTTGCCCCGCCTCCTTCTTTTCTTCTTGCATTTACCCCTTTATGCCCCACACTGCAATGTTGCTACTTAACAAGTAAATCTCCCTGATGTGAGATCAATAAAGTTGATTGTATCTTATGAAGGTATTGCCCACAAATATTACAAGTTAGCACGAACAGAGGAAAAAAAATATACAAAAATTCAATCTGAACAAAAAGGAAAAATGAAAGCCAGGCGAGTATTTAATAAAATACAACATAATGTTTTCTTTGTTTAGACACTGGTTTGTTTTATCTGAATATTATGACCTTTAGCAGCTCTGTCCCCATTAGACCAATCAGTGTAATTAGCAAATTCAGGCATGTGGCGGAGAAGATCTAATTAATTCTCTTAATAGTCACTCATAATTAATTTCATAGTGTTCATGGGTTTCAGTTTTTTATTATTTAGAGCTGACACATTAAATCAAATGTGGCACGTTCATCTATCCAAGAAAAATAAATGTTTTGAATGTCTACATTTATTGTCAGACTGACACGACTCCCCCAGCTCATTTCAGCCACTGATTGGAAGTGTTTGATCAGACTATATTGCTGAATTAGGGAAGAGCACAAACTGATTATAAAAGTCTGTTTAGGGATAAAGCATAAGAATCCATTCAAGCTCAAACTGAGGGCAGAGTAATGGATAACATGTTCTAGTGCACAGTGACTGGCAGGGGCGGTTCTTACTGAGGTTCTCGATGGTGTAGTAGCGCTGCTTGTAGTCCACTTTGATGGTCTGAGAATGAGGACTTCCGATGCCATAGTCGATTGTGTACCCGCGCACAACGATGTCCTGGTTCTCTGGGGGCGTCCAGCTCACCACGATACTGTTGACCAGCGGGCGGACGTGCAGGGAGCTGGGCTGGTCCGGAACCCGGGATTCTGATGATGAAGATATAGAAAAAAAACTTTAAATTCTCTAGAAATCTATTGTTTATTTATGTATTTACCCGTTTAGCTAGCTTAAAAGAATATATGCGTCATTATACGACATCATAAAAATACATGCACCATTAAAACCTACATCAAAATGCACACATTAAAAAAACAATACACTGGAAAATTATACATTCAAAACAAACCGCCAAAAAAGAGAGAAACTATCCTATTGAAATAGATGACTTAAATGATAGTTTGTAGCTCAGCTGGAGGATGTGAGATGTCAGACTAAGGGTTCTGCTTTGAACCGTATGAACTTACCATCGAGATCACTTTCAAATGTCTCTGCTGTGGTCCATTCAGTGTTAGGTCCTGTGCCGTTCACTGTCATGGCCGACACCCTGAAGGAGTACTCTGTTCCAGGCTCCAGACCTGGACAGGAACCAGAAACACGTCAAACTCAGATCTAGACTTCAAAGGGTTAATTTTTGTCAAAAGTTCTTCCACCAAGTGGGTGACGTTACGACCATTGTCGTATTGTGTATGTTCTATTTTTCTTCTGTACTGTGGATGTTGTAATTTGTCTTCATGTTGTTCTGTAGTGGGAGTTCTGTCTGCTGTGTAGGTTCTTTTTGTTTTGTTTCTGGTGCTCTAGACCAGTGGTCCCCAACCACCGGGCCGCGGACCGGTACCGGGCCGCGGGACACTTGGCACCGGGCCGCGGAGCGGTACCGGGCCGCGGGAAATTTTGGCACCGGGACGCAAAGAAAGAAAAAATTATTTCCATTTAATTGTTTTTTTTCCGACAAAAACCTTTTATTTTGAAAAGTGACCGGATTCTCTCTGTTACATCTGTCACACTTAACGCACGTCAAAGTCGGGACACCAAACATCAGGTGATGCACCCCACTAAAATTAAACCCAAACAACCAAAATGAGCAAAAAACAAACTTCTTTAGAAAGTTGCCGTGACAAGGGTAAAATTATTACTAAAGAGAAAATACCACCGCCAGCCCACGGTAAATGTGTCTTGCGCTGCGGCGCTGCGCCTCAACCCCCCCCCCCCCACCCCCCCCGACCGGTCCGCGGTAAATGTGTCTTGCGCTGTACCGGTCCACGGTGATAAAAAGGTTGGGGACCACTGCTCTAGACTGTAGGAATAGGGACTGGTGGCCACTCTGGATTGGAGGAAGGAGGATTGGTGGTTGCTTGAGATTGGAGGATAAGGACAGCGGGGGGGGGGGGGGGGGGGGGTTGTCCGGGGTTAAATTGGACGACAAGACAACTGACCCATCTGAAGAGCCTAAGCTAATTCAAGTTCCTTTAACCTTATTTTTATAAACATCACTCTGACCAAATTAGCTGTTTTGATCAACAAAAAAAGCTCATGTTGTCAAGATCAATTATTCAGCAAATCTGTGTGATAGAAGGTAGCATAAAAAATACAATCCTAAAGAACCCGTCAAGAAGCAGCACACTGCCAGTGCATTCATATTTCATAGCCACACCTCCCTTGGAGAGCGCTGTACTCTGCTGGGTGCTGGCTTTGGTATTCAAAGAAGGAGGAACACCTGCTGACAAATGATTTGTAACTCCATTAATTTGCTTTAAAATTTGTCATTACCGTCGTATTGTCCCATTTGCATGCAACATGCTAATCCTGTCGTGGTTCTTCCCTGTACCCGCTGTCTCTGCAACCCTGGGGGGTAGCTTCTGAAGACTGCCTACCCATATCTGCCTACGAGGCTGCAACGGCTCCATCTAAATGCTTTTGAACCAACAAACACCCCTCTGTTTCGCCCCCCAGAATGATCTCCAAAAATCAACTTTTAAGTGTATATTCTCTTTGATGCAGAGCGCAGCGTGAGGCCGAGCCACTTGAAAGTTGCTGAGACAACATTCAATATTAATACCCATTGGTGTGTCTCTCTGCTGATAGCAGAGCATACTTCGATGGGAGTGGTGCGTAATGGTATCAGAGTGAAGCATGTAGCTCTATTTAAAAGTGTGAGCATGAAAGTCAGACCCACCACCAGCCTGACAACAACACAAACACTAGCAAAGAAAAAAACACAACTCAAGGCTGAATGTCCGGATTTCCACAACATACCAGGCACCTTTAACTACGTTAAGTGCAGATAAAATGAATACTAATGGCCTTAAGTCTTAATAGATTGAATGTAGGCCATAGGTTAAGTAAAAAAAAAAAGAAAAAGATCAAACTGCCTATTCCCTCCAAGCAACAGTCATATTCTTCCTGAATGGGATATTTTATTCACATTTTTTCAAAGCGAACTACTGAGTTTGTCACAGACACACATCAGGGGTTTAAGCGTTTTGCCTAAGGACACATGAGCTGTCAGCACCAGGAAGTAAACCACCAAGCAGCCAACCAATGGATTTTGAAAGCACAGCTAGAAAACTGGATAGCTTTGTCCAGACTCTTAACCCAACAGACTTGATGCTCTGCTTCCTGTAGGTTAACCAAACATGTGTCTCCCTTCCGCCCTGTGGAACACCGTTCACATCCCTGAATAAGCTGGAGGAAGAAGAGGAGGCAGGGGAGATGGGCGTCTGACAACCTGCCGCTTTACCCTTTTGTTCAAGATACAAAATGCACAAAGAAAGACGTTTGGGTGGATTGGTGGATTGCTTGTAGATGTTTGGTGTATCAAGTAACCAACTGTCTTTTTGGAAAGAAACTACTTTAATACAGACCCAGGAGTTAGTGGCCCTTCTAGTCTTTTTGTCATGACTACCCTATTAGGGGACCTCGCTATTCAAACTACCACGACGAATGGACATTCCATCAAATACTCAACAATGCTAATGAAAAAAAAACCCAGTGATTGTCTGATTATTCTAAGATATTATCTAAAAAAAGACATAAACAAAACATAGAAAATTTACTTTAACCAGATTTAAAAATTATATTTGATTTACCTGAATCTCTAGCATCTCACTGTTAAGTCTTTTTGGCAACAACGTCTTCACTGATGTGCAAAATAACACAGAAATGCACTATGTAGAATATTTGCTCATATGCCAATACCTTCAAATTATGTTAATAAGTGCTTGTTTTTTTTAAACCTTTTACCTTCTTTTCTTGAGGTTTTAAAAGCGAGTCTCTTCTATTCAAGTTAATAACACTATTTTTCTGAGAAAATATATGTTGCTTTCAGAGTAAACTTTATCCATATATATGATAAGATGTTATGTTTGGCACACTATCGAATGATTTTTGAATAAAATAGGATTTATTTTCCAGAGTTCTTTTCCATCACAGAAGTAAGACAACTCGACCTCTGAGGCACCGCCCTTTCGCTTTGCGTGGGTGCCGCCCATTTTATGACGTCAACCTAGAGTCGGCCTTGGCAGCGCATCTGCGTTTCGCCCACGAAAACATACAACATCCAAACTTTTGCACAGATGGATATGCATATGGTGCATATAAAAGGAAAGAGTTTAGCTGATCCTTGTTAGCTCCACGAGGAAAGTGTGTGTGTGTGTGTTAGCTTGGGGGCGGTGCTGGTGGAGCAGACTCTTCCTGGAAGGGGCTGGTCCTCACTTTGTGCATCAAAATGTGAGAATCCACTTGTTTTCATGGGTTGGGAGAGGCTGTGGTCAGAGTGCAGGTTTTTAGAGAAATACTGAGAGATGCGTTAATGGATCAAAATACCGCTTTGGGTTGTTTTTTTGTGAGGAATTAACATTAAAATACACTAATAAGCTAAAAAAGTGGATTTTGCATGATATAGGCCCTTTAAAATACTGGTTGTAGTGAAACCTAGATTATTTGTTCTGGACAATTCTGTTAGTTACTCATTTTTGCAATTCTCCAATAATATTGTGCATCCCTAGAAAAAACAAATAGTTCAAATATTACAAGAAACTTCCTTGTTCTGTTTCTCATCATAACTCTCAAGTAAATGTGAAAAACAAAGAACAGTCTGAATACCAATAGAACTGGTTATTGGTAAAAGGCACACTAGTAACTTTAACGGCCGTGGTGCAGCGGTAGGGCGGTCGACCCATGATCGTAAGATTACAGGTTTGATTCCTGCCCTGCACGCCCATGTGTCGAAGTGTCCTTGGGCAAGACACTGAACCCCAACTTGCCTCTGGTGGGAGGTTGGTGCCAGTGTTCGGCAGCAGAGCCGCCGCCAGTGTGTGAATGTGTGTGACTGTGACTGTAAAGCGCTTTGGGCCTTCAAAAGAGGGTAGAAAGCGCTATATAAGTATACGCCATTTACCATTTAACAAGTCTGCAGGACACTATGAAGTCAGATTTAAAACTGAACAAAAACATTGGAATAAGTTTCTATTTCCTAAATTTTAGATCTTAATTCCGCCTGAAAACACAGTTAATGCAACAACAGTGGTTACCTTCGATGAGTTTGTAAAGCTCGGAGCCTGCAGTGATAACCGCAGATTCGCTCTTCCGGGATCCTTTCCGGGATCTGATCTTGTAGCTGATGATCTCTCCATTCTGGCCGCTGGGGGGCGGGGGTTGCCACCGAAGCATGATGCTCTGAGGGGGAAATTATTTGAGAGGTTAAAAGAGGCGAGATGTCAGATTTAGCACACTGCAGCTGTAGACCCAACAGTTTAGCAGCTTGCATCACACCTCCCCACACAGCCCCACGTGTGGAGAGACTTTGGAGGCCTTTCACACCACTGTTTTATTTATTTATTTATTCATTAAAATAGACATGCATTTTCTCAAGTAAAAAAGGTGTTGTTTATCCAGTAAACAAGTTAAACACACTTTAAGTTCTAAGTATAAAAACAGAAGAGTAACAACTGTCCAACTGTCAAAATCCCCCTATTTCTTCTGTCTGGATCAGTCATCATTTGCAGTGGAGGAAATAAGTTTTTGATCCTTTACTGATTTTGTAGGTTTGTCAAATTGAAAGTCTGTCATCTTAACAGTAGGTTCATTTCAACAGTGAGATAGAAAATCCCAAAGAACATCAAGAAATCCACTTTTAAAAATGTCTATAAATGTATTTGAATTTCATTGAGGGAAATATGTATTAGATCCCCTAGTAACCAATAGAGTTCTTCTGGTTTACACAGGCCAGTTAAACTCTCCTGATCAACCTGTCACCTTGAAGACACCTTGTGAAGACACCTGTTTGAACTAATGACATGTAGAAAAGACTCCTGTCCACAGAATCAGTGAGTCAGTCAAACTCCAAACTCTCCTACATGGGAAAGGTTAAAGAGCTTTCAGTGGATTTAAGGGACAAGACCTCACAAACTAACAGCAAGAAGCTGGAGGTTAAGGTGACAACTGTTGGTGCAACAGCCATCAATTCACCTATAAATCTTGGGCTCCAAACCAGATCTCAGCTGTTAGGGTTTCCATCATCATGAGAACAGTAAGAAATAAAAACAACACATCAGGAGTTAGTTGATGATCTCCTGCTTAAAAAAGCACATTTGCAGGCCAACAAATACTTTCACGATTTAGAGAGTGATTGGGAGAAGGTGCTGTCGTCAGATGAGACCAAAAAATGAGCCCTTTGGCATCAACTCGACCCGACATGTTTGGAGGACGAGAAATGCTGCCTATGACCTCAAGAACCCCATCCCCCACTGTCAAGAATGGAGGTGGAAACATTATGGTTTGGGGGTGTTTTTCTGCACAGGAAGATGGGAGAACTGTCCTTTCCTCCACTAGGAAGCTTAGAATTGGTGGTGAATAGGTCTTCTAACAGGATAATGACCCAAAAACATCCAGCCAAGACAACAAAGTAATGGCTGAAGAAGAAACATATCAAAGTCATGGAGTGGTCCAGCCAGTCTCCAGAACTCAGTCCTATAGAAAACCTATAGAGAGAGCTGGAGCTCAGAGTTGCCAAGTGGCATCCACCAGATCTGAATGATTCAAAAATCCTTTGCAGAGAAGAGTGGACCAAAATTCCCCCTGATGTGCAGAAACCTGATCATCAACTACAAGAAACGCCTGACCTCTGTGCTGTTAATACGGGTTTTGTCACAAATGATTAAATCTTTCTGTCAAGAGGGTTTAAATACTTCCCTCATTCTTGCCTTTCTATCTCTCACTGTTAAAAGGAACCTACCATTACGATGAGAGACTGTTCATTTCTTTTAAGGTGGGCAAACCTACGAAATCAGCAAGGGATCAAATACGTGTTGCTGCCTCTAAAGACCAAACAGAGATGTAACAAAGGTGGAACGAAAAGTTGTGATGTTCCAGCTTAGTTTCCATCGTTGCACAACAGAGCAGTAAAAAGACAAAGAGATACCACAAGCAGGCTGTGTGAATGTGTTATCAGCTCTGCTTTATGTGTACGGTAAACAGCAGGCCCTCTGTTCTGCCACACTCTCACCTCCTCCTACCAGTGGTGCTTCACAAAAACAAACACCCGCCTAAACACGAGAGCAAATTGACTCATTGGGAGGAAGTAAACATGAATAATAGACAGAGGTATCCTGATGAGTGCGATGTGCACACACGTGTGTGAGTGTGTGTTCAGGTACAGCCTGCAGACACACTCCGGCAGAGATGGATTCAGGCCTTTTCTTGGCGGGATGCACTGCTGTGGGGTACGAGCATCGGAGTTTCTGTGTGTGTTTAAAGAGATAGATGGGGGGTAGCTCAGCATGGGAGGAGAGTTAATTATTGCTTCCACACTGTCACAATGACGCACAAAAGCCTGGATAGATACATAAACCATGCACAAGCTCCACCCCTGCCGAGCCGGGGGAGTAGCACAAATTAAAATTGGGTTAAGTGTATTCAATTATTTCCATTTTTCTTTTTACACTATAGACTCCAGCTTGTCAGATGTGTTACTTTTTCCTCAGCTTCTCCTTAATCATGAAAACCTGTTTAATTGACTTTGTGATACCACTGGGGAAAGCAGGAAAGCAGATGCCAAGAAAAAAAATGAGGGGGCAAAATGAGATCAAAAACACAATTAATTCTTGCCTTGAAGGGAAAAAAAACAGAGATTCTGTCTGACTAGAAGTAAAAATGGCACCACGTGTTAATAATTCCCCATGTTTCTTCAAATTAATTTGTTTTTTAAACATCGGTTATTAGACTTGACATCTTGATAGGCTACTGACATAAACATTTTGTACTGACATGCAATTGCTGTAAACATTATGAGCGAAAGAGAGAAACGATGGAAATTATGTACTTTAAAGCAATCGGCCATCGCATCAATTGTATTGCGTCCTTGCTAGTTCATACTATGGCTTCACTTGCGACCGTTGACGATAACTGCAACAAACGTGTGGCGTTTATACTATTCAAGCCTGATTTCCTCCAGTGTTTCTGTGTTTGGGTATCGTATTTATTATGATATATTGGGATCTTTGAGATCCTGTTTTTTAGGGGTGTCAATTTATTAATCCTGATGAATGAATTACAGACAAATCAGCGCATTGTTGTATTTTTATTACGTTAATCTCTTTTCTAATTTTAACTATTGTCGTGTTCTCAAAAACAAAACGAGGATCAAACTGTTTAGTTGCATGAAAAAATTGAACTCGGCTGAAAACGCATCTCACATCACTCTCGCTGACCCTGTATGCAGCACGCTCCGGTTGCTGCTGTGATGTCATGAATGTGCAACTTTGAAGTTCTTAACAGAACTGACCCAAAACAAGACAGTGATGTCACAACTACTATTGATCATAAAACGGATAACCCCGCTTGTATTTAGAATGCATTGTCTTTGAAATTGGGCTGCACGGTGGTGCAGTGGTTGGCGCTCTTGGCTCACAGCAAGAAGGCCCCCAGTTCAAGTTCCAGCTGGGGGACATGAAAAACAACATCAATGGGGGACCTTTCTGTGTGGAGTTTGCATGTTCTTCTCATGTATGCGTGGGTTCTCACCGGGGTCTCCGGCTTCCTCCCACCGTCCAAAACCATGCTTCATAGGTTAATTGGCAACTCTAAATTAATCATTGGTATGACTGTGAGAGTGAATGGATGTGTGATTGTGGATATTCTACCCTGCGACAGCCTGGCGACCTGTCCAGGGCATCCCCTGCCTTCGCCCACAAGTGGCCAGGATAGGCTCCGGCAGCCCCGTGACCCCGAAAGGGACAAACGGTATCGAAAATGAATGAATGAATGTCTTTGAAATCCTGGGACGTGGAAATGACCATGTTCTAGATAAAGTTTGCTCTGCCCTCACACCTTCTAACTGCTCGGAAAAAGTATAGCTAAATAGCGTGATATGCATGCAATTGTACAAAGGTTATAAAATTCCATTCGCGGATGATGTCATCAGGTTGTGTACCATTTAGCATTGCGTCACATTTGTGTCACATAGGGGCCATAATTGCAATGCATGTTGTTGTGCTTGTTTTAGAAGGTAAAATAAGTATTGAAATAAAAAAGGTGACAAAAGTGAAGTGGTTGAAATGTTTTTCAACATTTGAACCTTCCACAGTGGAGCCCTTTATCCAAGCTGACTGCAGCAGACAGCGCAGTTTTCTTTTCCAGTCACTGGACTGACTGCGCAGCGCCGACAACTGCATCCAACCGTCTTCACACTAATCCTTTTACTCCTCTGTATTCCAATAATCCCCCATATTAAGCCTCGGCGACTTTATGTAAATATTAAACTGCATTAGAAATAATTTGTCCTTTCTGAAAATATCTGAATATGTCTTAAATGATTTGGAATAAATTATGTTTTAATAATCATGAATAATTAATCCACTTTGCTTGGGTTTTATGTGCATAATGCAAATCTGTGTGTAGCACCTGCAGGTATAAATGCTCATTATTTATTTTCAAGCCTAAATAATTATGCTGCCATTTTTTTTAGCATCTACCATCTGTGATCAGCCATACAAAGAAATACAAAGTACAAGTAAAGTTTGCAAAAACCTTTGCAGGTTTTCCAAACTTTGGGAAGAAAGTGCAGATGTTCACAAGCATCTAGAGCTCCCTATGGGGTGAGACTCCCAAAGAAGGGATTTTTGTGACAACAGACAACTGTTTGACTATGTAGGGAGATGAAAGACAAACTGTTGTTAGTGCACTGTTACAAAAGAAGTGTGAAACACAGGGTGCAAGGATTGTGCTCCTGCATTTGGATTTGTCAGTTATATATTTTTGGGTTTTGATCATTTTTTGTTTTGAGTTGTCCCCCGCTGTCAGTCATACCAGGTTTAAGGTTAATATTTATCCACAGCTGTCTTCATTTCACTCAGTTACCCTTAAGCGTCTTGTTTTCAGCTCCTCATAGTCAGATCAGCTGTTTGTCACCATTTTTTTTCTCCTTTCCTTTGTCATGTTCCAGTTTATCTACTAAATGTCTACATTTACACCAACACCAAGCGCAGTCTCTGGCATTTTGGAACCTCCGGTTTCTGACCCAGAGATGAGTTTGAAAGTGTATCCTGATGAGATGGAATTTGTCTTCATAACTCAATTTGTACTGCAAAACATGAAGGTGGGGGTATGGTGTGGGGTTATATGGTTGATGTAATTACAAAACACCCCAAGAGCAAACTGTATTGGTCAAGTGCCAGATATCATTTCAGTTTTGGTACTTCTGTGTGTTTTCATTGAGCTTCATAGTAAAACAAATATCTTCATTAGTATTCAAAAAAATTGTGCCTGTTTGCTTTTTTTTGTAAGTTATGGAAGGAATTTGATTTATTGAAGGTGGCAGCAATTTAATTATAATCTTTTGGCTGAACCCAAAGGAACCAAAGAGTAAAAAAAGTTTTTGTTTCATTTTTGTTTAGCAATAAAGGACGACCAATCATCTTTTCAGTGTTTGAATTGTGATAGTTCTCGGTCTAATAGAGTCATTCAGAAAACACTTACAGTTTTGGTCCCAAAGAGCATCCTCCTCATTTCCCCCATAGAATCAGCACAGAGAGTTTTCTCTCTGAACATATCAGCACAGCATCCTTCAGCAGGGGTGGCCAGTCTGCACTCAGGCTGGAAGTGCATGATAGGATTGTCTGTCGGCTTCCATACCCCCCCCCCCCCCCCGCACTTGAGCTTTGCATCGACCAGTGATGGTCTGACGTTTTTGTACTCAATCCACGCGCCCTGAGGTTTTCCCGCATCTGCTTTTTGCTGCTTTCTTCTTTGTTCTCGCTGTCTTACATGTCAGAAATGAGAAACGTCTTTTGTAAAGCTTAATCCATCTCCCTGCAGGAGATATACAATAAATAGGCTTGCAGCTCAGCCATTGAAGATCAAATGGCCCAAAAGATGAGAACAAGAGGTCCCGCTCCTGTTCTAATCATAAGCTTGTTGGGAAGTTAGCAGCTGCCTCAGCATCCTTATCTAATCGAAAGCTTCAAATAAGATCGAATTTGTGTGGAATTCAATAGATTTTTTTTGACACTTAAAAAAAATGGAGGAAAACACTAGAAAATTCTATCTTGATAGACGTAGCTCTGGACATGACGTTGGGGAAAAAAATAAGCGTTGGCAGTTTGCAGCAACAGATTAGTATCTGGTATGCAAATGAGTATTTTGTGTGCATTTTGTCACCACAAATTAGTACTTTATTAGTATTTTGTATGCATTAATTAGTATTTTCAATGCATAAATAAACAAATTAGTAGTTTGAGAGCACAAATTGGCATTTTGTGGCTACAAATGAGTATTTATTTGCATTTTGTGCACACAAATTAGTATTTTGTGAGCACAATTTATTATTTTGTTGCCAGAAATTAGTATTTTGTGCACGTAAGTTAGTATTTTGGGTGCACAAATAAGCATTTGTGTTCACAAATAAGCACTGTGTAGCAACAATTTAGCATCTTGTGCAGAAATTAGTAGTTTCAGCTCAATAAATTGGCATAATGTGGCTACAAATGAGTATTTGATTTAGAGGTAAGATCGGGCCTAAAAAATCCGGCCCGACCCGACACAGGCCCGCTGGCATTAAAGCCGAACTCGGACCGAACCCGACCAATTAAGTTGATTTGCAGGACCGAGCCCGAAGCAAACCCGAAATTTCAATGTATCCCATAGGATTTTTGACAGAAAAAAAATCGCCAGATTTCTTAAAGGTAAAATAATCTACATATTTTTATGATGATGAAAGTCATTTTCTTTCGAACAGAAAGTGGTCTCTGCAGCCGCGCGCGTATAAGCTGCTGTTGTGGCGTAGAGTTCCGCTGGAAGCGCTGCCATAGGTTCCTCCCTACATGATAAATGCATTTGATCAATGAAATAACGCTGGAACACAGAAGAAGAGGCCAGACAGAGAGATCTGGATGATAAGCACTCGCTTCATTATGCAGAAAAATGCTGCAGCCGCGGCGGTGCGCGTTTGCCTTTTCAGTTTCCCTGTCTGAAGTTTATCCTTGACTTCTTGCTGCTCCATATCAGGGATCCCTAAACAAAATAGATGCGGACTTGGGGAGGGAAGATTACATTCACGACACGTGCGCAGAGCTGCGGGTGGCCGGCGCCCCCCCCTTTTCTGCCAGTTGCGGGACCACAGTGTATGTCAATCAACGGTGGGCTGGTGACTGGTGGGAGGGGGCGGGGTCTACCTGTGTGTGTGTGGGTGTGTGCGCTAAGGGAACGTTCTCCCTCTGAGTAAGAAGAAGCTGGCTGTGCCTTTCGGTTCGTGCGGTAACCGTTCTGACATCCAGGATTAATAAAGAGCTGTTTGACAACCGCCGCCTAAAGAGCTTCTTTGCAGACATTACAATATATTTATTAAAAAAGTCAGCGAGAGAGAAGCCCGGCCCGAACCGACCCGAACGTAATGACTGTCATTTAGAGCCCGACCCGACCCGAAATTCGGGTCGGGTCGGGTTCGAACTCGGGCTCGGGCTTAAGATCTTACCTCTAATTTGATTAGCATGTTGTGCACACACATTTGTATTTTGTGAGCATAATAATAATAATAATTGTTTTGTTAGTATTTTGTGCACATAAATGAGCATTTTGTGCCACAAATTAGCATTTTTGGCACAAATGAGTATTTTGGGAGCAGATTAGTATTTTGTGTGCACAAATTGGTATTATATGCCCACAAAATGCTAGTTTGTTTGCACAAAATGCTACAAAAATGGTAATTTATAGCCACAAAATGCTTAATTGTGCACACAAACCATTAGTTTTGGAATTAAAAAGTTCTTTCTTTCTTTTTGAATATCATTTCCAGCGCTCTGCAGATGTTTCTATATATGGAAACTTTTAGTCAGACAGCTCCCTCATTTACTTGCATAAAGTTAAGTTTCCCCTGACTTGAACTTGCTTTGACCCGCACATGCTCAGATCATTCCACCAGTGTCCTTTTCAGCACATCTTGATCTCCCCATATCCATTCTGAATGAAGCTGTAGGCCTTTAAGCCAGAACCCGCACAGCTGGAGGGATACAGGATAAAACCTTCTGACAGGCGAGTCTCCTGCCAATGAGCCAATCGATAGGAGTTCACACAGCCTCTTAACCAGCTGAGCCTACGGGCGTCTGATGCAGCTAATCACAGCGAGCAAAACATGGCGCTCCAGCCTGGAGGTTGTGTATGTGTTTGTGGATCTTGAGTGGCAGCTGCACATGCAGCACAGCGGTTTACAGGTGGTCACCAAGTAACACTTGTGTGTGTGTCTGATTAAGGTTAGAAAAAATGTGTGTGTGTGATGAGTGAGTATTTAGGAGCCATTTAGCACAGCATTTTATACTATCAACTACATCAAGTCAGACTGGCGACCCGTCCAGGGTGTCCCCTGCCTTCGCCCATAAGTGGCCGGTAGGCTCCGGCAACCCCGTGACCCCGAAAGGGAACAAACGGAAGAAGATGAATGAATGAACTACATAAAGTCTTACCTTTGAGTTCTGGACTTCCAGTGTGAGGTTCTGAGGAGGAGCGCTTGGACCTATGAAGAGAATAGGACATCCATCAAGAATCTTTAAATCTTTTTTGGTTCAGTCAGACTGAAAAAGACCATTAGTAGATCCAAAATGTTAACATTTATTTAGATATTTGCAATAAGACTATTAAATTCTTTATATTGTTTGCTTTTCTTTATTCAGCAGAATAATGTTCTGCTTCCCAAAGAGTGTTTTGAATACTAAAAGCTTGGATCTGCAAAGTCGATAACCTTGGATTTTACCCTGTAAAGCGCACTACATCAAAATAATTGACAAATTAAGAGTTTCTTTGTGAATTAAGATGTTTTTAGACCCTCTGATGAACTCCACAAAACATTTTTGGCGATCTCATTGATTTATGAGATATAGATAATATTAATTATGATTAACAGCAATTTTTGCTGTTCTATTTGGTACATTTTTGCTAACAAAAATAAACATTGAAGAATATATTTTTATATAAGTGGAAACAAAATCAGGCCTGAAGGGGCTAAAGATAAATGGTAAAAACAATTGGAATAAATTGCTATAACATAAATTAACATCTGTAAAAAGGAATGACTAAAAACAAAAACAAAATACACCTATGAAAACAGGAAGTGTTTTTGGTTAACACCCTGTTTTGTCCTGTATGACCTGGTGGAGTTTGTGGTCGATGCATAGAACACAGGACAGCATATACAGTAGAGTGCAGCAACAGATGCCGTTTTGGCGAACTATAACTTTGGTCACTGACTGTCAGACAGCGTGCGGACGATGACGTCCTCAGTGGAGACGCCCGAGCCGTGCTTGTTGTTGGCCACCACACGGAAGCTGTACTCCGTGTTCTTCTTCAGCCCCGTCATGGTGTAGGCCTGACCATCAACGTCAACGTCCTGGAGAAGCAAAAATAGAAACTATAAAAATGTAGAAGTTGACATGACATCATGTGGCGCTTTTACTTTTTCTTTCATGCTAACGAGTCACTTAGAACGTCTTTAATTCAGACAAATGAAGTCTATCTCTGCAGTATAAGTCGCTACGGAGCACAAGTGGGAAAAAAAACTGTGAAAAATTAAGTAATAAAGAAGAAGAAATCATAGGAGTCGCACTTTTGAGAGAAAATTGCAATGCCTCTGAACAATTCTGCCAAGCTCGCCATAATCTTCACATCGAACACAATTCACGTATCAAATTTGTGTTTGCTGCGTCTCTTTGGATGCACGTCAAATTCTCTGCTGGACGCTTGTCCAAAAATATGTTGGACCTGATTGGTCAAAGTTCAACTGATTACATTTTAAACGCGCGTTTAAAGGGTACAGTAAACAGGACAGTTGGAGGCTGGATCAACTCGGAGCCTAGATTTTTTTTTAAAAGAAAAAAAAGGGGCAGGGCTATAGAAAGCAGATTAAGCAGAGGAGGTGTGGTCTTGATCTTTGATTGACAGTGACAGGGAGGTTAGCTTGAGGATTTATTTTTTTAATTATTGTAAGGATTCTGTGGTTTAGTTTGGTTTTGTTGTTCTTGTTCATGTTTTTGGTTTCCTTATTGTTAGTCACACCAGTTTCAGGTTCATGATCCACATCTGTCTTCAGTTCCTTTAATTGCCCTCTGCCTATTTAAGTGTCTGGGTTTCTGTTCATCCTTATCAGGTTATCTGCCTACTTTCTATTTTGCCACGTTTTTGTTGCTCCCCATGGTTTTGTCATGTTTCAGTTGTTTATTAAATGTTTTATTTTCTGTCACCAACGCCTGGTCTCCAGCAGTTTGGGTCCTCCACCACCAGCTCCTGACAATTATTGTCTTGATTAAACCAAATCAAACATGATTTACATAGCACTTTTCCTATAAAAAACAGGCATAACACAAAGTTCTTTACACTAAAACACACAAAAATAAATAAATAATGTAAAATCATGCACGAACAATAAAATAGAGGCCCCTCCCCAGACCTACACATAACCCCCTACCCTTTCACACCTGCCACCCCATAACTGATGGAGAAAGACAAGAGAAATAGAATGAGAATGAAAAAAGAAAAAAAAAAAGAAGAAAACAATACTAAGGATTAGGAGGTCTGAGCAGGACTGTTATTTCAGGACTTAAACAAGTTTTTTAAATTGTCAAAAATTTTGTAAGGATCAACAGTTAGCACTTTTAAAGCCCCATTTGTACAGGTAAACAGCCCAGCACAGTTCATTTACTGTTTAGTTACCTTTTAATGGCCATGCGTTCTGTTCGTAGAGCCTGTAAATGATTGTAACACTTACTTAGCTACACATGGTTGGGAAAGTTTTGAACATGGAAGCCCGAAACACGCATTTACTCGTCTTTACATAGACTTTATATTGAAAGTGGGAGCTTGAACGCACAATGTAGAGCTTTGGACTCCATCCGCTGATCAGACTGAGCTTCTTCTTCTTCTTCTTCTTTTTTAGTGTTGCTGTCTTTTCAAATACTGATCCACACACCTACACCTGCTCTCTAGTGGTTGTTAGTGGGGACATAACTCATGAGCCTTCTTTTTTTTTTTTAAATCACATATAAGTCGAACTTGAGTATAAGTCAAACCACAAGCAAAGCTATGCAAAAGAAAATGTGACCTATACTCCAAAAAATGTTGTAACTTAAAAAATGGTCATCGTGTGACACACTTAATCACATGATGCGTTTTTAACTCCGTGTTTATGGCGTTTGAATAGGAAACATAAAAAAAACATGCTTAGAGCTGTAAAACAAGAGGAAAATTCAGAGTTTGGTTAGAATATGAACCTGTGACCGCGTCCTCCTGGAGTTTGCAGGGTATGTGGCGTCTCTCTAACATCTAATGTCTTTTCAGCTTTTTCTCCCTTCACACCTGTCTCCCCTCCCATCCCACTGACTTCATCTCCCACCTCTACTGAATCTGTTCTCCAGGGACCTGAAACATCATTACTCTGTGCACGGGTCTCATCTATTATCATATTAAAGGCTTTTTAATGCCTCACTGGCTTGCACAACGCTGCTGCTGGAGCTACATAGCACTCATATGACAGCATCAGTCCTGCAGAGGAGGGCAGAGTCCCTCATATCTGCTTTCTTCAGTGCACTACCTGCCTGTTTTTGAGAAGTCCAAATTTATGATGGAAAAAGAGTCCTCGTTGCGAATAATCATTTAGTTATTTACTGAAAAAAAGAATCATGTGAGCAGTGAGATGAAACTTTTTTTTTCAATTTGCATTTATTTCCATAAATTAAGCAGAAAAAAGACGTTTGTCAGCTGACTCAGAATAATCTAATAATCTCCTAAATTTGTTCATATTAATCTAGAATCTTTTTTTAGGACTCATCTGCTGATTGCAGTTCCCAAAATGATCTATCTGCTTCCATTAGCTTAACCTGTTTAGGCCCGATGAGGCAAGCACTTTAAAAAGACAGAGTTATCTGTCAAAAACCTTTGACTGCATGTTTCTAGCTTTGTTTTGTGCTTTCACACCCTTTAGGTCTTCTCTGAAGCTGCAGGTATGATTGGAATCCTCTCACAACTTCAATAAAGAATTAAAAAGTCATTTGCTTATTTATGTAGTTAAAAACAGGTTCATTAAAATAATCATAAAGAGTCATATGTGTCAGATTTTAACAAAAATATATACAAAGTTGGGTTTAATTTGATTTCCTTTTACTTTTAAACAAAAAATAAATAAAGAATCTGGATAAATATATAAGCACAAAGTGATCAAGTGCTCCAAGAAGGACTAGGTAGAAGAAAAATCTTTGTAATGCACAGCAATCTTGCAATATTTTACTTATACAATTCTACATTTTGAACATATAATGTTTTTTTGTTCCACAAATGTGAAAGTCTTTCATTTACTGTACATTTGGAAAAGATGTACCTGTTCGTTCCCGATGGTTCTGTCTGTGTAGTACAGCTTGTAGCTGAGGATGTCTCCGTTTCCGGTGAGGGGTTTGTCCCAGCTGAGAGACACGGAGGTGGGAGTGTTGGACACCGCCTGCAGGTTGGGAGCAGGGCCCGGCACTTGAACTGGAGTAAGACAGATGAAGATCAGACATCGAACATGATCATTTTGTTCTCTTTTCCTTATTGCTGTTACATGATTTGCCCTTTGTGTTCTTGGATTTTACACAAGAGCATCTGTTAAAAACAGAGTTGGTGTTTTTCGCTGGGATTTACACCTTAAAGTTCCGCTATCATCATCTTTTGGTCTATTGTAAGAGCGATTATGCCGTTTTTAGCAAAAATCTATAAACACGTTCCGTTTCCCAATACATCATTTCTGGAGAGCACCAGTAGTTCATTAGAAATTTGTCTCCAAGTTGTGGGCAGGACTGTTGGTGCGAAAGTAAGCCTGCCCTCTTGGCATCATTCATCCGTTTACGTGTTGCCCCACTAGCTTACAGCCCCTCACACGCCCAACCTAACTTTAGCGGTGTAACAGAAATAGAAAGTAATATTGGGGCTATCCAGCCGTACAATTTTGAGGCTCATCCAGTTCCTCGGACGAGGAAGACAAAGACGTTTGTGAATCTATTCGTGGATGCATCAGAATGGAGAGGAGGAGGTAGCTTGTGGCTCGCCCATTGTATTTTCTACGTCCCACATACGATCTTTTCACAACGATTTGAATAAAAAAATACTCTGAAATGCAATTTTGAGCTTAATTGTCTTTATAAATGTCCTCCATCATCAGAAAAATACTACTAGAACAATGCTAAAAAACACTAAAAACACAATTTTTATTAGAGTGGGTCTTTAAAGGAGAATCTATTCCGTTCAGCTCAGTAGAGATTGTGTGTTAACAGATCTGCTCTGCAACAATACCCGATGCTGCTGTCGCTGTCTCCACTTCTTATGACTCCTAACATTAAGCTACAACTGACTCTGACAGATAGAAGAACCTGCCTTGTGTTAGGGAGCTGCAGGAGTGCGTGTTTGTGTGTCTGTGTTTGCATTTAGGTGTGTCTGCGGAACTATGATCCAGGGCGGCAGTGTTTGCACATGACTGGCACTCGGATGCAGGTCAACAGTTTAAGCTCCAATTCATACACCCACACACACAAAGAGGCAGACTGCACAGGTACTGGCCGCCCTCGCCGTTTTTCCCCCGGTGGGTGGCTCGGCTCCCACTGGCAGGCACTGAGGAGGACTGTGTGCAGTGGGGTGTGTGTCTGTTGATCTGTCTGCCCTCAAACCAAGGACGAAAAACAGCGGCTGGCCCACAAAGTGTCATCTGAAGCTGTGGCTCGGTCAGTGGGAGTGAGACGTCCGCAGTCTGACGACCAGCGGGGGGAATCACCCTGCTCAGCAGCTAGAAATATGTGTGAAACTGGGGGATTTGGCAGCAGCCACGGGGAGGTTTTAACACCTAAAACTCAAGGAAACGACTCATTTGCTCAGCTGAACATCCTAGAGAAGCCTCTGTGCTCTTCTGTTCGGAAACCGTGGAGTGGTCAAACATTCCTCATTCCAGGACGTGGGGCTTCAAGCCAAAGGTGTGGGGAATCGTACGGCAGAAGTTTGTGAGTAAACACAAAGTGGCTTAGAAGTGGAAAAGGATGAGCTGCCGGGTGGTCTTCCCCACACAACCTCTGCTGTGTGCATCTGCATCAGGCATCCGTTTGAAGGGAACTCCAGCAGCATGGGAGGGAATATTTTCTTTGTGTTTGTTTGCACATTTTGTTTCTGTGGAGTGCATCCTGTTTGCTCTGACGTGCCAGAGCGAGCATGTTTCCCACAAAGTGACTGCAGGCTTCCATCGCGCCTATGCCCCCTGTTTACTGAGCAAATACAAGTTTATTGAGCACAAATGATCAGTGTGTGTGTGTGTGTGTGTTACCTTCGGCCTGGGTGGGCACTTTGAGCACCGCTGAGCTCTCGCCTTGCCCGTTGCTGTTGTGAGCCACGACCCGAAAGCGGTACCTGGTGTCTGGCATGAGGTTCTGGATGGTGACTTGCATGTCCCCGGGACGGCTGGTATTGACTACCCGCTCCCTGATACAAACAGAGGAGCAAAAACAAATATTTATATTGTTCTCCGCACCATAGCTTTATTTTTTTTTTACACTTTTAGATTCAAATTGAATTACCCGGTAATCTTTTATTTAAAGGGTTACACCACACACATTTATGAGCTGTAAAGGAAACGCAATTAAAATGGACAAAAACCAATAAAAAAACAACGGCATAGTATTGATTCTGACATAAAATACTCTACGGTCAGCGGTATCAGCACCAAAACCCACAAGATTTTAGTTTTTTTTAATGTCCTAAGAAGCTTTGATGTGGAATTTTCGCCACAACTTATGTGAATATCATAGTAGCTATTATTAAAGTCCCACTGAGATCATTTTATGATTTTAAAGGCATTCCCAGTGGTCTTTTAACTATGATTATGATCTGTGTCAATTTCTAGGAGACAGTTTCTGCAGAGCAGCAGTAGTTCATTAGAAATCCACCTCTGAGTTGTGGATGGACTGTTGACGCGGAGCAAGCCCCCCCATTCCCCACTCTGTTGTGGAGCGGAGCGGGGAGCTTGTGGCCCACCCAGCATATTTTCTACAGCACAAAGAAGCTCTTTTTCAAACGGCATTTTTTTTCATCTGTTCCTGATTCAAACAATTAGAATAAAGAAATACTCAGAAATGCAACTTTAAGCTTAACTTTCTTTTTATGTCCTCCATTATCAGAAAAATGCCACAAGAACCTGGTGAGAACACCATTTTCATTGGAGTGGGTCTTTAAGAGGCTGGGTCTTTGTTATATTGTCATATAAAAACTATTTTAGCATTAAGTTCTATTTCACAGAGTTAGAGCTTGGGGGGGGGGGGGGGGGGTTGTTACTTCCCATCGTTTCATTTCTCTGTCAGACGTGGCTCATTTTGGCCGTGGTTTGGGGGGTTCAGCTTCTCAGTCAGTCACAGGTTTTCTGTTTATTTTACCAACCTTTTTTGCTACACTGACGCTGGTTCTCCTGTACCAACCTCAAATGTGACATTCAAGTCATTAAGTTTAAACATCGGAGGATAATTTAATCCCACAATTCTTTGTGGTCCCAGTTTAAAAGCAGTGGTTCAGACTAAAGCCAACAGGAGCCAGTGCCTTTATTATGATTCAGATGACGAGCATTTCTGCAGGATGAATGTAAAAGAAAAATCTAGTTCCTTTGGAAGGCAAAAAAAAAAAAAAAAAAAAAAGATGTGAGTGATTTATTTGACTTGAAAAAACAACTTTTTGAAACCTCTGCATCAAAGCAGCTCAGTGGTAAGGTCTGGCTGCAGTTTGTAGTCGACAAAAAAAGAAGGAAGCATATTCTTTTCTTAAGCAGGACTTACATTTTTTACTCTGGAGTTGATGTTACTGAGGAAAAGGTTGAATCTGAGCATTTGCACCCAGAGTCAAAACATTGAGAGGAGGCATAAGAGCACTCACTCTAAATTAGAAGGTATAAGAATGACAGTAAATCATTCCACAATCTTCCGGTCACCGATGTGATGCTAGATGTCTAAAACAAATTGTTTGGTGTTTTTTTAACATGTTCTTGTAGTATTTTCCTCATGATGGTGGACATATGTAAAGAAAATTAAGTTAAAAATTGCATTTCTGAATATTTTTATTTAAATCATTTTGATTCAGGCGCTGATGAAATAAATGCTGTTTTGAAAAGATTGAATTTGTAACTTAGAAAATAAGCTGGGGTGGGGGGCACAAGCTCTCTTCTCTGCACCATTCTAATGCGTCCAATTGCAGACAAATAGATCCATGTATGTCTTTATTTTCCTCATCTGAGCTGGAATGTGGTTCAAAACTGTACAGCTGCTTAGCTCCAATGTTCCTCGCCATTTTTTGTTGCACTCCTGGATGTGAGGAGCAGCAGGAGGGCATAGAACAAATGGATGATGGGAAGTTAGAGGGTGCTTGCTCTATGATAACGGTCCTGCCCATAACACAAAGGGGCTGGCACTTTGCAGAAACTATGTCTTAGAAAAATAGGTTTTTTAATTTTGGCAAAAAAAACTCCATAACCGTGATTAAAATGACAATTTTTACAATAGATCAAAAGATGATAAAGGAAGAAACTGAAAAATGGTTTCAACAAAATGTAAAGGATTATGGGTAATATTGTCCCCCCCCCATTTTCTTTTCTTATATCAAATCATTCCCAATATGTTTGATTAAAATGTGCCTTTTTGAAAACAATAACAATTTAGAAACTTCATTTGGCAAAACATTGTTTTATCTGAAACACCAGAATGTTGGACTTATTTTAACAGACAAACACGTCCTTAACTGTGTGCTTCACAAACAGAATAAGTACTAAGACACCAAGTAGTCAGTTGATAGCTTTTAAAATCAGTTTAGTGCCAAACTTTAAAAAATAACAACAGAGTAAAAAATCACATGGAAACAATTTTCCAAATATTCCAAAACTGATTGAACATTTTTCCTGAACCGTTCAGTCTCTGCTTCTGTCATTTGGTCCCTGGTTTTTACACCCTTCTGGTATAACTTTACCAGAGGGGTGTAAAAGCTTAAAGCGGTTTCTCAGAAAAAAAAGAATGATGAAAAAGAGGGCTTGTGGAAAATCCTTTCTGCTTCTTCAGTTTTCTTCTCATTGCGAGGCTGTAAATCCTCAGCTCATGGAGGTGGTGGAGGGGTTTCTTGAGGACATTTAATTGCCGTGTTTAAGCTGTTTTTGTGTTTATGCTTCTGTCAGGAAGAACTTCAGTAAATCTCCGGTTCTGTCTGAGCTCTAATTGGATCATTTTGGACGGATTTGACCGTTTCTACGAACATCAGCTGCGTGGCGTACCTGCTCGTGCCGTCCTGGCTGTAGAAGACGGAATAGGTCAACAACTCCCCATGCGGCTCGACAGGCGGCCGCCAGGTCAGCTTGATGAAGCGGGTGGAGACCAGTGACGCCACAACGTCTCGGGGTGCGGAGGGGGTGGGGCTGGCTGGACCGCTCACGCCTCCGGAGCCTGGCGTTACATGGTCAGTAGTGTTAGGAGTCAGTGAGGGGGGAGGAGGGAAGGGGGGCAGGGCTACATCTTTGGGTTAGGAAGAGAGAGAAAGAGAGTGGAGGGGGGGGGGGTATTGCATCCAATAAGGACAGAAAAGAGGAGTTGGAATGGAAATGACAGTGATATGAAAGAAAGGAAGGAAACAAAAACAGAAGAAAACAAAACAACGTAACAAAAAAAGACTTGGTGTGACAGAGAAATAAAACACTTTTACTACACTGACAAAAAGCTGACAGAACGGGGGTCTAACATGCAAATCTGCACACATCTGTCAAAGGCGTTGGCAGCAAACTACCCTTCCACACTCAGATCTCAAGGCCTTGTCACACAGCCACTATTCACATTCTGTGCATTTTCCACGTATGAACTTTCAGTCTTTTTGTGTGATATCCGTAATTGATTTGAAATTTGATTTGATTTGAAATGGTTTATTTCAATCAGTCAAACAAGAATAATACACAAAAACATTACAATCATCAGTTATACATTCATACAATGACGTAAGTGTTTCTTGCGTTCGTCATTCGTCCGTGTACGCAGATGTCCGTCCAGGCTTTCAGCCAATGGGTCTTTATGTGATTTTGGTTTAGAACTGCTCAAAGTTTTTGGTCGGTCGAGATTTACGCATATTTTACACGGTTTATACAAAATTATTACGTAAATCTTATCAAATCTTAAAAATCCTGAGTGATTTTTGAAAGATATACACAAATTTGTGACTTTCTATGAATGTTCCACATAAGTCTAACAGACTTTTCACGCACGTAACAGATGTATGACTTTTGGATCGCGTATATAGCGCACATATCACATACAAATTACATAATGAATAGCATATGAACAATGCAATAATCACGCACGGTTCATGTTCTACTTTAATTTACGTGTTCTTTGCGTGGTTTATTCGTAATTCTTCCGTGGTTGTAACGTGGTTCATTTGTGATACATCTAAATTTCACCTAAAAACCACAGCTTTTTTCACTTTTTCACGTAAGTCTAATTTTTGTCCATGCAATATGCACAAAATGTGTGTAGTGACACGACCTTCAGATAAAGGACTTTCAAGCCAATCATTTGTTGATAAATGATTGGTTTGGACGATTTGGGATGCAGTGACTAAAAACTAGACAGCGGTGAACAGAGGTGGACTTTGCGTCGACAAAGTCGCCTTTAAATGCACACAAGAAAAAAAACCATTACACCTCATGTCAGACAGCAACAGTCAAGACACACCAACTTTCTACCAGAGGATGCTGCTCCAACACTTTTTCTCGTCACATTCCACATCCTTGCCACAGAAATGCTTGTGATTTCATTTGCCGAGTCATTTTTTCCTTCCCTCTGTTTTCAGGAGGGGGGGGTGTTTGACAAAATCTGCGGTCAGCTTCACTGGGATCTGCTCTCCGTGTGCCTGGCGAGCTCGCAAAACCATACGGAAAGAATGCCTCTCCGAATGACATTTCCATTTGTTGGCAGGTTGGGAGAATTGATTGAAACGCAATGCTGCATTTCAAAAAAAGGAAAAAGCTTAGTGCAGCGTCAACAATGTGCATTTTTGCCTGAGAAATGGCGATGACTGCAAAGTGGCTGTTTAAAGATTTATTAGGCAGAGTGCTCTGCTGAACTGCTAATTGGATCTTATTATTTCGATATGTTTAAACTGTCAGAGTTCATGGCCTATAAAGATGATGCACAGACATATGGAAGAAACCACGGCGTTTTAGAGGGCAGGTTGTGTGGTCTGTCTGTGAGCTCCAAGTCACGTCGGGGGCATTTTTCACTGTAGTGCCTCTGCTCTGCAGGACCACACATGTAAAAATGAAACAATGACTACAAGGTGAAGCTGCAGGCTGCGAGGCTCTGCCCACATCCACACTGGAGCAGGAGTGAGAGCATCTTTCTGAACCGAAAGGCACACCAAAAAGAAGGGTATATCGTGAAAAATCTGGAAAAGCTGCATTTTTTACACAAATATTATTTCAAATATCTATTATCAACAAAAAGAAAAAAGGTTCAATGTAATTTAAATATTTATGGACAAACTACAGCATCGAGCAACCTAAAGACCCACTCTGATCATTTTTTGATCCATTCTAACATTATTCCCAGTGGTCTGTTAGGTATGATGATGCAGTTTTTAGCCAAAATCACAAAAAATTGTTCATTAGAACAGTTCATTAGAAATTGACTGTTGATATGGAGTAAGCCTGCATCCACCTCCCAACATCCATCTAAGCTTAATTTTCTTTATACATGTCCTCCATCATCAGTAAAATGCCACAAGAACATGTTAAAAACACATTTAGAATCAGAGTGGGTCTTTAAAAGTAAAGTCAAGTTCATCTTTGGTTTTGCAGCAAAAAGAACATTTTTAGAGAAAATCACAAACACAGCCTGAGCTTCCACACTTACAGGCCTTGACGTTTGTAGGTAAATGAGATGCCGCTTTGCTTTCAGTGTCCCTCTGATAATCTGTCTTGTACATGCATGCCTGGGATTGTTACAGTACGGAGGTGTCACCGCCTCCAAGTGCTGCTACCCAGCTCTATTCATAGCTGATTAATAGTGTCATTAGTTTTCATGCCAGCGGTAATGAATTACTGGCATTAAATCTTAATGAGGAAGGTTACGTCAGATCTGCATGTATTCAGCAAGGATGAACGCAGCAGTTGGGATTAGGCCGCGCACTGCGGAGCAATTGTCTTATTCTTTTTGAGGCCATAAAAGTCTTAATAACTTTTTATCTGGTGTTGGTAACTTTTTAATCCCTGTAAGTGCAGTTGTGAAGTTTCGCCAAGTGGTGTTTCCATCACTGATAGGAGGGCATACCTCTCCGGTTGAGTCTTCACACCTCTACCAGGAGAGCAGATATCGACGAAACACAACTATCTGTCAGAAGCAGCCGTGGTAGCGACGCCTCAGATAGCCTCTGCAGAGGAGATTCAGCGGGCCGTGCCAGGATCCTTTAAAGTACCGTTTTTTTTTTTCTTGTTTCAACGTCTAATGCGAATTGGTAGCGATGATGATAGTGGTGCTCCAGACAGATGTAGCTTGATGCTAATGGTCCATTACTGAGCTGCTACTTTTATCTACAGGAGGAAAAAAACGACAAAAAAAAGGAGCCAGAGGGGCGAAGGAGGCGCGATCCACTCAGAGAGCTGGCAAAAACAAGTCCGTCAATTAAAACTGTCAGAGAAGTTGCAGTCACCCCCACCCCCCCCACCCCCTTCCTCCTGCCCTTCTGTCGGCTGTCACTCTCAAAAAAGGCATGAATATCAAAATTAATAATAGAAAACTGTCAGCCTTTTGCTCCTCTCCATGCAAACAAGCTGACAAAACGGAGCACTTCTCTGATAATTACAGTGAAATCCCAGATTCCACAGAAGCGAGAAAAACATTCTTTCATTAAAATAAAAGAAAATAGCAGAGTTTGCAAGTGAATGTGGTAAAAAAAATAAAGATTTGTCTGCTTTATTCCTCAATGTTTTTATTGAGAATGTCATATGTGCAGCATATATGCAATATAAAAGTTACACATCAGTATAACTTAAAAAAAATAAAGTTCTACATCAGTGGTACAAGCATGAAACGTCCAATTTTAAGTGAAGACCCGTCGGCCAAAACCCTCCACGGACATCTGCACACATCGATGTCTGAAGAACGCAAGAAACACTTATAAATTACATAGTTCGTGCATGTATCACGAAAATGTGTGACGTGGCCGTTATGCTGAACAATAATTCTTAAAGGCAAACTACTTCAAGTATACTGTATATTAGATTTACTGTACATGTATTTAATGGTTGCTACACTTTTATTTTGAAAGGAACTTGTATGTGCTGCTTTCAACAGTAGAAAAGGTTACAGTTTTTATTCAAAGAAAATTATAATGCTGTTATAATTTAATCATTGTATTTATTAAAAGCAATATTTTATAAATGAATTACTTAATAAGGGACAAAAAGGATAAATAAAGTGTATTTTTGCCGCGTTCAATGGGTTTTGGTCAGTAAGAGACTGACCTTTTAGAATTAAAGGTTGCAGATCCCTGATCAAGATGGGGTAAAAACAAAAAGTCTTTTCTGTTTCCACTACCAAGTAAAACAATCGTTCTGTCTGGTTTCATAAAAACCCAAATAGTGATCAAAAACTAACACTAACAGAAGAAAAAGTGTTGAGTGTTAACCAGCCAATGCTTATTCTTCAGCAATGAAAGAGATCTTTGTTATGGGAGGTTTCTAAGGCTCTGTCTTGTATCCAGATAGCTTATCAGACGCAGAGAGGAAACTGTCAGAGATTGAGTACCAGAGCGCTGAAGGGCGGACCGTACATCGGCAGCATTCCATGTTGCTGTGATAATCAGTAAGAGCTGAGATCAAAGAGCATTTTCAATCCCTCAAAAACAGACAAGGTGCGCCCAAAGGACGGCGAAATCCATGAAGGAGAGATGCATTTGTCTACCTTACCAATGCGTTCATATAAAAACCTGGCGTGTCTCACTCAAGTCTTTTTACAGGATACTCCGTTTTAATCAAACAATCTCAAAGTTGTGTCTGAGCTCTGGCTTTTTTATGACCGTTTACACAACAGTATAGTAAAAGACTGCCTGCTGATAATCCTTCAAGCTTAAACAGCACAGCAGGGAGGCATAAGCGCACACCCCGACAGAAACTGAAAGAACTGGCGGTATTTCAGCCTCCTGAGTGGAGTGAAGGTGCCATGAGAACAGAGCTCATCTGACAGATCCGCAGGACTTCAGGGTCCCGTGTGGTAGAGGTATTTCAGATCAATAACCGCTGTAAACCTTTCAGAGGTTGTCCTCCTCAAAGGCTTTGAAAAACCTTTCCGAGGTTTCCTCCTAAATGGCACAATTTGTTCAGTTCCCCATTTATCTTTTTTTTTCCGGACTCAAAATCAACATTTCTAAATTTCCTGAGGGCTTAAACTAACAAGTAGATGGTATGTGCATGGTGGATGCTTCGGTTGGTTTGATGGTTTTTCTGTTTTTCAATCTACCCACGGCCCTGGAGACATTTACTCTCTGGAAGCTTGGTGGAAAAAAAAAGTGGAAATCCCTCCTATGGGTTCACAAAACAAACATTAAGCTGAGGAGGTTTGTGAGCAAGAAAATACTATGAAATGAAGTCAGTCGAGGAAGCAGAAGACAAAATTCTAGACACACCCGACACGAGTGATTTCAGATTTTAGGCAAATGCGAAGTTAAAAACGGCTTTATTATAACATCAAGGTCACCGGTGCAAATTGGAGGGAAGGTGGATACCAAAGAAAGGTGGCAGATTAAAGCGACAGCTATCACATTGACGAGATCAGTTAATCTGCTGTTTGCTTGATGGTTCACTTGGAAAAGTTATTTATAGCTTCAATAAAAACCACAGGAGATAACAGTTTAATAAGGGGAGGGGCTGAGGTTGATCTGTGTTTTTCCCACAGGCCTGTTTACAGTGGACCAGATTTAGACGACCACATCCAGGCTGCTCGGCTTTTTGGTTTGTCCTAGTGGTTAATTGATAACGCCTCAGTCACATGCACGTGTACATGCATTGACCTGTACAGTGCACCTGCACTCTTAAAGGGATTGCATGTGTGTCTTGCAGTTCCCTTGGCTTGTGCGGCCACCTTAAGGGACGTCATGAAACGTACGTACCGTTGTCGTGTGTGTGTTGTGAAGTATTTGTAAGGATAATGTTGTTATTCGGTGCCCTGACCCCACACTCTGATTGTACGCAAAAAGTGCTCAAACTGTCCCCTTACTGACCCTGCACAGTGCAGTGCGTAGTGTTTGGGTGGTAAAAAAAAAAAGAAAAATCCGTACAACGTGGTTGCATCTCACCTACTTCACTACTTTTGTGTGTTGTACCAGTGTTTGCTACGACCTCACATCTGCACCATGACTGAAAAAAAAGTGCATGAACACGACTTTGATGCTACTTTTGTGCCCTGTCCAGGTTTGCCCGCATCTACCCGGAAGGGCAGTCGCCATTAAGGCTTTAACTGAAACCTGCTTTCTCATCTGTGCGTTCCAAAATGAACAGGTAGCGTCTTGGCTTTTCTCCCTAAACAATTGTGAAATTGATGAACTCAAAATGTTGTAACTTGTGCTTCCTGATGTACAAAACTCTGGTTCTACACAAAATGTTACCAGACAAAGTCGCAGAGTGTGATGTGATGTGCTCTGTTTCCTGGAATTAAATAAGAAAAAACTCTCACCTTGGCTCCTCTGCATTCATTCCCTGAGGAACCCTCGACAAGGAGTCCCTGGTTATTTTGAATTTATATATTTTTTATTCTATAATCTGCTTGGAAATGTGAAATGTTAACATTTTTCTCGGGGAACTGAACTCCCTGCATAACTAGGAAACCCCAGAGAATCCACAGGAAGTAATTCAAGGAGCTCCTGTTTAGAAATGAGGAATGTAACCGCATCAATAATTAATCTTCTGCTGTGTACATACAACGTCCCTTCACAATAAAACGTTTACCCTGGTGATCCTCGAGTCACTGCTCAGTTCGTCTTGGTGAGATTGCCTTGTTAAAACATGAGACCAACATGCAAATTAGGATTTGGTTAAGTTAACACCCCCCCAGTTTACTAATCCACTCCCCTCATCCGTCCTCTCCACATTTCAGGCCTCATCATATGCATCAGGTGCTTCGTGTGCTGGCTGAGTGAAGGGAGCAGGGCCTCCCGGGGTCGCCTTTGGAGCCCGTCCGAACAGCCAGCGGTGGTTCTTATCTCTAGAGCCTCTCAGCTCCAGTGTCCTGGACTGGAAACAGGCTCTCCGCCTGCACCGCCTGCAGCCTTTGTGCCTGATTACCTTGGAGGTACACAGACGCAATTCAACTTTCTAGGGAAACAGAGGAAGCCTGGAATGAAGTAATTGATTTCCCTGAATACTTTGTGTTGCAGCATGTGTGTGTGTGTTCATGCATTTCATGGACATGGTGAGAGGAGCTGAACAAACCCCAGAAAGGCCTGGAAAAGGTCAAATAGGATGTTTGCAGAAACAAGAGCAGCAGAACCCTCGCTTCAGAGTCCCTCTGACAGACCGCCAGGCCGCTCAAACACACGTCACCGGAGACCTCCCCGGGTTTGAGGCACGAAATGCAGCTATGATGGTGTAGCGGCGTGCAGAGGGGTGCCCGCAGCCAACTGTGATCCTACTCGCTATTCTATTTTAGCTAATGGAAACTGGGAGGCTCAGCTTAGCAAGGGAGTTGGGCAATAACAGGAAAGATAAAAGCTCCAGCTTGTGGTGACGGCGCTCGAAGGGGTCACCCCCCCCAAAGCTAAGGTGAGGGTGTGAAGGGAAAATGCTATTTTGGAGCCACAGCCAACCGCTGCACCCAGAGGAGCGTCCGCTTCCAAAAACATCATCCTGGATGAGTGTGGCTTGGAGCAGGTCTGTTCAATTCCAAAAGTGTCAGTGAGGTGCAACAAACAGTTTCAGAAAATGTTACCTTTTCAGCCCAAAACTGGATTTGATGACAACAGCGACCTTTTCCAAAAACCTGAGCTCACAGGGGCATGAAAGGCTACGGCTGCCGATCCTCTCTCCTCTTTCCAGTGACAAACAAGAGCAAAGCAGGCATCAATAGCATTTTGCAGTTAGCACTTAAGTGAGAGGCATTTATAAACGAAGCAAAGCTTTCACCACGCTTGAGTAAATGCGACACGCAGGAGCGCTCAGCCCGTGCTGTGAGAGCCTCAGCTTTTGAACGCACACAGAATCCCTAAGAGACCGAAGCAAAACACAAACACTTAGTTTGCCGTCTTCACCCAAACCAACAACAGCTAGGTGAACGCTTATTCCAGATGTACTCCATTCATTTCAGCTGCAGTACGACTCATTAGCCTCCTACTAAGAGCAGCGGGGCAAAAAAATTCACTAATCACAATCACTAACCAGGTTAGGGATGTTGCGCTGAAATTGGAAGTCAGTGAGCTTCAATTTTGCTGTGAGGCAGAATTTAGTGGCACAAATTCAAAGAAACATGTAGTTGATATTCCTCATCAGACGCTCTGATTTGTTCAACACTGTAAGCATGGAGCAGGCTTTACTTTATCTGTCTAAACACATGCTTAGGACTTGGCATTCATTCATTATTTCTATTAGAAACAGGACACATTTTGGATTTTTATCGACTTTTTTTGTCGTTTACTCTACATGTAGTTCTAGGGATGTTTGGTAACTGCAGAATTTAAAAAGAAAATGGGCAACACAAGCCTTAACAGTGACCATAAACTGGAATAGTCTTCTCAGAAATCCATTAAAAACACCTAAAGGTGCTAACCAGGGCTAAGATGACAGCGCAGATCCCTGTCTGAGCGCTACTGTTGCTCACACCTTGCTGCAGATCTACCTTCGAGACCGTTGACTAACATAAACCAAGCATCTTGTTGAATGATCCATATCTTGATGAAAATGTGACCTGTTTGGGATAGTATTCTGGCACTTGTTGTTTTCAGCAGAGAAGACGTTTAACTGACAGGAAGCGGTGAAAGTCGAGCACAAACAAAAGCTGCTGATTGCTCCCATAAGTGCAGATGAAAGCGATGTGGAGTGGCGCCATTAAACAACAATACAAAAGTTCCAAAGCACACTTTTTGCCATAAAGCAGGGGCCTTCACTCTTACTAAACTTCTTTTATTGTCTGAAGTGTTGTGTATCTACAAAAAATTGTTTACCGGTACTTGAAATTAGCTTTAGCCAAAGCGGCAAAGAGAAGAGACTAAACTCCTTGGAGACGTTTTGATGGGATCACATCATGACTACTACAGAGATAGTTTACGCCATCATGAACCTTTGCAAATACAAAAATTAAGACTTGAGCTGTTAGATAAATGTCTTACAAAAATGATTCCAGGTATTTTAGAAAGGAATTCAATTGAGAGCTCTGGCTACGTTCACAATATGTATTTGACAAGCGTTTAAGAATGTGTGTTTTGCCCATAGTGTTCACAATGGCCAAGCTGGGCAGGCCTTCTTCTTATTTTTCTACATTTATTAGCACATGTCCGCCACCTACAGTTGGAAGAGGCTTGGTGCGAAATGTCAAAGCAGTGTAAATCTTGCAATTTAGGCACAAAATGTAAATGATTCGGGTTATTGCTAGATTCCCTGCAATGTCGGATATGGATCACCATCTTGTCAGGAGAGAGGCCTTGGTTTATCTTCATTTGAAAAACAGACACAGACCTCGTCAGGCTTGCCACTGTGTCTGGGTTAACTAGATAAACCAAATCTTTACATCAGTACCAAGTACCCGATTGTTCAAAGTTCCACCTGGTTTGACTTTGAGTAGCTCTGCGTGAATATGAGAGTTTTGAATGCAGAAACCCAATAAGGCACATTTACACAGATCTTTTAATGGAGGAAGTCGCCGAAATGTGCATTTCCGAGGGCTGTGTGATCGTAGCTCTCCACTTCTGTCACTCAGTGCTCTATAAAGCAGGTGACCTTTAGTCTGTTTGCACTCATAGAAGGATTTTTTTTGGACTGACTTTAATCCACTTAATGCAAAACAACCAAAACAGAGACAATTTGTTTGCACCCGCAGTGTAGTTGTGCAGAAAATGTTTTTCATAGATTCTTTTTTACTGCGTGTCTCCTCATTGAGGCCTTGCATTACACACACACACACAAAAAGCCCAGAATTCACAGTGCTGACACATTTACAGTCTGGCGGAGCTGCACGTTGGTTCCTGCTGGCCCGACTGCGACCCTGCTAGCAGTTGATGGAGCGAGCTATTCCCTGCAGAAGGCTTGAGCTGTTATTCAGTGCTGGGTATGGAGGGAGGCAGGGTTCTTCAAGCAGTCTATTCACATTTCCTGATTTGAACAGGGAATAAGGGTTGGTGCTTTGATGTCTTGGAACGATGCACCCTCTGTGACTGGTATGTTACAAACAACTTTGGAGAAGTTTTTTTTTTTAAAGCTAAATTTTTTTTCTTACTTTTGTCAACTGACACTCAACGGAAACTCTGCCTCCTGATCTAGTTACATTTTATATTATGTCAGTGTCTTTACTCAGCAAGCTACACTGACAGCAAGGACAGAAGGGACGTCCTTGTCAGCGTCTTTTCACTTTGTTTTTTTGTTTTTTTTTGACAAACAGACAGTTTTTGCCTCTGTATCTGCCCACGTGCTGTAAATTTCATAACCATTTTTCTGGGTCCCAAACATGTGGAGCCCTAAAGTTTGACAGTTGTTTCAAAAAGTCTCTTCTGTACAAAAGATCTGTTTGAGAGTTTGCTTCATCCACAAAGTAACCAAAGGCAATTCAGCAGATTCTAAAAGGAAAATATTAAAATATTTGCAAAAACTCCAATTGAAACTAAGTATGGATGCACACTCACCGACCACTTTATTAGGCACACCCGTATCATTTAGACGTCTAGACATGGTCATGTCGATCTGCTGCAGTTCAAACTGAGCATCAGAATGGAGAAGAAAGGGGACTTTGAACGCTGCATGCTTGTTCATGTCAGACGGGCTGGTCTGAGGATTTCAGAAACTGCTGATCTACTGGGATCTTCACCCACAACCATCTCTGGGGTTTAAAGAGAATGGTCCAAAAAAGAGAAAATATCCAGCGAGCATCAGCTCTGTGGCCGGAAATGCCTTGTTTCAAAAAAGTTTCAAAATCAGCCAAACAGAATCCACATCTTTAACCCAATCTACGTATTTCACAGTTATTTTTTATGCCTTCTTCAAAGCTAGTTATAATATTTCATGGAGAGCGTCATTAAAAATAACTACCAGAATGATACCTTGTTGATGTGGTATAATGGCTTGGGGGATATTTTCTTGGCACACTTTAGACCCCTTGGTGCCAATTGTGAAAGGTTCCAATGCCACAGCCAACCCTACACCATGTCATGAAGCTGGAATCATCTCAGACTGGTTTCTTGAACATGACAATAAGTTCACTGGTCTCAAATGACCTCCACAGTCACCAGATCTAATAGAATAGAGATCATTTGGGATGTGGTGGAACAGGAGGTTGGAATCATGGATGTTCAGCTGACAAATCTGCAGCAACTGTGTGATGCTATCATGTCAATATATACTAAACTCTCTGAGGATGTTTCCAGTACCTTGTTGAATCTATGCCACCAAGGATTAAGGCAGTCTTAAAGGCTAAAGGGCTCCAACACAGTACTAGCAAGATGCACCTCATAAAGCGGCTGGTGAGTGTAGATTTTAGGACAGTTTTTTAAATATTCAGCACATTAAGGCTCCTGCTTCATTTGTTTTCTTTTAAACAAAGAAAATATGTCTAGATGAGCTGTGGTTTGTGTCTTTGGAGTTAGTGCCATTTCGTTTGGACCCAAATCAAAGCAAACTAAGTTCTGGTTTCAATAAACTGGAGTAACAACTCATAAATCAAATTACACCAGATCCTACTTGATGAGGCTTTAGGGTCAGACACATGCCAGCGTGTTGTGCCGCTCCTCTTCATGACTGCACTCACAGCAGCACTGATGGAGGGCAGGAACAGGGGGGACCGCAGCGAGCACTCAGACAGGGAAGAGGCATCTCCATTTCTCAGTGGGGGCTATGTGACTCCCAGACTAAGGTGGGGAGGAGAACAGAACACTTCTGTTTTCTGCCTGCCATGAGCCTAAATAGTGGGGAGTGGAGACTAATGGCAGCAGATCAAGATGAGAGGCAGTAGAGAGGCCATGCAGGCAGGAAGAAGACAGAACTGGATCTCTGTAGGCTTTGAATTTAGCTCGAATAAATGGATTTGCATCAGAAATTTGTTGTACCACCTGGATCAAAGTCAGAAAATGCCGCCTGCAGCAAGGAGACACTCCTGCGGTACATCACACAGCGACTGGCGTTTTTAAATTGCTGTCACTGTAATTCTTTCTTTATGTTTGTTCATGTAAAAATGTATTACGAACAGCAGAACAAAATTCTAAACGACACATGAACAGCTATAGTTGTTAAACGCAACCTGAGCTCATGTAAGTCAAACCTTATGTATGATTCAAAATTTAGTGCTAATACAAGTTTTTGGGAAAAAAAAGAGGGAAAATGAAGTGAGCGTCGCAGAGACACAAGCCTTTCACACAAAAGCCTGCAAAAGCACAAGGAACGAGCAAAAAGGATTTACATGCAAATGGAAGTGCACCTTGAATTTATGCAAACATTAAAATAATAGCCTTTCTCTTTCTAAATGCATATCTGTTTGCATCTTATGCAGTTTATTAGGCAGCTTCAATGCTAAACCAGGCTGTCATTTTTTTTGACAAGCTGACATCTAGTTAAAGCTTCGAGGATGAGGAGGAGGTCTCATTTCTAACACATAAATGAAAAAAATATACTGGAATATACTGGAGGATACTGGAATTTTCAAGCTGCTTTCCCCACTTTTACAAAATGCTGCAATTTCACCCTGACAAGCCCACTACACCCAAAAATTTGACAGAAAAAAAGTTTTTATTTTAATGTTTTTTAAATCCACAAAAAATATTGTACAATTTCCTTTTTTTATGAGATTTACATAGTTTAGTGTGTTTTTTTTTTGCTCACAACAATGTTAGTTTACATTGTAAAAAAACTGACACCAGAAAATTATACCTTATTTGGCCACCGTCTTAAATTGATACACACGTTTTTAACACGGCGTAACATTTTGTATTCTTTTAATAAAGTAAGTAGTCATTTAAAATAACTTAATAACAGTAGATAAGTTATTCTCAATAAAGTTTTTAAAACTAGCTAAAATATTGCCACCAAAAGTGTTTTTGAGATTTTACGGAAGCTGCCATTTTGAAATGAGCAGGAAAAGCCCTTCTGCTGCCCCTAGTGGAGAGATAATGAACCACATGGCAGAAACCATGAGACAAATAAGTAACTATGGGTTTTTAATTAATATGCGTATCAAGTATGATACATATGGTTATATAGGGTTAACAATAGGTCAGACTTACAACACCTGCAGTCATTTGTATTTAAATGAACTATGCAGAAAGCAACTACATGATAGAAACTCTCTATAAATATTCATTAATTAATTCAATCAATGGAATCAATGGAATATTGAAGATCACATAAACAACTCCATATACAACCTCAGGGTGAAAAACGCTGCCTCTTTCCCCTCCATGTTGTAGTTTCAAAGTTCCACAGTCTTCGTTCATAAACATTTATAATCATGAGGCTGGAAAAGGCCTCATTGTTTTTGGACGTCGCCTGCAGATGATATCTGATTATAATCCCTAAAATAGCACATTATCTGCAGCTGACCAACTTCCGTCAGTGTCTATCTGACAGCAAGACGTGAACGGCAAATAGCAAAATTGCCAGCAGGGAATCATCGTGCCGCCCATTAGGGGTTGTATTTATAGCTGGGTGAGGACAGGATGGGCCAGACTGCTGGGAATTTGATAAAACCTCTACACGTGTTGAATTACACTCTTGGTGAGAATATCCCCAGAGTAGAACAGTTGCTTTATCTTGCTGCTCTGCATGCCTGCTGGATCTACAACCTTATGCTTGCAGGCAGGACCAAAATTCATTTAGGGAAATCAGTAGGACAATTTAGCCTAAATGTAAAAATGTTTTCAAATAAGAAGCTTCATGTACATTTTCAAAACTGATCATCTATTGCTAGCGTGTATTTCTAGTAATCTAAGTGGACAACAAGAAGGGCCGCAGCTTCACAAAAGGCATTCAAAGGCACTTACTTGGATTGCATGACTGCCACTAATTAAGTCCCTGAGGTCCATTTTTGGCATCCAAACCTCAATTTACCAACATCTGTTTGCAACTAGTTGACCGGTGTTGCAAATGTCTGTGGAATGTTGAGGACTGCAGTCCTGGTTTTGACCACAAATTCATCAAAGCTTGGCCACATCTGGACACTCACATTTCAAAGGAAGAATGAATTTACTTGATATGGAGTCTGCCTGCTGTCAAGATAAAGAGAAAATTAAATTGAATTAAATGTATATATATATAAACTCTGTGACAATCTATGCCTAAAAATACAATGTTTTTTTGTTTATTTGCTTTCTAGTCGACAGTTGGTACATGGAAGGTGTTTTGAGATACAACTAGATGAGTTTGAGCTAAATCCAAATTCCCATAATGAAGAACTTCCCAGAACTTCAGAAAACATAATTATAAAAATTAAATTAAAAGACGCAATCTTCCCCAAAATGACTTGTACTGGCTATAAAAAAGGTGCATAAAAGCAATGGACTACTGCTTAATTAAAGGATAATATTTCAATGTAATTAACATTTAGAAAACAGTAAAACCTTTGGAGAAAAAAAGCACATGAGGGAAACAACCAATGACTTCTGGATTGAAGCTTGTTTGAAAAAAAAAATGTAATTGGTTGCAGTTCACTAAATAGCCATAGGGGGTGCCATAAAACAAGTCAGCTGTTATTTGTGTCAATGCAAATTGATCCAACTTGAAGTAAACATTCACATTTAGTCTGGTTTCAATGAGTAGTTGTGTTTGCTGCTAGTAATCAATCAATTGAAAAATTGAATTGTCAATTGAAAAAGCATTTCCAATTTGCTAATTAAATTGTCAATTTAGAATAGCATTTTACTTTATTAAATTATTGTTAAAAGTTCCACACCTATCACACATAGGTCGCACCTGAGTATACGCCACGTCCACGGCCAAACTATACAAAAAATGGGACTAGAACTCTAGAACAGGGGAGCTCATTACGTCGCTAGATGTAACAGTGATTGGGGACCAAAGTGTGGACTTCCAACAACGTTCTTCTGGCACTATGACTATAAAAGCTCCAAGGTAAAAAGGTTTTGAATCAGCCAAACAGAATCCACACCTTTAACCCAATCTATTTCACGGATATTTTTTATTCCTTCTTCAAAGCTAGTTATAATAATTCATGAGAACGTCATTAAAAATAACTACCAGAATGATATGTATGCCAACAGCTGACCTTTTTCCATTCCAAACGCCCACAAGTAGCCATCATCATCGAAGCTACTTTTAACTGCAGCGGACGATGCCAAGATACAAAGATAATGGTTACTAATGAATATTAGCCAACTTGAGTCCGCTGGGTATTTAGATGTGGTTCATTCCCATTGATTTCCCTGAAGGGTGAAAGCAACTTTATCCCTGCGGCAAGTGCCTGGCAATATCCGCCCACTGCATGGCCGCCTGACAGACGGGGGCTTGTTTTCCTGGCCTGGTTTCAGGATGATTCAAGCCCGGCAGGTGCAGGCGGGATACCTGACTGTGGAGGAAAACTCCAGGGCAGTTAACAGCAGAAGGAGCCTTTGAGAGGAGGTACAAAGGCATCCAGCTGTGAGTGGGTAGACTTGTAAAGGGAATATATTGGGTGGGGCACAATTAATACAAAGCCCAGTGCGCTGGATTATTATGCAGAGCAGGTGGCTGTGAAAAGCAGGGTGGGACAAACTAAGAGGAAGTCCACGGAAGGTGACAGATGGCTTTAAAAAACAACACGAGAGAAAAGGGACAGCCATCCTAACATCAAACCTCATCAATGAACACATTTGTAGGAACTTCTCTGTTTAAGAGGTGAACTAATGCCCCATATCCAAATAAGAGACATTAAAAAGTCACCAAATTGTTGTTGATCTCTATCTGAAACATGAACACGATCGATATGGTGTAATTGACACTTTTGTCACTTTGTAAGCAGTGTGCCCTCCAAAAAAGCAAGAAAAAAGACAGATTTCTGATTTCTTTGGATTATACACAGATTAATTTTTTAAAAGCCTCGCTTTGGGCGGACCCCATGAAGCCAGCATCAGTAATTCATTCCATTTTTATTTAACATAAAAAAAAATAACGAACAAAAGAAAGGACTTGGGGGCATGTAAAAGAGCCAGGCCGTTCCCCATGGTGTCTAACACCAACACACAATAAGCTGCAGGTCGTCATTATTTCTGACTTTATGTCCTCTAATCAGCTGGGATGTCACAGTCGGGGGTGCCAACACTCAGTCACTGCTATGCTCATTCATTAGCCACCTGCTTCAAGTGTGTGTGTGTGGGAGAGGCAGGGTGTAATGGGGGTCAGCAGTTGAGTTGGGGTTCACAGATGAATTACTTGGTGTGACGATGATTCTCTGTTTCCCTTCATGATCTTAAAGTTCCCGTTTCCTCAGAGAGGCAGGTCTGTGGCTATGAGGACCGCAGCTGGATTCAGCTTTTTTAAACACATGTTGCATTTCTGTGGCAGCAGATGTGGAATTCAAACCGAGCACCGTTTGCCTCAGATGTGCTCCGGTTTCATTTTGAGTCACCTCTGGTCTGAAAAGATCCCAGCGGTTTCACGCCGTCGTTCCCCCTCCCACTTCCAAAGACCCCTCAACAACATTCAACAATGAGGTGTTCACAAAAAACAAAAAAGATCTCTAAGTTTGTAATAGTGTGAAAAGACGCCTGAAGTCTCGTGTGTCTGAACCATTGACTGTATAGGAGAACTGGACCGAGTGAGTGGGACATCCCCCATTGAAAATAGTTTATTTCTGGCTCCAATGACAGGACACCATTTTTTTTGTTATACAGATGTCACCATGTTGTACCCAGATGACGCCAGTAAGCAGTGATTGGTCTGAACTGGTCAGAGTCATCGTTGGCAAACGCCCGCACCAATCAGGAGTGAGCTTGTTGAAAGTCCACACCCCCTACCACTTAAAGTAGGCTACATCAAATCTGCCAATCAAATGTTCAATGTGAGACCACATACTTTTATTGAGACTGGACAGTTTATAACACCAGAAAAAAAAAATCATGAAAAAAAATCTTCTGACAAATAGGATGACTGAGTAATAGCTGTTTATTTCTCAATAGAAGTCTCTGGAGTTTGGGCTTCTTGGATCCAGGGGATTCTCGCTGTTTGGAAGACCACAAGGGAGGGGGGTCACTCAGTCCAGGTCTCACACACAGTCAATGGTCTGAACTGATCAGACACGTGACCTTCATCTTTTCACAGCTAAGGCATCTCATAAATGTCCTCATGATGCCATTTTCTTATGTTAGATCTAAAATTTTTCAGATGGAAAAATGGGATTTTGTCCACTATAGGAATTAGTGAGTGGCGTACCGTGATCCAGTATGATGAGCTGGGCGCTGGACTGGATGTTGCCTGCATCGTTTTCTGCCAGACACTGGTAGAAACCTTCATCTGACTTGACCAGACCCAGAACCTGCAGATTGTGCTCCTTCTACAGAGCAGAACACACAGATTTAGTGGATAATTTATTGCAAATGGTGCTTCACTTTAAAAGTCCCTCAATCAATCTTTTTTTTTCACATTTCCATGCATTTAATTTTTCAAAATGATTTGCCTTTCTCCTGATTTAATATACTTACAATTATTTTGAAGTAGTCACTGGGGATAACAGCATCTCCATTCTTCACCCATTTGACAGTAGGAGCAGGTGAGCCGGAAACGTCACACTCGAAGACGATGTCCATGGACTCATGTGCGTAAGTGTTAGCTGGCCGCTTAATGAACTTTGGAGGAACTATGGAAAAGTAGGAAAGAAAAGCATTAGGAATGAATGGGAGGACGAACAATCATCAGATTTTGGAGGTAAAGGTGTACTCTGAATCTCAAGGTAATATCATTCTCTGTCAATTTCAAGCATGGAAATCCTTCAGAAAAAAGCTCAAATAACGTTTTCTACTTGTTTCATCTGCCTCCATAACTGTACAGCAGAAAGCTGAGCACATGCAGATCTCACTGAGACAAACTAATGAGGGCCAGAGAGGTGTCTTTTGATCCGCTGGGGGGATGCAGTGCCTCATCAATCTGTCCAGGAACAAGGTCGGCGCGAGCGCAGAGCCCCAGCTTCCTCCTCATGCTGTAATTGGACTGAGCCCGTCTTAGAAAAAAACGCTCGCCGTGTGCATTTGTTTGCGTTTGCTTTGTGTTTCTCCCCGATAAGCGGCGACCTCACTGACCGCAATTTAAATGACTAAACTGTTAGTGTGCTGGTGCTCGTCAAGCTCTGCCCTGTGAGCTTTTTGGGCAGAAAGTTCTTGGTGTCTTTTGTGTGGTAGCTGGTGTGAGATGGATGGATATTAGCAGCATTGAGAGGAACAGGTTCTTCTTTGGCGTTAGTCAGTGTAGCGGTGGCTGCAGCCTGTGAGGTCATGGCTTTTCTCCATGGAACAATTTTCTCCAACACCATTTCACTCTTCAAAGGAACTAAGACTTTACATTTTCTATAACACATCCTGAAGCACACATGCAGCGATGAAGTGTTGTGCACTCACACGCTCACTTTGAACAGCAACACTATAGAGAGCTGTCCATTCACAGATACGGCACAAATAAATAAATGAATAAAAACGCATGTGGATAGAAGAGGTTATGCTTTTCTTTGGAAATTCCAGCTTTATATAAAGTGTGATCAATTCAGATTTACTCTTTTTTTTAACACCTTTATTCCGATATATGACTTAGTGTCGTATAACTCCTGCCTGGCACAAACGGCATTTATTAAATTCTCCTCCATGATCAGGCTTCAAACAGTTGGAACTTGGTTGAATTAAAAGGGACGCCATCCATGCGCCACTACCAAATCAAAGTCCCTGTTTGGTCAAATTCCAACCTGGTTTAACGGTCTAAAAAAGTGCAAAGCATGCACATAAAAGTGAGAATTTTGAACCCAGAAGCGTGAAAGTGTGCAGATATATACATAGAATGCTTGAACAGGGGAAGTATGAACGTAGCTTTAGACTTCACTGAAGGTTTTTAAATAGACTTTCAAGTCCCACTCTGATAATCCTTTGATCTATTTTAAAATCATTCCAATTGGTCTTCTAACCCGTGGCGACATCAGTTTAACAGAAAAATATCAGAAATGGATTTGGTGGTACAGTAAAACACATACAATTTTATTTTAGAGAAGAAAAAAAAGGGTCTGGGTTCTTCTGATTTAATCATGAAAATGCCACTTTTTAGACCCCCAAAAAACCTGTAAGGCTAGTTAGGAATTCACCTCTGAGTAATTGGCCGGTCTGTTAGCGCAGAGCAAGCACGCCCACACTTCCCGTCATCCATCTGTTTAAACGCTCCACTGCTACCTTACAGCCCCATACAACCCTAACTTTACATTACCAGTGCAATGTCGCAGCTATCCAGTAGTACAGTTTTAATCCAGATTCCAGCTGAGACGATGAAAACAAAGACGTACATGGATCTATTTGTCAACAAGTGGATGCATCCAAATGGAGCAAAGCAGCAACTCTTCCAAAAGAACATAAAACATCAAAAAGTAAAAAACATCAACAAAAAATTTTCATCAGTTTGAGTCCTTTAGCATTTCTATTTGGTGAAGTCTCAAAATAGAGCCTGGCCTGAATATCACAGAGTTATGCCTTTAACCCATAATGCACTTGATAACCCAAAGTTGATTAGATTGAGTATTGAAGGGTTCGCTTACATTTATATATATGTATGTGTGTGTGTGTGTGTGTGTGTGTGTGTGTGCTGAAAGATGCTGGTGGTGAAAGCATATATGGAACGTCTCGACCAAGTGGCTGGAAAAATGTACAGGAAAATGTGTTCAGAATATGAACTGGCAAATTCCAAAATGGGAAACGCTTTCGAAAGTGATATGAAAGAGCAAAGATCCTGTGGGACTTCCAGATCCAGACTGACAGGATGGTAATGGCGAACCAACCAGACATCGTAGTGGTGGATAAAGAACAGAGGAAAGCCGTTGTGGTGGATGTGGCAGTGCCAAGCGATGGGAACATCAGGAAGAAGGAACATGAGAAACTGGAGAAATACCAGGGACTCAGAGAAGAACTGGGGAAAGCCTGGAAAGTGAAGGTGACAGTGGTGCCTGTGGTAAGTGGAGCACTCGGGGCAGTAACCCCCAAGCTTGAGGAGTGGCTACAACAGATACCTGGAAAGACCTCAGACATCTCAGTCCAGAAAAGCGCAGTGCTAGGAACAGCTAAGATACTGCAGGACCCTCAAGCTCCCAGGCCTCTGGTAGAGGACCCGAGCTTGGAGGAGAAACCACCCACGGAGGGTCGGGGGGGCATTTTTTTTAATTAAAAAAGCTCATCTTTTTTGTTTTGTTTTTGTTTAACTACCTTCCAGATGCCAGTTTTTCAGACACATTTAAACTGAACCATTAGCACAAAAACCTCCACATGCCCCCCCGACAAGATTGATGTGTCTCGATAGTTCTGATCCGCTGTAATGAAGATTGAAATCAGAATAGATATTGACAATGGATCACTGCGTGACAACTACGACAGCTATCAGTCTGCCCTCAGTGTGTTTTAAACAGGAGTGTGTTCAGGTGTCACACAGCGCCATGTCCTCTGCACATTTGTCTTACATCTTCCAGCAGAGGCAGGTGGAATCATCGATTTGCTTCAGTGCAACAAAAAGAAAACAAACAAAAAATGTCAAGGTATCCTTAGTACATCTTTGTTCTGGATTCAAGTGTTTGTTTTTTACTGCATTAAATGCTACTAATCTGTATTTCTCCTGTTATTGCCAGAGATAGTTTAAAAAAGCAGATGCTGCGTTCTTCTCCTGGATAGGAATGGAGGAATATCCTCGACCTGTGCATGGTCAGTTTCCTCATGCGTTTTTGCTTCATCAGTATGTATCAGCTATGCCTTTGCATGCCTTATAGGGTTTTGATCTCCATGATCTCCTCTTGGATTCTGTATAAATTCCTCTTTTTTGACTGTAAATCTCAAATAAATTTGCTCTTATTTCCTTAACTTCTGCTTGTTTATTTAACCACTCAGGGTAAAGTCACAGGACAGAGGATGTCTGCATGAGAGCTTCATGAGGATGGATCACTAACGTTGGGCTGGATCGTCGATGTAAAACTGCTAGACTGTGAAATGTTTCAGGAGCTTGACCCACAAGAATGCTTGTGGAATGAACATTTAATGCTAATGCACAGCTTTCAGCAGGAATCGCATTCATCAGCTTTTGTTATTACTTTTAGAAAATAACATTTAGCACAAGAGTGCAACCACACTGCTTTTATGCACTTGGATGCAAAGAGTACAGTTTTACACTTTCTTCACCACAGATTTACCAGGTATATTCATGTATTTTTTTAGTAAAATTACTTTTAATTGACACAAAGACTCATGGAATTTGTTTGCAGGCTCTTGCAAAACTGACAATCAATCCTACAACACATAGCGAGTTACACTGCAATTAGGAGGAACTTTAAAGAAAAGCCCAGGGTGTTCTCAGTTAAAAGGCAGAACAAAAGTACAATAAACCTCCTATATATAGAAATGTAGTAAAAGTGGCTGTTCTAGCTCAGTTCCATTTACCCAGAAGGCCTTACAACCTTTGGGTCATACATGGCAGGACAAACATAAGGATACAGAAGCAATGCTAACTTTCATTCATTCAAAGAAAGCTCTGCTGAGGCTTCTGCTACCAGGCCATAGTTTGAAAACAAATATTTGCTAAAAGAACCAGTTTTTTGCTTCATATCACATATTAAGTGACCATTTGAACCCAAGTGGCAATTCTGCTGAAAAGCTCAAACAAGATAAAGTTATCATTCCTTCTCTAACTCCCTATCCGTACTGCCAAACTTACCCTTCATTCTAAGCAGATTTCAATCAACTTTCACACATAGAACTCCGACATTTAAAACACAAGGGACCTAGAATTGGGTGGAAACATGGAGGTGTTGATGAAGGAAGCTTTTAGAGCTAAGTTGAGACAGTTTGTTTTTAGAAAAAAAGCTTTTAAGTGCATTATAATGTTCATTTCTCACTAAAAAACAACCCCAAAGTGGTATTTTGATTCATTCAAATGCCCATGAAATGGGCGGCGCCCACACGGAACCAAAGATGGTGCCTCAGAGATCGAGTCATCTTACTTCTGGGTAGGAAAATGAACTGGAAAAATAACTTTTATTTCATTAAAAAGTTGTTCTTTAGTGTGCTAAAGGTAATATATTATCATATAAATGGATAAAGTTTACTTGACATTGTTATTACTCATAATAATATATTGATTTACTTGCACATAAAGATACAGTACAAACTAATACCACAATAAATTCATTAAATATAACGATCTTCAATCACTGAAAGCACAGGCCCCTTAGAAAACAAGTAAGAATTCTTAAATAAGTAAAAAAAGTCTGCCATTGGGATAGGAAAAATAGTCCTAAATTCTAGTCACTAAGACATGTTTTCTCAAACTAAGAGTATTTTGCTATTAAAAACTTTCTTGATAAGATACGTTTTCTTGCAAGACTGAAAAAAGTACAATTTTCTTGAAATAAGAATCTTTTGACTTGTTTAAGATTTAGTTTTAGCAGTGAAAAGAGTTTGATTAACTCCTTGGAAGGGAGTGGGAGAAATACAATTTATGTAATTCCACCCCTATTATGTTTTATGAAACTTTTATGTGTCATTAACAACAAAACACAGCATTTAAAAGAAACTGTATCCTATATGTGACCGTTTCTTCTGCAGTTCATTTAGAAACTGTTGCTATTCAAACCTCCTATTCAAACCCAGATTATGCATATGTGGTAAATGCACCAATAATATGGAGTTTTCCTAAACCCTAGTGGACCAGAAAGAAATATCACATCACACAGACAAATGTTCTGTTTGAGCAGTTTCTATATTGGCGGGAAAATCAGAAAACAAGCTGACGTGTCTTTAAAAGTTAAAAGGAAAATGCAAAAAAGCTGATTTAAAGAAAAGAGAAAACATCTAGTTTCATTTAAAGAACAAAAAAAAAAAACTTCAGAAAGTACTTCAACAGCAGTTCCTCTGGAATGGTGTTATCTTCGGCCTGTAGCTTAGCAAAAGAGGCTTTAATGCAGACTGACTCCAGTGAACTGCTGAAGGAGGGCCACTTAAAGGTCATGTGTGTGTCTTACTGTGAGCTTGTTAAAACAAAACCCCACAGGATTCCTTAAAGGGGGATTTTGAGCAGATTACTTTCCTTAAACCTTCACTGGTGTCCAGGAGAAACTGAACAGAGACACGCCAAAGGAAACAAAGTCCAGTCGCCTTCAACTGGTGCTTGAAATGGTTCAATGAACAATTAGAAAAAGGGGTAAAAAAATAAAAAAGCTTCTAAATCGTGAAACCACAGCAGCTATGCATGAAGCAGACACAAACGAAGTCGTTCAGGCGGAACTGACTAGCCGGCCAGCTCCTTCAGAGATAACAGACAAAAAACCAACAGCTTCAGCAGCAAATCTGAAATAAAGATGCTCGGAGTTTTGCATTCCTTGTCAAAGAGCGGATAACGCTGCCCTGCCACTTCAGTCTCTGCATGACTTTAAGGGCCTTAAATGGTTCTAAAATAACACAAATGGAGGGAAAGCACGGCTGACACGGCTAATGTGTAGTGGTATCAGACGTTTGTTTTTTTAAATGTTTCTAACAAGGTTGGGAGTTGGACTAGTCACAGCAACATTTTTTGTAGCGCTATCAGTGTTATTTACGTGTTACAAACAAGGGTGGGAGTTGCAGGTATTGTGAATACGCTAACACGGCTAATGCGTCTAACGTGGTCTACATGTAGCATATCACAAACAAGTTTTAGTGTTACTGTGAACGCAGTTTAGAAAGTCTTAATGACAGACTTATGTCTGACTCTTTTTGTTTCGTTCAATACGCCTTACAGTTAGGTGGGTCTTATGATTGACAGAAGAACAACAATAGAGCATGGTGGACCTTATAATCTGGTGTGCCCTATAGTGCAGGGTATGACCTAGAAAACAACAGGTTTTTTGATTTTGTCCAAAAACAGCAAGAGACCATTAGGAAGGCTTTAAAAATAGATCACAGGATGATCGGGGTGGGTCTTAAACGCTCAATTTTGGGAGATGTCTGCCGATCAACTGACTAAAAGTTGCCAAAACCCATTTACAACATTTTAAGTTTGTTAGCGAAGCTTTAGTTTAATGATGACGAGGATCTCTGTGTCAAACTAAAACATCGGTTTGGCACATATCCCTTATTCTTTATTTCATCAGCTAGAGAGAAACAAGTGGGATTAGGGTTCTGCATCAGATTAGAGACACGCAAACACAAAGGCACTGGCAAAATAACGCAATGACACATGAGAAAGTGAAAAGGTGTGTGCCGGAGAGCATTAGTGCTCTTTAAATAGCTAAACAGGATTGGGTATCTTTTTAGTGCTTTTGTCAGGGGCAGAGCAGGGAGACTGTGTGTCCAAAATCCCCATTAGTTTTTAATCAAATCTGCAAAGGATACAAATAATTCACAAAAAAACTATTTCAGGGAATAGATGGAGAAACTATTCTGAGCATGGTTATAGTCCAGCTGTAGGCAGAGGCTGCTGTCAATGGGACTGCGTTGCACAAACATTGCTACAAAAAAAAAGTACATTTATCCATGTCGATGCTGTGATATTCATTTTTTGCTAAAAGGTACAAACAGTTTTGTTGACAGAGTTTAAAGCAATCAGTTCACAGGAAAGGCTTTTATTGTGGTAGGGATTTCCTGCTTGCCAGTGCAGTACATGGAAACAACAATTAAGCTGATGACATGACAACATAAGCATGACATATGAGGACCCCTAACTCGGAGCCTCATCAGACTGGTTCCATTCTATTTTGATATCACACACAGGCACACAAACAGGGCACGGATAGGTGGGGATCTAGTCACACAAGACTGTAATCACAATCTGCTGCCTCCTCTGGCCTGTGCCCTCCTTCCTTCTGCAAGCTCTGATAGAGGGTGAAATGTCAAACAACAGCTATAGTAAACACATGCTCGTATGTCAACACGCGGCGTGGGGCCTCCATAGGGTCCGAGTGGCCTTAATGCTGCTGTTAACAGTTGTTCAGAGCATGACGACCCTTCAAGCCTCACACTGGTTCTGCAGCTGGTTCTGTGAGCGGCGCTGCAATGACAGACGCCGCCGTATGAGGCCGTCGCCTGAACACAAAGACTGCAATCTTCTCCTTGACAACTTGATTGCATTTTATAGGATGATAAAGCATGCAGTGTTCTCCTTCCGTTATATTGCATAGATTTAAAAAAGGCAAATTATGAAAATGGATTCATCCAAACTATATAAGTTTAAGCAGACTATTCTGTGAAGAACAAAGAGCTGAACTAAAAGCTAGAGGTGACGATTTCATCTCTGAGTTATGCCTCAGTTATTTTACAAGCTTGTGAAGAGACGGGGAGATTGCAAATCACTCAATGAGAATTATTAATGGAGAGAAGAACCACTTCCAGTGGTTTTGGAATCTGGTATGGTTCATTCCAGAATCCAGTCTAGTGTAGACTGATTGCGTAGCTTTGCGTCATAGTAGTGTGACCACAGCAAAAGCGAAGCTATCAACAACAACAATTGAGCTCATTTTTTTTCCACGTGGCTTTTGGTACTTTGTACATACAAGTCGTTTAATGAAATTCGCCGACCACAATCTTCTCTCAAAGTGTTGCGGGTGGCAAAGAAGAATACAGCCAAAAACAGGAGAAAACTTGGCTTGGATCTTGGAAAAGAGGTGTTTGTGTGGCAACGACAAAGACGTCTGCGCTTTCTTTTGACGTAATAACCTTCCGCCAGTCAATGGGTTTCATCGCGTGACAACAGTAGCTCCGCCCTAACCATTCCGTTCTATTTCACTATGGACCTCCAGGCCAAAAATGACACGGTTTGGTACGGTTTAATCGGTCCGTTTTAACACTCAAAATTCTGGACTGTACCACTCTGAAAACGAGGCTTAACATAACCACTAGGGGCCTTGTTAGGCATTTACAAAAATAGATAATTGCACTGCATTACAGAAAAGCAAAACATAAAAAATACTTTTTGACTTTGTTATAACTTATATCACAACTTTGTTCTTATATATTTTTTTAATAAACCTTACTATATACAGTCTTTTGTGCTTGGCCCTGAAAATGGGAACAAACTGGGGTTGATTAGGAGCCACCACACCCTCGGCTCTAAAACTGCCTTTTTGGGGAAGTTCAAACAACTATCAAGGTTGTTTGTTTTAACTACAAGAACATTTTCCGATGGGCCAGGGTCTTGTGACATAATTTCCTTTCAAGATGGTGACGATCAAATACATAAAAAACAAGTTTTCAAAGTATCCCTATAGAAGCTATCCGGTAAGCAATATTCTGTAAAAAGAAAATAGAAAAAAGAATTTGGAAAACAAAAGTAAACTAGTTTTTCAAAATCAAAATTTAATTTAAAAACAAAATGTTTAGTTTAATTTAAATAAGATTCAACATGCCTTAAATTATACTCTAAATGACTCTTGTCTACATGGGAGGCAAGCATCTAACATAAAAGGGCTCCATCCGATTGGTCAACAACTTGCATAGACATGCAATTGGTCAGACGCATAAAGAGATTTATTTGATTCGTTAAATACTTCAAGCAGCCATAAGATTTTTTTAGCACATTTATTGCAACCATTTTTTGCAATTGTGTTTTTAGTGATATGCGTATTGCACAGCTTGTTCACGTATTCTTTATTAACACAGACCACATTTTTTAGCAATGCTGCAGGAAAATATGAACCTTTGTTCCCCTATGAATAGAAGTACTTGTGTTGTGGTTGGTTTAATTAAATACAACATCAAAGGCCAAAGTACTTCAACAACGGCAGGGCCATATGAACTTCTACTTACAACAAAATTAAACATTTGCAATTCATCCTGATCTGAATCTCTTCCCAGATTCAACTTACTAGTGAACATTCATGTCAATCCTGCAAGGAAAAGTAAGCCCATGCTTCCTTTTAGCTGCACCACCAATTTGAGTGGTAAGGGCAGCTTTTTGAGCACATCCTCCAGGGATGACTCCATTATTTTCTCTAAATGTGAAAATGGGCTTTCCATCAACAGACCTCTGAAAAGTTTTCTTAAGAAACTTGGCACTGATTTTGTTTCCTTTGACATTCTTCAGCTGTGTACCACTGGCACAACTCACCTCAACCCCACCCCCATCTTGGGATGTAACTTACTAAAGCAATAAAACATGTGTAAACTGTTTCAAAGTTATCTAAAACTGTTCAAACATGGCAATCAAAAAACATGGCCATCAAATTTGTTACTTTAGAGGGCAAAAAAATGTTGTTGTTTTTTTAACCAAATTGGGCTCTTCCCTCAAAGCACCCATCTCCTTTCTTTGGAGGATGAGTGAAATGGATGCATCTTCAAAATTGTGTTGGTAAATCACATTCTTCTTCTGTGATTTTTTTTAAATAGGAGGGGTGGCACTACTTGGCACAACTTACCCCACTCTCTCCTACTTATTGGAGCAAACTACAAACTCAGCAGGCATAATAAAGCTTGGTTGGTTGAGCTGGTAAGGAACAATACAAACACAGATGTTACTGATGTCAGGCTAACCCTTCAAAACATGCACACAAGTAAGAAAAAGAAGAAACCGCTAATATTTCTTTCCAGACATTTGCAGTCCATCATCTGTGCAAAAACTGCGATTTCATATAACCATTCAACACTGATAAAGTCTACAGCAAAAGTCAACGGCAGCCTAAAGAGCTATGCTGATTCATTTCAACAGTCAATATCTAAACGTACTTGTAAAAAGATACAGCCCAACATTTATAGAATATTACATTTAATTAACTTCAACACAGATCTGCTCTGATCAAAACCTGTTCCTGAATGTCTGAATGGTCTTACTTCAGATCCGGGAAAATTAAAAAAATTTGACAAGATTAAATTTCACAACTATTTAACCATCCAGCACATTAAGATTGAAGCAGGACAGCCCACTGATGCGTGGATGCTCTTAATTCAGTCCAATGGAAGCTATTTTCATTCAAGTACCCGTACTTAAAAAATGCAACACTAAATAACTAAAAGCATTGTAAATTTTGTAAATGTAGTTGGTTCCTTCAAAGCAATATTAATAAATGGAAATCCCTTATTATGTAAAATGAATCTGCAAATGCTACAGCACTCCACATGTGAGCTGTGTAACCATCGTGTAGTATGTATGTTGGTGCATTTCTGTCTAAATGACCACCATCACACAACCTCAAGCAATCTTTAGGACAAACCCAGCACGAAAATCCCCAGCTGAATTCTCCTCAGCAGAACTGTCCAGTGTTTGTGGAGAGCCACTTGAAAAAATAAACACATAGTCACTCCAAGAGAAAAAAAAACCCTGAGGTGTTTTAGTGGAAGTTACGCTGCGAAAAAGAAAAAAAAGTTACGCTCTTAGTATGGATTCATACCGCATTGATTTGAGTGTCCTTTACGGGCGCAACCACTTATTGAGGCAATCAGTTGACCTTTTGCCATCAAAGGAGCAAATCAATGGAATAATTGAGCTTCTTTATGAATGTGGTAGAAACTAATGCAATTTGCCCTTTTGAGTCTACAACATTGGAACTAATCAAACTGCATTAATGTATTGCAACAACACTTTTCGCATGACAATATTCAGGGAGAGCCGATCAATCCCCCAAAGCTTCGTCACACTGATGCTTGGAGGGCTTGGAGACATGCAGGAGTTCAGAGGGAAAATTGGTGGAAAGACTCAAAAAGTGAAAACGAATGAAGTCAGGTGTCCTCCAGTGGCCTGATCCGATTTTCCATTACTGTCTCCTTTAATCGCAGCGAGTGACGGGAAGGGATGGAAGGGAGGTTGAAGGGTGACGAGCAGATGAAGGGATTTGGGGATGAAAGATTGGGAGTCATGGCCCGATGTGCAACCGTGTGAAATGCAATAAAGAGCGAGAATGAGCCTCAGGGAGTTTTCCCAGTGTCGAAAGTGATTCCAAACTAAATCTTGTTGCCGCACTAGATGAGGGCAAATCACACAGACACACAACATGAGGGTTTGTGTACTTTATGACTGTTACAGAAAGTGTAGCCGATTAGATGTAGATCCAGAAGTTACTCCTAAATGAGACCATTACTTTGAGAATAAGACGTGAAAAAAACAATAAATCACTGTTAAAAAAAGGGGTTTCTTTCTTCCAGTGAAGAGTGCAGCATATGAAATAATATAAAAGAGGAATTTGTGTGTCTGAGCTCATTTTGCCTTCTGTGAGTGTGAGTACGAGGCTGGAGGTGGTCAACCTTATCACACTGCAGTTAATTGCACCATCAAATTACTCTGTTCTTCTGGTTTTTGCCCATCATATCGACTCACAGTACATAAAAACATTAAAGTTGATTGAAATAAATGACAAATTAAAGAATTATTAAAAACACATTAATAAGGGGGGGGGTGCTCAGAGCGCAGGGTCTAAGAGGAATACCCAGAAAAGCAACTCAGTTTAGATTAAAAAAATCTATACATATGGCGAATTCATAAAGCTCCTTTAATACTTCCGCAGCTTTTTTTGACACTGATTTACCCATTCGTGAACTTTCTCTAGTCTGAATCTGCCAGCTGCAAAATACATGCAGATCCAGTCTTTCTGGCATTTCAATGTGTGTTTGCTGCTGCCTTCCATGATCAAGTTAAGCCAGATGAGCCGCTTTTTATCCACACTTGTTTCAATTCTGTGATGCAATCAAAGGTAAATCCAAAAACACCACAACAAACTATATTTTATGTTTACATTTTTCTGGAGAAAGAAAAACTGACATTGACATCTACAAACCTACAAACCTTTAAACCTCTGAGTCCTTGTTGCCTTTTAACCGTTCTCCTCATTTCCTTTCACTAAACTCAGAGCTGTTTTGTTTTGTCTTTTTTAAAGGTTAGGCTCAAAAGAAAAAAGTCTCATTCTCAAGCATAATAGGATCAAATGAGTCTGTTTCCACAGATGGAAGTATGCTCTGAGACCAGAACCCCACCAGGGGAGTCTCAGCTTTCCTGTCTAGCTTCATTTTCCTTCGCTTCTTGCTAATTTCCAATCTGTGCAGCCATTCAGCCCTCACTGTCCCTTGCTTTTTTAATTTCCTCTGAACAATAAACCACATTTTTGGCATATTGGCTGATTCAAAATCATAATAACATGTTTTTGGAGAGGCTGTAATTATATGTTGAGTTTCAGACCTGCCTGTGGGGAATTGAAATGGTAAACATACCTTGAACGGTGAGCTCGGCCTGGGAAGTAGCTGTGCTGTTGGAATTTTCTGCCACACAGGTGTAAACGCCGGCATCGTCCTCCACCAGATCAGTGATCTGGAGACTTCCACCACCCACCACTTTAATGCGCCCTTCACTGCAGAAAGAAAAAAGGACATTTGCATTTTTGGTACAGCCCCCCAAAGAGAAATTTCCGCAGAGAACGTGTCAAATAAAACAAAACTCAGACCTGTTAATGCAAAATAACTGGTGGATTCTTTCACTGCTGCCCACCTGACCTGAGTTTGACTCCACATTTTGTCCTCATTTCTCTGCTCTGTCACCTCCAACAAGCTCACCCAATAAATAAAAGATGATAGAAGCGGGGAAACCCACTTTAAGATAGAAAAAAAAACAACATTTGCACAGCAAAAACAGGATCTTGAGAAAGTAAAAAAAACCCTTGTTTCTAGAAAAATCAGCTTAGATTCCGTCTTGCAAGAAAACTCGTCTTATCCTGAAAGTTTTTCAAATTCAAACCGGCCGTTTACAAAGACTTTAGATAAAAAGCCTATGTAAACCCATGTGGATACGCCTTTTGGACTTTTTTGATTAAAGCCTCTATTCACATTTCGCTACGCAAGCTTTTAAGCCAGGCTTACGTTTTAAACACCTGGTCATTGATTCCGCGCCAAAAGTTATACCAACTGAACTTTGACCAATCAGGGATTCGGATTTGGTAGTGATGTTTGGGAAGTTTCTTTTTCCAAACACAGAGAGGGCCAACTGTTTGGAAATACATCATCAAGGATCAATGAATAATTGCGGTTTGTGCCCGGCCGGAATTCTATGACACCAAGTCTGTCAGATATCGGAATAGAGCTGTGAAAGAAAAAGTCTGGAGTAAGATTTACACCACTTTGACATTTTGCACAAAGCTTCTTCCATCTGAAGGCTGGGAACATGTGCTAGTATTGAGTAGTGATCATAGACATATATATCACTGGACTGAGCTACCCCTCCCCCAAACAGGAAGTACCATTTAAAATATTCTTGATAATTTACTTTTTTTCCCACAATATTTTTTCTTTTTTGCAAGTTATTCAAGTTATAAACTAACCAATCAGATGCTTCAGTAAAAGCATGTGGTGCCTGCTGGCCCACCCACCTCGAACATTTGATTGACAGATTCTCCTGAGCCATTTTTCTGACCTTGTTGGCAGATTTTTTTTTTTTGCTTCTTTAGAGAAAATCTACAAATAAGGTAAGAATTTTTGACATATGCCTAAGGGGCCTGTTTTTTGCAGTGAGATGTATTTTAATAAATATTCTCGCCCATAAATAAGGTAACAACATCTATAATCTTTACCATTTTCATATTTTTCTAGAACATATTACTCAAACAAAGCTGTCTTCATGTTTTATTTTGTAGTAATCCCATGGGAATGTCTATAGCGTTGCAACTCTGTATGGCGGCAAGACACTAGTCTTTCATTTTCTTTCATCAGCTGTTGATAAAGTGGGGCAGCAGACATCTGCAAAGCAGCAAAAAAATGCCTCGAACTTAAATAACTCCTGTCATTTACACAAGTAAAATGCAAAGCAAGACACTATTTTTGACATGCGTTCAACCCCAAACACTGAACCAGCTCCTATAAGCTGTTGATTGGTTTTGATTTATGAGTCAAGAAATCAAATACGCTACAATTAAAACCTTCAGTCAAGAAAAAAGGAATATTTCCTCGCTTTAAACAGTTCCAACTTAAATTTCCCCAAAGGGATGCAGTCTGGGACTTGATTCAACAAGCCCCACATAATGGGAGTAAGAGGGTGGGAGTGGGAGGAGGCTAAGAGAAAGGAAAGCAATCAATATCTCCCAGAGAGAACCCTGCCCTCAGAATGGGGGAAAGGTGAAGTCAGTGAATCAGCGAAAGAAAGAAGTCCGAAAAAAAAGGGGCACAGCAAGCAGAAAGCAGGCCAGGAAAGATAGATCAGAGAGCGGCATGGATCTTTTTTTGTTCATTTTGCACAGAGGAGTGCAGAGGCATGCAGGGGTGCAGAGTTCAGTCAGGAAGCAGCTGAAGGCTGAATTAGTTCTAAACAAACTGCTGACGAGCTGGATTTCCACATTAGGCCCTGTTGTCTCTCTTGATGAAGCTCTGCTTTTGGCAGCTCGGGTCTGGAGGGCCATCTGCCCGTCTGTCTGTGCTGGAATGGTGCATTCGAGTGGCACTCGACCTGCTGTCACCAAAAACTGTTTCAGTTGTGCTGGTGGGGAGGGTCAGAAAGACTTTGACAGCAGCCACAGTCTTCACATTCCCAACCTTTGTTGTTTTGACAGAAATATTGGAAGAAGTATTAGTTCTAAACTGGATTTGCTCTGCTTCCAAAGTGGTTTAAATAAGATAAATGCCTAAAAGCAGATATAGACACTCTCTGAAGCTACGCTCACACTGCTTTCAGCAACGCATGATCATGTGGCCACTTCCAATGAGATGTCTACGTAATCACGCGTTTTGGTTTCCATATTTCATGGATTGCTACACATGTTTTTCCGACAGTTTTCGGGCTCTACGTAAAAAGTGTGTCCATTTATTATGGTAAATGGTGTATACTTTTATAGTGCTTTTCTACCTTCTTCGAAGACCCAAGGCGCTTAACAGTCACAGTCCCATTCACACATTCACACACGGGCGGCTTCGCTGCCGAACAATGGCGCCAGCCTCCCACCAGAGGCAAGGTCCTCCAGGGGTTCAGTGTCTTGCCCAAGGACACTTCGACACATGGGCGTGCAAAGGGGGGGAATCGAACCTGCAATATTACGATCATGGGTCAACCGTCCTACCGCTGCACCAAGGCTGCCTGTTTAACGCACATTGAAAGTTAAACCAGATTGAACTTTGACCAATCAGGGACTCCGATTTGGTAGCGACTTATGGATGGTAGTACCAACCGTTTGAAAATTGTTCATGTAGGATATATGAATAGTTGTGGTTTGTGCCCGGCCAGAATTCTATGACACCAAATCTTTCATTTATCAGAATAGAGCTGTGATAGAAAAAGTCAAGTGTAAATGGCGGACATGTGCTTGCATCGGATAGCTACAGTCCTGTTTGAACTAGTGATGGGATGTATGGCTCATTTTAGGGAGCCTAATCTTTTAAATCAGTTCATTTCAAAGAGCCGTTCAAAAGACTGGCTCTGTTTATATATAATCACTTTTAAGAAGCCAGCCTGGAGTTAATTCATTTAATCCTGGAGATAATCACAGGGAGGATTGATGGGCTAAGATCTGGATCAGAGTAATTCAAATTCAGAATTTCACCAATAACTGAGCTACATTATTTTGGAAAT